>CM038671.1:794947453-795547453 GCA_021605145.1 Aegilops bicornis | reverse complement strand
TAAGTGACTACCACTTGTCAAAAGACAAGAAGTATTTGGAAATAATTCCCGGTGGTAGATAACAAGGATATCCAACATCATATTCACAACAAACACAAGCAAATTGCCACTTGTAGAGCTAACATGTCACCTAGGAACAATATAATTTACAATATCAATTCTAGGAGACAATATTTCAAATGTACACATTTTCTAGGCTTGTAATATGCACATAGCATATTACTCCCCCATAATGTGATACCAATAAGAACTTAACAAGAGGCAATAAGAGGATCCAACACGAGATAATGAATGGAATTTTTAGAATTTGAATTTCTCATGAGAGATATACCACCTAGCGACTAGATAATCTTGTAATATCAATACTAAGTGGTATTCCCCATGTACCCACCTTTATAGGATTGCGAAGTGCACAAAGCACATCACTCCCCCATAATGGGATATTCCATTAAACTCTCACACGATCCAACTAAGATACAACCAAGATGCACTAAGGCTCAACGAACGACACACAAGTACATGATGTGCAAACCAACATACACAAAGGCAATTTGGAGACACATCATATACAAACACATGCAAGGAACAAAACCAAAACATGCAAGGGGGCTAGTAACTTTCAATGTAAGCAATTTTAAGTACAAGTTACCGCAAGGAGGCACATTGGATATAAGATATAAACTTGACGATTCAGTTGACTTGGCTTGAGACAATAAGAGTGATGAAGTCCCCTTAATTCTTCATAATGTAGCCAAGTCTCCAATGCCCTCCAACAACACCTATTGATCAAGTTTGAGCTAGTTGGTGCCCAAGCAAGTTGGGTCCTAAGAGGTTAGTCACAATAGGCTTGGCTACCCAAATGGTTCTTTGCTTCAAACCACTTTGAGTACCAACAAACTTGGCAAAAACATTGCCGACCTTATCCTTCCCAAGAGAATAGATATCATCAATAGTAATTGGGTTGGATAAGTTACCACTAGTACATGAAGAAGCGGCGTGGCCTTTCTCACGACATAAGTAGCAATGTCTACTCTTCACTTTCTTCTCACTTGATTTCTCAACAAGAGAGGCATTAACTTGAGTCTTCTTGGGAAGAGGCCTTTCTTCAACTTGAGGTTGAGCATGAGATTGAACTTGTGCCCTCTTCCCTTGTTGCTTGACACTAATGGCCTTATTCTTAAATGGGCAAGATCTAACATGATGCCCTTCTACTCTGCACTTGAAGCAAACAATCTTGGCCGAATTCTTGACTTGTTCTTGGCCCTTCCTTTTGTTCATCTTGGACTTCTTCTTCTTATTGGAGTTGAATCCAAGTCCACCTTTGTCATTGGGGGATTTTTGCACACTCAAGATATTGTTGAGTGTGGATTTCCCTTGATGACTCTTTTCCAAGTCTTTCTTCAAAGAAGTGACTTGGGCCTTGAGCTCTTTGATTTCCTCTAAATGGTTAGTCTCAACACAAGTACTAGAGGAAGTATAAGCTTTATCGTTAGAGCAACAAGGCAAGGAAAGCAATTCATCACAAGATGTACCAACATTGTGAGTAGATGAATTACAAGGACTAGCACATGGCAATATACTATTTTGACTAGAAGTAGTGCTAGTATCCACATGAGGCTCACTAGATGTTACCTTAGCAATCATGGACTCATGAGCTATCTTTAGCACACTATGGGATACTAGAAGATCATCATGAGAGCTTGTGAGCTTTTCATGGATTTTTTTCAATTTCCCATAATTGCTAGATAGCACCTCAAGTTGATCCCGTAGCTCAACATTCTCCTTCAAAATGGATGCTTCACAAGTAATAGAGTTAGTAGCACAAGCATCATCATTTACAACAATAGGAGAGGACAACTTTGCAAGATATTTTAAATAAGAAGCTTCAAGTTGGGCATGAGACTCGGTGAGTTTGATGAGCTCACCCTTGATGACCCTTGAGCCATTTTCGAGGTGCTCAAAATCCTCAAAGAGTCTAGCATGAGAAACTTCAAGCTTAGCATTTTTAGTTTCAAAATCATTGGCCACCTCAAGAGCTCTATCACGAGATTCCCTTACTCTAGATAATTCTAGAGCAAAAGTCTCCTCAAGAGATTCCTTGGTGGTTTGTTCAAGTTCAAGAGCTTGAGAGAGGTCCGCAATCTCATTAGCGTAATCACGCTCATGACCTTCCATTTTATCAACGGTGACCTCATGCTCCTCAAGACGAGATTCCAACTCATCAATATATTTCTTTCCCTCAATGGCAATGGCCATAATTTCCATGAAGTTGGAACGAGCAATTTTATTCTTAAGAAGAGCTTTAAAAATCATTTCCCCCTTAATTTTTAAGGAGGCAACATTATCATTCTCTTCATCATAATCAACATCATCATCACTCTTGCCATCATCAATATCATCAGAAGATATATTGGGATTCAAAGTGGGATATACCTTTGAAGCCTTGGCCATAAGGCAAAATGCAATAGATGATGATTTAGGATCCCTTGAAGCACCATCCAAGACCACATCTTGTTCCATGGAGTGGTGGGTTTCCTCTACATTGTTAGCACAATAACTCGAGGAAATACATGCATTTTCATCATGGCAACAAGATATAGCAAGCATATCATGATGAGATTTAGTCAAGCAATTTCTACATGATATGCAAGGACTATCAACACAAGCATGTGAAACATTTGGAGTGCTCGAAGTGTTAAAGCCCAAAGAAGGAGCATTGCAATAATATAGTGATCAAGGATCATCCACAATAAGCATACTATCATCATTGCAATGACCAACACTACTCACCATATCATTACCTTGTGGCAAACCACACGTAGGTGTAGTAGAAGAAGTTGAGAAGACTATACGACCGGAGGTGGAGGGAGAACAATCATCCCCACAAATCTTGGACACACCATATTTATCTTGAAGCTTCGTCCACAACTCATGAGCATCCCGAACGGCATGAGTTGAAATATAACTACATTGCTCAAAGCATCGAAAAGCACATTAGAAGCTTGAGCATTGAGATAAGAGTTTTTCTCATCCTCTAAAGATAATCTTTGGGGATCCTTTGGAGGAGAAAAACCCATATCTACAATTCACTCTAAATTTGGGTCCATGACCCTAAAGAGATTAAGCATGCGAATAACCCTAACACCATAATTTGTGCCATCGAAACTGAGAGTGTCAGAGAATCCTAATCCCCTAGTCGACATCTTTACTCTCTAGGCGGTTAAGCCCTAAAAAGAGAGACGAAGCTCTGATACCAATTGAAAGATCGAGGATGTCGCCTAGAGGGGGGGGGGGGGTGAATAGGCGCTTTAAAATAATTACGGTTTAGGCTTAAACAAATGCGGAATAAACCTAACGGTTAATTTGTCAAGCACAAAACCTAAAACAACTAGGCTCACCTATGTGCACCAACAACTTATGCTAAGCAAGATAACCAACTACGTGATAGCAAGATATATGACAAAGAACAATATGACTATCACAAAGTAAAGTGCATAAGTAAAGGGCTTGGGTAAGAGATAACCGAGGCACACGGAGACGACGATGTATCCCGAAGTTCACACCCTTGCGGATGCTAATCTCCGTTTAGAGCGGTGTGGAGGCACAATGCTCCCCAAGAAGCCACTAGGGCCACCGTAATCTCCTCATGCCCTTGCACAATGCAAGATGCCGTGATTCCACTAAGGGACCCTTGAGGGCGGTCACCGAACTCGTACAAATGGCGACCCTTGGGGGCGATCACCGAACCCGTACACTTTGGCAACCCTTGGGGGCGGTCACCGGTACCCGTCAAATTATTCGAGGCGATCTCCACAACCTAATTGGAGACCCTGACGCTTTCCCGGAGCTTTACACCAAAATGATTGAGCTCCGAACACAACCAACCGTCTAGGGCGCCAAGGCACCCAAGAGGAACAAGCTCTAGGGTGCCCGAACACCCAAGAGGAACAAGCTCTAGGGTGCCCGAACACCCAAGAGTAATAAGCTTCTCAAACTTCACTTCCACGTATCACCGTCGAGAACTCAAACCGATGCACCAAATGCAATGGCAAGGGCACACGAAGTGCCCAAGTCCTTCTCTCTCAAATCCCACCGAAGCAACTAATGCTAGGGAGGAAGATGAGAGGAAGAACAAGAAGGAGAACACCAAGAACTCCAAGATCTAGATCCAAGGGGTTCCCTTCACATAGAGGAGAAAGTGATTGGTGGAAATTTGGATCTAGATCTCCTCTCTCTTTTCCCTCAAAAACTAGCAAGAATCCATGGAGGGATTGAGAGTTAGCAAGCACGAAGAAGGTCAACAATGGGGAAAGAACACGAGCTCAAAGGATAAGGTTCATTGGGGAAGAAGACCCCCTTTTATAGGTGGGAAAAAAAAACAACCGTTATGCTCACAGCCCGCACAGAGCGGTACTACCGCTAGGGCGATAGTAGCCCTTTGAAACACAACAGCGAGGAGGCAAAAAGGCCAGAAGAACCGTCGAAACGGTAGTACCGCTTGCCCTCACGGTACTACCGCTAGGGGTAGCGGTACTACTACTAAGGGTAGCGGTACTACTGCTTGCGAGCGGTACTAAAAAATTACATCCGGGCCTACCACCGCAGGACTTGGGACGAAGTTTTTGGTCCGAGCGGTACTACCGCTGTAGGAGCCAGTAGTACTGCTCGAGCGGTAGTAAAAATTACATCCGCTCCAATTCGCGGTAGTACCGCTGCAGCCTTTTCAGAACACCAAAACTGCCACAACTTTTGCAAACGGACTCCGAATTCGATGAAACCAAGTTTGTTGAAAAGCTAGCGACAAGGGCTAACACAATCTTTAAAGAAATATCAATAAGAAGCAAATTAGAAAAGGCCCATAAGAAAATGGTGAGAACCCTTCCTCGGATAAGACCGGTGAAACTTCCAACACCGAAAACATCATAGAAGACGCATGCGAACTCCATTTTTGATGAACTCAAGATTGTCATCAAGATGACCATAAGCTCTAAGACACAAAGAGAACCAAACAAGAACCAAGAAACATGATGCAAGGATGCAATGGTTTGAGCTCTCTACTAACGATATGATCAAGCTACCAACTTGAGAGCCCCCCTTGATAGTATGGCAACGATCCTATAACCCGTCTCCCAACTACCACCACGAGACAGGTAAAATAGAAAACCTATCAAGGGCAAACCTTTGCCTTGCACATGGTCCACTTGGCTAGATGATGACGATCTTGACTCCCTCAAGTTGGTCCACCTTTCTTGATTACGTTGGCTCGATGAAGACTAGATGATTGCTCCCCCATAGTTCACTATGGGTGAGCCACTCTTCGGCACATCTTCACAAGTCCATTGACACCACAATGGATGGCAAGATTCAAGCACTTGATCTCTTCATGATGCTCCACTTGAACTTGCACACGGCCATTTTGATGACGATCACCACTTGATGTCATCCTTTCCATGAGTTGTATGATATCTTCCTCTTGACGCAAGCCCATGGATGCGTACCTAACTCCACATAGAACTCTCACATAGACCGTGGGTTAGTACAAAAAGTGCAATGGACAATGCTTACCATACCATGGGATCACTTGATCCCTCTCGGTACATCTTCTACGCTTTGTGAGTTGATCAACTTGATTCACTCTTGACTTAGTCTTGATCAACCTTGAATCTTTGCAACTCTCTTCATTTGGATGATGTCTTGAAGGTAAACATGAATGATCACACAACCTTCTTCTTCAAGACATGCTTGCATTAAGCTCAACACTCACATGACCAATCTTTGGATAATTCCTTAATAGCACCTTGGTCAACTCATAAACTCCTTGAAACCAACACATGGACTTCAAGAAAAGCCTATGGACAAATCCTTCAAATATAACTCAAGACAACCATTAGTCCATAGAGATTGTCATCAATTGCCAAAACCAACATGGGGGCACCGCATGTTCTTTCAATCTCCCCCATTTTGGTAATTGATGACAATCACTTTGAAGAGAGTTTATACAAGGAATTATGCATCACCATGCAATGCAACAACAGACGATGCATGAGAATGAGATGCAAAAGCTTAGGAACCAAAACCAAAGCAAGGAGAAAACTCAGAAGACTTCTCCACAAAACTCTCTGAAACTCCTCCCCCATTGGCATCGATTGCCAAAATGGGTGAAAAGCTTAGAAGGCCAAAATAATCAGAGTTCTGTTGGGTTCTACGGTAGGGTGCGACAACTGCAAATTAAAAATTCCTACGCGCAGAACATCCAGGAACATGCTACGGGAGATGGATCACAGTTCGTTACCACTAGACGCGCAGTGCCGTGCAGCGGAAGAAGAGTTGGGGCAGCGCGTCTGCGTGGATCGTCTCCTCCTCGTTCGATCTCCCTCGAGCGGCCGGTCGTCCGATCCCACGTACGAGTTTGCCTGAGCGGCACAAGTGCACCGCCTCTAACGGTATCCGCGCGTGCGGGAGGAACACCGTGCGGCGGACTGCTAGGTCCGATCACACAGTCGGGGCGAGTGGAGGTGGCTCCTGAGGCCGAAGCGATCAACCTCCTGAGGCCGAAGTGATCTGCCTCCTGAGGCCAAAGCGATCTCGCACCCCTCAGGCAAAAAGCTGATCACGAGTGTGCCGCACCTCCACTTTATATAGGCGTCCGTCGCGGGCTCAACACTTGGGCCTCGCACAGACCCTAAAGCCCAAAGTCTACTCGGTCACGTTCCTAGTCTAGTTCGGATCACATCCGACCAGTGTCCTACGAACTGACCTCGTAGGTTCCTTCCCTTGCCGCGCGACCCCTTAGGTTCAAGTCGGCTTGGTCACAGTTCGGATCACCTCCGACCTGTACGGTTGGTAGCGGCCTCTAGCAAGGCGTGCCGACCACCAAGGAGACGATGAAGCTGGTTAGGCGAACCTGTACATCATACTTCCATTCCTTTTGCCACACGATATATGTTGTCGGGCTCAAGGCGAGACTGTGATCCTTGTGCTAGCCCGATCTCTTTCGTTCGGTGATACCGACCACAATCCGGATTATCTCATAATCCTTGTCGCATGGCCATGCTATTCTGGTCAGATCACACGAGGGGCCCAGAGTATATCTCTCTGATCGGAGGGCAAATCCCATCTTGCTCGACCATGTCTCGCAGCATGGGACTGGACAAACCGAAACCTACCTTTGTAACTACCCGATCCACGGAGTAGCGTTTGGTCGGCCCAAAGCAAGTCTGTCACCATCCCGAGTACATGTGTCACTCAGGTCTTAGGACATAGAATGTATGTTGTACTAGAGACTCACAGATGACATATCGCTGCGTCTCATAGTTGGGTGCATCCGACTCGGACCTTATCTCGACTTCGGATCCGACTATGTCGAATCCGACCAGACCTTTCCAAGTCCATATTATCCGATTAGCATCCAATGCTCCATGGCTAGTGAGACCGAGCCATCGACCGTGTCATATGCTAGTCTAGTCGGCTCTTGGCGTCCACACAGCCCTTTCGACTAGGGACCTTTTAGGACAGTCATCATACAATGTATAGTCCCACAAACAAGTCACGTGCTTGCCGATACACATCACCGATAATGTCCAAGGACTATCTTTATTCATAAACACATAGGAAATATCATCATACATGATTGCCTCTAGGGCATATCTCCAACAGTATCCCACTTGCACTAGAGTCAATCAAATAGACATCGAATGCCCATAGCTCTAACGTGCCCCTCATGCTTGGGTTGTGGAAGCGGCTTAGTCAACGGATCTGCAACATTTGCATCCGTGTGAATCTTGCATAACTCTACATCACCATTCTTTACGGTCTTTCGTATCAGGTGATATTTCCGGTCTATGTGTCTGACCTTGTGGTGATTCCTCGGCTCCTTGGCTTGTGCGATGGCACCAGAATTATCACAATAAAGGTCCAACGGTTTTACCGAGGCTGGGAAGACACCAAGATCATCCAGAAAATGCCGGATCCAAACACCTTCCTTTGCAGCTTCACAAGCCGCAATGTATTCGGCTTCTGTGGTAGAATCGGCCACCGTATCCTGCTTGGAACTCATCCAGTGCATTGCTCCTCCGTTCAGGACGTACACGAATCCAGACTGTGATCGACAATCATCTCTGTCGGTTTGGAAACTAGCATCGACGTAACCCCTTACGACGAGCTCTTCCTCACCTCCATAAACTAGGAACATCTCTTTAGTCCTTTTCAGGTACTTAAAAATAGTCTTTACCGCTGCCCAGTGACTCTCACCTGGGTTGGCCAGTATCTACTTGTTAGGCTTATTGCAAAAGCAACATCAGGCCTTGTACATATCATGGCATACATGATGGATCCGATTCGAGGCATACGGAATCCTACTCATCTGCTTCGCTCATCGATGTCGAAGGACTCGAGTCTCGCTTAGCCTTATACCATGTGAGAGCGGCAAGAACCCTTTCTTCGCCTCACTCATGTTGAACCGCTTCAACACTTTATCTATGTACGTGCTCTGGCTTAAGCCGAGCAGCCTCCTCGATCTATCTCTATAGATCTTAATGCCTAAAATATAGGCGCCTCACCAAGGTCTTTCATCGAAAACTTGCCATTCAATGATCCCTTGACCGAAGTTTAACATCGAAAATCGTTCCCGATCAGTAGTATGTCGTCCACATACAAGATCAAAAACACTATCGAAGCTCCCACTTAACTTCTTGTATAAACAAGAATCCTCTTCGCTTTTGATGAAACCGAGACCAAAGGACGACCTCATCAAAACGAATGTTCCAACTCCGAGATGCTTGCTTCAACCCATAAATGGATCTCTTGAGCTTGCATACCTTACTAGTGCTAGTCGGATCGACAAAACCCTCGGGCTGTATCATATACACGTCCTCGGTTAAATTTCCGTGAAGGAAAGCCGTCTTGACATCCATCTGCCATATCTCGTAATCGAAATATGCAGCTATAGCTAGTATGATCCTTACTGATTTCAGCATCGCTACCGGCGAGTAAGTCTCGTCGTAGTCAACTCCTTGAACTTGTCCATAACCTTTAGCGACAAGCCGAGCTTTGTGGATCTGAACATTTCCATCCACATCGGTTTTCTTCTTAAAGACCCATTTGCAACCAATGGCAGTTACGCCAGGTGGCGGATCAACCAAGTCCCAGACTTGATTCTCATCCATGGACTTTAACTCGGATCTCATGGCCTCTAGCCATGCCTCGGAATCTGGGCTCACCATCGCTTCCGCATACGTGGCCGGCTCGTCGCTTTCTAGCAACAATACATCACGCACTCTGCGTAATCTTTCCGACCTCCATGGTTCCGGTGCCGCTTCCACTACGGGTTCCCTGACAGACTCCGGTATGATATCATCACCAGCTGAGCCGTCCCCGAGTGGTCCTCGAATTTCTTCGAGTCGAACCGTCCTCCCACTGGCCTCCCGACTGAGAAACTCTTTCTCAAGGAAAACCCGTTCGAGCAACAAACACGTTGGTCTCTTCCCCGTTGTAGAAGCTATATCCCAAGGTTTCCCTCGGATATCCCACGAATATGCATTTATCCGACTTGGGTGTAAGCTTGTCTGACATAAGTCGCTTGACAAATGCTTCACAACCCCAAATCGTTAGAAAAGACAAACTGGGACTCTTCCGGTCCACATCTCATGCGGTGTCTTGTCTACGGATTTTAATGGTACCCTATTAAGTGTGAAAGCTGCAGTTTCTAGAGCGTATCTCCAAAATGACAAGGGTAAATCCGATTTGCTCATCATAGACCGGACCATGTCCAACAAGGTCCTATTCCTCTTTTTCGACACGCCATTTCTCTCGTGGGCGTGCAGGAGGTGTGAGCTGAGGTACTATACCTCGACTTTTCAGATGATTATCGAACTCCTGGCTCATGTACTCACCTCCACGATCAGATCGCAGAAGCTTTATAGTCTTGCCGAGCTGATTCTCAATCTCGTTCTGAAACTCTTTGAACTTTTCAAAAGTCTCCGACTTGTGCCTCATCAAATAGATATATCCATATCTACTCAAGTCGTCGGTAAAAGTCACGAAGTACTGATAGCCACCTCTGGCGGTTGTGCTCATTGGACCACACACATCACTATGTATAAGTTCCAATAGCTCGGACGCCCTCTCGCAACTCTTTGCGAAAGGAGACTTAGTCATCTTGCCGAGCAAGCATGATTCACATGTCTCGAACGACCAAGTCGAGACGATGTTAGAGCCCATCATCATGGAGCTTTTCATGCGTTTCGGACTAATGTGTCCAAGCCAGCAATGCCAGAAGTATGTCGGATTTATCTCATTAGGCTTATGCCTCTTGACATTTATGTTATAGACCGGTTCCTGTTCTAGATTCAATATAAATAGCCCATCAACAATGGGTGCATAGCCGTGGAACATACCATTCAAAAATATCGAACAACCATTGTCCTTTAAATTGAATTCATAACCTTGACTCATCAAACATGAGGCAGAAATAATGTTCCGACTAAGTGCAGGAATGTAATAACAATTATTCAATTCCATAATGAATCCGGAAGGAAAGCTGGAGCTGCATCGTGCCGACCTCCAACGCAGCAACTCTTGCTTTGTTGCCGACCACGATGTCAATCTCCCCTTGTGCCACACGCCAAGTTCTTACCAGCCCCTGCATCGAGTTGCAAATATGAACAACCGATCCGGTATCAAATACCCAAGAGCTACTAGGTATGTCAGCAAGGTAAATGTCTATAACATATGCAACAAGTGTACCTTTGCACGAAGAAGCATTTCCGGCCTTCTTGCCATGCTCGCAAGCCACTTGCTACAGTTCCTCTTCCAAAGGACCGGTCTCCTTGCAATGAAAACAAACGGTCTTTGAGTCCGGTCCAGACTTCGGCGCAGCGGCAGAGGTTACCATCTCCGTGCCCTTTGCCTTAGCCTTCTTCTTAGACCAACTCTTCTTGAACTTAGCCGATTTCTGCACCATCAACACTTGATGCGTGCCTTTCTTAATATCCTGCTCTGCCACCTTGAGCATCCCATGCAATTCTGTGAGCTTCTTATCCATGCCATGCATATGATAGTTCGAGATGAACGTCCCATAGCTGGGCGGAAGAGAACCCAGAACTGCATCTGTAGCCAGCTCATCCAAGAGCGGGAAGCCCAAACGATCCAAAGCTTGCACATATCCGATCATCTTGATCACATGTGGGCTCAGTGGATCACCTTCCTTCAGCTTGCAATCCATCAACGATCGCCAGACGTTGAACCTTTCGGTCCTAGCACGTATGCGAAACATGCTCTTGAGACTCTCGATCATATCGTAAGCCTCAACATTTTCGAAATGCTGTTGCAAATCAGGCTCCATACAAGCCAGCATCAGACAGCTGATCTCCGTTGATTCATCAACGAGTTTCTGGTAGGCATTCTTAGCTGTGGCACTAGCATTATCGGCAGGTTCCTCTGGAAGTGGATCCTCTAGAACATGTTCCTTTTATCGTGCTTGAGAACAATTCTCAAATTTCTATACCAGGTGGTAAAGTTTGTTCCATTCAGTTTATCCTTTTCGAATTGATTTCACCGCAAAGTTGGGTTGAGCAGGTGGTGCCATTGATCTACAACAGAAAATATGCAATCACTAAGCAATGTGTTTATGTAGAGTAATTCTAGCCTAAACAGAAATACTCCCACCAAGTCAGCATCCTCCATAAACTCTCGGTGATTCAGGATCCGACTAGCGCATGCGACTAGTGAGCTTTAGCATCACTGCTAGCCAACATACCTATCCGTAAGCAACTCCTTGCTAATCGTATCTCTATACGACTCACAGCCGATCGGGAAGGTATCTCATACCACGGCTCCCAACCTTCTTTGCCACAAGGCCCAAAACCGTTTTGATAGCCTTGTCAAGTTAACCTGATGCAGTGCATGTCCGTGTCCGACACGAACCCTTCAGTTCAAGGACATCCAGCAGCACCCCAATTTTATGAGCCCACTACTAGACGTACTTGACGTGCGAAGGTGCAACATCGGGGATGGCAATTCGCTTGATATTCATGAGGGATCATTCTATCATTTTAACATGCATAGAAACAAAGAAGCATAACAATCACAAATATAACGCATATTGTGAAATAGTATGGCTCCTTCATGGACGTTCTTCTAGGTCGGCTCCGACTCCGATGACCATCTACGAACTCCATCTTGTTTGTCACGCCGGAACGCCAAGCCGCCAACCTGATCTCTATTATCCAACTACTACAACTAGTAATGAATTTTACATAGAGTCACAAGTCGACATGCAGGTCGTTATACAATATAATGACAGCACTTTGGCTCCTGCCGGCTGACAAACATGACACGCAGGCCACGTATAAATTACACACATGCATCACATACACATGAGCCATACTATCCACATCAAACCTGCAAAACAAAGTTATGCATAGAATCGCATTCTACCGGTTTGCGTGGCGGGTACGAAATACACGGCGCTACGCACACGGCGGTCCCGATGGCGGATTCTATCGATCATCGCGAATCCGATTCGGATTTACGTTTCACTGTTAACCCCGATGGCGGATGACCGACCGGTAGGGGTAGATCGTGTCACGACCTCATCGATCCCGATTTACAGAAAACATAGCCTCAACGATCCCCATGTGTAGTTGATCACATCAACCGTGCATATAGCCGATCTCTTCAAGGACAACATATCTCATCTGCCGCCTCCACATATCTAATATGCATACGATCTGAATCCAAATCCTATAGCAGAGGCTCTGATACCACTGTTGGGTTCTACGATAGGGTGCGTCAACTGCAAATTAAAAATTCCTACGCACAGAACATCCAGGAACATGCTACGGGAGATGGACCACAGTTCGTTACCACTAGACGCGCAGTGCCGTGCAGCGGAAGAAGAGTTGGGGCAGCGGCGTCGCGTGGATCGTCTCCTCCTCGTTCGATCTCCCTCGGCGGCCGGTCGTCCGATCCCACGTCACGAAGTCCGGGAGCGCGCAAGTGCACCACCTCTAACGGTATCCGCGGCGTGCGGAGGAACACCGTGCGGCGGACTGCTAGGTCCGATCACACGGGCGAGTAGTGGAGGTGGCTCACGAGGCGGCGATCAACCTCCTGAGGCCGAAGTGATCTGCCTCCTGAGGCCAAAGCGATCTCGCACCCCTCAGGCAAAAAGCTCATCGCGAGTGTGCCGCACCTCCACTTTATATAGGCGTCCGTCGCGGGCTCAACACTTGGGCCTCGCACGGACCCTAAAGCCCAAAGTCTACTCGGTCACGTTCCTAGTCCAGTTCGGATCACATCCGACCCGGTGTCTCTGAACTGACCTCGTGGGTTCCTTCCCTTAAGCGCGCGACCCCTTAGGTTCAAGTCGGCTTGGTCACGATTCGGATCACCTCCGACCTCTCTGGTTGGTAGCGGCCTCTAGCAAGGCGTGCCGACCACCAAGCGACGATGAAGCTGGTTAGGCGAACACATACATCATACTTCCATTCCTTTTGCCACACGATATATGTTGTCGGGCTCAAGGCGAGACTGTGATCCTTGTGCTAGCCCGATCTCTTTCTCGTTCCAGTGATACCGACCACAATCCGGATTATCTCATAATCCTTGTCGCATGGCCATGCTATTCCTGGTCAGATCACACGAGGGGCCCAGAGTATATCTCTCCTGATCGGAGGGGCAAATCCCATCTTGCTCGACCATGTCTCGCAACATGGGACTGGACAAACCCGAAACCTACCTTTGTAACTACCCGATCACGGAGTAGCATTTGGTCGGCCCAAAGCAAGTGCATCACCATCCCGAGTACATGCGTCGGCTCAGGTCTTAGGACATAGAACGTATGTTGTACTAGAGACTCACAGATGACATATCGCTGCGTCTCATAGTTGGGTCTGTCCGACTCGGACCTTATCTCGACTCGGATCCGACTATGTCGAATCCGACCAGACCTTTCCAAGTCCATATTATCCGGTTAGCATCCAATGCTCCATGGCTAGTGAGACCGAGCCATCGACCGTGTCATATGCTAGTCTAGTCATTTCTTGGCGTCCACATAGCCCTTTCGACTAGGGACCTTTTAGGACAGTCATCATACAATGTATAGTCCCACAAACAAGTCACGTACTTGCTGATACACATCATTGATAATTTCCAAGGACTATCTTTATTCATAAACACATAGGAAATATCATCATACATGATTACCTCTAGGGCATATCTCCAACATGTTCCTCCATAAATTGTGTATCTCTAAAAAAAGAGAGTGGAATTCAATACACATATTCAATGGTAAATACTTGGAGGAAGACAAACTATTTTGAGGCCCAAAGATTGCAAAAGAAAGATATGCCACAAAGACATAACAAAGAGAGACACAAGCAATCCTAAGGTACCAATTGAAGCAAGCAATCAACGGATATGAATTGAACCAACTGGACCAATGATCCTACATGCCACAAGAATAAAGATATTATGATAAGCGCAAAGGAGTGTTCTAAAGAAACTAGAGAAGCTCCCCATGATTTGTGCACACATAAGAAATTTTGTATTTGGATACAAAGTGCATCAATTGCCAAAACCAACATGGGGGCACCGCATGTTCTTTCACTAGGCATCATATGAATCCTAGGACTAATTACTAATGTTCTAGTGGTAGACACTGAAATATTTCGGTACACACCGGTAGGCACTGAAATATTTCGGTACTGCCCTAGGCAAAATTTGTAATGTTGTAGTGGTGGACACTGAAATATTTCGGTACACACCGGTAGGCACTCAAATATTTCGGTACTGCCATACGCAAAATTTGTAATGTTGTAGTGGTGGACACAGAAATATTTTGGTATACACCGGTAGGCACTGAAATATTTCGGTACAATGTTGTAGTGGTAGACACTGAATATTTCGTTACTACAATTTCAGTACACACCAATGCACACTGAATTATTTCAGTACTACAGTTTCAGTACACACCGGTAGTACACACTGAAATATTTCAGTACTGCAAATTCTATACATAGTTGGCATTTTGTCCTTTATTTGTGAATTAATCCATGCATCATATGGCCTAACCTTGTACATGAGTTTGGGTCAATTTCATGTCTATTTATTGTTAAAATTGTTGTCATGCCATGAAACACAAGACAAGTCACTGACCCAAGCTTGCAAAGATGCCATATCAATGTTGCTGACATGAATATGCATGTTTTCACCAAGTCTTGTGTCAGAATTAAAACTGAGCATTTTTTCTTGATGGTATCCATGGATCTAGAACTCCTATGAATTTGCTCATGTTGGATGTTTTGTTCTCCATCATTTGTACTAGCATTCCGTGCGATTAGATTCTTGGCAAATTTATTTTCTTGCCTCTAACATCCCATGTGTGTTTTGCAGGAAAAAACACGAGTTCACCAGTGGCTGAAGTTGTGAGGCTGGGAGGCTGATGGTGCCATCTTGGCTGATCCTTCTTCTTTCAGCTTTTGTTCGTCCTTTCTCAAGCTGTTGGACCAGGGCTACTTCCCTATGTGCTGTTAATGTATTAAGTAGTTCCTTCGAATTTGTAGTATTAGTTAGTTTGAATGTGGAAGTACCTTAATTTTTAGGAACGAAATGTTGCTTTGTATGACCAAGGGTTTGATACCTTAATCTTTGGATAATTAACTATGTGAATTGTTGGATGTGGCGCACAACTAAACGCCTCTACCATTGATACTAGTTCAACATGTCGGTCCAATTAGAGACCAACCACTACCATATAGAACAGTTAGCATTTCATACTACAACCTGGCGCAACACTGAAGCGCCACTACCATATAGAACAGTTAGCATGTCTGAAGCAACACTGAAGCGCCATTTGTGATAATTGCACCATCGAAACAACAACTAAACATGAAGGAAGCATTCACCACCAATAAAGTTAAGGCCACACATATAGATATCATTCTAAGTTACCACCACATGTACCAAGAAGTTCACAACAGATCCAGTTCACACACACAATACATTACATTACATTACGTTAATAGAGGTAGTTTCCAACCAGTTCAGACCCAGATGCAGCTTTCCAAAAGTAAAACATCATCAAATATAGTGATGATGAGTACGGCTTCCAGCTTCTGATGATCAGCATGATGTACGACTAGAGGTTAGGGTTATTCAGGACCTTGTGGAGGGCAGAATGCTGAGCCCCGATCTTGTAGTCATGACTGCTGATGGATGTAGCCCGACAATGCTCCATCAGATGCTCCTGCAACCCAGACCTGGGCTTGGGCTTGCTGCAGTAGGGGCACCTATACTTGTCCTTCCTCCAGTTGTAGTACATGGCTGATCCTTGGGCCCTGATCTTCTGCACCTCCTTCTCTTCAAAGGACTCGATGTTCCCCTCGTCCACATCATCTCCAGATTCATACTGCACACATTAATGACCGATATTAATACATTATGCATTCAAAAAACTATAAACACGTAATACTAACTCAATGCACAAATAACATTTCAACTAGGCCTTACCTCGTACGGCTCATCTTCATCAGAGTCATATGGGTAGAACCCAGTCTTGTCCCACTTCCTCTTGTTGCCCACAAGATCCTCCTCCTGCTGCTATATTGTCAAACAAGCACATCAATTACAATGAATTGAATTGCAGTTAACAAAATGTCATTACAAACAAAATTGTGAATGTGAACCACATTGGTATGTTGCAAGTGACCAAATGCTTTCCTTATAAATAAAGAATCTAAGCAATCAATCAAAAGACAAATGATTTCCTTCATAAATGCTAATGAAAATGCAAGCTGGATTATTGACATTCCCTGAATTTACCCAACACTTTTCTTTTGAGAATTCCCCACACTACTGAATGGAAACATATAGTATATTTTGTTGCTAGGATCTTGCCTTGGAATGTTTACTTCACACTTTACATATAGTATATACTAATTACAGAAGCCAACTACAAATTTCAATATGCACAGATTACTGTTTTTGGGATAATGCAGCAAAGCTCCTACACATATTAACATAATGCAGTAGTTAATTAGGTACAACTTCAACTATAAATGCATACGTCTCCAACAAACATCTAAAATTTCATTACTTACCTAAACAACAACAAAGTATACTATAGATGAATCTTGTATCATATAAATCAATTCATTGGCACATCAAAATTAATGCATTCCAAATCAAATATGTTCCCATCCAGTATCATTGAACCACAGATCAAATCAAATAACCATAAATGTTAGCAGCATTGAACTGCTGATCTAATAATCATATGACATCTATCTGACCTTAAATTCCCCCTTAAATAAGGTATTCAACCTCATACTAATTAAAATCTAACAAGCAAAAATTCAAATACTAATCTAATAAGCATCTGAAAAAACTCCAAGATGCTTTTATCTCTGAAGCAATGGCATTGCAGAGGATGTTCAATGCTGTCAATATCTCTGAAGCAATGGCATTGCAGAGGATGTTCAATGCTGTCAATATCTCTGAAGCAACAACAAAATTCACAACTAACCCAAACAGATAGAGAAGTATATATTTGACTAATCCATCGTCTAATCCTCAAGCCAAACACCTAAAGAATTGCAAAAATTCAACTACTAATCTAATAAGCATCTGAAAAAACTCCAAGATGCTTTTATCTCTGAAGCAACGGCATTGCAGAGGATGTTCAATGCTGTCAATATCTCTGAAGGAAAACAAAATTCCACAACTAACCCAAACCAATAGAGAAGTATATATTTGACTAATCCATCGTCTAATCCTCAAGCCAAACACCTAAAGAATTGCAAAAATTCCACTACTAATCCAATAAGCATCTGAAAAAACCCCATCCCTCAATCCGGCTACTTCTAACCTAATCTAATAATCATATGTGGTCCACCATTCTTGCACGAATCAAATACAGAAAAAACCATAATGCAGAAAACCCTACCTCCAACAAATCTAACCAAACAAAGTTCTGGCCACAAATACTACAATCTAAAAACTACCAACTAAAAGTGATAAGCAGATACCTTCTGCTCCGCCTCCTCCTCGCCGGAGCCGGCCTCCACCTTCTCCACCTTCTCCACCTCGTGCGCCTCGCCAGAGCCCGCCCCCACCTTCTGCGCCTCGCCAGAGCCCGCCTCCACCTTCTGCGCCTCGCCGGAGATCGCCAGAGCGGGCGCATCTGGCTGGACCACGCCGCTGCGGCCCGGCCCCGCCTTCTCCAGATCTCCAGCGGAGGGAGCACCACGCTGGACGCCGACACGCCCCCTCACAAAGGTGCCTGCGACACCTGCGCGCTGCTCCACCAGATCTGCGCCCCAATCGGGGCGCTCGCCTCCTGCGTCCGCCATGGCGATGGAGACGATGCGGTGAGGGAGACGAGGAGGTTGGAGAGAAGAGGGTTTTGGGGAGTGGGGTGTGGAGAGAGGGAGACGATGCGGCAGGGGGAAATGGTGGGCGATGCGGCCGGAGGTGGTTGTCGTCCACATTTATATGATGGGACAGTTTTGGCAACTACCCGTGACACGTCTTTGCCCACGCGGGTGGCTTCAGCGATGCACGAAAGGCCGCCGTATACAAACAAATACATATACGACCGGGCATACGATCCTATATGACGACCAACACGCCCGAAACCAAGGAAGCGTGCACCCGCCCTCCCTCGTGCGCCCTTAAGGCCAGCCCATGTGAGGGGCGGGAAGCCCCTTTTGTTTTTCCTTTTTACTTTTTCTGTTTTCTATTTTTCCTTTTGAAAGTAATTAAGGATTTCTGCAAAGTTGCGAATTGCGAAAAAATGTTCGCATTCCAAAGTTGTTCATGGCTTGAAAAAATGTTCAGGACATGATAAATCTCACAGATTCAAAAAATGTTCGTGATTTCAGAAAGTGTTCATATGTTAAAAAAATGTTCATGAATTTTTAGTAAATGTTCAAAAATTTTTGAAAAATGTATGAATTTTTTAAAAATGTTCATGAATTCGTAGAAGATATTAGGGAATTTTAAAAATGTTCACAATTTCAAATATATATTTCTGAATTTGGAAATTTTTCCTGATTTCAAGAACAGTTCATCGTTTAAAAAATTGTTCCTGAATTCAAAATATGTTTATGTTTTTCTTAAGAAAGCGTGAATTTTAAAAAAAATCACAATTTCTTAATAATACAAATATTTTTTGAAGTTGATGAAAAAATATAATTCAAAAGTGTTCACCCATTTTTTTTTAAAAAGTTCAAATCTAAAAAAATCAAAAATTAAAAAATGTCTCGAATTTCAGAAAATGTATGTAAATTTCTTGGGAAGCTTCGGCAAACATATATAACAGTTACCATGTATAACAGTTACCATGTCACACTACAGCCTATAAAACATCACACAGTGGAATAATCATAGCTAGTAGAGCATTAGTTACCAGTTAATAATAGTTGCAATCCATCACAAGCAATAGTACCTAGATATGAGTAGATATAGGTACAGTAATACATGACAAGTACTCGCAAACAAGAGCTAACATAACAAGTTCATTTCACATTGATACATGGCCCACCCCAGTTCTAAATGAGGTGGATGGTGATCATCATCCTCAAGTCATGGCGATGGGTGTTCGCAACAGTGAGTAGGATGGCCTGTCCTACCCGAAGATTCCACAGCTATCAAGTAACCTCTTAGGTAATTTCTGAAAACAGTTGACATGATATATGATCATGTCACGTGCAATTATCAACAAAGCATACACATCAAGACACATATATCATTGGATTCAACACTGAGCATATATATCATCACATCACTACACTATACGCCAAGCATCAAATTACTATAGTAATTAGGCATATCATTAGATTACTGCATACACTAAGCATATCATCGCATATTACTACACTACATGCATGTCATAAAATTCTTCACTAAATGAATTCTAAACTAGGCCTCTCATCACAGTACTACAACATGCATATCATATGAACTACTACACTAACTAAGCATGCATATCATGTAATTACCACACTAAGTAACATACCATGATATGCCGTTTAACATTCGTCCTTGTGAGGCGGGTCACGAATGGCTTCCCTAGGTAGTCTTCACGTAGCGGAAGCATGTCCCAGAAGGTTGCCGATTTCCTCGTCATGATCCGAGTCCTTGGGCATACAGGTATTCAACAAGTGGGTTCTCATCATCATCTGAATCGTCATCATCTGAATCAGCACCATCTTCCTCCTCATGAACTTCATCCTCACTATCCGGAATCAAATTTAGATAGATAACAGAAATCCTGGCCCTATCTCTTCTGAAGGAGAAGCTGATCAATTCACCCCCACTAAGACGCATGCGGGCGATGAAACGATCCCAATCATCTCCTCCTATCTGGGTTATCTTTCGCCCCTTCTCGACCTGCATAGTGTATGGGCCCCCAAGAGCGTCGAAGGTCACGGTGTCTCCGACGAGCTCATTGAATGCCAATCTCACATTGCATGGTACGATCTGTGTAAGATAAAAACAAATAACAGACACAATACATTAGTGGAAATAGCAAAAAAACAAAAAGAATGTACTGTCAGAAGGTTCATATAAATTGTTACCGCTGCAACAACAAAAGAAGGCTGGAAGTAGATGCCGAACAGCGTGGCAGTAGAAAGGCTGGTCCGGCACCGTGAGTTGCAGCGTCCACATTGTGCTTCCTCCATTCTACACAGAACATGTTGAACTCTAAGTTGAATTGTACATAGTACAATACAAAGATCATACATATAATAAAACATAGTGATAACCTATACTTGCAATGGCCAATCAATCTATTTTCTATCATCTACGTAATAAAGCAATGCCAATGACAATGGCAATGCCCGTCTCATCTAAACACAGGAATAGTTCGGCATCCAAACTAAAACCAGTCCAATCCACGGCACACATCAAAACCAAACCAATCCAGATATTTTCATTTAGAATCTAGACCAAACCGAACTATACATGCTCGTCATCCAACCCAGTCCAAACCGTTTTCAACTTTTGGATTGAATCCAATGGTTCAAACCGTGGACAAACCATATGCGAGGGCACGTCATGAATCTAGATCAGACATGGCGTCAAAGCTCGAGAGAGCCGACGAGCTCCGGCCGGCAACAGCGGCTCTGGGATTTGAAGCAGTAGTAGGTGGTAGTGGCGGCTCAAACTAATTGATTGATTTGGTCTCAAACCATAGAAACCAAATCAAGATCCAATCCAAAAACTAAGTTTTAGTCCAAACCAATCGGCTCAGATACGCCTCCGTAGGGAGACGCGGTTGGGGAAGGGAAGAAGAGGGGAGATCTCACGTACTTGCCGGAGTTGGCGGCGGCTGCGCACCGGCAGCGAAGAGAGGGGTCGTCGGGAGATGGCGGCGGCAGCGGCGCTGGTCGAGAAGGGGAGAAAGAAAGATGTGGAGTGGTCGAGACAGGGAGAAAGAAAAATGTGGTACATGTGGAGGCGCGGTTGTGTGGATGACAAGGGGACCCACTTGTGAGACCGATAGCAATTGATGGCAAACCGCAGGAGGTGCACGACCGCGTGCATGACCGCCACGTCCCCACGTGGAATGGGGACGGCCGGGTGGGTGTGTCAAGTCAAATCGGCACCCGCGTCTTCTCGGTAACTCCAAGAGGCAGGAGCAGTGCATTTCTTCCCCAAATCGGGTAGAAAACCCCCGTCCTCTCCCGAACCTAACCACCCTCTCTTCCTTCTTCACCACCTCACCACCCTATTCCACCTATTGCCAAATCAAGCTTTGTACTGATGATGAATTAAATATTGCAATAAGTAGAGGATGCTCATGATTGCCAAAAGTACCTATTTCCACTTTCTGATAAGAACTAAACGTGTATCAGAATGATGCTACAAGTAGAGCATGAGCATGTATCAATTGATGATCAATTGATGCTACCTATTTGTGTTTGAATGGGCTCAATAAAGCTGGTGCTGGTTTATGCTCTCTGCGTGACCGTGATGGTAACGAAGACACTTGCTTGGCTATGGTCTTGCTGTCAAATTTAAGTTTCAGTTCTTTAAGACTCTTTGTTTTTTGCTGCTTCGTCGGGATCGACTAGCTTTCTCGGCCGTCACGTGCTCTCTTCCTTTTCGGGAGTTGGGTGCACCACTTTTGGGGAGTTGGGTGCAACGGTATCCTTCAGGAGTTGGATGTGTCGGGTTCGTTGGAACCATCGGGATTGTTGACTAATTGTACGTCGTCTTCTGAACCATCGGTAGAACTGGTTGCTGGGCATCGTACACCTCCTGCTGTATAAGAGAGTGCTGCGTTAGTTCTAATCATGAGACTTATGAAATAAATGATATATTCTTGATGTAGCGCTAACCGTTATGGGGAACTTATATGATTCGACACGAAGCGCATTGCAATTTGAATGCAGTAAGGCTGTACATATTTTCCACCTGAAAATATCTATCCTGCCTATATTTGATAACCGACACTTACGCCAAAGATAGCTTTCAAGCTAAACAAAGTACAAATTTAAATTAGGCATTCAATTACCTGGTTCAAAATATCGGTCATTTCATCCCCGTTCCATGACAACATGTACTGCAGTGTCCAAACCGCACAGGAAGTCCTGCGATGTTTAGTTAAAGATCAGTAATCTTATTCGTGTAGGCAAATAATAATTTATGAGGCCATGTGTACCCATCGGTCTGTTGTGGTATGTTCTCATAGCGTTTGTTGGTCCATTCGGCAAAATTGATGTTCTTAGCTGGTGATATCAACCCATTCTTGACAGCTTCGTCGATGCAACACTGAATCGAGTCCACCTAGGGTACGACGAGTTATACATAGGGTTACGGTACTTTGGGATCTCGTGTGCCATGCGGATCAAAAGAGGCAGCCAGAGAACACTTACAAGAGAATCTTCCTTGGTCTTGTCGCAATGATAATTCATGGAGTTCAGAGTCTGAATTTCTTTTTTGTCAAAATTAAACATTATTACCATCCAATGGTTTTGGTGTACATTCAGTGGGACATGCACCTGCAGTAAAATTTGGGTTGGGTTGAGAACCGAAATTTGTCGTGTACAGTGTGTACATAAACTATGAAAGTGAGGAAAAAGTGTAACTTTCGGCGCCCTACAAATTTTTCTACTACACGAGCTAACCATGAGGTTGCACGTCCAACAGGAACCACCCCCTTTATTTGTAACAACTTTTCGGTTTCTTGAGGGGATATGATTGAGGTAGTATCATTCTCAATTTGGCTAATGCGAGCATATGCCATAATAACCTGCCAAATTTTTAATCATACAATAATAAGACAGTTGTTGCAGTAATGATGTAGAATAGAGTATAATGGGCTTACATCACCATAAATGTATTTGTCGTCCAAATTTCGCTTCAGATTTTCTGCTATGAGGGTAATGTCTCCGATTCTAGCTATTTCAACAGGGTCGTATGTTCCGCGGATGTAAACGGCTGTCTCTATGTCCTCATCCGTGAACTTGTAATCATTACCAAAGACAGGCTTCATCGGAGTTAATTGTGGTTCCTCGTTGTTTTCCGTCACATGTCTTGCACTTGGTGTACTCGAAGTCCCTGCCGTGAATTGGCTAGCCCTAGGAGTTCTTGTCAGGGATGAATTGCACACATTGACTTGATCCTACAATGAACAAAGGTATTTCATCATTAGTTTGTTACTTTTAGATATTAACGTGTTCGGCCATATTGATCACCTACACGCCTCCTTTGTGTGACACTGTTTGTCGGTTGCTTGTAAATTCGTATTTTATTTCCTGTAACAATGCAAACAATAATGAACATGAAGGAACATATTCATACAAAATACGAAATACACAGTATGACATACATGGAGTTCCCTCCTTAAGTCTTTAATTTCGTCCTCGGCCTTCGACAACCTAGGATTAGTGCCAGTTTTAGTCTTCATGTCGATCAACTCTTCACCTAGCGTCTGGTATTTGACATCAAATCTGTGCTCAATTTCCATTAACTTCCTGCCTACCTTCTTTTCATGATCAGCAATGTGTGCATTCATGGCTTCAATTACCATGTCAATCTGTGTAAACAAAATACAACCCCGTTGATAACAATAGCTAAATGAATGAGGTTCCATGACACCTATTTGTGATATTGCCAAAACAAATAGTCTTTGGAGTACATACTTGCTGGATACTAAATTGGTGTCCTTGTGATGGTGCTCGATACGAATCATGTTGATGCACATGTTCATCAATTTTTCTTGGAAAATTATTTGAATTCTCAGACGGTCGTTGAGGAGCACAAATTTCCAGGACAGCCTTTTTTTATAAAATATAATGAACCATTAGTACCAAATAAAAAATCGGATATAGAAAGTTCAATTGTAGATAGGTACCAGCCCGTTATGAAGACCTCCTTTCTCGTAAGCATCGCTTTTTAAAGTAGCCATCATTTCGTCCCATCGTGAGATCAATGGAGGGGGTCTAGAAGCATACATCAATCGGCCACTACGCACGTGCTCCCAGTACCAATAGTACACAATAAATTAGTTCATCACCATACAGATATGCAACAGAACAATAATTAAAGGACATTAAGTAGTGATCTAGCACTAACCTGGAGCAGGATTAGATTTCCTTGTAGATTTACGTGATCTCGATTTCTAAACTTGTGAACGGACTTGAAGGAGTGATTAAGTGTCAAACATCCCCAGTTAAATTTCCGAAGGTTTTCAAGATCTGTAACAAGATTGAGAAATTTCGAGTCCACATAATGTTGTGCTGTTGGTGTAGAACAGTACCAATTGTGTACAGAATGAACCGTCTCAGGAAATCGCCGTCTGGGGCTTTGGAAGCTCGGATCGCCGTTTCAAGGTCAGAAATCAAAATTTGCCCATTGTTTGCATAGGTGGTAAACAATTCTGTGTCGGTTTGCATTTCCAGATGTGGCTCTATATTCTCCCCTTCTATCGGAATGCCAAATATACACTGCACGTCCTCTTTTGTTAGAGGAATTGGCGTTTTACCAATGGTAATGGATTGCGTGTCCATATCAATGCTCTTGGCTAGTCAAACCAACATTATGCGCCGTAGAGTCACTTCATGCATCTGGGTTAGACCGCCAAGACTGGTTTCTGATATGATGTACTTTTTGTGGTCTGGTGACAACAGTTTCATGGTTTTCTGAACCTTGTGCGTGAGCATACTAACTTCATATGACCATGCTTTTCGACGAGTTCCTGTTACATGCCATTAAATTATACTGAGTACACATGAATTATGTGTACGAAATGATTGTACACAAATAGTCAATTACTTACCGCATCGGTAGTTTTGGAGATGGGCTTTTCTCCATTATGAAGGTTTGTATCTGAAACTGACATTGCTGGCTCGTATGCAATAATAAAATCCGGCTCAATTAATCTAAACAAAATTGGAAAATATATAACAAAATTAGCAGCGAATTAATTTTAACAAAATTAACTGGGTCATTTAACATATGATCCACTTATGGGTTTAAGCACAGAACCTATTTGGATGCAAAACCTATGAGGGTTCAACTACTAAAGGAGCGGCCGACAATGATTATAAAGAGTTACGATCAGGTAATACCTTATCTCGGAGACGGTGCCGCCGAGTAGATGGCGGTGGTTAGTGCGTCGCAAACTATAAGTGCCAGTATAGCGCAGTCGATGGCGCAAAGGAAAAACGGTGTGTTCCCACCAGGGGGAGGCGGCGAGAAGAACACTGACGTCCGACCCCTCAGATCACGTTGGCGGTGGGCGGTGAGTGGTGGCCGACGACTCCTGTAGTCCGTGGGCGACCGGCGTCTCCGATCTGATCTTGCAGCGGTCGTGGGAGGTGCGGACGGCCCGTGTGATTAGAATGCGGAGCTGTAATCGCGGGATTTAGGGAGGGGTGGGCCGCGTGAGTTATGTGAGATTTGGATAAATGATATAAAAATAAGAAGATCTTGTCAACTCGTTGGGGGTTTAGGGGTTTAGGGTTATTAGGGTTTAGGGGTTTAGGGGTTCAGGGTTTAGGGTTTAGTGGGGGGGGGGGGTTAGGGTTATCAGGGTTCAGGGTTTAGGGTTTAGTGGGGGGGTTAGGGTTATTAGGGTTTAGGTTTGAGTGTTGACATGCAAGCCCAGAAATGCGCGTGCAGAGATGTACTTGCGTGTACATGTACTAATGATCCCAAACTTTTTTAATGGCATCCCATGACCACATAGAGAATGCATGTACACACACCAGACATTGGTGGAGCGTTAGTTTACAATGGATTCCCTCCGGTAGCATCGATCCGGTCCGTTGACTGGCTCGGCCGACAAACTTCGTGCCACATAGAGCATGAATCCATCCACTGGACCGGATCGATGTTGGGTTGGTTTCATACAGGTGAGGAACCCAGCTAGTGCTTTCGGGGTGTTGACATGCTAGGCCGGAAATGCGCGTGTCAGACATCGTACTTGCGTGTATAATCCCAAACTTTCTTCATGGCATCCCGTGACCCCATAGAGAATGCATGCATAATGTTTTCCATGTGGGGCAAAATTTTGAATGCTTTTACAGTTTAGTGGGGGGGGGGGGTAGGGTTATCAGTGTTTAGGGTTTTAGGGTTGACGGAACTATGTTTGTCTTACAGTTGACCTATCACACACACCGGACATAGGTCGACCGTTGGCCTACAATGGAATACCTCCGGTAGCATCGATCTGGTCCGTCGACTGTCTCGGCTGACATACTTCGTGCCACAGAGAGCATGCATCCATCCACTGAACTGGATCGATGTTGGGTTGGTTTACATGTACATGTACAGGGACCGAAAATGCGTGTGTCAAATATCGCACTTGCGTGTACATGTACGAATGATCCCAAACTTTCCTAATAATGGCATCCCATGACCACATAGAGAATGCATGTACACACACTGGAAATTGGTGGAGCGTTGGTCTACAATGGATTCCCTCCGGTAGCATGGATCCGGTCCGTTGACTGGCTCGGCCGACAAACTTCGTGCCACATAGAGCATGCATCCATCCACTGGACCTGATCGATGTTGGGTTGGTTTCATACAGGTGAGGAACCCAGCTAGTGCTTTCGGGGTGTTGACATGTTAGACCGGAAATGCGCATGTCAGAGATCGTACTTGCGTGTATAATCCCAAACTTTCTTCATGGCATCCCATGACCCCATAGAGAATGCATGCATAATGTTTTCCATGTGGGGCAAAATTTTGAATGTTTTTACGGTTTAGTGGGGGGGGGGTTAGGGTTATCAGTGTTTAGGGTTTTAGGGTTGACGAAACTTTGTTTGTCTTACAGTGGACCTATCACACACACCGGACATAGGTCGACCGTTGTCCTACAATGGAATCCTCCGGTAGCATCGATCTGGTCCGTCGACTGGCTCGGCCGACATACTTCGTGCCACAGAGAGCATGCATCCATCCACTGAACCGGATCGATGTTGGGTTGGTTTACATGTACATGTACAGGGACCGGAAATGCGCGTGTCAGAGATCGTACTTGCGTGTACATGTACTAACGATCCCAAACTTTCTTCATGGCATCCCATGACCCCATAGAGAATTCATGCATAATGGTTTCCATGTGGGGTAACATTTTGAATGTTTTTATGGTTTCGTGTGTGTTTGTGGGGGTGGGGGTAGGGTTATCGTGGTTTAGGGTTCTGTGGTTTTTGGTTTTTGGGTTTAGGGTTTAGGGTTGGTTTACAATGGATTCCATCCGGTACCATCGATCCGGTCCATCCACCGGCTCGGCCGACAACCTTCGTGCCACATTGTTCATATTGTCCAATTAACACTTTGTATAGATTTTTTGGGTAAAAATGAACGAAATAATGCAACTAATCTGAACGTAACGTTTGGCATGTATCAAACCAAGTAGCCACTATTCCTCAAAAAAACCCAGTTAGCCACTAATTGCGCCAAACGTATCTCGTAATGACCAACGAAAATGGGTTGACAATTATTTCTGGAAATTCTTGGAAGGAATTTATTGCTCTTCCTTTTTTAGAGAACAATAAGTGACAAATTTGCTAACATAACAATAAGCTATTTCCTCTTTGCTAAATTTTATTTTGGAAACAAGAAATCAGTTTTCAATTTTATTTGTCCTTTCCAATAGATTTCAAATGAGCTTTTCCTTGGTCTGGTCATACAAGGCATTAAGCACACATGACATTGCTTATCTGAAGCTGACTGAAATTTTTGTTAACAACTTCTAACGAATCGATGATCAACAAGTAAAAAATCCCACAACAATTATTGAAAAATAAAATCCCGCGGCCATCAGATTTGCGTGCTTCTTCAGATCGATCAACTGCCTTAAGTTCTTGTTGATCTTCTTCAATTCCACCTTGAGTTCCGCATCAGCCACCATAGGAGGAACATTGACATAGCCCTTATTATCCACCGCTGATGGCAGATCTAGCTCTAGGGTTGCCCCGTGCCTCAAATCAATTAAGCCATCCGTTTGAAGACTCTCAACGTATTCATCCAGCCACTCAAAATGCTTGCATGTTTTCAGCTTCTTAAAAAGGGAAGGGAAACCCTAAATCCCAATTCCGAGGAAATAAAAATAAATCTGGGGTCAGAATTCATAGCAAAAAGACACAACAGAACATAGATTTAACCTTCCCCGCTTCTGGTTTGCTCTCGCATTTCACAAATTCCCGCCCATGGTTTCCATTCTTCTCCAATATGGTTGTCAAACGCTTCAGTGGCGCGGTGCGTGGGCAGTCGGGGCATCTGGTCATCGGCAGTGAACCATACCACGGCCATGATGACGGAGAGGCCGAACTGGACATGGACATCTCTCATCTCTCACCGTCCGCCGGGGATGGCGAGCTTCGCCGGAGAAGAATAACAATTTGGTGGGGCAAGGGAAAGGGAGGCAATGGTGGGCCGCGGGTTAGCACGGGCACGGAGATGGCTCGGGCTTCTGTGATATGTTGTTGGACCCGCGGTCAGTGCACTTGTTTTGGAAGCCCCCAAAAGATCGCGCTCGTTAAAAAAAACTTGCATGGAAGCACATTACTTCAAAATAACTAATTAACCCGACAATCACGGATATATACCTTCCCATTCTACCGGATATCTACCCTATCCTAACCACCCCCATCTACCTTGTTTCTCCTCACATAGCCATCGCCGGGATCGCGCCATCGCTTCTCAAGCGACCACGCCGACGCCGGATTAAAAAGGTCTCCTCCACGGCTCCTCCCATCTTCGCTTGCAGTCCCTCCCATCTTCGATTGCAGTGCTGATTATTTTTTCCATTGATTCGACCAAGAAGTCATTTCCGAAGAGATTAGAAAATCTAGCTTTTGCCATAGTTGAGTAGTTCTGGTGTAATTGGAGTACAGGATGTCATGCAAGAGCTTTTTGACTGATAGTTTGTAGTAGTTGATTGTACTAACTGGTTATGAATATATTTTCTCGGTGGTATTGTTAGGAATTAGTTGGATGAGGTTGTGGATACAGTTTTCATACTATGGGTATATGTGTTGCTGTAGGGACCATGGTCTCAGAGGCGCATAACAACCGTGCGGAGTACGACAAGTCTTTGCATGAAGCACGCCGGGAGATCGACTTGAAGGTGCAAAAGGATCGCGATGAGGTAGATAAGAAACTCAAAAAAGAATGTTCATACGTGGACAGGATGATAAAGGAGGAGCGTGAGGAGTTTTCCCGTAAGATGGCGAAGATGCGTCTTGAGATTGAAGAAAAGTATAAGCGGGACTGTAAGGACATGGAAAAAAAGTTTTTCCTTGGCTACAAGGAAATGCATCAAACGTTGCAGAAGGACCGGAAGCTTGTGGACAGTATTATACAGACAGAGCGAGTCAGGATGGATGCCTATGTGTTGCAGGCACGTGCGGATATGGACGATGGCTGCTACAGGAGCGGTCGGACATGGATTATAAGGCCATGCTGGAGAAGGTCCGCTTGGAAGGCCATATGTTAGAAGACCGTGCGATCTCACGGCCACCCGACAACATGTCTTCAATTATTCTCCCCCTGTAAGTATCTCGCACCGATTCTGCACGTATTCTATGATACAAACATCTTCAATTTGTGGCAACCTTATGTCGGCGATTGTATGTAGGCTAAGCATCATGAGACGGCACAGTCGCCATTCACTCGAGACATTGCAATAGAGTCACCCGTTCAATGCCACATCACTCCACCCCAACAACATATCTTCAATTCTCCCCTTGTAAGTACCTCGCAACGATGCCATACCCAAGATATGGTATGACCTTTTAAAACTTGTGTCTAAACCCACTGTCGACGTTTCATACGCAGGATAAGAAACGTGTGATGGCAGAGTCCCCAGTCACACCACATGAAGGATACATTCCACATAACAAGGTGAGAAGGTTTGAGATGGAACAATCCCTAGTCACTGCACATGAAGGATACATTCCACAAAAGCAGGTAACAATGCCGCAATGTTGCTATGCACATAAAAAATTATGTTTGCCCCTTTACTCATTGAATGTATTAACTCTGGTGTGAGATACTAGGTGCTGGTAATGGAATTTTTTGTTAGTAGGGATGATGAGATGTCACATGTCCGAGAGCATACTTTGATGAACAGCCAGCAGAAGTCAGAATTTTTGAACCCGCCAAAGTGACCTACAATCTCATTATGAGTGAAATGAGAGATTCTTTTGGTTGCAAACCGGGAGCAGAACTATACTACTTCTTACCCGGGTCTGCGTGAAAGCTGCCAGAAGGAATGTTCTTGATTGCAGGACCAGATGATGTAGAAAAAATGCTTTCTGATCTGAATGGCGGCAAGACATGTCACCTGTACATTGTGTACAATAGAACTACAGGTTGTTATCCCGAGGATGACATTGATCCAGAGGTTCAAATTTTACATGTTACATGCATCTAGTTTATGGCTATGTCTTTTTTGAGTTCTTCCTAATACAATTCCTATGGTTTTCTACAGGAAGTGAGAATCCAAGAAATGGAGGGTCTTGCTAGAGAGATGGCGGAGAAAGAACAAGAACAACTTCATGTGTATGGTTACATTGATGTTAAAGAGAAAAAGATTGAAGCACATGGGTCGTCGCCAAGCCCGACGCAATCTCCAACGTCGCAACGCAAGAGGTCACTGGATTTTGGCAGTGCAGAAGACCATATGGAGTAGGCTCAATTGTTTTTCAACTAGTTTAAGCTTCAAACCAGGATTATTTTGTTGCAAACAATTTTTTTTTCTGTTTCACACTATGTTCGCAATTATGGTACAATTTATTCATGAGACAGTTCTTTGAACAACAATGCATGTGTTTTATGATCAATCATACAGTTGTTTCTGAGTTGTTTGTGAGATGGCATTGCATCTAAAGAACTTTCCATCTATAAAACTTGTAAAAAATCATTTATGTTGTCTCAGTTCAAACTGTTTTTTCGTGCCTTTCATCTAAACGTGTTTGTAATCATTATAGCCTACAAAACCATACAACGTCAAAAAACAATTTCCAGTTGGCATGGATGCTTGTCATGTTGGTACAAGGGTTTCGAAATTTTTTTGGGTCCATTTCAAGCATGCCGAAAAAATCCGTCTTCCCAGACGGAACATCCCCTGCTACCCGAACGGCTAAGTTGAATGACACCAATTTTTTCCATCAAGCGCGCAAGCAAACCCCCGTGGGCCGCATGAAATCTGAGCTAACCCCAAAACTTGCTGGTTTTGGCGTCAAATAAGATAGAAATATCAAGGGAAGAAGATAGAAATAGCAAGCAAAACACAGATAACCAACGACATATCAAATAGACGGGTAGAAATCATAACATAGTTCGGATAGATAAAGTTCACGGTAGAACCAACGACATGATTTAATAGAAATATTTAAAAGATAAAAAACTTGCCCTAACACGCTAGGGCAAGACAAGCTGACGAGACCGGGCCTTCACCACCATCTTCACTGCGCCTCCTCTCTAGTGCTCCTCTCCATCCCGTCCTCGCCGATGTAGTAGGGGAGGGTGTGCATACCTTCGCGGGTGGGGAAGACGCAGTCGAAGTTTGTGAAGATGTTGTGGGTTGTGAATGCGATGAATTCGCATCCACACCAAAACACATTGCCAAGGAGGTAGTACGCATCAAATCTGTTGGTGAAGGTGACGGTGAGCCCTATCGGCGGAGACCAGGAGTTTGGACACACTTCATCCAGTCGGAACATCACCGGCGAGCCTGCCGGGAGGTGGGCGAAGCCCGCACGGAAGAACCACTGGGCAAAGCCCCTTGCACCCCTCGAGCGTGAGACCGCCCGCACGCGAAGCGTGCTCTCCACGACGACGCCGGCCGGATCGCCTCTCCGCACGGTCGGTGGGAGCCGTAGGTGGGGCCGTTGTACTGCATCCTCGCAGCTCGCTCGAGAGTGCTCTGGGTTTGGGGAAGAAGAGAAGGGCGGCGCAAATGGATGTGTGCAGAAGGTGAGGGCTGGTGGTTTAAATAGGAAAGGGGAAGGAAGGAACTGACCGCTTACGTTCAAACTAGCCGTGTCGAACGATCCATATGCCACTTTAATTGCCACGTTGAATAGATGTGGGTGGATCAAAAAAGTGTGAAACCAAGGCTTTAATTGCCACGTTGAATAGATGCGGGTGGATCAAATAAGTGTGAAACCAAGGTTTTAATTGCCACATGGATGAAAACAAGGTTTTAATCGCCTCGCTCGCATGCATGCACGTCCGCCACCCGCGCATGCAAACCCACGTCGCCGCCCTTCCCATGCATGCAGGCCTCAGGCGCAGACAACGAGATGGCCCAACGGTCCATCCAGCGACCCAGCGGGTGAGGCTGGCGTGGGACGGCCCACCCGAATTAGGCCCAAGCGAGCGTCGCGCCGGGCACATCCCAGGGGTGCAGGGAGTTTAGTCCCACCTCGCCGAGCGAGGGGAACTAGCACTGGTTTATATAGCGGGCTGAGCTTTCCCTCTCAAGTTCCTTTCTAAAGCGGGCAGCACATTGCCTAACCGTCTCCGTCCCTGCCCTGTGGGGCCTACTTGCAACCTGTTTTCACAATCTGGCGAGCCTCTGCATCCTGGCCCAATAAATGATTGGATTTCTAGTCGTATGCAGGCCGTTGAATTGTGAAAGCGGGCAAGTAGGCGGGCTTTTTTTGTCATATTTCATTTTTTGCATTTGTCACCATTTTTTCCATTGCAGCCTGTCCATGATGCTGCATTTTGGCAAGAACAAGCTAGAGTTGTACACACCCTGATTTAATGCTCAAAACATCGGTGTATACCTCAAGGGGACATTGTAAAATAATTGTTTTCAAAATTTTCTTTCATAGACATGTTGCACACATGATCTCTTGCACAAACAAAACTAGGTTTCCAAGGTTTTGTATTTTTTTTGAATTTTTTCTGAATTTATAATGCCCTCTAGACCGACTGCTGAAAACATCGGTCTATGCCTCAAGGGGGCATTTTAAAATATATTTTTTCAAAAATTTCTTTCATAGACATGTTTGGCACATGTGGGTCACCATGTACAAGAAAATTGGGGTGATTTGGAGGTGGTGGAAAAATTCACCTTTTTTCAAAAACTGGCTTAAGTAGACCAAATGGTCCCTCCGAAATGCGGGCATTTTTTCGACGACCTTCAAATCACCTCAATTTTTGGCACACATGATCTCTTGCACAAACAATGCTAGGTTTCCAAGGTTTTGTATTTTTTTAAATATTTTTAATTTATAATGCCCTCTAGACTGACTGCTGAAACCATCGGTCTATGCCTCAAGGGAGCATTGTAAAATAATTTTTTTCAAAACTTTTTTTCATAGACATGTTTGGCACATGTGGGTCACCATGTACAAAAAAATTGGGGTGATTTGGAGGTGGTGGAAAAATTCACCTTTTTTTCAAAAACTGGCTTGAGTTAGACCAAATGGTCCCTCCAGAATGCGGGCATTTTTTCGACCACCTCCAAATCACCTCAATTTTGGCACACATGATCTCTTGCACAAACAATTCTAGGTTTCCAAGGTGTTGTATTTTTTTGAATTTATAATGCCCTCTAGACTGACTGCTGAAAACATCGGTCTATGCCTCAAGGGGGCATTGTAAAATAATTTTTTTCAAAATTTTCTTTCATAGACATGTTTGGCACATGTGGGTCACCATGTACAAGAAAATTGGGGTGATTTGGAGGTGGTGGAAAAATTCACCTTTTTTTTCAAAAACTGGCTTAAGTTAAATGGTCCCTCCGGAATGCGGGCATTTTTTCGACCACCTCCAAATCACCTCAATTTTGGCACACATGATCTCTTGCACAAACAATGCTAGGTTTCCAAGGTTTTTGTATTTTTTTAATTTTTTTTGAATTTATAATGCCCTCTAGACTAACTGCTGAAAACATTGGTCTATGCCTCAAGGGGGCATTGTAAAATAATTTTTTTCAAAAATTTCTTTCATAGACATGTTTGGCACATGTGGGTCACCATGTACAAGAAAATTGGGGTGATTTGGAGCTGGTGGAAAAATTCACCTTTTTTCAAAAACTGGCTTGAGTACCAAATGGTCCCTCCGGAATGCGGACATTTTTTCGACCACCTCCAAATCACCTCAATTTTGGCACACATGATCTCTTGCACAAACAATGCTAGGTTTCCAAGGTTTTTTATTTTTTTGATTTTTTTTGAATATATAATGCCCTCTGGACTGACTGCTAAAAACATCGGTCTATGCCTCAAGGGGGCATTGTAAAATAATATTTTCCAAAAATTTCTTTCATACACATGTTTGGCACATGTGGGTCACCATGTACAAGAAAATTGGGGTGATTTGGAGGAGGTGATTTGGGTGATTTGGAGGAGGTGGTGGGCAATGTCAGTTCGAAAACTCTAGAGATACTTCCTCAACCAATGATGCGACCCAAGGACCTTCATGCAAAAACCAGGCACCTGCATGCAAGAGTGGGGACCTGCATGTGAATAGTTATTCATCAAGGCCTTGACAGCTGCTGGCACAGCGGCTGCCGCCCGATTTGCATGCAGCGAAGATGAACGTGCATGGAGGTTTCTCAAATATTTCCAAGCACACCCTACTGGGCCCCGCTTATTTAAAAAATACGTAAGTCATTAATGATCTCTAAATGAAGAATATGCATGATGATTATGAATATGCATGACAAACATAGTAAGGGTGAAGAATCATATTCATCCTACAATGAGGACCAACGCTAAAATCACCTCGATGAAGGTATTTAAGCAGGTAAAGGAGCTGGTCGAGGGGCGAGGTGGGACTATTTTTAGTTACACGAGAACAACGCGCGAGATCGTACGCGACGTGGGCCGTCCGGAGCTGCAACCTCGGATGGGCCGATGTTTGGGTTGACGTAGGAAAACGGCCTGCCATGCATGAGCCATGCAGACCATGGGATCGCGCGGGAGATCCGTCTGGCAGCCGTGCATGCGTGCAGAAATACATCACAAAAATTATTCTACTCGAAAATAACAAGTGCTCCATGCTAGCCCTTATTCCTATTCAAAATACATCATCATTCTTAAAGTTGGACATCAAATGATACACACATAAAATGAAAACGAAAGATGTCGAACTAATACAGTAACATGGCAGTACAACCGCACTTCACTAAATTACTGTCACGATGAAATAAAATGTAAAGACCACGTCACACAAAGCTGAATGGCACACGACTTTCTCTGGCTCATCGTCAGTTCATGTTGTATGTAGACATCACAGTTCAGCCTCGAGATCCTACACAGAAGAATAGAATAAATCACATGGACATCAATTATGAGTAAAACACATGCAAAAAATAAATATGAACATATTTCGTACCTCTAGCAATTTAGCACATTTACGTTGATTGTGACCAGGATTCTTGCAATAGCCACAGATATTCTGTGATCTTGACTTCTTTGTCTTTGCCTGCAACCTTTTCTTCGGTGCACCTAGGCCTGGCACATGCACGGGATCCAGAACCTTATCAACTTTCTCCAAGTGCGACATCAACGGGCCAAACCTAATGCTGTTATGTTGAGCATTAGTTGACTCCTTGTTGTCAGCTTGTTCAAAACTTGATTGCTTGCCATGATGTTGTGCTTGCAAAAGCATCTTTAGACGGTGATAGTCCTCATCAGAGTGGCATGCCTTGAAACTTGCGGCGTGACTACAATTCCGCAACTCGCGGTACCTCTGCAGGCTTACCGAATAGTCATACATCTGGTTTTTTCTGGTAGGTGCGTATGCACATTTTGCATTCATAGTCCACCTAGTGGGAACACAACAACTGGGCAGAATTGTTTGTTTTAAAATCCCCAATATGTAAAACATGTGAGAACATGGTGTGCTCAAGCATTCCAGCTTATGGCAAGAACAACTCACCCTGTGCAAAAGACCTCCTTGCTCTTCAATGCGCACTCCAAACTTTTTATCCATTCTTTCCTTCTTGGACACAACATAAGTCGAATCTTCTGATCCATCTAGTATCTCTTTGATCTGACATTTGCTGACAGCATGTATGCTCCATAAGACCATCTTAAAGACACTAGGTGTGAAAACTGTTGCAGCGTGTTTCTCAAGCGGCAAAGCATTTTCCTCTGTAAATGGAACAGACTACAAGGCTTCGATGTCTTGGAGAGCTTCGTTAATCCGTCGCGACGCAAGGCAACGCTCATAGTGCTCTAGCATTTCAAACTACGACATCTTACCCTCAAGATGCGTATGTAGCATAGAGTTCAAGCTCTCACTCCTCTGATTGTTGCTCAATCCTAGGAAACAACGCCCCTCAAGATATGGAGCACACCACAACTTTCTCATCTGATACATCTGATGCAGCGAAGACTCCTCACTGGTTACTTTATTCCGTTGTAAGAATTGTATCCATTCTATCTCATGCTCTTCAATGGAAGAAGTATCATAAATGAAAGATCTGAATTCCTCTACGTCGTCATCATGCAGATGGCGTACAATGTTCTGCTGAATGTGCCATATACATAGTCTATGGTTTGAGTCTGGCCAGACCACCCTGATTGCTCTCTGCATTGCAAGGTACCCATCTGTGATCACAGATATCGGATGCTTCTGTGCCATGCAATCAGAAAAGGTCCGCAACATCCACTCGTATGCCTGGCTTGTTTCATGAGAAATTATACCACAGCCAAAAATGACAGTGCTCCGGTGGTGATTCAACCCGACAAACGGCACGAATGGCAGATTGTATTTGTTGGTTCTGTATGTGCTATCGAAAACAATGACCTCTCCGAAAGCCTCGTAGTCAAGTCGCGATTGACTATCAACCCAGAACAGTCCCTTCAGATGGACATGCTCGTCTACCAAGTACTTGAAGAAAAAATCCACATCTCGCTCTCGCCTCGCCATCATATGCATGATCACCGTATTAGCATCACCGGGCGCTTGATTGTCTCCTGCTTATTAGCATGGCAGAAATTATAAGTGTCCCTCTTTATGCATCCAACCTTATCAAATCCACTGTATTGAAAGCACAAAATATCCATAATACGGTATTTGCGGATCCCACATTTTTCAATGTCCGCAATGTCCGCTTTCTGCTCATCGCCAATTCGTCTGTGCGAACGCAGCAGACAAGAAAGATCCCGTGGGGCTAGAGGATGGCTGTGCTCATCGATGAAATCCTTGACAAACCACTGACCGGTTTCCTCCTGTCTCGTAATGACCAATTTAGCATTACACCCAACACGAGTTAAACTTCGTGGCCTCCTCTTTCTATCTTCCATCTTTCTTTTCATGTGCTTCTCTTCGCGAAACCCTTGACGACTACACACAATTTTCCTTAAAATTATGTATTTGTTGGATCCATCCCACTCCCACTCAACGTAGCTTTTCCTCACACTAAAACCTTTTTCAAGAGCATATTCGTTGTAAAATTCATAGCCTTCAGCCTCACTATCAAACATCTTGCTGACAACATTTAGATACTCGAACATACTCTCATCAGTTGCATATGCCATGTCTTCCTGCATATGACATGTGAGGGAAACCAATCATCAACATCTTTATGTTTATCAATGTTGCAGGTGTAAAATAGCTCATAGGCAAAGACAAGTGCATGGAAAAGACTTTGCTCGTTTGACATGTGAGGGAAACCAATCATCAACGTCCAACAAGTAGTATCTCAGCTTCCTTTAAACTATATTTCATGCACTATGCAAACCTAAAGTGATGATGACTTTAATAAACTAAATTAAGTCAACTATGGAACCGGTATCTCATCTTCCTTTAGTATATCTCATCTCAAACGTCAAGTATGTCACTTTTTTTCTGCAGTACCAAAGGAAGTAAGCAATGCCCTCAACATCTTAGTTAAACTAACATGATGCGATTAGCTCAAGAGAAACTATGCCACGATGAAGCTTTCCATTTGTTGTTCTAGTCCGTACAAATCTCGCATACTGCTAAATTACCCGGATCTTGTGGGGTTGAGGTTGTACTGCATGCACGGTGGAGGGGCGCAACGGCCAAGAGAACGAGCAGAACGCCAAGCCGAATTCATACCTTAATGATGGTACGCGCGAAGAGATGGGATCGCCCGCCGCCGTCGCCGCCGATTCAGCCGGCGCAGATCCGGCCTTCTTCTTCTTCGGTGACGGCGTGGGGGGCTGGGGACGGAGAAGGACGAGGACGATGAATTTATTCCTCTCACCAGGCAGGTCGAGGACGGAGAAGGTCAGGAGCGGCGAGCGGCGACGGATACATCAGAGGAGGATTCTGAACTGGATCGAGTAGATATGGATCTGGTCCTCAGGTGATCGGTTCAAGAAAAGATATTTTTCCCTGGACCATTATGCCCTTATCGCAATTATAACATATTAAATTTAATCAATTAAAATTCCCCGCAAGATCGGACGGCTAATAAAAATCAGACGTCATCAGACATGTAAGTACTGCTAAGTACTCCGAGTACTAACCCAATCACCGTAAAACAGCTCTACAATTTATTATCTACAGTTGCTGCCTGATTTATGCAGAGCTTAGCTGGTTTGTTCAAGTCTCAGCAGTATAAGCAGTAAAGCGGCAGAAATCATGATAGTTTGTCATCATGAACAAGTTCAGTTTTGGAAGTCAAACTGTGAAAGAAAAGGTAACAGGAAACAGCATCAGTGGATGAATGGAGAGTGAAGAAGATACCTGATAGCTTGAGTTACGAGCATAGCTTGTTTCTCCATGTCCTTGATTCATATGCACAGTCTGTTTGGAGGCCATGATTTTGCTCGGAGCAAGCTGGGCTGAACTTCAGTTAGATCTTGATTGAATCTGCAGGAACCAGATAAATGGGCAAAGTGCTGGCACACCAGATAATGGCCTACCCACTCACTCCTCTTGCTCTGCTCTGCTTCCAACGGCGTTGAGAGCAGATATTTCGGTTTACCATGCACCATTAGGCATTAGCAGTGGCAGCTGCGGCCAATTCAGTGGTGGTATAGATTTTTCGTTTTATTTACAGCGACAGCAGGTATGCAGAGTAACCTTTAAGAATCGTTGTTGGACAATGATGCACAGCAGATTACAAGTGACAGCACACAGCAGACTACGATGATGCATATGTTTCTCTAACCTGTAGGTACCACTGTTGAATGATGAGCCCGAAAGAAAGATGCAACAAGCACCTGAAAAATGCTGGTAGTAGTTTTGACGGACATGGCAGACAATTGTTTGGATAAGTCCTCTACTGACGATGATCCTCATCCATTCATTCTGTACCAAATTTCTGTCTCTACAGATTACAGTCTACGCGAGAAATTCTTACCAGAGGTTTATATTCAGCAGGGAAAATAAAACCGATCCCCGGAGCTTAATGTGGCCTTTTGTTTCTGGTAGAAACTAGGGTTCTACCGTGTATAGGCCGGAGGTTGTAGGGAAGGAGGGAGCTGGTCGTGGACGAACTTGCGGCCGCCAGCGGCTGGGCGCCGTCGTGCGCGAGGAGGCGGCGGCTGAGAGGAAGATGCGCAGGGAAGAAGGTGGCTAGGGTTAGTTCTCCCGGCTCCCTAAGCAAGCCGAGTAAATATGATTGCTTCTTTACTTGATTAGATTGATACATCTCCTTTCCTTATATAGAGAGGTTTACTTGACTACCAAGCCCCTAATAACGATAATTGGGCTAAGCCCCTAATAACGATAAGATAGACTGTGCCACAACTAACTGGGCTAAGCCCCTAACATGCCAGTCATAACACTTCTCCCCGCCTGCACAAACAGCTCGTCCTCGAGCTGGAAGGCGGGGAAGCGCTTGCGGAACTCCTCGAGGTGATCAACCGTCGCCAAACACCTCCACGGTAGCTGGGGCGGGAAGGTCGTCGAGCCCGGTGGTGGCGTCCTCCTCCTCAATGTAGTCCGCAACCTCCAGGTAGAAGAGTCGCGGGCAGACGTGGCCGGGCATGTAGGGCTCGTCGCTGTTGAAGCACAACCCTTGGCGGCGACGCTCGAGTTGCTCGCCCGAGGTGAGCCGGCAGAACGGGCGCGCCGCGGTTGCGGCGAGGGATGCCGTGGAAACCTGAGCAGGCCGACCCTGTGCGGGAACATCCGGCCCGGGTGGCGGCCTAGCGGCCCGGGACGAGGATGCCTGCTGGATGGCCACCGCGTGGCACTCGAATGGGTGGGCGTAGTACATGGCCGTCTGGAGATCCTGGGGTCCCCGCAGCTCCACGTCCACGCGGATATGATCTGGCAGACTGCCGACGAAGAGCTCGGCTACCGGGCGAGCCATTACGTCGGGCGCGTGGCACGGCAGGGCCTGAAAGCGGTCGGCGAAGTCCTGCACCGTGGAGGTGAATCGAGGCGGCCGAGTTCCGCCAGCTGGCTCCCGCGTATCGGCGGCCCGAAGCGAAGGAGGCATAGCTCGCAAAAGCGCTCCCATGGGGGCATGCCGCCATCGTCTTGCTCGAGGGCGTAGTACCACCCCGAAGGTGATATGAGGCGAGCCAGGTGCGTTCCGACGCGAGCGTGCGTTGCCCCCGGAAGAATTGCTCACACTGGTTGAGCCAGTTGAGGGGGTCCTCGGCGCCGTCGTAGGTGGCGAAGTCGAGCTTGGCGAAGCGCGGCGGTGTCTGAGCATGACCGCAGTGAGCGTACGGCTCGGCGGTACGGAGCAGCGAAGAGGATGGCGACGGGCCGGGGTGCACAGGTGGTCCGTTGGGAAGCTGTGGCCCGTCGAATCCAGCGTGGAAACTGGCGGCGCTGGAGGGCCCGCCGTTCGGCTGGGAGGGCGCCGGCTGGTCCGCGGCCATGGTGAAGACTGGCGGCGTTGACGTCCCGGCCAACCAGGCCGGAAGCTGTGACGGTGAGGGCGGGAACCGCACTTGCTGAATTGGCACGCCCGCCGGCGCGGCTGTAGTCAGCCAGGTGCTGGGCAGCGGAGGCGCCTGCAACGGCAGCTGCTGCTGCATGGAAACGGCGGAGGCGGCGGGCGCCGCGATGGCCGTGGCCGGCCATTGTGGCCAAAGCGGGGCGGTGGCAGGGGCTGGCTGTAGCGGCAGCGGGAGCTGCAGCGGCCCAACCAGCGCCGCGGTGGCCCCTTGGTGCGGCGGCTACCAGGGCTGCCAGGACGGTGGCGGCGGTAGCTGCAGCTGTGGCTGCAACAGCCCGGCGAGCACGGCGGAGGCCGCCAGGGGCGGCGGCTGCCACGACAGCAGCATCGACCGGGTGGCCATGGTTGGTGACGCGGTCGGTGGCAGCCCGTAGGGCCCGGCCAAGTAGAGGCATATCTCCTGGACGGCTGTGACGAGATCGTTGAGGACGCCGGTAATTTCCGCCGGGGAGTAGACCAGCGGCGCGGTGGAGGGTGGTGGCGGTGGACCGGTGGAGGGGGGCGGCGACTGACCGATGGAGGCGCCGGCGGTGGAGCCCAGCGGCGCGGTGGGGAGGGCCAGCGGCACGGTGGAGAGGATCGGCGGGGCGCGGTGGTGGTGGGCAGCCGCGGAATTGGTGGTGATGAAGACATGATCGAAACCGAGCTACCTGATACCAAACTGGTAGAAACTAGGGTTCTACCGGGTCTAGGCCGGAGGTTGTAGGGGAAGGAGGGAGCTGGTCGTGGACGAACTCGCGGCCGCCGGCGGCTGGGTGCCGTCATGCGCGAGGAGGCGGCGGCTGAGAGGAAGATGCCCAGGGAAGGAGGTGGCTAGGGTTAGTTCTCCCGGCTCCCTAAGGAAGCTGAGCAAATATGATTGCTTCTTTGCTTGATTAGATTGATACATCTCCTTTCCTTATATAGAAAGGTTTACTCGACTCCCAAGCCCCTAATAACGATAATTGGGCTAAGCCCCTAATAACGATAAGATAGACTGGGCCACAACTAACTGGGCTAAGCCCCTAACATGCCGGTCATAACAGTTTCATAAATAGTGGCATATATTTTTCGTTTTTATTTTTTCTTTAGTGATTTATATGCAGAGTATATAACCTTTAAGAATTGCTATTGGATAATGATGCATCTTCAAGGCAAAGATAATAATCCATGGTCATTGGACTTTCTGAAAATATTGAATTGACTGATCCTCACGGAAACAGGGAAGAACAGTACTCTGTTCCAACTCAAAATAGACATCCATGGAAAAGGAGTCTGGTTTGAAGTAACAGTATCACCATTTTTAGAGCATTTCTGATCAAACTTGAATTTCAACTCCATCGAAGTTTCCATCTCCATGTCAACCGCATATCTTTTAATTTATTTAAGCTAACAGGGCTCACTAATAGTGCCACGAAAGAGTTGAATTCTCTCACGCGACCCACTCTTGTACACAAACGATATGAGAAATAAAATGATTACACTCTTGGAGAGCCAAACCATAAGCACATATAAAAGGGAACTCGTGGCTTTGCCTGCGACGCTCTCGCGAGCGGTGTCGGGGTGAACCCTAGCCTCCCCACTTGTGGGCCTCTCCCTTCTATCCTTCACCCTGGCGGCGCCCTCTGGCGGCGGTGGGGCTCCTCCTTCCTCTTGGTGCGCAGCAGCAGTGCGGGATGTGGCGGCTCGGCAGGGGCACGACGCTGGCGTAGGGCGGTGGCGCGGGTGAGCGTGGGCTTTGACGTAGTGGTGGTGGCGGCGGGGTCAGGCGACGCTGTTCAAGCTTGGGCGGGGGGGGGGGGGGTGCGGCGCGGCGAGGTGAACTAGGCTTGCTCGGGCTCGTCCGGATCTCGGTATTGGCACTGGTTGATGGCACCGCTGTTGTAGCTCGGGCGGCGGTGGCTGTTGTTTGTTGGCGGGGTGCGGGCGGTGGTGGCTGTTGTTTGTTGGCGGGGTGTGGGCGGTGGTGCCGTCGTGTCCTCTCCTAGGTCTGAGCCGGCAGCGAGCGGGGTGCTCGCACGATGGAGCATGGTTGGGACCTAGGGTTAGTGATTGGGTCGTCTAGATCTGGGCTCGAGGCGGATCAGGACTTCCACTCTTGGTAGGTGAGGATGGGCTCGGTCCGGGTGGTGGTCGGTGGTGGCGTGTCCCGGATTCCTCTGCGTGGCGATGGGGCGGCACCGCTGTTGTGGTTTGGCGGCGGCGCGATCCAGGTCTTGGAAGTCTTCAGCATGCGGCATGGATCTGGTTTGTGGTGGTGGACGACGTCTGGTGGCGCGGAGGTATGAGGGGATTACTTGGTCCGCATTGGTTGCCTTCGCGGCGTGCACTTTGTGTCTGTTGCTTGAGATGGCGTCAGCCGAGTTGGGCTCTTTTGGGGGCTGCCGTGTCGTCAGACGGATCGGCTCCGGTGGCCGGTCATGGTGACGTTTGAGATTGCTTGGTGGTAGTCCTGGCCATCTCAGGCCCGGCCCTGTCGGCCCACTCAGGCCCGACCCTAAAATCCAGGGCCTAGGCCCGATGGGCTTGCTTGTTGGCCGGGCTTGGGCCTAAGTTTTGAGCCCACCAGTAGGGCCTGGACGGGCTTGGGCTTGGCATATTGGCATTTTAAGGAAGAGGCCCGGCCCACGGCCCTAAGCCCTAAGGGCTTTTGAGGGCTTTTTACCAGATGGGCCGGGCTTGGGCTTGAAAAGTAGGCCCGATGGTAGGGCCTGGGCCTCAGTTTTCTGCCATGGGCTTTTTTAGGCCCGACCCAAGCCCGGCCGGCCCGGCCCATGGCCAGATATACTTGGTGGCGGCTGTCAGCAAACACTAGGTTGCTTCCCCATGGTCCACTGGGACCCATAGTGGAGGCTGGTGTGGGCACCCTCCTACTGTGGAGGCACTAACCCAGATCCGGTGGTTGATGTCGGTCTAGAGTGAAAGGAGGTGCCTTTTGCACCTACTACCGTGGTTGGTGGTGTCCGGGGACATGGATGCCGAGGCGGTGGTCCCGGATGGCGGGCTTCACGGGATGGCTTTCCGGCATGCTCCATGGTGGTGGTGATGACTCCACTTCTTCGTTGTGTGGGCAGCAAGGGGTGTAGTGGCGGGAGGCTTTGGTCTGCTATCTCATGTGGATGGGCTGGCCCTCATGGTGGTGTTGATTGGCAATCCTCCTGGTGGCATATGCGAGTGTCCAAGCGAAAGCTTCGTGCTATCTGTCACCGGGCGTCAGGCATATGTAGGTGTCGTTGTTTCTTGAAGTCGCCATCGTGGGTGTCATTATGTCATGACTCGGGTGAAAACCTTTGTCTGGTCAGACTCGCAACGGCGGCGCTTCACGTCATCACCCTCTTGGGGGCGTTGCCGTCGAGCTCAGGAGTCGTCGGTCCGGCCTTGATGAGGTGTTAGCTTGTTCTAGGTTTATATTGCATTTTTTGATTTGCTTCGTAATAGGGCCTTCTCATCACATTATATCGTTATTCGGTGTACTTTATTGTGTTGCTTTATATATATAAAGAGGCGAAACTGGTTCGAGTAAGCATATATAAAAGAGGATCCAAGCGACAAGAGCACATCTAGATGTTTCGATTCATGCATGGCAAAATGTTTAACAGAAGCACTAAGTTGGACCGACTTATTCACATAAATTTGTATGCCTCTTCTTACCCATAACTCACAATTTACTTATCGTCCATCTCCATTTAGGTCGAATATACATTACTTTATTATATCAGGATTAAAAATCCATGTGATTTTTTTAAAAAGAAATATAATTGCTAGGACAATATGCAACACATAATTTCTGAAATTAAAGAGAAAAGTTATGAATTTACATAAACTCTAACAAGACTTACTCAAAATAGAGATGGTTATATTAGCTAACTGTTGCATACACACATCCTCTCTCTTTTTTGGCGGGGACACACATTCTATTTTAGGTAGCTTGCTTTTTCTATGTTATTAGCACTTGTGCACACACACAATTCGCACTATTGACAAAACCCTTATATGACAGATCTAGTAAACTTTTTTTTGAATTGTTTGGATTTCTTATCACATGTGTCACGTAGTATAAAGCTAGTAAACTAACTTGCAGTAAGAAGTCAAAAATTAACTTACAATAAAAAGGCATTTTGGCTCCAGTGAGCATATGCTACCGGATGAACAGTAAATAAAAAAACTGAATTGTTTTTGTAGATGCTCGTCTTAGTGTCGCAAGCATGCTTGACAAATTTCATGCGAAACGGAGCAGCGGTGTTTCGTCGGTGAAAAAAACAAAATTGGGGTGACACTTGGTCTTCAATTTCTTTTGCGCAGGCCAAAATGCTTAAACTTTTTTGCCTCAAAATTTGCAGGTACCATTTGGTTGTGATTAAGATCACATAAAAAATTTGTCTTTATTTTGTTGACATTTGAAAAATAATTTTTGGCCCTGGGAGCATGTGCTCCCAGGAGCCAAATTGAATTTCGAATAAAAAGTCGCAATTCCAAAAGAAAAAAAAGTCCAAAATAAACCTTGAACTTGTAGATGAAAGATAAATCGAACCCTAAACTTTGAATCCCGGAAATTGGCACTCTGAACTTGTCAATCCCGGTCTATTCTAAACCCCGTGCCTGTTTTCTACGCCAGTAAAAAAACACAAATTGCTACTCTCACGGACAGCACTAACCCACTTGTCTTTTCTATCTTCAACCTTCTTTCTCCTCCCAATTTTTCTCTCCCGACCATCCTGTCGTGGGATGCAAACGCAGTTCCCCGTCTCTCATGAAACCAGAGCATGCGGCTGTACCACTAGAAGGCGCGGATGCAGGGCTCCTGGTTTTGGCGTCTTTTGATCCGCATGGTGCAGGGGCATCCATGGAGGTCCGCTCCACATAGAGGACGACATGGCTGGCGCCAGCGCTGGCGATGCAACGTCAGAGGAAGAACCGAAGCTGTCAAGGGGTGGCCTTTGATGGGGTGGAGGAGGCCGGCGAGCCGCTGGGTCGATGTGGCGGACCGCGTGTGGACGACCTCCTTCATGGCGATGGCCGGCTGGAGGTGCGTGACGCGGCACACACGTGCAGTGGCTACATCGACCTGCTCGGCTTCGTGCTCCAGTCCCTCGGCAATCACATCGTTGGCTTGGTGCAGCGGGCCACGGAAATAAGTACTGGCGCGTTGAGAGCAATGGAAGCTCGGAGCTAGGCAAGCAGGTGGACGGATTTTTTCAGGAGCTAGCTCCGTACGTAACAAGTTGCACGCCACTAGCTGGGTTGATCTGTGCAAGTTGAGCGGCGCCGGCACGTAAAGCAAGGCCGGCGACTGGGAGCGGCCGTTCAGTGGACGCGCGGAGTCCAAAACTTGGCTTTGGCTTCTTAGACCTATGCGCATGGCCGGCGGCACGACACATGCTGGGACCTATCCGGCCGTGGCGTTGCCTCCACTACCTAGCGCCTCCACGAGCGCTAGTTCACCCGCTGCGGGAACACGGGAAGGGGATGGATATGACACGCAGGCCCTAGTCGTCAATGAGGTAGCATGTTATCTCGGCATGGACTGTACTATTTCGATGCGCCAAACAAGTCTAGGGTTCAAAATAGACCGGGATTGATAAGTTGAGTGTGCCAATTTTCGGGATTCAAAATTCAGGGTTTGATTTATCTTTCATCTATAATTTCAAGGTTTGTTTTGGACATTTTTCAAAAAAAAAACTGGGCCGACACTTAGGGTTCCCCTCGTTGCCGTTTGAGAGCATTCCTCTCAATGTCAGTCAAAGCGCATAAGAAACAGCCTGGCCCACACGCATCTGTTCTCTATGCTCGATAGCGAGAGGAAGGATGACCTAGGTGCGGTGCGGTGAGGTCTCCTCTCCGCCGCCATCACTGCCACAACTCCACCCTCACTCCTCTACCACTGCTCTCGCCCCTCGCACCGTCGCATGGACTCATGGCGGAGGCCGCAAGTGCAGCTGGAGCGACGCCCTGATGACCCACAAGTGTAGGGGAGCTATCGTAGTCCTTTCGATAAGTAAAAGTGTCAAACCCAACGAGGAGCAGAAGGAAATGATAAGCGGTTTTCAGTAAGGTTTTCTCTGCAAGCACTGAAATTGTAGGTAATAGATAGTTTTGTGATAAGATAAATTGTAACGAGTAACAAGCAATGAAAGTAAATAAAGTGCAGCAAGGTAGCCCAATCCTTTTTAGCAAAGGATAAGCCTGGACAATTTCTTATAATGAGAAAAGAGCTCCCGAGGATCCATGGGAATTGTCGTCAAGCTAGTTTTCATCACGCTCATATGATTCGCGTTCGGTACTTTGATAATTTGATATGCGGGTGGACCGGTGCTTGGGTACTGCCCTTACTTGGACAAGCATCCCACTTATGATTGACCCCTATTGCAAGCATCCACAACTATAAAAGAAGTATTAAGGTAAACCTAACCACATCAATAAACATATGGATCCAAATCAGCCCCTAACGAAGCAACGCATAAACTAGGGTTTAAGCACATCACTCTAGCAACCCATCATCTACTTATTACTTCCCAATGCCTTTCTCTAGGCCCAAATAATGGTGAAGTGTCATGTAGTCGACGTTCACATAACACTGCTAGAGGAAAGACAACATACATCTCATCAAAATATCGAACGAATACCAGATTCACATGACTACTAATAGCAAGACTTCACCCATGTCCTCAGGAACAGACGTAGCTACTCACAAAGCATATTCATGTTCATAATCAGAGGAATAATAATATGCATTAAGGATCTGAACATATGATCTTCCACCAAGTAAACCAATTAGCATCAACTACAAAGGAGTAATCAACACTACTAGCAACCCACAGGTACCAATTTGTGGTTTGGATACAAGATTGGATACAAGAGATGAACTAGGGTTTTGAGAGGAGATGGTGGTGGTGAAGATGTTGATGGAGATTGACCCCCTCCCGATGATAGGATCGTTGGTGATGACGATGGTGATGATTTCCCCCTCCCGGAGGGAAGTGTCCCCGGCAGAACAGCTCTGCCGGAGCTCTAGATTGGTTCCGCCAAGGATCCGCCTCGTGGCGGCGGAGTTTCGTCCCGTAAGCTTGCTCACGCTTTTTTCAGGGTAAAAGCCTTCATATAGCAGAAGATGGACACCGGAGGGCCACCAGAGGGCCCAGGAGACAGGGGGCGCGCCCAGTAGGGGTGGGCGCGCCCCCACCCTCCTGGCCAGGGTGTGGGCCCCCTGAGGTGTTTCTTCCGCTCAATAATTCTTATTAATTCCAAAAATAAGTTTCGTGGAGTTTCAGGATTTTTGGAGCAGTGCAGAATAGGTTTCCAATGTTTGCTCCTTTTCGGCAAATTCCAGCTGTCGGCATTCCCCCTCTTCATGGTAAACCTTGTAAAATAAGAGAGAATAGCCATAAGTATTGAGATATAATGTTTAATAACAGCCCATAATGCAATAAATATTGATATAAAAGCATGATGCAAAATGGACGTATCAACTCCCCCAAGCTTAGACCTCGCTTGTCCTCAAGCGGAAGCCGAAATTGAAAAATATGTCCACATGTTTAGAGATAGAGGTGTCGATATAAAAATAAAATACGGACATGAGGGCATCAGGGTTATTCTTATAACAACAACGTAAATAGATTTTATCATATGATTTCTTATGCTTAAGTAACGATCAATTCACAATGTCAAGCATGGTTCAGAAACTTCATTGGATGCTAACAAACTATAATCTCAGTCATTGAAGCAATTGCAATTTATCATAACATCAGAAAGAGTCAAGAATAGAGCTTTTCAGCAAGTCCACACACTCAACTATCATGTAGTCTTCTATAATTGCTAACACTCACGTGGTACTTGTGGTTATAGAGTTTCAGCTGGACACTGAGAAAGATAGGGGCTTATTGTGTTGCCTCCCAACGTATTCACCTTTAGGTGATGTCAACAATAATAGCCCATGCTAACTTACATCCAATTGGATATATATATCATGATCTTTCAAACACGAGGAGCTTGCCAAAGGATAAAAAATGAAAAAGAGAAAGGTGAGGATCACCTTGACTCAAGCATAAAGTAAAAACATAAAGTAAAAGATAGGCCCTTCGCAGAGGGAAGCAGAGGTTGTCATGTGCTTTTAGGGTTGGATGCATAAAATCTTAATGCAAAAGAACGTCACTTTATATTGGCCCTTGTATGTGGACCTTTATTATGCAGTCTGTCGCTTTTATTGCTTCCACAATAAGATCGTATAAAGCTTATTTTCTCTGCACTAATAAGTCATACATATTTAGATAGCAATTTTTATTGCCTGCAACATGACAACTTACTTGAAGGATCTTACTCAATCCATAGGTAGGTATGGTGGACTCTCATGGCAAAACTAGGTTTAAGGATATTTGGAAGCACAAGTAGTGTCTCTACCTAGTGCAAGGAATTTGGCTAGCATGAGGGGGAAAGGCAAGCTCAACATGTTTGGAAGGTCAATGACAATATACTTTAACTGAGATGTGAGAAAACATAAACCATTACGTTGTCTTCCTTGTCCAACATCAACTCTTTTAGCATGTCATACTTAATGAGTGCTTCACAATCATGAAAGATGTCCAAGATAATATATTTGTATGTGAACCTCTCTTTACTTATTACTTCCTATTAATTGCAACGATGACCAAAGCTACGTTTATCAACTTCATAACAACTTTTATGCATCATACTTTCTATGTGTGAAGTCATCACTAACCATAAGATCAATATGAACTCTTTTATTCTCTACTTTCTCAAAATCATAGCAACATAGTAAAGCCCTTGACTCAACACTACACTAGTAGAAAACAGGGCTACCGTTAAATACAGCTAGCCGATTAGTCCCGGTTCTTCAAGAACCGGGACCAATGGGGGTATTAGTCCCGGTTCGTGAGCCCAGGGGGGCGGTCGGGGCCTCGTGGGCATTGGTCCCGGTTCGTGTAGAACCATTTTTCCCGGTTCGAGCAATGAACCGGGACCAATGGTCCTCAGTGCTGGCCCACAACCATTGGTCCCGGTTCGTGGCATGAACCGGGATAGAAGGGCTGGCTTTAGTCCCGGTTCATGCCACAAACCGGGACAAATAAATTGCCGATATATACCCATCATGGCAGAGCACTCCACGGTGCTCTGTTTTTTCAATCCGGCGAGGAGAGGGCATTTGGGTGCTCTAGTTCACCTCTTATGCACATGAGGTGTTCGATGAAATGCCCGAGCCACACTAGTTGAGCTTTCTCCTCTCGAAGCTCGACCTAAGAGCTCCATATTTTTCAAGATTTGTCTAGATTTAGGCGTCCGTCACGCCCCGTCCCCGTTTTCACCGCCGTTGATCGCCCGCGCCGATCTCGTCGCCGGAACCACCGTGGTGAGCCTCTTGTTCTTATCTTCTTTATGATACTTGTCTGATTTTCTTACTTTAGATAGATATTTGTCTGATTTTCTTAATTTTGACACACATAATTATATGTAATGCACGCGATGAACCGGCAATGGATGTATGGTGACAGAAACACCTTCGAGTACATTAAGGGCGTGCATATTTTCTCGAAGTGGCTGAGGCAAACAAGCAGAATGGTTTTATGTGTTGTCCATGCAGTAAATGTGGGAATACAAAGTCTTACTCTGACCGGAAAATCCTTCACACCCACCTGCTTCACAAGGGTTTCATGCCACACTATAATGTTTGGACGAGGCACGAAGAAATAGGGGTTATGATGGAAGATGGCGAAGAATAAGAGGACGATGACAACTATGTGCCCCCTGAATAAGGTGATGCTGCAACGGGGGGAGCTGCTGAAGATCAAGAGGAACCAGACGATGTGCCCGATGATCTTTAGCGGAGGAAGTGTGAAGATCAAGAGAAACCAGACGATGTGCCCGATGATGATCTCCGCCGGGTCATTGTCGATGCAAGGACGCAATGCGAAAGTCAAAATGAGAAGCTGAAGTTCGATCGCATGTTAGAGGATCACAAAAAAAAAGTTGTACCCCAATTGTGAAGATGACAACACAAAGCTGGGTACCGTACTGGAATTGCTCCAGTGGAAGGCAGAGAATGTTGTACCTGACAAAGGATTTGAGAAGCTACTGAAAATATTGAAGAAGAAGCTTCCAAAGGATAATGAATTGCCCGACGATGCGACGCGCAGCAAAGAAGGTCGATACCATCTAGGATTGGAGGTGCAGAAGATACATGCATGCCCCAATGATCGCATCCTCTACCGCGGTTAAATGACGAAGATTTGAACGCATGTGATATGTAGTGCATTGCGGTATAAGATCGACGAGATGACCTCAGTGATGTTGACGGCAAGCCCCGCAGGAAGAGAGTTCCTGCGAAGGTGATGTGGTATGCTCCTACAATACCACGGTTGAAACGACTGTTCAGAAACAAAGAGCATGCGAAGTTGATGCGATGGCATAGTGAGGACCGTAAGAAAGAAGGGAAGTTGAGAGCACCCGTTGACGGGTCGCAGTGGAGAAAAATCGAGAGAGAGTACTAGGCTGAGTTTGCACGTGACCCAAGGAACATATGGTTTGGTTTAAGCGCGGATGACATTAATCCTTTCGGGGAGCATAGCAGCAATCACAGCACCTGGCTTGTGACTCTATGTATGTATAACCTTCCTCCTTGAATGTGCATGAAGCGGAAGTTCATTATGATGTCAGTTCTCATCCAAGGCCCTAAGCAACCCGGCAACGACATTGATGTGTACTTAAGGCCATTAGTTGAAGAACTTTACTACACCACGACACTGCGTTCCCCACTGACGTGTGTTGGCAAAAGTCGATTTCTTGACCCAATCGTTAGTCGAAAATTTTCTATCAAACAGTTGGATGGTGATACTAACTTGTAAGAACCAATCGGTCGGGAATCTTTAAAACGATAAAGATCAATCATTGGTCGGTAAAAATTGCGATCTGATCGAAGTGTTGGTGGTGAATAACGCCGACCGACCGTGGGTCGCCAACTGGGCCACCCAAAATATCCGCGCGCGCCTGCCTGGGAAACTTAGCGCGCGAAGCAATCCGAAATTCTTGGCCTCCCGCCCCCACAGGCCACAGCCCACTTAATCTCTCCCCTTTCTCTCTGCCCTCTCTCTCCCTTATCTCTTTCTCTCCATTTACTCAACAAAAAAAACTCTCTTTCTCTCCAGATCTGAGCGGCGGCGGCTCCATCCTCTTCCTCCACCCGTCTCCCTCAGATCGATCTCCGCCCTGATGTGGAGGAAGGTATAGCCGCCCTGATGTGGAGGAAGGCCTCACTGCCCCGTCGATTTGCAAGCATGAATCAAGCGAGCTCCACCCCGAAGTGGAGGAAATGGTACGCGGCCGTCGATCTGCGCGCGTCTAGCCATGGAGATGGAGGGCTCGCCCCCTCGCGCGCTCCTCCACGGAGTGCTAGCAACCCACACGGCGTACATCAGCCATCCGTTTCGTCCGTCCCATGCGCCGGCCGCCGGTGGCTACTGCTCTGTTCTGTTCATCCCCCGCCCGCCGCACGCGATGGCCCACACTGCCATGTTGTTTTGCTGCAGCCAGACTGCCGTCCCTGCCCTCGCGCTCCGGGCAGAGGCTCGTTCTTGCTGGTACGTGTTCCTCCTGGCGGTGGCGCTCTGCCCACTGCGTCGCCTTTCTTCCAGCGGCTGCGCCGTTCAACCCCTACCTCTAACCTGCGAGTCCTTCCCATTTGCTTCGGATTTTGATGTGCAACTGCAGGCTTGTTTATCTTAATTTCCTCATATCCCTATTCGTTAGTTTGCAGTAGAACTGCTCATCTTTCCTAGACCCTTGTTAAATTAATTTCTCTTACTAGACCATAGTTTGATTATTGGCAAACAATCATTCTTTACCTATCCTTTTTGCATCCGCAGATTGATCTGGCAACACAGAGAGGAAGCTGCAAAGACGCGTGGTGAGTAAAAAATCGGTACACCTTTAAACTTTGTAATATTTGGGAGAGGATGACTAATCGAATATTGCTAACATATACGTTTGTTGTCCTTGACCTGGATGCCGATGACACTCTTTTTCATTCAGTTTGTAGTTGGTTTGCATTGTTTCTGCAAAAGAATCTTGTTTGAATGTCTTAAAAAAGTAGTTGGTCATGAGTCATGTGGGTTACAGTGCATCATCTGTACTCTGCCTCTACACAATATACATCTCATTACTTATTTCCACAATATCATAAGTCGAGAAATAATTTGTTTTGTTGTTTTCTGTTGTGAAGTGCATGATACGGACATTTCACTCCATTTGTGCTATTTTCTACTCTAATTGACATCTCAATATGTTATTCTAGAATTTTGTTGCTTCTGTTGGATTGGAACCCATATTATCAATTTTACACCATGCAAAAGTCATGACTAACAGGCTGGATTCTGATTGTTTAGGTTTCGACTTTGGACATCTGAATAGATTATACACTGGAGATTGCTTGTATTATAATAGAAGGTAAACTTACCAAACGAATAGAGGAAGTTTTAAAACAGAGTATTGTCTTCTATGCTATGCACACGTCAAAATGGTATGCTAGTTTTCTGAATCTTAATCTAGTAACAATAAATAGTTCTTGAGTGTCAGTTCTATATGTCAGTGGTCAAATGATAGTCAATTCTTTGTTTCACTCATGCTCAAAATTGTCAAAATAATGCTACTTCTACCCATAGTACAGACATTAAGGATCATAAAGTTCATATAAGACATTAAGGCTATCAATTTTTAGGCATATTATCTATTTGTTATGGCTTCTCGGTAGACTTCAATCTTTAGAAGATGGAGAGGAACTTGGCTGGTAGTTTTGTGCTTGCACTTCACATTCATTTGTTAGTACTCCATTTCACTAGTAGAAAAAGGGTCAAACGTGCAGCACATTAGTGCCGGTTTGTATTAGAGCCGGCACTAATGTATACATTAGTGCCGGTTCCAACGGCTAGCCGGGCCGTTCTCATTAGTACCGGTTCATGGCTAACCTTTAGCACCGGTTCGTGCTACTAACCGGTACTAATGAGGGTGGTGGCAGGATGTTGTCGATCTGGGCCCCTCCAAGATTTTTAGTGGTTCGTGGCACGAACCGGTACTAAAGGTCCTCCTGCATATAAACCCTTCGTCCCGGCTCGCTCTGTTCTTCCCCTTTCCCTCTCCTCTTCTCTCTGTTCTTCCTCTTCTCCCTCGAGCTCATCACACATTTTGCCCAAAATTTGTCAAGATTTGAAAGGCCCCATCCATTCAAGTGATCACAAAGGTTAGCAACTTTGTCCTTTCATCTCTCATTACTAGATTAGCTCTTGCAATGCTTTATATAGTTACTAATTTGTGAGTTTAGTAATTTGGGAGGAAATATATATATGCTATTATTTGATTTATATGCAATTTGAGGTCAAAAAATAACACTTAGTTTGCATATGTAGGTGTGGTTTACTTAGTGCCTTCTAAATCTCCGTCGTAACCACCGTCGATCGCTGCAGACCGTCTCTGTCACGGCACCACCTTGTGGTGAGCCTCTTGTTCATGAAATTTTATATAAAAAATTGATGTTTGTGTGATTTGGATATATAGTTAATCATGTAATAATTATCTTACCCGTACGTTGTTTGTTATACATAGTGCCATGGTTTTGATATCCGTCCCCGTCGGCCCTCGTCCTTGTTATGATTCGGATGTGGTATATTCTCTTTTAAAACTATTTGTTGCATTTCGTGTTTATGACAAATTATGCCCATCAAGTTGACATAGATATTTTTATCTAGGAGGTATGTGAACAGGAAATTCAAAACGACCCTATTGTCGAGAGGTTAAATTTAGTTGAAAGAGAAGCGAGCACTTGAAAGAAAAATTGAAAAGAATTGAGGGGAGAAGATGGAATTGGAGTTGCATGTTGCCGATGTAAATCGATGATCACAAGATCAAGATGGAGAAAATGCGCTTGAAGAATCGAAAGATTAGAAAATACGCCATCGATAGTGAGGCTTGGTATCATTATGCTGTTGGATCAATTGTTACCTTAGTTGCGATCTTGATCGCATTTGTTGTTGCATTTAAATGCTTTAGCTAGAGAGTTATTTGTTTGTTGCATTTAAGTGTTGTATGAACTTTATGTATGAACTTGTATTAATTTGGTCTATTCGGTGTTGTGTAATGAAGATGAGCCAGCAATGGATGTACGATGACCGATGCTCTCCCGATTCGTTGAGGCGTGCATACTTTTACGCTATGGTGAGGCAAACAAGCGGGCGGATGGTTTTATGCCTTGTCCATGTCTTTGGTTGTAAGAATGGTCACAATTACACTACGTCAAGAACCATTCACGTCCACTGTTTGAGTCGGTTTCATGCCCCACTATAATGTTTGGACCAAGCACGGAGAAAGAGGGGTTATGATGGAAGACAATGAAGAAGAAGAGGGCGATGGCGACTATCCCGCCATGGGTTCCCCGAATACGATGATACAACAATGGGGGAAGAAGTCGAGCCGGTAATGCGGAAAGAAGTCGAGCCGGGCAATGCGGGAAGAAGTCGAAGAAGAGGCATCGAGATGAGCCCGTTGATGATCTAGGTCGGGCCATTGCCGATGCAAAGAGAAAGCTAGCAAGTGATTTGGAGAAGAAGAAGTTGCGGCGCATGTTAGAGGATCACAAAAATTGTTGTACCCGAATTGCGTGAGGTGACAAGAAAAATTGGGCACCACACTAGAATTGCTGCAATGGAAGGCGGAGAATGGTGTATCCGACAAGGGATTTGGAAAGTTCTGGTAATGATAAAGGATATGCTTCAAGGACAAACGAATTGCCCAGGAAATGCGTCTGAAGGAAAGAAGGTTGTACGCCCTCTAGGGTTAGAGGTGCGAAGATACATGCATGCCCTAATGATTGCATCCTCTACCGCGGTGAGTACGAGGATTTGAACGCTTGCGGTATGTGGTGCATTGCGCTATAAGATCAGCCGCGATGAGCTGGTGATGTCGAGGCGAGCGCCACAGAAGAAGATTCCTGCCAAGGTGATGTGGTATTCTCCTATAATACCACGGTTGAAACGCTTGTTCCAAAACAAAGAGCATGCCAAGGCGATGCGATGGCACGAAGAAGACCGTAAGAAAGACGAAAAGTTGAGAGTACCCGACGGGTCGCAGTGGAGAAAAATCGAAAGAAAGTACGGGAAGGAGTTTGCGAGATGACGCAAGGAGCGTATGGTTTGGTCTAAGCGCATATGGCATTAATCCTTTTGGGAGCAGAGCAGCAACCATAGCACTGGCCCGTGACTCTATGTTTGTATAACATTCCTCCTTGGTTGTGCATGAAGCGGAAGTTCATTATGATGCCGGTGCTCATCCAAGGCCCTAAGCAACCCGCAAGAACGACATTGATGTGTACCTAAGGCCATTAGTTGAAGAACTCTTACAACCGTGGAATGGAACATGTAATATGCGTGCGTGGGATGAGCACATGGGGAAGAATTTGACCTAAAGGCGTTGCTGTTCGTGACCATCAATGATTGGCCTGCTCTCGGTAACCTTTTAGGACGGATAAACAAGGGATACCGCGGATGCACGACTGTTTGGATGATACCGACAAGCGATATATATTTGAATAGTTGTATGAAGAATGTGTACACAGGACATCGTCGATTTCTTCCGAAGCAGGCATCCCGTAAGAAAGAAAGGCAAGCATTTCAAAGGTGAGGCGGATCACGGACGAAGCCTCGCCACCGTCTTGGTCTTGATGTACATGATATGGTCAAGGATTTGAAGGTGATATTTGGAAAGGGTCTGGCGGACATCCTGTTCCAAAGGACGCTGACGGACGCGCACCCATGTGGAAGAAGAAATCTATATTTTGGGACCCGCCATATTGGAAAGACCTAGAGGTCCGCTCCGCAATCGACGTGATGCACGTGACGAAGAATCTTTGCGTGACCCTGCTTGGCTTCTTGGGCGTGTATGGGAAGACAAAAGATACACACGAGGCACGGGAGGACCAGCAGAACGTATGCACGGAGAAGACGGCATATATCAAGGTCATGCAAGCTACGCTCTTACCAAAGAAGAGAAGGAAATCTTCTTTGAATGCCTTTCGATATTAAGGTACCGTCGGCTTCGTCGAATATAAAGGGAATAATAAACATGGCAGAGAAAAAGTTCCAGAACCTAAAGTCTCATGATCGCCACGTGATTATGACGCAACCGCTTCCGGTTGCATTGAGGGGGCTTCTACGGAAAAGCGTTCGATTAGCCATTGTGAAGCTATGTGCATTTCTCAATGCAATCTCTCGAAGGTAATCGATCCAGAAATCATACCAAGGTTCTGAGAATGATTTGGTGCAATGTCTTGTCAGTTTCGAGTTGGTGTTCCCACCATCCTTCTTCAACATCATGACGCATGTCCTAGTTCACCTATGCGAAGAGATTAACATTTTGGGTCCTGTATTTCTACACAATATGTTCCCCTTTGAGAGGTTCATGGGAGTCTTAAAGAAATATGTTCATAACCGTGCTAGGCCATTGAGTGTTGTATTGACTTTATTCCTGACATTAAGCCGATTGGTGTTCCTGAATCGCGGCATAAGGGCAGACTGGATGGAAAAGGCACGCTAGGAGGGGAACAAATAATATGTATGGACGGACATTCTCTCCTTTGAAGCACACTACACAGTTCTGAGAATTCCACCTTGGTGGCTCCGTATATGGATGAACACAAGAATTGTCTACGCTCCAAACACCGGAGCGGTCTCATGATGGATTACACGTGAACAAACCAGAGTTTCCCCAATCGGTTGCGCATATCGCGTACCATGCATGGCACCTCTATTGAAGATGACCTGTATCATGTCCCAGTTACCATCTTGAATATAATGACTTTCAAAGGGTACGAGATAAATGGTAATACATTTTGCACGATCGCCCAAGATAAGAAGAACACCAACCAAAAGCAGTGGTGTCCGCTTTGATGCGTAAACCAAGACGGAAAGGAAACATATTATGGTTATATACAGGGACATATGGGAACTTGACTATCGACGTGGTTTAAAGGTTCCTTTGTTTCGTGCAAATGGGTCAATATGACACGAGGCGGGGTAACGGAAGACCATGATGCGGAATGACAACACCGGATCTCAACAATCTTGCGTATGCGAGCATGACCATTCGTCCTAGCCAATGATGTGGCACAGGTTTTCTATGTGAAGGACATGTCTACCAAGCCAAGAAAAAGAAAAGATAAGGAAGCGAATGCATCGACGATGAGCCAAAGCGGCACATAGTTCTTTCTCGGAAGAGAAACATCGTGGGAGTGGATGACAAGACGGACAAGTCAGAAGATTATGAAAAGTTTGATGAAATTGCTCCATTCACGGTGAATATTGACTGAGCATCTCGTTAAATGATGAAGATTTTCCATGGTTACGGCGCAAAGGGACACACTTGAAGAAAAAGTTTCACACCCAAAGATCTGGGATGTGATCGGCTTCACTATCATCACTTTCTTCTGTGTTTCACACCCAGGAGGGAATGTCTGTAATAGTTAGGGTAGTTATGTTTTTTGGCATTTGAAACGCGAAGAAATTTTCTGTGCAAACAAATTCTTTTCATGCATTTACTTATTTTTTTCCAGCTAAATGACCCTGAAATTGAAAAGCAATTTAAATGAACTCAGAAAAGGTTGAAAGTTGGCATGGTATCATAATTTCATACAAATAGCATGTGCAAGAAAGTAGAGAGGGTTACGGCAAAAACCGGATGCACTTCGTGTACAAAATGGACAATCTCTTTCGAAGTATCAGGGTTTCCGATGAAAACTGAACTGTTACAAAGGCATTTCTTTTTTTAATTAACCTAAGAATTACTAAATTGAATATAATGATAAAACACACTAATATTAAACATAAGAAAAAAGAATCACAGAAAAACTTTTTCAAAGTTAAGTTATTCACAAACTAGTGATTCACACAAATTTCAAATAATTCAAAATTTAAACTATTCAAATTTGAAATCTACCGGCACTAACAGAAAGTTTGTAATTTTTGTACCTAAAGCAAAAATATTCACAAAGAAACTCTAAATACAGCAAAAAACAACTCAAAAATAAATAAAACAAAAAAATAAAGCAAAAAAAAAACGAAAAAAAAGCCCGCCTACTGGGCCAAAGCGGCCTGCATACGACTAGCGACACAACCTTTCGTTGGGCCAGGATGCAGGCCCGCGAAGGCCCAGTAGGCCCACAAGGCGAGGAGTACAGGTAGGCCCAGTAGGCCTGATTAGGAGAGGAGCTCGAGAGAGCTACCGCACTGGGGCTTATAAACCAGTGCGGTAGCCCCTCGACTAGCGAGGTGGGACTAAACTTGCCGCACCGCACCTGTGCCAGCGCACCACCTTTAGTACCGGGTCGTGGCACAAACCGGCACTAAAGGGGGTGCATTTAGTACCGGTTTGTGCCACCACCCGGTACTAAAGGGGGTCGCTTCCGCCGCTTGGCGGGTTAAACAGGCCTTTAGTACCGGTTGGTGGATCCAACCGGTACTAAAGGTGACCTCTATATACAAGCTGCTCTGAAACTTTCGGTTTCCCTCTGTTTTCCTTCCTCATTCCGTCGTCTTCGTCGCCGCTGCCGCCGCCGCCCTCGATCGTCTCCGACGTTGCCGCTCGTCTCGTCGCCGCCCCGTCCCCTGCCGCCGCTTCGTCCCGTCGCCGCCGCCTCGTCTCGTCCGCCGGGCCCGTCCCCATCGCGCCGTCCCTGCCGCCCGGCCGTCGCCTCGCTGTCGCCTCTCTCCTCGCCGTCGCCTGCCGCTGGCATTGTGAGCCCTCCCGAGCCTGCATACACACACACACAAGCATGTTTAATTAGTTTAGATAATTAGTCTTTAATTAGTTTAGATTATTTAGATTATTATTTTGTATGTTTAATTAGTTTAGATAATTAGTGTTTAATTAGTTTAGATTATTTAGATTATTATTTTTCACTATTATATATGTATGAATGCTTGTTAGATGGATATAATTAGTGCTTAATCAGTTAGAAATTAGTGTTATATAGAAATGTTAGAAATTAGTGTTATATAGAAATGTTAGAAATTTTAGTGTTATTTAGATTAGCATAATTAGTGTTATATAGAAATGTTAGAAATTTTAGTTATCAAAATCCAATCATTAAAAAAATGTTACTTTTTGCGGGCATATAGCTAGTATTTGTTCTCGTGATTGCCCGGCCGCATCCTCGCCGTCGACCCGTCATGACGACGTCCCAAACCCATGTCCGGACTGGGCTCACGGGCTGGCACTAGGAGGTGCTGCTTGGAGGCGCGCCGCTTGATGAGGAACCCGGCCACGGGTCCCGTCGTCGACCCCGATCTCGTTTGGTGGCGCTCGCGTGGGCGTTTCGGTCGGAGGGACCCGGCCCGCGGAGGTGGTACGTCGCCGTGTCGAGGGAGGAGGACGAGCACGTCCATCGCTACATGGTTGCGTTAGAGGCGGCGAGTTCTCCAATACGTGGCGATATCTTCGGGATCTCACTTCAGCTATGATCCTGTGAGGGTTCCTTCTCTTTGGGTGTCCACCGCCCGCGCCGGAGGAACATGAGTGTCCTAGATTCTTACGTAGTATTCGATCTTTATTAGCTAATAGCCAGTGATGTACTATTCAATATTATATATTATTCGAGACAATGTATTCGAGATTATATCTATTATTCTAGACGATGTATTCGAGATTATATCTATTATTCGAGACGATTTAATTTGAATACTAAATTGTTTTATATTTCTTTTGGATTAGTTAAACAAAAGCTATGGCAGACAATACCGGCGAGAGAGGAGAACAGACCATGTTCGATATGATCTGTGAGCAGATGATAATCGTAATGAAGAAGATTATGACGGCTCAATTTCTAAACAACACCGGATAGGGTGATATGATATTCGATCGCGACGACGAAATTGATGAAGTCATGAACTACGATTATGACGATGACGAAGAACATGTTGATCCTGAAACAACAAAGACCGGGGAGGTATATATATTTATATAAGCAGGCATCTGGTGATCATCCCATGTTTTAAATGACTTGAAGATATACTAAAGAATCGATCTTTGTTCTTTCAGCCATCCGGATCGAGCAAATCTTCAGGCAAAATGACGAAACGAGGCCCGAACAAAAAGTTGAAGCCGGGCGTAAAGTATAATATCGAGGCATGCAGCCCTACTGGCAAACCATTAGCGCCTAAGAAGATTGCGGACAAGTTCGTTTGTCAGTGCGGAGTTCTTGTGAAGGACCAACTCCCGATCAAACTTCAAGAATGGAGAGAGCCAGCAAAGCCACGTCCAGATGTTACTTTTGTCGACAAGAATCAAAAGATCTGCTTTGGGATACTCTCATGGAACATTTCACCCTACCGGATCATTTCTGAAGCGAGATGTGCGAGAAAGTCAAGGAGGCTGCTCTTAGGATGATGACGATTGCATTCAAGAACCACAAGAATCGTGAATGGAAGAAGTACGTCAAGGGAGGAAGGAAGACTCCAGTATTCAAGGGAACACTAGAGAACCAACGTGATCATTGGGACGATTTCGTGAAATTCAAGGATTCGGAATTAGCTAAGGAACGGTCGAGAATAAACAAGAAGAATGCCGAAAAAAAGGATAAGTTCCATAAGCTGGGGCCAGGTGGCTATGGCGGTGGCAATGCCTAAGTGGGATAAGTCTCGAGAAAGAGATGGAGGATGCAGGTGTCACTCCGGCTACTAAGAGCTGGCCCCAGTCGGGACTTGGTTCTATGCGCATGGGGGGGGAGTTGGACCTGGAGACAGGCAATGTTTCGACGAGGGCAAGTCTGAAAGGAGCCGACGATGCGATACTTGTTGCAATAGAAGAGGCACGAACGGGGGTGTTCCAGCCCAACAGAGAGAACGACGAGCTTACGCATGCCCTGGGAAATCCTGAACACCCGGGAAGAACACGAGGCATGGGCGCTATTCCGTGGTATGAGGGTTTTTCATTTGGAACACCGACTACGTAACCCGTGCGAGAAAGAAGATTGCGGAGGAGAAGAAGAGGAAGATGGAGGAGGAGCAGAGGAAGCGGGACTATGAACGCCTTCAAGGCCTTGAAGCAAGTCAATCGGAATTGGCAGTTAAATTCCAGCGGCAGGAGGAGCAGATCGACTCACTTACCCATCAAAGGGGGTCTCAGCAGCTGCAGCAGCTAGCGGATGATCCAGCATTGGATAGCACCGGCCCATCCATGCCGAGAAGCAGCGTGGGTTCGGCCGCCCCGGACGACGCAATGCTGGCGGGTAGATACCCCGTGGAAGACATCACGGAGAACACTAACTGCGAGCTACACGTCAAAATGAAGAACATATCCATGAAGGTGGCGGACGGCTGTGCTTTCACAAATCCCCCCGAGGCAACCTTCCATTGCAACCCGATTCCAGCGGGCTATGCTCGTGTCTTGGTTGATGAGGTGGTGGACCCACCATATTCGGGCTACTGACTTGACATTCTTTGGAGGTGACGGCAAGCGCTTTCTCGGAGAGGCCAAACATCGTATCATCCTATGGAAAAAGGATTGCATCATCTTTCGAAGGCCACCGACACCGCGTCAGCCGACTCCTCATCGAAGTCCGCCACCGAGTCAGCAGTCTCCCGCTCCTGCAAGTCCACCAAGTCCGGCAAAGTGTCAGGCCACTCCTCCTCCTCCAAGTCCGGCAAAGTGTCAGGACAATCCTCCTCCTCCAAGTCCGCCACAGCGTCAGACGTCCACTCCTCCTCCAAGTCCGGCACAACCTCAGGCCACTCCTCCTCGTCCAACTCAGTCTCGTCAGCCGTCTCCGCCGCCTCAGCAATCGCAGAAGAGACACCCCGCAGCTATGGTGCGTAGCGGTACGAGTCGAGGTAGTACAGGAAGTACAGGCGGAGGCAAGCGATATAAATATGGTCCAAGCCTCAAGCCTCTTCCGCAGAGGTCTTATGACAGGTCCGGGGAGGAAATCACAGCCATATCGAAGGCCGAGGTGGAAGCCCATTTTGCACCGAAACCGCCACCGCCGCCAAGGGAGAAAGTGCACGAGGAAGCGATTGACCACTTCATTCGTATGGCTTCAACCACCAGCTCCCAAGCCTGTTGACACAGACTATGAGCGCCACATCAGGAAGTTAAATCGAGCACGTCTGCAAAGGGAGGCGAGCACGTCTACATCGGGATCGAGCAAACAAGAAGCAACTACCAAAAAATGCGGGAAAACCATTCCCCAGCTGGGAGAACAGTGGCGCAATCGATCCCTCGCTTGTTGTGCCAACAACAGGTGACAAGATCTGTGCGCCAATATTATTGTGGGCAAACAGTGCATGTTCCCGAGGTGGGCAATGTGGTAATAACGGAGGAGCATATAATGCAGGCTGAAGTTCTCAACATCACCATGGACAACTCCTCGAGATCGAGCCCATGCCTTTGCTTAGAGAGGATGAAGTAAAAGCGGAAATATGTCCAGGCCAACCTTTGGTTGCGCCGGACATAAGGTCAAGAACCTCCCAACGAGAATGTATGAATTGCATCAATGGTACATGAACATTACCAAGATTTCAGATCGATTGTCCCTCATGGTGAATGTCAAGCAGGACCATTACTACCATGAGAAAGCTGTGTCCGTTGAGTATTCAGAACTGTTTCAGTTATACAATCAAGACGCACTCGACAAATCTATCGTCAGTTGCTATTGTCTGTAAGTGATTTCTTTCTTTAATTTAAGTCTCAAGCTAGTTGTAGTGATCCTTTTGATCAATCATTACCTGTAATTATCCTCACTATATTCTTTTCTGTGGTATTATGCAGGATGAAGATATATAAAATGAGAAAAGGTGGACGCTTTGGCATTGGGTTCATTGACCCAAACACCGTTAACGAATACACATGGAAGCTAAATCAACGTTATGCAAAGGAAGTAGAGGACAGCATGCTAGAGTTCTTGAAGCGCCTCAAATACAATGAAGATATACTACTTCCTTACAACTTCCGTGAGTCACACTGTCTTGTACTACAAATTCTCTGTTTTTGCCTACTAGCTAGCTACATGTTTTTGCTTACATATGCCTGCTTAATTAAGACATGCAAACGTGTGTGCATGCAGATATCACTGGGTCTTGTGTATCATTAAAGTTGACGCCGGAACAATTGAAGTACTGGACTCACTAATCTCAGAAAAAACTGACTATAACATCTTGTATGGGATAGTCAACAGGTAATTTCAATCATTATTAACTATATATCTCGGCCTATTTCGTTTGTCATTTCATGATATGAAGTATTTAATAACCCCTTTATTCATTTTCTTTGTCGGCGGGCAGGGCTTGGACAAGGTTCATCGCCGTCACGCCCGGCGAATGGAAAAAAAAGCTTAAATGGTTTCGACCCAAGGTAAGCAATTAAGTAGTACTATAGCTCTAGCTAGCTAGCTGCCATCTCTTTAATTATCATGCTTGATTAATTTTTATCTAATCAAATTCCATTCTCGTAAAGGCCCTGAAGCAGTCGCAGGGGACTGATCTGTGTGCATTCTGCGTTTGCGAGAACATTCGCATGATAGCGTCCGAAAGGAGCAGATCTCAAAGACAGGAATGGGTACGCTTGTCAGAACACTATTCATAATTTTTACACCATTATCGATATCTAGTCACACAACTAATACACATGCATATTGATCTCCTTCTTAACAGTTCAAAGAGGTGCGGGAGAAGCTCATAGAAACGGAGCGCGTAGAAGCACTTCAAGAGGAAATAGCGGGATTTTTGCTCGACCAGGTCATAAATCCGAAGGGAGAATTCTATTACCCGCTACCGCCCGAAGGCACCAAAGGCACCAATTAGGCTAATGCCACTGGCTCCGAAGGCAACATTCATATGTAGGAGAAATTGTATATAGCTATACATGTGTGTATGTGTGAATTAATTAATATGGTGGTTTGTGAGACATTGATGATATATATATGCATGATTGGTTCTACTAGAAATTCTATATATATATATATATATATATATATATATATATATATATATATATATATATATATATATATATATATATGCATAACGTGTACAATGTGTAGTATCGTAAAATACCAGCAAGCGAAAAAGAATTAAAATGGAAACACAAAATTAAATGAAAAAGAAATCATAAAACTAAAAACCCCAAACCTTATAGTACGGTTGGTATTACCAACCGGTACTAAAGGGCTCCAGTGCCCCGAGCTGGCTCGTGTTACGTGGTTGTCTTTAGCACCGGTTCGGTTGAACCGGTACTAAAGGGGGCCTTTAGTGACTGATAAATTAGTGCCGGTTATGTAACCGGCACTACAGGGCCTTACGAACCGGTGCTAATGCCCGGTTCTGCACTAGTGTTTGCTATGCATCAAGATTCAAGCAAGTAGGATTCCCAGTGTATTTGCAGTTTTTACATCGTGTATTGCATGTGAATTGTGGTCACTACTGTCAATCCATGGAAATTTAAATGTATAGTGATGGATGAAACGAATTGAACCTATATCTTACCATCCATATGGCATAACCACATAAGCAAGTTAGTTCTAAAAGGTCATTGTTAATTTACCCGCGTCCGTCCCGCAATTGCCACAACTCATCTTGCATAAGTGTTCCTATAAGTTGGTACAAATATTTGACCGTGGATGAACTTCATATGGATAACACAGTAGTTTGTGCACAACCATGTTGCATTTTCTTGCATAATCTGAAAACATCAAAATTAACTAGAGAAGTGAATATATCTTCACTAACACGGTCCACATGTTCCTCTGTCAGTTTGGATCATAACAAGTCGAACTATCAGAAGCACATAGTCTTCCGGCCCCAATAGGCCAATACCCATGGGACAGCCCACATCGTTTTGGCACCTTACCCGTGGTGTCCACAACGACAATTTTGCGGGCTTGGATGTGGGCACCATGGGCATCCACTTGCAGCCTTAGTTGCTAGTGCTTAGTGCAGTGAGATCAGAGGATGGTTATCAATTTAATCTAATTTGTGGCACTAAATTACAGGTGCTTTTTCTGATGCTTTTATGAATATAATAGTCAGGTGCAGCCTAAGTTCAGATGCTTTTTGACTAGTATTTTGCAGGTCGTCATGTGCTTAGTGCTGCATTTAGAAATGACTGTGAATAGATTCTTCTTCTGGAAATTCATTTCTAACATAGGGAAAGTATGAATAACCTCCTGATGTATGTGGCTTTTTCCCAATGCTTTTCCCAGGCCATGCTGCATTCATCATTGAAACTCCTAGTTGTGTATTAGATAGTAATCATTTTGCCAAATTTATTGCCATCTATGCAGCAAAGTCCAGTCTTTTCCACTCCTGTAGCGACCCGACCCAAAATCGGTCAAGTCTCTGTGTCTGTACCGTCCCAAGATCATGCTGGCACTCACAGTACATTGATGAAATAATAAAAATTCAATCACACCTGAATTTATTACACGATTCTCATATCGAGTCTTTATTACAATAGAATAAATTCGGCCGAAGGCCAACTCATGAGAAATAAACTAAATAAAGCTGCGGAAGCGTAGAAGAATAGTGAGTCCATCCGACTCCATAGGGCAATCGCCAAGCGCGGATCGTAGCCTCACTCCTGATCGGAATAATCCTCTGCAACATAAGACGTTGCAGCCGTGTAGGTCAGCATTTTGAATATGCCGGCAAGTCATGAAGAGAGAACAATAATAAAATTACTAATACTATATGCAATTTGGCTGTGGGGCTCTAAGTTTCATTGTTTTTGTGAAAAGCCAGTTTTTCCCTACAACAGTGGACTTGCTTGTAAATACTACAAAATTGTTGGTAATTATTGAGATGGTTCCGCCAACCAATGTCTCATTCCCAATTATTCAATAATAACCCCTCAATTAATTTATTAAGTTCAGTGTTGAGATTTCCGAAATACTTCCAAGTTCCAGAGGCTCAAATTGTCCGTAACCGGGGACACGGCTAATCGATTAGATCTTTTCTCTGCAGAGGTTTGGCGACTTTACCCGCAAGAATCGTTCCTCCTTTTAAGTCTTCGCACTTCAAGGTGTTTGAAGACGGACGAACGTAAACAGGGTCTTAGAAGAGTTCCTCCGCCAACGCCGTACCCATCCAATCCTACCGTTCTTCTACATCTCGTAGCACCGTCCGGCCAGAGTCACAACTAGGGTTGACCAAGCGAGCCCATAATGGCTTGCGGCTGCAGGGTAAGCTTCCGGTCAATGGGGTATACATCCGTCTCTTCGTGGTTGGGTGAAGCTTTCCGCAAGATGTCATGGCGCTTCTCCATGCATCCCGCCAACCACTGGGTTCTCCAGGTGCCCGTCAACCGTCCTCCACCCAGTGGTAAATTTTGAAGTCCATCTTGAGCTTGAAGTTCATGGGGTTGTCATCATCTTGACTCTCACATCTCCCTTATGAATTCACTCAACCAACCCCGTCCACGAGCATAGCAAAAATAAACTACTTCGTCCCGGGTCATGGTAACAAGGGGAAACTGGTTCATCCTACCTCATGATACTACTCAAGAACATAACTTCAAAATTTCACCTACTGCATGCATGGTGGGGAGGTATAATTCTAATGCAGTAAAATCATAGGTATTGTAAAGATACATGATCAATGACTTGCCTTGCTGACGATCTTCGAAAGCTAGGGACTCGTGGTAGCAAGCTTCGCACTCCGGAAATTCTACCGAGGAAAACAACAATCATAATAAGCATACAACATATGATCACTTAACATAATAGCATGCTAACATAACACACAAAGCAATCGAATCAAAACCCAAAGGAAAAACTCGAAGAAATCCAACTCAATGTTTTCCTATATCAAACAACAACCATGAAATAGTTTTGCACTACAAAAATGTTCTTAACAGAACCTAAGCTTGGGTTTTTGCTAACTAACAGAAAAGAATTCATCATGCAACTAGGAGCAAAAAGAATCACATTAAAAGCTATTATAAAACTCCTATTAGGCCTAAAACAGTCCTAGCATGAGAAAATAAAATAAAAATTTTATTTATTGTAAATAAAAGTTCCTGATCTAAAGTTACAGAAACTGACCTAGAATAAACTATCACATAGGAAAATAAATTTATTTGCTAATTAAAACAATAGGAAAACAGTAGCTAGGTAAATAAATAGGAATAACATGATTCTGATTAAAACTATTTTTATTAATTCTAAAATTGCCCAAATAAATACCTATGGTTAGGTAAGGTCAAAACAAAGTGGTGACAAAAGAATCACTAAAATAAAATATTCCTAACTCCTTTTATAGCAGAATTACTAATCTGTCTAAAACTAAAATAAAGCAATTTTAAATAATTTTAACATGACTAATTATATTTTCTGCAGAAACTACATTAAATTTGCAAACCAACAAAAAAAGAATCACTTAAAAATATTAAGTAGATTAAAACATATGAATTTTACAAAACTGAAACTATTCTGTTAAAACAGAAAACGAAAAATAAAACTAAAACGAAAAACTGGCTAATGGGCCTATCTAGCGCTCGGCGTAATATAACTAAACGCGCCGTGGGAATAAAATAAAATAACCGCGTCGGGCCGGTCTAATAAAACCGTGACGTAAACCGGAACTAAACTGGTTCACTTAAACTAAACCCTAAATAAAACCGTACCCCTTCGGGCTTCTAATCTGAACCCTACGTTTAGATCTAACGGTGGGGAAGGACTCCGGCGACTTACCGTGGGTCGACGGCGGCGGCGGCTCGGGCGACGACGACTCCGGCGGCTCCGGTGGTCGGGGACGTCGGCGGAGGTCTCCCCAGTGGACGGCGAGGGGCTCGGGGTGGGGTCAGGCGAGCTCGAGGGTGGCTGGGGCGGTCGGGCGGGGCTAATGGCGGCGGGCGCACTCGGCTCAGCGAGGGTTTGTGGCGAGGGGAGAGGGTCAAGAGGGGCGAGGGAGAAACGGGCAGGGAGAGGGTATTTATAAGGGGGGGACGACTTGGACGAGGGGGCAACCGCGGCGAGGAGATCGGAGGATCCCGGATCTCTGGATCCCATGAGATGGGCGGCGCTGGGCGTTGCTTGGCGAGGAAGACGACGGGGTGGGGTCCACCCGGTGAGAGAGGGAGAGGGAGTCGGGCGGTGACCGGGTGCGGAGGGGTTTCGGCGAGGGGCTCGGCTGGGCCGGCTGTTGGCGTGGCTGGGCCGGGCCGGGTGGCTGGTGGGCCTCGGCTGGCCGGGCTGGGGGCTGGCTGGCCGGGCGCCTCGGGTCCTTTTTTGAATTTAGAGAGAGAGGGAAAAACATAGTAAATATAAATATTTTATATGGGACATATATATATCAAAATGATCAGGGGAATATTCCCTATAATTTGAACATTTTTCCAGGGGCAAAACTCAAACTTTATAAAAAGTCATTTTTCTAAAATTCCAAATAAAACTCAAATTTGAATTCAAACTTTTGGCAATGTTTTTCCTCTGATATTTTTGGAGTGTCATGTTTACTCCTCTCATACTTTTTCTCAAGTATTTATCAGGCATAGTTTTGAAATAATTTCCACTACCAAAATTTGAATTCAAATTCCAACAACTCCAAAACTTCTGAAACTTCAAATGCCACTCAAATTTCAACCAATATGCATAGATGCTTAGCTATAATTGTAAAACATTCCAAATAGGAAATTTGGGATGTTACAAACCTACCCACCTTAAGATGAATCTCGCCCTCGAGATTCGGGTTGGCTAACAAATAGGTGCGGGTGGTCTCGAAGGAGGTCTTCTTCTCGCTCCCAGGTGGCTTCCTCCTCGGAGTGATGACTCCACAAAGACCTTGCAAAACTTGATGATCTTCTGCGGGTGACTCTGTTCGCAGTCTCGAGAATTCAGACGGGTTTCTCCTTATAAGTCGATCAGTCGAGCTGTATGGCCTCTAGGGGCCTTTGTGTCTCTCAACGGAATATCGGCCATGTCGGCATGGCACTTCTTCAGCTGAGAAACATGGAAGACATCATGAACTCCGGACAATCCTTCCGGCAATTCCAACTTGTAAGCAACTTCTCCACGACGTTCAAGGATTTTGTAGGGGCCAATGAATCGGGTGCTAACTTTCCTTTGCACCAAACCTCTTGATTCCACGAAGTGAGACACACGAAGATATGCTCGGTGTCCCGCTCGTAAGTTACTTCCTTGCGTTCTTGTCGGCATAACTCTTACATCTCGACTGGGCTATCTTGAGTCTATCTCGAATCAGTTTGACTTTCTCTTGGAATCTACGATAAGATCGGAACCGAAAAGTGTTCGATCTCCAACACCATCCCACAAAGAATGGTGTTCTGCACCTCCTTCCGTATAGAGCTTGAAGGGGCCATCTTGATCGGTGCGATAACTGTTGTTGTATGAGAACTCTGCGTAAGGCAAATTATCATCCCAGCTAGACCCATAGTCTAGCACACAAGCTCTCAACATGTCCTCCAGAATCTGGTTGACTCTCTCGGTCTCATCCAACTGCTCATGCGGATGAAAGGCTGTACTGAACTCCAGCCTCGTACCCAAAGTTTCATGCAACTGATTCCAAAACTTTGAGGTAAATTGTGTTCCTCTATCTGACACGATACTCCTCGGAACTCCATGCAGACATACGATCCTGGTCATGTATATCTTGGCTAACTTAGCACTGGTATAGGTAGTCTTCACGGGAATGAAGTGAGCTACCTTGGTCAATCGATCAACCACTACCCAGATGGAATCATAACCTGAACGGGTCCTGGGTAATCCTGTGATAAAATCCATTCCAAGTTTTTCCCATTTCCACTCGGGAATCGGCAGAGGTTGAAGTAACCCTGCTGGCTTCTGATGTTCCGCCTTTACTCGTTGGCAAACATCGCATACTGCTACGTACTCGGCAATATCCTTCTTCTCTACCAAAAGAACTGGGGCTCCCCAAGGTGATGAGCTTGGCCGAATATATCCTTTCTCCAATAGCTCATTAATTTGGTTCTTGATCTCTTTCAAATCGTTCGGGGGCATCCGATAAGGCCTCTTGGATATTGGGGCTGTGCCGGGCAATAACTCAATCAGAAATTCAATGTCTCTGTCCGGTGGCATTCTGGTAATTCCTCCGGAAACACATCGGAAAATCTTGCACTCTTGGCACTTCCTCCTGAACAACTCCTGTGAGGGAATTCACCGATTCTTCATCCGCTACGCCCGGATACATACTTGATCCTCTTACGCTCCGGGGTGGTGAGCGAGAATCGACTTCTTGAGCACAGTCTATGTTCCCTTCAAACTTCGTCAACCAATCCATGCCTAGGATTACATCCAAGGTCTGGGTTTCCAATACTATGAGGTCTGCGAGAAATTTATGATTTCCGATGTTGAGGGTTGCATGACAGCCTAAGCCTGCCATCATTTCTCCTCCTGCGGAACTGACGTGAAGAGGACTTCTAAGGGTTCTAGTGGGCAACCCGTACTTTTCCACAACCACCCTTGATATGAATGAATGCGTTGCACCAGAATCGAAGAGTACCAATACTGAACGTGAATTCAATAAAAACTTACCAACCACAGTGTCTGGCCGATCATAGACGTCCTCCACGTCAATGTGGTTCACCTGAGCACGAGGAAAAGGGTTGGGCTTCTTCGCTGAGCTTCCATTGCCGTTTCCATTCCTCTGCTTGGCCTCCGGCAGTCGGTGGCATAGTGCCCTGTTTTACGGCACTTGAAGCAGTGATGTGACTCAGATCCTTGGAGCCGGGCGGGGCGATCTTGGTTACCATTGCCGTTTCCATTGCCTGTCTTGTTGTCCTGGTTGCGGTTGTTCCCATTTCCTCCATGGTTGTGATGGGTATGCCCTCCTGAGTATGGGGCATAACGGGGCTTCTGCTGAGCTCCAGAGTTGTATTTCCCCTGACCATACTTCCGCTTGCGGCTATCAATCTGCTGCTGCTTGCCTTCAAGTATGGTGGCCTTGTCTACCAGCTCCTGGTAGTTATTGAAGGTAGCCACCATAAGCTGCATACCCAGCTCGTCATTGAGTCCCTCGAGAAACTTCTCCTGCTTTGCGGCATCTGTGGCCACATCATCCGAGGCATAGCGAGCTAACTTGCTGAACTCATCCACGTCTTGCCCACGATGCGGTTCCCTTAAGCGTAAGTTGCGGAACTCACGCTTCTTCAGACTCATGGCTCCAGCTGAAACATGAGCGGTGCGGAAAGCTTGCTGGAACTGATCCCACGTGATGGTGGCGATGGGATAAGTGGCGGTGTAGTTCTCCCACCACGAGGCTGCAGGTCCATCAAGTTGATGTGCAGCAAAGCGCACCTTCTCTGCATCCGTGCATCCAACAGTGACTAACTCCCTTCCGACCTTGCGGAGCCAATCATCGGCCACGATCGGCTCGATCTTTGCTAGAGAACACTGGCGGGTTCAGCCTTAGGAATCGAGTCAAGTTGTCAACAGGGGGTGGTGGCGGTGGATTGTTGTTGTTGTTGTTATGGTTCTGGATGAGCATTTGCATGAGGGCATTCTGCTGCTGGATCAGCTGGGTGAGCTCCGGCGGAAAGTTGAGACCGGGGTCACGTCTCGGAGGCATCTGGTGTTTTGGAGTGGATGAGAAAATTAGAATAGAACAATGGTCTAATGAGAAATATCACTACCCAAATGAATGCACAAACATAATCACACCAATCATTTATTCAATCCACTCAAACATGGTTCATCTCGATTACAAATATCTCACGACTAATCAAAAATAACGGCCTAACTGATCGACGAAAATAAAATAACATGGCGGTCGACTAAATGTCTTCATCAATTATCCTTGCGTCCTCTGGTGCGGCGTCCTCCGGTGGGGCGTCCTCTGATGCGGCGCCTCCTCTTGCGGCTTTCTCCAGTGGAGCTCCCTTCATAATCCTGGTCATTGCTCACGAGAGGTCCGTCATCTCCACTCGGAAAAAGGTCTTCTCCCAAGTCCATCTTTTCCTCTAATGCGGCAACATCCATCTTCAGCTTGTCGACTCTCTCCATGAAATCCGCGATTTCTTCCTCATGGTCAAGGAAGTCTGCGTGTGCCTTCTCCTCCAGTTCCAGTTCACGGAACAACAGCCTCCTGTGTACCTTCGAGTTACTGAAGTCTGGATCTCCCGTTTCCTGAGGAGACACTCCAAGTCTTGGACATATGAGAGAATGGAGTCGTCCTCTACGGTATGGATGATATCTCCGTTCCTCGCTCTGCGAGAAATCATGGCGAGATCTGATGGGTCGAGCTCGGCCATGTACTCTTCTCAGAGATGTCCAAGTGCACGATAAATCGCCATGTCTCTTCTGAGGATCCAATTGAAATCGGTAAACTCAAAGTCAATTGGCTCTGTATGTCCTCCGAAGGTCCTCCCTGGAATGTGCACCTCAATCCTGTAGCGGGTATCCGTCGGAAGCGCATTGGTAGGCTTCCCGGTGATCGAGGGCAGAGCAATCTTCAGCTTCTTCACGATCTGGATCAGCTTCTTGCGAAGGGCATCGTCTCATCTGGTGGCAAAACTACGTAGCAGAACTGGGGTGAACTTCGGCGGCCATCTAGAATGTTGAAAATCGGAGAGAAGTCGAGAAATGAACAGGGAGAATTACGGAATGATAAGGATATAAAATAAATAGTCTCTTCCTATGGCTTTCCGATCCTAGGGGTTACGTCCTCACGGTCGGCGTGTGCTACGATACCATCTCTATAGCGACCCGACCCAAAATCGGTCAAGTCTACGTATGCATACCATCCCAAGATCATCTTTGGCACTCACATTACATTGATGAAATAATCAAAATTCAATCACACCTGAATTTATTACACGATTCTCATATCGAGTCTTTATTACAATAGAATAAATTCGGCCGAAGGCCAACTCATGAGAAATAAACTAAATAAAGCTGCGGAAGCGTAGAAGAATAGTGAGTCCATCCGACTCCATAGGGCAATCGCCAAGCGCGGATCGTAGCCTCACTCCTGATCGGAATAATCCTCTGCAACATAAGACGTTGCAGCCGTGTAGGTCAGCATTTTGAATATGCCGGCAAGTCATGAAGAGAGAACAATAATAAAATTACTAATACTATATGCAATTTGGCTGTGGGGCTCTAAGTTTCATTGTTTTTGTGAAAAGCCAGTTTTTCCCTACAACGGTGGACTTGCTTGTAAATACTACAAAATTGTTGGTAATTATTGAGATGGTTCCGCCAACCAATGTCTCATTCCCAATTATTCAATAATAACCCCTCAATTAATTTATTAAGTTCAGTGTTGAGATTTCCGAAATACTTCCAAGTTCCAGAGGCTCAAATTGTCCGTAACCGGGGACACGACTAATCGATTAGATCTTTTCTCTGCAGAGGTTTGCGCACTTTACCCGCAAGAATCGTTCCCTCCTTTTAAGTCTTCGCACTTCAAGGTGTTTGAAGACGGGACGAACGAAACATGGTCTTCCGAAGAGTTCCTCTGGCCACTGCCGGTACCCATCCAATCCTACCGTTCTTCTACATCTCGTAGCACCGTCCCGCCAGAGTCACAACTAGGGTTGACCAAGCCAGAGCCCATAATGGCTTGCGGCTGCACAGGTAAGATTCCGGTCAATGGGGTATACATCCGTCTCTTCGTGGCTGGGTGAAGCTTTCCGCAAGATGTCATGGCGCTTCTCCATGCATCCCGGCGAACCACTGGGTTCTCCAGGGTGCCCGTCAACCGTCCTCCACCCAGTGGTAAATTTTGAAGTCCATCTTGAGCTTGAAGTTCATGGGGTTGTCATCATCTTGACTCTCACATCTCCCTTATGAATTCACTCAACCAACCCCGTCTACGAGCATAGCAAAAATAAACTACTTCGTCCCGGGTCATGGTAACAAGGGGAAACTGGTTCATCCTACCTCATGATACTACTCAAGAACATAATTTCAAAATTTCACCTACTGCATGCATGGTGGGGAGGTATAATTCTAATGCAGTAAAATCATAGGTATTGTAAAGAAACATGATCAATGACTTGCCTTGCTGACGATCTTCGAAAGCTAGGGACTCGTGGTAGCAAGCTTCGCACTCCGGAAATTCTACCGAGGCAAACAACAATCATAATAAGCATACAACATATGATCACTTAACATAATAGCATGCTAACATAACACACAAAGCAATCGAATCAAAACCCAAAGGAAAAACTCGAAGAAATCCAACTCAATGTTTTCCTATATCAAACAACAACCATGAAATAGTTTTGCACTACAAAAATTTTCTTAACAGAACCTAAGCTTGGGTTTTTGCTAACTAACATAAAAGAATTCATCATGCAACTAGGAGCAAAAAGAATCACATTAAAAGCTATTATAAAACTCCTATTAGGCCTAAAACAATCCTAGCATGAGAAAATAAAATAAAAATTTTATTTATTGTAAATAAAATTTCCTGATCTAAAGTTACAGAAACTAACCTAGAATAAACTATCACATAGGAAAATAAATTTATTTGCTAATTAAAACAATAGGAAAACAGTAGCTAGGTAAATAAATAGGAATAACATGATTCTGATTAAAACTATTTTTTTATTAATTCTAAAATTGCCCAAATAAATACCTATGGTTAGGTAAGGTCAAAACAAAGTGGTGACAAAAAGAATCACTAAAATAAAATATTCCTAACTCCTTTTATAGCAGAATTACTAATCTGTCTAAAACTAAAATAAAGCAATTTTAAATAATTTTAACATGACTAATTATATTTTCTACAGAAACTACAATAAATTTTCAAACCAACAAAAAAAGAATCACTTAAAAATATTAAGTAGATTAAAAGATATGAATTTTACAATACTGAAACTATTCTGTTAAAACAGAAAACGAAAAATAAAACTAAAACGAAAAACTGGCTAATGGGCCTATCTAGCGCTCGACATAATATAACTAAAACGCGCCGTGGGAATAAAAGAAAATAACCGCGTCGAGCCGGTCTAATAAAACCGTGACGTAAACCGGAACTAAACCGGTTCACTTAAACTAAACCCTAAATAAAACCGTACCCCTTCGGGCTTCTAATCTGAACCCTACGTTTAGATCTAACGGTGGGGAAGGACTCCGGCGACTTACCGTGGGTCGACGGCGGCGGCGGCTCGGGCGACGCCGACTCCGGCGGCTCTGGTGGTCGGGGACGTCGGCGGAGGTCTCCGTGAGGTGGTCAGGGCGAGGGGGCTCGGGGTGGGGTGGGCGAGCTCGAGGGTGGCCGTGGCGGTCGGGCGGGCTAATGGCGTGGCGGCGCACTGGCTCCGGCGAGGGTTTGTGGCGAGGGAGAGGGTCGGGCGAGGGGCGAGGGAGAAACGGGCGAGGGAGGGGTATTTATAAGGGGGGACGACTTGGACGAGGGGGCAACCTCGGCGAGGAGATCGGGAGGATCCCGGATCACGCGGGATCCGTGGCGGCAGCGGGCGTTGCTTAGGCGAGGGAAGACGACAGGGTGGGGTCCACCCGTCGGTGAGAGAAGGTGAGAGGAGTCGGGCGGGTGACGGTGCGGAGGGTTTGGGCGAGGGGGCTCGGTTGGGCGGCTCATTGGCGCGGCTGGGCCGGCTGGTGGGCTGCGCCTGGTGGGCCACCTCGGCGCTGGCTGGGCCAGTTGGCCTGGCTGGCGCCTGGGGCCTCCTTTTCTTCTTTTTTTTTGAATTTAGAGAGAGAGGGAAAAACATAGTAAATATAAATATTTTATATAGGACATATATATATCAAAATGATCATGGGAATATTCCCTATAATTTGAACATTTTTCCAGGGGCAAAACTCAAACTTTATAAAAAGTCATTTTTCTAAAATTCCAAATAAAACTCAAATTTGAATTCAAACTTTTTGGCAATGTTTTTCCTCTAATATTTTTGGAGTGTCATGTTTACTCCTCTCATACTTTTTCTCAAGTATTTATCAGGCATAGTTTTGAAATAATTTCCACTGCCAATTTGAATTCAAATTCCAACAACTCCAAAACTTATGAAACTTCAAATGCCACTCAAATTTCAACCAATATGCATAGATGCTTAGCTATAATTGTAAAACATTCCAAATAGGAAATTTGGGATGTTACAACTCCAGAGAAGAAAAAGAAAGAAAACTAGTGTAGTCTTCTCTACAAAAATGACTTTTGTGTGTCCGTCTGTGGATGTGTTGCTCCCAATAATTGGACGCCTGGACATGCCCTGGTTTTGCCATTGATCCTTTACACAATTATTATTTTTACCATTATTTCTATGAATGCATGAATTCACCGGTGACTTCTTTTAATCCTTTGTAGGAATGACATACAAGAGGACCTTTGTAGGAATGACATACAAGAGGACCAGGGAGGAACCATGAAGATGGCAGTTTGCATCAGCTAGACATTTTGTGTAATGGAGCAATACCAATGCGTCTTCTATGTATCATTTTGTAAACCTATATGGTGTCTTGTCAACTGGGTATTTTGTGTAATGGAGCAAACAGTGAATTGATGGACATGCATCTATCATTTTGTAAACATATCAGTTGTCTTGGTGATAAAAGCATAAATGTTTCCTCCTTTCAGTTAGTGAATATTCTTCTTTGGTTCTGGTTTAGTATTTTCGGAGTACATGCAAGTTCACGTAACTTGATTGATATGGTTTGGCAAGGCACAAGCCAAATAATGGGTGGCTATTAAATATATCTTGCTCGTCTAAATAAAATGCTATCGAACTGTTGGTCGGCAAAAGAAAAGAACATCCTACTGTTGGTCGGGAAAGGTTTATGGCAGGGCCGACAGAAAGTCAGTTGGCAAAGAAAGCACCATCACACAGTCGGTCGGGAAAGTCTACTATCGGACAGTCGGTCGGGAAAGGTTCATTGCTGGGCCAACAGAAAAGTTGGTCGGGAATGCTTTTGATAGCCATCAAACAGTCGGACGGGAAAGATATGTCGGTCGGGAAAAGCTTTCCCCAACAGACTGAGTCGGTCGGCAATAGTATTTCGAGACCGACTGTCTGTCAATGGACGTTGTTTTCCCGACCAACTTGTCTGTTGGGGATGTAGTGTTGTGGTATAGTGCTTTTACAGCTGTGGAATGGAAACGGTGTTCGTGCGTGGGATGAGCACAAACAGGAGGAATTTAACCTGCACGCGTTGCTGTTTGTAACCATCAACGATTGGCCCACTCTCAGTAACCTTTCAGGACAGACAAACAAGGGATACCACGCATGCACGCACTGTTTAGCTGACACCGAAAGTATATACAGGAAGCTGCGGGAAGAATGTGTACACAGGCCATCGTCGATTTCTTGACCAACCATCAAGGTCGAAAGAAAGGCAAGCATTTCAAAGGCGAGGCAGATCACCGGAAGAAGCCCGCCATGTGTACTGGTGATCACGTAATTGCTATGGTTAACGATTTACACGTAATCTTTGGAAAAGGGTCCCGGTGGACTAGCTGTTCCGAGTGACGCTGGGGAGCACGCACCCATGTGGAAGAAGAAATCTATATTTTGGGACCTACCCTACTGGAAAGACCTAGAGGTCCGCTCTTCGATCAACGTGATGCACGTGATGAAGAACCTTTGCGTCAACCTGCTAGGCTTCTTGGGCGTGTATGGGAAGACAAAAGATACAGCTGAGGCACGGGAGTACCTGCAACGTTTGCACGAAAAAGACGGCATGCCTCCAAAGCAGTATGAAGGTCCTGCCAGGTACGCTCTTACCAAAGAAGAGAAGGAAATATTCTTTGAATGCCTGCTTTGTATGAAGGTCCTGACTGGCTTCTCGTTGAATATAAAGGGAATAATAAATATGGCAGAGAAAAAGTTTTAGAACCTGAAGTCTCATGACTGCCACGTGATTATGATGCAACTGTTTCCAGTTGCATTGAGGGGGCTTCTACCGGAAAACGTCCGATTAGCCATTGTGAAGCTATGTGCATTCCTCAATGCAATCTCTTAGAAGGTTATCGATCCACAAATCATACCAAGGCTAAGGAGTGATGTGGTGCAATGTCTTGTCGGTTTCGAGCTGGTGTTCCCACCATCCTTCTTCAATATCATGGCACACGTCCTAGTTCATCTAGTTGACGACATTGTCATTCTGGGCCCCATATTTCTACACAATATGTACCCCTTTGAGAGGTTCATTTGAGTCCTAAAGAAATATGTCTGTAACCGCGCTAGGCCAGAAGGAAGCATCTCCATGGGCCATCAAACAGAGGATGTCATTGGGTTTTGTATTGACTTCATTCCTGACCTTAAGAAGATAGGTCTCCCTAAATCGCGGTATGAGGGGAGGCTGGCTGGAAAGGCACGCTTGGAGGGAGACAATAATATGCGAGGACGGATATTCTTGGTCTCAAGCACATTACTGCAGTTCTCTGAGAACTCTACTTTGGTGACCCCTTACGCCGATGAACACAAGAGCGATCTACGCTCCAAACACCCGGAGCAGTGCGACGACTGGACTACATGTGAACACATCAGGACTTTCAACAGTTGGTTGGAAACACGTCTCAGAGGTGAAAACACTGTTTGTGATGAGCTGTACTCGTTGTCCAGGGGACCATCTTCGACTGTTACGATTTGGAAAGGATACGAGATAAATGGGAATACATTTTACACGATCGCCCTAGATCAAAAGAGCACCAACCAAAACAGCAGTGTCCTCTTTGATGCAGCCACCGAGAGGGGAAATGACACATATTATGGTTACATAGTGGACATATGGGACTTGACTACGGAGTAGATTTTAAGGTCCCTTTGTTTAAGTGCAAATGGGTCAATCTATCAGGAGGCGGGGTACAGGTAGACCCACAGTACAGAATGACAACAGTGGATCTGAACAATCTTGGGTACACTGACGAACCGTTCGTCCTAGCCAATGATGTGGCACAGGTTATCTATGTGAAGGACATGTCTACCAAACTGAGAAAAAGAAAAAATGAGGAAGCGAATACATCATGCGATGAGCCAAAGCGCCACATAGTTCTTTCAGGAAAAAGGGACATCGTGGGAGTGGAGGGCAAGACAGACATGTCCGAAGATTATGAAAAGTTTCATGAAATTTCTCCCTTCAAAGTCAAGGCTGACCCAAGCATCCTGATAAATGATGAAGATTATCCATGGTTACGACGCAATAAGGAAAGGACACAAGCGAAGAAAAAGTGAAGACTTTCTCCACAACTATTATGATGATACCATGCCAACTTTCAACCTTTTTGTAGTTCATTTGAAATGCATGTTGTAACAGACAAGTTTCCGTATGAAATCCTGATACTTCGAAAGAGATTGTCCGTTTTGTACACGAAGTGCATCCAGTTTTTGCCATAACCCTCTCAACTTTCTTGCATATGCTGTGTGGATGAAATGATGATACCATGCCAAAATAAAAGAGAGGCGCAATGCTCACACACGTTGCTTAGCTTCGTGCAATGTGCGGGTGAGCACCGCGCTTTCTCCTTCATCGTCTCTACACTCAGGGCTTATAAACCACTGCGAGTGCCAATCGCTTGGCGAGGTGGGACTAAAAAACAGCTGCAGAAAGAATCAACTAAAAAACTCTTTTACCGATTCATGCCACGAACCGGTACTAAAAGGTGCTCGTGGGGCCCCAGCCTTAAAACCTGTACCAAATAAAATGCCTTTGTAACAGCCTTAGAACTGTTACTAAAGGAATCAACTAAAAAGCTTTTATAAACCTCTAGTATCATTGAAACTAAAATTATATAGAATTTTGTTACAAACTTTAATAGCAAAAAGAATTATCATAAAAGAAAATAAATAAGTAATTAGAATTTTGTTCAAAACATTAAAAGCAAAAAGAATTATCATAAAAGAAAATAAATAAGTAATTAGAATTTTGTTACAAACTTTAATAGCAAAAAGAATTATCGTAAAGAAAATAAATAAGTAATTAGAAACAAAAGAAAAGCAAAAACTGGGAAAAAATTAAAAAGAGCCACCTACAGGGCCACCACGGCATGCATACGACTAGAAACCCATTACTAGGGCCGGGATGAAGGCCCTGATGTCTAATAGGCCCACAAGCACAGAGAGAGTGATTTTAGGCCCATAAGCGTGCAGTTGGGAGGAGCTCGAAGTGGTTGGTTCGGCAGGGCTTATAAACCACTCCGAGCCCCTCTCGGCTAGCGAGGTGGGACTAAACATAGCACCGCACCGCGCGAGTTCCAGCACACGACCTTTGGTCCCGGTTGGTGCCACCAACGGGACTAAAAGTGCATTAGTACCGGTTGGTGGCACCAACAGGACCAATGCATTTCTTTGTCGGTTTGTGGCACCAACCAGGCCCAAAGGTCTCTGTATCCCGCCCTTGGGGCTGCGGAAAAGAGGCCTTGAGTCCCGGTTGGTGCCACCAACCGGGACTAAAGGGGTGCATTGGTCCCAGTTGGTGCCATGAACCGGGACAATTGCTCTGCCTATATAAGCAGCACTTGCGAAAAATTGGTTCAGTTCGTTCTTCCCCGCCGCCCGACGCTGCCAGGCTGCCCGTCCGTCTCCGTCTCGCCGTCACCGTCGTCGCCCCGCATCGTCCCGTGCCGCCCGACGCTGCCGTCGCCGCCCGCCCCATGCCCCGCGACGCCACTGCCTCGCCGCCGGCCCGCGCCTCACCATCGACCGTCGCCGCACCGCCCCGCCCCGCGCCGCACCTTGCCGTCGTCGTCGCCATCCCCGACACTGTCGCTGTGAGCAAAAGTTTTGCTAATTTAATTTGATGTTAGTAGTAGTTAATTTAGATGTGTAGTATAATTTAGATGTGTAGTTAATTGAGTTAGATTTTGTTAGATTTTATTTAGATCTTTTTGTAGTTCATAGATTTTTTTGTTAGATGTGTAGTAATTTAGATGTGTAGTTCATAGATTTTTGTGTTAGATTTTTTCCATATTGTGTAATTAATTTGTTCATATTGTGTTTTTTCTGTTAATAGATTTGTTTGGTGATATTATTGTTGAATATGCATATTTGTATGTTCATATATATGCAAAGATCGAATATGTCAAATTTTTATGATTTTTTCTGTTCATAGAATTTTTATGATTTTTTCTGTTGTAATTTTGTTCATAGAATTTTAATGATTTTTTTGTTCATAGAATTTTCTTTGTCAATTTATGTATATGTTCATATTGTGTATGTATAGGAAAATTGTGAATGATAGAAGTCATTTATTAATATGTTCATATTTAGAATAGAGGAAAAAGGAAAAATAAGAAGAGAAAGTGTTTAATATAATTAGTTAGAAAAACAATAGAATTATAGTTAAACTAGTTTATTTTTAGTAAGTACTACTTTATTTTATTTATAGTAAGTGCTTCATATATAGTTGAACTAGCTAGTTGATTTAATAAACTACTTTATTTTACTATATATAGAAGTAGTTTTTTTTAGTAAGTACTACTTTGTTTATTTATAGTAAGTGCTTAGTAGTTGAACTAGTTGATTTAATTAATAAAACTACTATATTTAACTATATATAGAAGTAGTTCCCGCATCGGCGTCGACGATGCCTATCCCGCATCCTCGCCGTAAATCGACTCGTCAGTGGAGGCCTGCTTGATCAGGGCCATGTTCGGGATTGGGCTCCGCCGGGCTGGTATTGGGAGGTGCTACCTTCCGGGGGACGTAAATTGGTGAGGAGGCAGCTCGTTATTAACCCGATCCTTGTTTGGTGACGGTCGCGTGGGCCAGTGACGGTGCCGAGGCTTCCGGACACCGCGGAGGTGGTACGTCACCGTGTCAGCAAGGAGGACGAGCACGTCCGTCGCTACATGGTTGCATTAGAGGACAGGTTCGACAATACCTGGCAGGTTCTTTAGGGATCTCACTGGAGCTATGATCCTGTGATGGTTCCTTATCTTTGGGTGTACACTGCCCGCGACGATACCCGTTGGGCGCTACGGTTCTAGCTGTATTAATTAGTGATGCTATATCTATGATAGTATTCGAGGAGTATCAGTGATAATATTCGATGATGTACGGACACAAGAGATGATGTAGTTTTGGTAATAATTGAATGCATGCTAATTTGAATACTACTTTATTTTACGATTTGGTTTTCTTATTGAATGCTCATATTGGAAAAGTACTCCTACTTTGAATGCTAAAATTGAAGAGCACTCGATGCAGAAATCTAGGAGCCCCCTCCATCATCCACGCCGTCGTGGGGGTAGCTTCTCCTTCATTCCGTGTGCTAGACAATTTGGAGTACGCACTTTTCGGGAATGAAAGGAGGAGCTACGATACCATCACCGATAGTCACCACGTGATTAATAACAATGATCTAATTTAGGTTTTTAGTACATATATTTAATTGTACAAGTTTAAAATTTGAATTAGGATTATAGCCGGAAATGTCGTACTTGGACGCATTTAAAACCGCCTGTGGGAGTGCGATTGGTGCCACGATTTAATCGAGGTATGTGCGACAGGTTCATTGAGATGGGCGAAGATCGGTGCTTCAGCATTAAGCTCGAGGAGACCTTCGATGTTCATACTGATGCATAGCGATGACAATTGTTTTTTTCGTAATTAAGCACGACTTCAACTGTTTTAACGTGTATTTTTCATCTTTTCCAATTCGACTAGCTTATCCCATGCTATGCAGGACGCTATGTCTTGGAGAGGATGGGTTTTGAAGACCATGAAAGTATGGAAACCAAAAAAATTCTTCTAAGGACCCATCATGGTGTGGATTTTAAAGTAAAGTTGTACAATGCTGAGAGTGTAACCCATTTTGGTTGCAAAAATCGGGAAGCACTTTGCAAGATGTATGGTTTTGATGAGGGTATGCTTGTCACCATGGATCTTGGTGATCCTACAATCGAAAGGGACAATATGGACATTTGGGTCCTTGTGGATACACCTCCAATTCTTCCCCCATGTGAGCTTAACATAGTTACTAAGTAATTTATATTGTTTATTTCAAAATAGTTGACAGCTTATTTCCAATGACAGCTTATTTTCATTCTTCAAAGAATGTGCGGAAGATGGTAGACAAAACCCACTACATCGATGGCTCCGAATTAACTTCTAAGGAGAAAAAGCATCTGATCGCATTTTGTACTGATCTTGAGAATTACAATGTCTACAATCGAACTCCTCAACATTATGGTCAATACGTGCCACTAGTGCATGTGTTGAACTACAGTAACTACCATGGAGATACCCTGGTAAGATTTTTTACTATTACGACATCCGTGCATCTTTTTGCATACTTCTAAATCTAGTACATCATTGCTAACTACGAAGTTATTACTATGTTTTTCAACAGATAGTCCCGAATGATTGTGTGCCTCATCTGATGTATACGCACGGTCGCCTTGATGTTTTGAACATACAACCAGGTCATCCTACGAATCTCAACTGTCCATACCGGATTTCTAAAAGAAGTGGAGACACGACAATCAAAGAATAAAAAAAATTTATGGACAGTCGCAAGGAGCTTCTTGGAAGCAAAAGGAAGCGAAGCGCAAGAATTGGAGACTAGATGATCTCCATTCTTCATAATGGAGAGTCAGGGTCTATATTGTTTTATGCTATTTTATCTTAAGTGTGTTTAGGTCTACGATCGATGATGTGCTAAGAACAATTATGTAGGGTTGGGTTTGATGACTATGAGTATGATGATCGTATGACTTGTTATTAATAACGAGTAGAAGTTGTATGATGATGCATGATTAGTAGGACTTGTTATTATATATGATGATGTATGATCACGAGCATGAAGAGTTTTTATATATCGGTGAATTGAAATGAACATAGCAGTAGCGTTGGTAAACCAAGCACGAAGATAAAAGAGGACAGTTCTCTCTATTAGTTAGCTAATAAAAACCTAAATTAACCCCCAAAATCCCTAAACCAACCACTTTAAAAAAAACCTCAGCTGCAGCCAGCTTCTGACGCGTGGATGCCATTTGGTCCCGGTTTATGTCACCTTGGGACCAAAGGCCCTCGCCTTTGGCTGCCCGCAGCCGCCACGTGGATGTTTGATCTCCCGGTTCGTGTAAGACCCGGGACTAAAGGGGGGAGGCATTAGTAACGACCTATTAGTCCCGGTTCAAGAACCGGGACTAAAGGCCCTTACGAACCGGGAAAATGCCCTGTTTTCTACTAGTGACTAATCTTTATTATAGATAGCTCACGGACTCGATTACACAAAGAGATCACAAAGCAAAACTCAAAACTACTTGATATCAAAACTTAAATCTACTAGATCAAGATACTACTAAAAGGATCGAACTAAATAAAATGGTAAAGATAGGAGTGTGATGGTGATACGATAGGGGCACCTCCCCCAAGGTTGGAAGTTGCCAAGTGGAGTGCCCATACCCATGTGATTATGTCCTCGGAGGTGGTGAAGTAGGAGTTGTTGATGATGTAGGCTTGTCGTCCATCTTCCAAGGCATAGGCTCACCATCATAGAAGGATGAGCGAGTCTCTGGGATCCTTAAATCTACAGCCAAACTCATCCTCTTGAATCTATATTCATACTCACAGTTTTGGTTTTGCAGGTCATAGATCTGGGCTTGGAGGTGCTCGATTTTCTCTTGAAGCTTGAAGATGGTCTCCCCAATGACTTTGGCATCTAGGTTGTGTTTGTTGGTGAACTCCGTGATCATCATCTAGTTGGCGTTGAGTCCATGCTCCACCATCCCTTGGCACTTGAAAACTTGCTGCTCCACGGCTTGAGCTTTGTCTCCACGCTTCGATGCGCCTTGGTCCCTCCACATCAGCGGATGTGCAGCACCCCTCACGCATCTCAATGGTTTGAGGGTGTTGCAGCACCTCCGTGAGATAGGGGTTGATAACCCTCTCGAAAAACTTGTCCTTGGGAGGCGCTTGGAGACGTCATGATGCTCTAGATTTGAAGCGAAACAGCTCAAAACGCAGCGGAGGATATTTGTGTGATACGGTGGTCAAAACCGGAAGTTTATATAATGAATTTTTACCGACCAAAAAACGTAACGTGCAAGGAAACGGAGTCCAGGAGGCACACGAGGTGTCCACGAGATAGGGGGGCACGCCCAGTAAGGGTGAGCGCGCCCTCCACCCTCATGGAGGCCTCATGTCCTTCCCGGACTACTTCTTTCTTCCTAAAATTATTAAATATTCCAAAACTGATAAAAATTGCCATTGGAGTTGTTTTGGTGTCGGATTACTTACCGTACCACATACCTATTCCTTTTCGGAGTCTGAAACATTCCGGAAAGTGTCCCTTATGTATTCCTCCGGGGTCACGGTTTCAATGATATTAGTTTCAACATTGATAGGATTACTTGAGATGTAATGTTTAATTCTTTGACCGTTCACCACCCTCGTACTTGTGCCTTCTAAGTTGTTGATTTTTATGGCACCAGAACGATAGACCTCCTCGATAACGTAAGGACCTTCCCATTTAGAGAGAAGTTTTCCTGCAAAAAATCTTAAACGAGAGTTGAATAATAACACATAATCACCTACGTTAACCTCACGCTTTTGTATCCTTTTATCATGCCAACGTTTGCCTTTTTCTTTGAATAGCTTGGCATTCTCATAGGCTTGGGTTCTCCATTTATCAAGTGAGCTAATATCAAACAACCTCTTCTTACCGGCAAGTTTGAAGTCATAGTTGAGCTCTTTAATAGCCCAATACGCTTTATGTGCAAGTTCAAGAGGTAAATGACATGCTTTTCCATAAATCATCTTATATGGAGACATACCCATAGGATTTTTGTATGCAGTTCTATAGGCCCATAATGCATCATCATGTTTTTTGAACCAATTGTTTCTAGATCTATTGACAGTCTTTTGCAAAATTAATTTGAGCTCTCTATTGCTCAACTCTACTTGACCACTAGACTGTGGATGATAAGGAGATGCGATTCTATGATTAACATCATACTTAGCAAGCATCTTACGGAAAGCACCATGAATAAAATGTGAACCACCATCAGTCATAAGATGTCTAGGGACTCCAAACCTCGGAAAAATAACTTCTTTAAGCATTTTAATAGAAGTGTTATGATCATCACTACTAGTTGGAATAGCTTCTACCCACTTAGTAACGTAATCAACAGCAACTAAAATATGAGTGTAGCCATTAGAGGCAGGAAAGGGTCCCATATAATCAAGGCCCCAAACATCAAACGGTTCAATAACAAGAGAATAATTCATAGGCATTTCTTGACGTCTACTAATATTACCAATTTTTTGACACTCATCACAAGATAAGACAAACTTACGAGCATCTTTGAAGAGAGTAGGCCAATAAAAACCGGATTGCAATACCTTGTGTGCAGTTCTATCTCCAGCGTGGTGTCCTCCATATGATTCAGAGTGACACTTGCGTGAGATCTATTCCTATTCATGCTCGGTACACAACGTCTAATAACACCATACTCCTTCTTTATAAAGGTGTGGGTCATCCCGAGTAATGTCTTCAATCATAAAAGAACTTTTTCTTTTGCTGGTATGTGAAACTAGGAGGTATAAATTTAGCAACAATGTAATTAGCATAATCAGCATACCAAGGAGCAGTACGAGAAGCATTAACGATCGCTAATTGTTCATCAGGAAAGCTATCATCAATAGGTAGTGGGTCATCAAGAACATTCTCTAACCTAGACAAGTTATGCGCAGCAGGGTTCTCAGCTCCCTTTCTATCAATAATATGCAAATCAAATTCTTGGAGCAGGAGAACCCATCTAATGAGTCTAGGCTTAGCATCTTTCTTTTCCATAAGATATTTAATAGCAGCATGATCAGTGTGAATAGTAACTTTGGAATCAATAATATAAGGTCCAAACTTATCACATGCAAACACAACTGCTAAGAATTCTTTTTCAGTAGTAGCATAATTTCTCTGGGCAGTGTCAAGATTCTTACTAGCATACTGGATAACATTCAATTTCTTATCAACTCTTTTCCCTAGAACAACACCTAAAGCATAATCACTAGCATCACACATAATTTCAAAAGGTAAATTCCAATCAGGTGGCTGAACAATAGGTGCAGTGATCAAAGCTTTCTTAAGTATTTCAAATGCTTCTACACAATCATCATCAAAGACAAAAGGAATATCTTTTTGCAATAAATTAGTCGAGGCCTAGAGATTTTAGAAAAGTCCTTAATGAACCTCCTATAAAACCGGCATGACCAAGGAAACTTCTTATACCTTTTATGTCCTTGGGACATGGCATCTTTTCAATAGCATCAACTTTAGCTTTATCAACTTCAATACCTCTCTCGAAATCTTATGCCCCAAAACAATGCCTTCATTAACCATAAAGTGACACTTTTCCCAATTCAAGATGAGACTAGTGTCTTAGCATCTCTGCAAAACTTCGATCAAGGTTGCTCAAGCAATCATCAAAAGGGGATCCATAAACGGAGAAATCATCCATGAATACCTCGCAAATCTTTTCACAAAAGTCAGAGAATCTAGCCATCATGCATCTTTGAAAGGTAGCAGGTGCATTACATAAACCAAAAGGCATACGTCCATAAGAAAAAGTACCGAAAGGGCAAGTAAAAGTAGTTTTTGATTGATCCCACGACCACGGTATTTGAGAGAAACCAGAATAACCATCTAGAAAGCGAAATGTGTGTGTTTGGATAGTCTTTCTAGAATTTGATCAATAAAAGGTAAAGGGTAATGATCTTTCTTAGTAGCTTTATTTAATTTACGGAAATCAATTACCATCCTATAACTTGTAATAATTCTTTGCGGGATCAATTCATATTTATCATTAGGAGCGACAGTAATACCTCCCTTTTAGGGACACAATGGACAGGGCTTACCCAATCACTATCGACAACGGGATAAATTATACCTGCCTCAAGGAGCTTTAGTATCTCCTTTCTTACCACTTATTTCATCTTGGGATTCAGTCGTCATTGAGGATCTCTAACTGGTTTAGCATCAGCCTCCAAATTAATTTTGTGTTGGCATAACGTGGGACTAATGCCCTTAAGATCATCCAGAGTATATCCAATAGCAGCGCGATGCTTCTTTAGAGTTTTCAATAATCTTTCTTCTTCTTGCTCTAAAAGGTTAGCACTAATAATAACAGGATATATTTTCTTTTCATCAAGATAAGCATACTTAAGATTATCAGGTAATGGTTTGAGTCCAAACACGGGATCACCCTTGGGTGGAGGGGATCCCAAGAATTTCAGCAGGAAGGTTGTGTTTCAGCATGGGTTCCTGTTTAAGGAACACTTCATCTATTTCCTTCTTTCCTTCATAAACATATCAATTTCATGGTCTAGCAAATATTGTTCTAACGGATCGGTAGGAGAATACGAAAATGGAAGCAAGACCAATAATCTCATCCTTACTAGGTGATTCTCTATCACGAGGTTGTCTACGAAACTTTGCAAAATTAAACTCATGAGACATCCCCTCTAAGCCAATTGTAACAGTATCCTTTTCACAATCAATCCTAGCATTAACTGTATTAAAGAAGGGTCTACCAAAAATAATGGGACAAAAGTCATCTTGTGGGGAACCAAGAACAAGAAAATCAGCAGGATATTTAACCTTCCCACACAAGACTTCAACATCTCTAACTGTCCCAACTGGTTTAATGGTATTCCTATTAGCAAGCTTAATAGTAACATCAATACCTTCCAATTCAACGGATGCAATGTCGTGCATAATTTCTTTATACTAGATGAATTCCCCGTGCCTTGTTGCGGGTATTTCGGGATTAATTTGAGAAGCTATACATTAATGAAACAAATAATAAAATACCCTGATATTTGTATAGAACCATAGTATGTTAGTAGTGCAAAATACAGAGGCGGTTAAGTTGAGACGGAAATTTTAAGAAGTACATAGTGTACAGAAATTATATTGATTGCAATCACTTCATTATAGTATATGTAGAAATGAGCCATGTGTCATGAAAATTGCTGGGGTCCTTGTTCTTGAAAATGGCTTGGAGGTGGCATTCACCCTTTTTGATGTAGCCAAAAGTGATAATGTGATGTTCACGGGCAGTTGGTTGCTGATGTTTTCTCCCTGAAATTTGCTTCGATAGTTCTGCATGATTTTGGATTTGTAGAATACGTGAGCTGACTCACTTGCGTGCATGTGTATGATGTGTCTTCTTGGTACAACTGATGGAAGAGTGATGTGAGGCTTTAGAGGCGTTCTCGAGTGCAAGTGTTAGAAGAGGAGATGATGGAAAACAATAAGACGGTAGCACAACAAATAATTATTGTGTAAAAAGGAAAATGTCTGATGTAAGAGAAACGGAAGAATTAGCTTTTGACATTTTGTGGTAGAAATTTAAACATCATGATCTGCCAGACTCCTTTTAGGAAAAACCAAAGTGAAGAGTTGGCGTAGCAAAGTAAACAGTAAGGGTAAAAATGAGAGAGCATCGGCATCTTAACCCTTTTATGCGGTAAGATTGCACATATTTTTGTTCACCCTATTTATTCGTGAAGAATTACACTAATAGAAAAGGGGCAATGGCCCGAGCCAGTTCAGCCCATTAGTCCGGTTCAATCCAAAACCGGGACCAATGGAGCTATTTGCCCGATTCGTGAGCCAGGGCGGCCGGGCCACGTGGGCCATTGGTCCCGGTTCGTCCGGATCTTTTGGTCCCGGTTGGTGGGAATGACGGGGACCAATGGGCCTGGCTCCTGGCCCACCACTATTGGTCCGGTTGGTGGCATGAATCAGGGACCAAAGGCTCCCTTAGCCGGTTGATGCCACCAACCGGGACCAATGGTGGTGCCTATATATAGCCCCTCAGCGCAAGAGCAGAGCACACTGCTCTGTTTTTCCGGCCGAGGGAGAGGGCTTGGTGGTGCTCTAGCTCACCTCCTATGCACACAAGGTGTTCGATGGAATGCCCGAGCCACACTACTTAAGGTTTCTCCTCTCCAAGCTCGGCCGCCAAGCTCCATTTTCCTCAATATTTATCTAGGTTTAGCGGTCCGTCACGCCCCGTCCCCATCTTCACCGCCGTCGATCACCCGCACCGATCTCATCGCCGGCACCAACTTCGTGAGCCTCTTGTTCTTATCTTCTTTCTGAAAGTAAAAATATTCTTACTTGTATGTTTAGATAGATACTTGTATTATTTTCTTACTTTTATTATTGCATCTTATATAGTGCTATGGTTCTGGTATCCGCCCCCGTCGGCCCTCGTCCTGTCTATGATTCGGATGTGGTATATATTACCTTTTCATAAATATTGGTTCATTTATTGTTTATGAAAATTATGCCGACCAAGGTGACATAGATTTTATTTATCTAGGGGGTTGTTGAACCGGAAATTCCAACCGACCCTATTGTCGAGAGGTTAAATTTAGTTGAAGAAGAAAACAATTTCTTGAAGGAAAAAATAAAAAACTTGAGGAGGAGAAGATGATATTGGAGTTGCATGTTGCGGATGTCGTCGATGATCACAATATCAAGATGGATGCAATGCGCTTGAAGATGAGAAAGATTAGAAAATATGCCATTCATACCGAGGCTTGGTATCATTATGCCGTTGGGTCAGTTGTTACCTTGGTTGCGATTATGATCGCATTTGTTTTCGCATTGAAATGTTTTACATAGTTTCAATGTATGGTTTAATTAATTTAGATGCTCTGCAGAGCTTTATGTTGTTAGATGAGAACTATGTATGTACTTTGGTTTTTATGTGATGATGAACTTCTATTAATTTGGTCACTTAATTATCTATTCATGATGTTCTGTAATGATTTTGACACACTTAATTATATATAATGCACGCAGATGAACCGGCAATGGATGTACGGTGACCGACACACCTCAAGTACATTAAGGCGTGCATGATTTTCTCGAAGTGGCTAAGGCAAACAAGCAGAATGGTTTTATGTGTTGTCCAAGCACTAAATGTGGGAATATGAAGTCTTACTCTGACCGGAAAAACCTTCACACCCACCTGCTTTACAAGGGTTTCATGCCACACTATAATGTTTGGACGAGGCACGAGAGAAATAGGGGTTATGATGGAAGGCAGCGAGGAAGAAGAGTACGATGACAACTATGTGCCCCTGAATACGGTGATGCTCTTGAACATCAAGATGCGCAGACGATGTGCACGATGGTGCTGCAACAAGCTTGCTGAAGATCAAGAGGAACCAGACGATGTGCCCAATGATGATGATCTCCGCGGGTCATTGTCGATGCAAGGACACAATCACGAAAGTCAAAAGGAGAAGCTGAGGTTCGATCGCATGTTAGAGGATCACAAAAAAGGGTTGTACCCCAATTGCGAAGATGGCAACACAAAGCTCGGTACCGTACTCGAATTGCTGCAGTGGTAGGCAGAGAATGCTGTGCCTGATAAAAGATTTGAGAAGCTACTAAAAATAATGAAGAAGAAGCTTCCAAAGGATAACGAATTGCCCGACAGTACATACGCAGCAAAGAAGGTCGTATGCCCTCTAGGATTGGAGGTGGAGAAGATACATGCATGCCCTAATGACTGCATCCTCTACCGTGGTGCCTACAAGGATCTGAACGCATGCCCGGTATGCGGTGCATTGCAGTATAAGATCAGACGAGATGACCCTGGTGATGTTGAGGGTTCCTGCGAAGGTGATGTGGTATGCTCCTATAATACCACGGTTGAAACGTCTGTTCAGAAACGGAGAGCATGCCAAGTTGATGCGATGGCACAGTGAGGACCGTAAGAAAGACGGGAAGTTGAGAGCACCCGGGTCGCAGTGATGGAGAAAAATCGAGAGAAAGTACTCGGATGAGTTTGCAAAGGACCCAAGGAACGTATGGTTTGCTTTAAGCGCGGATGGCATTAATCCTTTCGGGAGCGAGCAGCAATCACAGCACTGGCCCATGACTCTATATATGTATGTATAACCTTCCTCCTTGGATGTGCATGAAGCGGAAGTTCATTATGATGCAGTTCTCATCCAAGGCCCTAAGCAACCCGGCAAGCGACATTGATGTGTACCTAAGGCCATTAGTTGAAGAAATTTTACAGGTGTGGAATGGAAGCGGTGTACGTCGTGGGATGAGCACAAAAGGAGAATTTGACCTAAAGGCGTTGCTGTTCGTGACCATCAACGATTGGCCCGCTCTCGGTAACCTTCGGAGACAGACAAACAAGGGATACCACGCATGCACGCACTTATTTACTTGACACCGATAGTATATACAGGAAGCTGCGGGAAGAATGTGTACAGGCCATCGTCGATTTCTTCCGACCAACCATCAATGTCAAAAGAAAGACAAGCATTTCAAAGCGAGGCAGATCACCGGAAGAAGCCCGCCATGCGTACCGGTGATCACGTACTTGCTATGGTCAATGATTTACCGTAATCTTTGGAAAGGGTCGGCGGACTAGCTATTCGAATGACGCCGAGAATCACGCACCTATGTGGAAGAAGAAATCTATATTTTGGGACCTACCCTCTTTGGAAAGACCTAGAGGTCCGCTCTTGATCGGCGTGATGCACGTGACGAAGAACCTTTGCGTGAACCTGCTAGGCTTCTTGGGCGTGTATGGGAAGACAAAAGATACACACGAGGCACGAGAGGACCTGCAACGCTTACTTGCGAAAAAAGAGGGCATGCCTCCGAAGCGGTATGAAGGTCCCGCCATTACGCTCTTCTGAAAGAAGAGAAAGAAATATTCTTCCAATGCCTGCTAAGTATGAAGGTCTCGACTGGCTTCTCGTTGAATATAAAGGGAATAATAAATATGCCACAGAAAAAGTTCCAGAACCTAAAGTCTCATGACTGCCACGTGATTATGACGCAACTGCTTCCGGTTTGCATTGAGGGGCTTCTACCGAAAAGCGTCCGATTAGCCATTGTGAAGCTATGTGCATTCCTCAATGCAATATCTCGAAGGTGATCGATCCAGAAATCGTACCAACGCTAAGGAGTGATGTGGCGCAATGTCTTGTCGGGTTTAGCTGGTGTTCCCACCATCCTTGTTCAATATCATGGCCTTGCGTCCTAGTTCATCTAGTCGGCGAGATTGTCATTACGGGGCCCGTATTTCTACACAATATGTACCCCTTTGAGAGGTTCATGGGAGTCCTAAAGAAATATGTTTGTAACCGTGCTAGGCGGAAGGAAGCATCTCCATGGGCCACCAAAGCAGAGGATGTCATTGGGTTTTGTGTTGACTTCATTCCTGGCCTTAAGAAGATAGGTCTCCCTAAATCGCGGTATGAGGGGAGATCGATTTGGAAAATGCACGCTTGGAAGGGACTCAATAATATGCAGGGACGGATATTCTTGGTCTCAAGCACACTACAGTTCTCTGAGAACTCTACCTTGGTGACCCGTATGTCGATGAACACAAGAAACGATCTGCGCTCCAAACACGGAGGCGGTCGACGGTGGATTACATGTGAACACATCGGGACTTTCAGCAGTTGGTTGGAAACACGTCTCGGAGGTGACAGCACTGTTTGTGATGAGCTGTACTTGTTGTCCAGGGACCATCTTCGACTGTAATGATTTGGAAAGGATACGAGATAAATCAGAATACATTTTACACGATTGACCAAGATGAAAAGAGCACCAACCCAAACAGCGGTGTCCGCTTTGATGCAGCAACCGACAAGGGAAATGACACATATTATGGTTACATAGTAGACATATGGGAACTTGACTACGGAGTAGATTTTAAGGTCCCTTTGTTTAAGTGCAAGTGGGTCAATCTGTCAGGAGGCGGGGTACAGGTAGACCCATAATACGGAATGACAACAGTGGATCTAAAAAATCTTGGGTACACTGACGAACCGTTCGTCCTAGCCAATGATGTGGCACAGGTTGTCTATGTGAAGGACATGTCTACGGATCGAGGAAAAGAAAAGATAAGGAAGCGAATACATCATACAATGAGTCAAAGTGCCACATAGTTCTTTCAGGAAAAAGGGACATCCACAGGAGTGGAGGGCAAGGCGGACATGTGCGAAGAGTATGAAAAGTTTCATGAAATTCCCCCTTCAAAGTCAAGGCTGACCCAAGCATCTGATAAGCGATGAAGATTATCCATGGTTTCGGCGCAATAAGCAACCGACACCAGCAAAGAAAAAGTGAAGACTTTCTCCCGTAACTATTATGATGATACCATGCCAACTTTGTAACTGACGAGTATGATACCATTGTCCGTTTTGTACATGCACATGCTATGCCAACTTTTTCAGAGTTCATTTGAAAACTATGAATTTGAAAACCTCCGAAGGGCGCTCACACCGGTTTATAAGCCCGTCCCTCTACACGCCTTGTTGAGCTCACAAACTTATGATTCACGCAAATTTCAAAGAATTCAAATTTGAAAACTAATGGCACAAACAGAAAGTTTATAATTTTGCTGGCCTAAAAGCAAAAAGAATTAAAAAATAAAGCAAAAAACCAAAAGAAAATAAATAATGCAGAAAACAAAACAAATAAACTTGAAAAAAAATAAAAATAGCAACAATAAGTATTTTGTAATAAGTAGAAACAAAATAAAATAAATAAAGCAACAAAGAAAACAAAAAAAGTGTTTTCAAATTTGAAAACTAATGGCACTAACAGAAAGTTTATAATTTTCCTAAAACTAACAGCAAAACGAATTAAAAAATAAAGCAAAAAACAACAAAAAATAAATAATGCAGAAAACAGAACAAAAAAACTGAAAAATAATAAAAATAGCAACAATAAGTATTTTGTTGTAAGTAGAAACAAAATAAAATATATAAAGCAACAAAAAAACAAAAAGTGTTTTCAAATTTGAAAACTAATGGCACTAACAGAAAGTTTATAATTTTTCTAAAACTAAAAGCAAAAAGAATTAAAAATAAAGCAAAAACAACAAACAATAAATAATGCAGAAAGCAAAACAAAAAAACTGGAAAAAAAAATAAAAATAGCAACAATAAGTATTTTGTTGTAAGTAGCAACAAAATAAAATAAATAAAGCAACATAGAAAACAAAAAAAAATGTTTTCAAATTTGAAAACTAATGGCACTAACAGAAAGTTCACAATTTTTCTAAAACTAAAAGCAAAAAGAATTAAAAAATAAAGCAAGAAACAACAAAAAATAAATAATTATGCAGAAAACAAAACAAAAAACTGGAAAAAAAATAGTGCCGCCTCTTGGACCCCCACGGCCTGAATACGACTAGAAACCCTACATGGCGAGGATTAGGACCAGCGGGAGGCCAAGTAGGCCCACAGCACATAGCTAGTGATGATTAGGCCGAAGCCTCCAGTTGAGAGGAGCTCGAGAGGGTGGGCGCAGCAGCACTTATAAACCACTCTCGAGCTCTCTCAACTAGCGAGGTGGGACTAAACTTTTTGGCGCGGGGCAGCACAAGGCCTTTGGTCCCGATTGGTGGCACCAACCGGGACTAAAGGAGGCATTGGTCCCAGTTCGTGGCACCAATCGGGACTAATGCCCCCCTTTAGTCCCGATTGGTGCCACCAACCGACCAAAGGCCGCCTCCGCACTTTGGGCTGCTGAAAATTGGCCTTTGGTCCCGGTTGGTGGCACCAACCGGGACTAAAGGGGGGCATTAGTCCCGGTTGGTGCCACGAACCGGGACCAATGCTCAGTGTATATAAGCAACACTTGTGAAAATTTTCAGTTTCATCGCGCATTTGCCCCCCGACGACGCCGCCAGGCTGCCCCGCCGCCGTCGCCTTCGCTCGTGCCCCCGAGCTCACGCCGACGCCGTCCGCCGCCCTCGAGCCCACCGTCGCCAGCCGCGCCCTGCGCCACGCCCGACGCCGTCCGCCCGCCCAGCGCCGTCGCCGCCCTCAACGCCATCTGCCCGACACCGGCGCCGCTCCCAGCGCCGACGCCGCCGCCGTGCCACGCCTCGTGAGCACCTGCCCTACCCTGCCGCGCCTCGCCCTGCCTCGCCCTGCCGGGCGCCACCGCTGCCGCCACGCCTGTTTTTTTTTGTTTAATTTTTTTCATATATATATATATAATGTATGTGTATGTATGTGGCTATATGTTTTTGTTCATATGTTGCAATATGTTTATTTTATTTTATTAGTTTATTTTTTGTTCATATGTGATGTATATGTGTATGTGATATATGTGATGTTTTTTGGTTCATAGAAAGTTTTTGTTCATATATAGAAAGTTACAATTTTAGAAAAGTTTTATATATGCAAAAGTTACAATTTTAGAAAAAGAAGGATAGGAAAGAAGAAAGTATAAGAAGAGGAAAGATAGAAGAAGAGGAGAGGAAAAGAAGAGGAGAAATAAGTAAGAAGAAGAAAAAGAAGAAAAAGAGAGGAGAAGAAGAAAGGAATAGTGGAGATTTTCTCTTCTTCTCCACTATTCCTTTCTTCTTCTCCTCTTTTTTTTCTTTTTTTTTCTTCGATCTTCTCCTCTAGCTATTCCTTTCTTCTTCTCATCTTTCTTCTTCTTCTTCTTCTTCTTATTCTTCTTAGTTTTTATCGGGAACGAGGGTGTCGAGGATCACCGAGGGGTCGAGGGTCGGGAACTAGGGTAGAGGGTCGAGGGTCGTTAAGGGGTCAAAGGTCGGGGTTTGAGTCGAGGGTTCGAGGGTTCTATAGGGTCGAGGGATCGAGGGTCGAGGGTACCAGGGTCGTCTAGGGGTTGAGGGTTCCAGGGTCGTCGAGGGTTCAAGGGGTCGAGAGAGGTTTCCTAGTGTCAAAGTATTGAAGAAATCCATGGCTTCATCATTAGCCGGAAGTAACCAGGGCATAATGGTACGAAGTCCTCCAAAGTTATTCTGGAATGGAGTCTGGATAGGATAATTTACCTTTTATGCAATTTCAGCAAAGGCCTTCCAAATAACGATATTCGGAAGGTTCTTGCTGAACTTTGTACCAAAAAGCGAATTATCCTATCTCGGACTCCGTACCAAAATAACATTGGAGAGCTTCGTACCATCAAGCACCAGATACATTCGCCAAATGATGAAAACATGGTTTTGTTGAATCCATTGACACTAGTCAACCTCCCGACCCTCGGCGATCCTCGACCCTTGACCTCGACCCCTCGGCGATCCTCGACTTGATAAAGAAGAGGAAGAAGAAAAAAAAAGAGGAGAAGAAAGAATAGAGGTTCTTTCTTCTCCTCTTTTTTTTTCTTCTTCCTCCTCTTTTTTTTATCGGGAACGAGGGTCGTCGAGGGTCACCGACCGGTAGAGGAAACCCTAATTAAATAGCAAGTATCGTCGGTGTGAGATACATGTGGCCACCCCCTCCTTGAAGCGTTCTCGAGGCCACCCCTAACCCTTGAAGCGTTGTCGAGGCCACCCGAAACCCTAGAGAAGCAGCGTCGAGGCCACTAATTAATATGATTCCTTATTGTGATTAGCTAGCTAGTTCTCGTTAGCCACTAATATATCCATATCTGTCATGTTTGAATAATAATTGCCATGTTGTAAATATTTGTAGAAACTATGGACACCCATACGAGGCGAAGCACAAGAAGCATTGTTGAGGGACATAATCGCACAAGGAAGTGATGCCGTCTGCTCGTTGATGTTTCTCAACGACAACGATGGTTTGGAAGGAGAGGGTGAAGAAGCAGCTGGCTATGATTTACATGGCTCCGATGACCCAATGCTGGTGCAAGAAGGAGAGGGTGAAGAAGTAGACCGTGAGGACGGCTCCGGTGATCACCAAACCGAGTCCGGCCAGGTATATATATTAGTTAAGCCTGTGCTGACTAGCTAATTGATGCATTCATTGTTTTGGTATGTACACATATTAATTAACTCTCGTCTTTGTTCTTTTTTCTAGCCCTCCAGATCGAGCACAACTTCAATAAAGAGACGAGGCCCGAAGAAAAAGTTGAGCTCGGATGAAAAGTTTGAGATCATACAAATCACCTCCAAATCACCTCAATTTTGGCACACATGATCTCTTGCACAAACAATTCTAGGTTTCCAAGGTGTTGTATTTTTTTGAATTTATAATGCCCTCTAGACTGACTGCTGAAAACATCGGTCTATGCCTCAAGGGGGCATTGTAAAATAATTTTTTTTTAAAAAAATTTCTTTCATAGACATGTTTGGCACATGTGGGTCACCATGTACAAGAAAATTGGGGTGATTTGGAGGTGGTGGAAAAATTCACCTTTTTTTCAATAACTGGCTTAAGTTAAATGGTCCCTCCGGAATGCAGGCATTTTTTCGACCACCTCCAAATCACCTCAATTTTGGCACACATGATCTCTTGCACAAACAATGCTAGGTTTCCAAGGTTTTGTATTTTTTAAATTTTTTTTGAATTTATAATGCCCTCTAGACTAACTGCTGAAAACATTGGTCTATGCCTCAAGCGGGCATTGTAAAATAATTTTTTTCAAAAATTTCTTTCATAGACATGTTTGGCACATGTGGGTCACCATGTACAAGAAAATTGGGGTGATTTGGAGGTGGTGGAAAAATTCACCTTTTTTTTCAAAACCTGGCTTAAGTTAAATGGTCCCTCGAATGCGGGCATTTTCGACCACCTCCAAATCACCTCAATTTTGGCACACATGATCTCTTGCACAAACAATGCTAGGTTTCCAAGGTTTTGTATTTTTTAATTTTTTTGAATTTATAATGCCCTCTAGACTAACTGCTGAAAACATTGGTCTATGCCTCAAGCGGGCATTGTAAAATAATTTTTTTCAAAAATTTCTTTCATAGACATGTTTGGCACATGTGGGTCACCATGTACAAGAAAATTGGGGTGATTTGGAGCTGGTGGAAAAATTCACCTTTTTTCAAAAACTGGCTTGAGTACCAAATGGTCCCTCCAGAATGCGGACATTTTTCGACCACCTCCAAATCACCTCTATTTTGGCAAAATTGTTGTCTTGCACAAACAATGCTAGGTTTCCAAGGTTTTGTATTTTTTTGATTTTTTTTGAATTTATAATGCCCTCTAGACTGACTGCTGAAAACATCGGTCTATGCCTCAAGGGGGCATTGTAAAATAATTTTTTTTTAAATTTTCTTTCATAGACATGTTTGGCACATGTGGGTCACCATGTACAAGAAAATTGGGGTGATTTGGAGGAGGTGATTTGGGTGATTTGGAGGAGGTGGTGGGCAATGTCAGTTCGAAAACTCTAGAGATACTTCCTCAACCAATGATGCGACCCAAGGACCTTCATGCAAAAACCAGGCACCTGCATGCAAGAGTGGGGGACCTGCATGTGAATAGTTATTCATCAAGGCCTTGACAGCTGCTGGCACAGCGGCTGCCGCCCGATTTGCATGCAGCAAAGATGAACGTGCATGGAGGTTTCTCAAATATTTCCAAGCACACCCTACTGGGCCCCGCTTATTTAAAAAATACGTAAGTCATTAATGATGTCTAAATGAAGAATATGCATGATGATTATGAATATGCATGACAAACATAGTAAGGGTGAAGAATCATATTCATCCTACAATGAGGACCAACGCTTGCTAAAATCACCTCGATGAAGGTATTTAAGCAGGTAAAGGAGCTGGTCGAGGGGCGAGGTGGGACTATTTTTAGTTACACGAGAACAACGCGTGAGATCGTACGCGACGTGGGCCGTCCGGAGCTGCAACCTCGGATGGGCCGGTGTTTGGGTTGACGTAGGAAAACGGCGTGCCATGCATGAGCCATGCAGACCATGGGATCGCGCGGGAGATCCGTCTGGCAGCCGTGCGTGCGTGCAGAAATACATCACAAAAATTATTCTACTCGAAAATAACAAGTGATCCATGCTAGCCCTTATTCCTATTCAAAATACATCATCATTCTTAAAGTTGGACATCAAATGATACACACATAAAATGAAAGCGAAGATGTCGAACTAATACAGTAACATGGCAGTACAACCGCACTTCACTAAATTACTGTCACGATGAAATAAAATGTAAAGACCACGTCACACAAAGCTGAATGGCACACGACTTTCTCTGGCTCATCGTCAGTTCATGTTGTATGTAGACATCACAGTTCAGCCTCGAGATCCTACAGGAAGAATAGAATAAATCACATGGACATCAATTATGAGTAAAACACATGCAAAAAATAAATATGAACATATTTCGTACCTGTAGCAATTTAGCGCATTTACGTCGATTGTGACCAGGATTCTTGCAATAGCCACAGATATTCTGTGATCTTGACTTCTTTGTCTTTGCCTGCAACCTTTTCTTCGGTGCACCTAGGCCTGGCACATGCACGGGATCCAGAACCTTATCAACTTTCTCCAAGTGCGACATCAACGGGCCAAACCTAATGCTGTTATGCTGAGCATTAGTTGACTCCTTGTTGTCAGCTTGTTCAAAACTTGGTTGCTTGCCATGATGTTGTGTTTGCAAAAGCATCTTTAGACGGTGATAGTCCTCATCAGAGTGGCATGCCTTGAAACTTGCGGCGTGACTACAATTCCGCAACTCGCGGTACCTCTGCAGGTTTACCGAATAGTCATACATCTGGTTTTTTCTGGTAGGTGCGTATGCACATTTTGCATTCATAGTCCACCTAGTGGGAACACAACAACTGGGCAGAATTGTTTGTTTTAACATCCCCAATATGTAAAACATGTGGGAACATGGTGTGCCTGCGCATTCCAGCTTATGGCAAGAACAACTCACCCTGTGCAAAAGACCTCCTTGCTCTTCAATGCGCACTCCAAACTTTTTATCCATTCTTTCCTGCTTGGACACAACATAAGTCGAATCTTCTGATCCATCTAGTATCTCTTTGATCTGACATTTGCTGACAGCATCTATGCTCCATAAGACCATCTTAAAGACACTAGGTGTGAAAACTGTTGCGGCGTGTTTCTCAAGAGGCAAAGCATTTTCCTCTGTAAATGGAACGGACTGCAAGGCTTCGATGTCTTGGAGAGCTTCGTTAATCAGTCGCGACGCAAGGCAACGCTCATAGTGCTCTAGCATTTCAAACTACGACATCTTACCCTCAAGATGCGTATGTAGCATAGAGTTCAAGCTCTCACTCCTCTCATTGTTGCTTAATCCTAGGAAACAACGCCCCTCAAGATATGGAGCACACCACAACTTTCTCATCTGATACATCTGATGCAGCCAAGAATCCTCACTGGTTACTTTATTCCGTTGTAAGAATTGTATCCATTCTATCTCATGCTCTTTAATGGAAGAAGTATCATAAATGAAAGAACTGAATTCCTCTACGTCGTCATCATGCAGATGGCGTACAATGTTCTGCTGAATGTGCCATATACATAGTCTATGGTTTGAGTCTGGCCAGACCACCCTGATTGCTCTCTGCATTGCAAGGTACCCATCTGTGATCACAGATATCGGATGCTACATGCCATGCAATCAGAAAAGGTCCGCAACATCCACTCGTATGCCTGGCTTGATTCATGAGAATTTATACCACAGCCAAAAATGACAGTGCTCCGGTGGTGATTCAACCCGACAAACGGCACGAATGGCAGATTGTATTTGTTGGTTCTGTATGTGCTATCGAAAACAATGACGTCTCCGAAAGCCTCGTAGTCAAGTCGCGATTGACTATCAACCCAGAACAGTCCCTTCAGATGGCCATGCTCGTCTACCAAGTACTTGAAGAAAAAATCCACATCTCGCTCTCGCCTCGCGATCATATGCATGATCACCGTATTAGCATCACCGGCGCTGATTGTCTCCTGCTTATTAGCATGGCAGAAATTATAAGTGTCCCTCTTTATGCATCCAACCTTATCAAATCCACTGTATTGAAAGCACAAAATATCCATAATACGGTATTTGCGGATCCCACATTTTTCAATGTCCGCAATGTCCGCTTTCTGCTCATCGCCAATTAAATGCGTGCGAACGCAGCAGGACAAGAAAGATCCCGTGGGGCTAGAGGATGGTTGTGCTCATCGATGAAATCCTTGACAAACCACCGACCGGTTTCCTCCTGTCTCGTAATGACCAATTTAGCATTACACCCAACACGAGTTAAACTTCGTGGCCTCCTCTTTCTATCTTCCATCTTTCTTTTCATGTGCTTCTCTTCGTGAAACCCTTGACGACTACACACAATTTTCCTTAAAATTATGTATTTGTTGGATCCATCCCACTCAATGTAGCTTTTCCTCACACTAAAACCTTTTTCAAGAGCATATTCGTTGTAGAATTCATAGCCTTCAGCCTCACTATCAAACATCTTGCTGACAACATTTAGATACTCGAACATACTCTCATCAGTTGCATATGCCATGTCTTCCTGCATATGACATGTGAGGGAAAACAATCATCAACATCTTTATGTTTATCAATGTTGCAGGTGTAAAATAGCTCATAGGCAAAGACAAGTGCATGGAAAAGACTTTGCTTTCGTTTGACATGTGAGGAAACCAATCATCAACGTCCAACAAGTAGTATCTCAGCTTCCTTTAAACTATATTTCATGCACTATGCAAACCTAAAGTGATGATGACTTTAATAAACTAAATTAAGTCAACTATGGAACCAGTATCTCATCTTCCTTTAGTATATCTCATCTCAAACGTCAAGTATGTCACTTTTTTTCTGCGGTACCAAAGGAAGTAAGCAATGCCCTCAACATCTTAGTTAAACTAAAATGATGCGATTAGCTCAAGAGAAACTATGCCATGATGAAGCTTTCCATTTGTTGTTCTAGTCCGTACAAATCTCGCATACTGCTAAATTACCCGGATCTTGTGGGGTTGAGGTTGTACTGCATGCACGGTGGAGGGGCGCAACGGCCAAGAGAACGAGCAGAACGCCAAGCCGGATTCATACCTTAATGATGGTGCAGCGAAGAGATGGGATCGCCCGCGCCCGTCGCCGCCGATTTAGGGCGCAGATCCGACCTTCTTCTTCTTCGGTGACGGCGTGGGGGGCTGGGGACGGAGAAGGACGAGGACGATGAATTTATTCCTCTCACCAGGCAGGTCGAGGACGGAGAAGGTCAGGAGCGGCGAGCGGCGACGGATATATCAGAGGAGGATTCTGAACTGGATCGAGTAGATATGGATCTGGTCCTCAGGTGATCGGTTCAAGAAAAGATATTTTTCCCTGGACCATTATGCCCTTATCGCAATTATAACATATTAAATTTAATCAATTAAAATTCCCCGCAAGATCGGACGGCTAATAAAAATCAGACATCATCAGACATGTAAGTACTGCTGAGTACTCCGAGTACTAACCCAATCACCGTAAAACAGCTCTACAATTTATGATCTACAGTTGCTGCCTGATTTATGCAGAGCTTAGCTGGTTTGTTCAAGTCTCAGCAGTATAAGCAGTAAAGCGGCAGAAATCATGATAGTTTGTCATCATGAACAAGTTCAGTTTTGGAAGTCAAACTGTGAAAGAAAAGGTAACAGGAAACAGCATCAGTGGATGAATGGAGAGTGAAGAAGATACCTGATAGCTTGAGTTACGAGCATAGCTTGTTTCTCCATGTCCTTGATTCATATGCAGTCTGTTTGGAGGCCATGATTTTGCTCGGAGCAAGCTGGGCTGAACTTCAGTTAGATCTTGATTGAATCTGCAGGAACCAGATAAATGGGCAAAGTGCTGGCACACCAGATAATGGCCTACCCACTCACTCCTCTTGCTCTGCTCTGCTTCCAACGGCGTTGAGAGCAGATATTTCGGTTTACCATGCACCATTAGGCATTAGTAGTGGCAGCTGCGGCCAATTCAGTGGTGGTATAGATTTTCGTTTTATTTACAGCGACAGCAGGTATGCAGAGTAACCTTTAAGAATCGTTGTTGGACAATGATGCACAGCAGATTACAAGTGACAGCACACAGCAGACTACGATGATGCATATGTTTCTCTAACCTGTAGGTACCACTGTTGAATGATGAGCCCGAAAGAAAGATGCAACAAGCACCTGAAAAATGCTGGTAGTAGTTTTTGACGGACATGGCAGACAATTGTTTGGATAAGTCCTCTACTGACGATGATCCTCATCCATTCATTCTGTACCAAATTTCTGTCTCTACAGATTACAGTCTACGCGAGAAATTCTTACCAGAGGTTTATATTCAGCAGGGAAAATAAAACCGATCCCCGGAGCTTAATGTGGCCTTTTGTTTCTGGTAGAAACTAGGGTTCTACCGGGTCTAGGCCGGAGGTTGTAGGGAAGGAGGGAGCTAGTCGTGGACGAACTTGCGGCCGCCAGCGGCTGGGCGCCGTCGTGCGCGAGGAGGCGGCGGCTGAGAGGAAGATGCGCAGGGAAGGAGGTGGCTAGGGTTAGTTCTCCCGGCTCCCTAAGCAAGCCGAGTAAATATGATTGCTTCTTTACTTGATTAGATTGATACATCCCCTTTCCTTATATAGAGAGGTTTACTTGACTCCCAAGCCCCTAATAACGATAATTGGGCTAAGCCCCTAATAACGATAAGATAGACTGTGCCACAACTAACTGGGCTAAGCCCCTAACATGCCAGTCATAACACTTCTCCCCGCCTGCACAAACAGCTCGTCCTCGAGCTGGAAGGCGGGAAGCGCTATGAACTCCTCGAGGTGATCAACCGTCGCCAAACACCTCGCATGTAGCTGGGGCGGGAAGGTCGTCGAGCCCGGTGGTGGCGTCCTCCTCCTCAATGTAGTCCGCAACCTCCAGGTAGAAGAGTCGCGGGCAGACGTGGCCGGGCACGTAGGGCTCGTCGCAGTTGAAGCACAACCCTTGGCGGCGACGCTCGAGTTGCTCGCCCGAGGTGAGCCGGCAGAACGGGCGCGCCGCGGTTGCGGCGAGGGGTGCCGTGGAAACCTGAGCAGGCCGACCCTGTGCGGGAACATCCGGCCCGGGTGGCGGCCCAGCGGCCCGGGACGATGATGCCTGCTGGATGGCCACCGCGCGGCACTCGAATGGGTGGGCGTAGTACATGGCCGTCTGGAGGTCCTGGGGTCCCCGCAGCTCCACGTCCACGCGGATATGATCTGGCAGACTGCCGACGAAGAGCTCGGCCCGCTGGCGAGCCATTACGTCGGGCGCGTGGCACGGCAGGGCCTGAAAGCGGTCGGCGAAGTCCTGCACCGTGGAGGTGAACTGGAGGCGGCCGAGTTCCGCCAGCTGGCTCCCGCGTATCGGCGGCCCGAAGCGAAGGAGGCATAGCTCGCAAAAGCGCTCCCATGGAGGCATGCCGCCCTCGTCTTGCTCGAGGGCGTAGTACCACCCCGAAGGTGATATGAGGCGAGCCAGGTGCGTTCCGACGCGAGCGTGCGTTGCCCCCGGAAGAATTGCTCACACTGGTTGAGCCAGTTGAGGGGGTCCTCGGAGCCGTCGTAGGTGGCGAAGTCGAGCTTGGCGAAGCGCGGCGGTGTCTGAGCATGACCGCAGTGAGCGTACGGCTCGGCGGTACGGAGCAGCGAAGAGGATGGCGTCGGGGCGGGGTGCACAGGTGGTCCGCTGGGAAGCTGTGGCCCGTCGAATCCAGCGTGGAAACTGGCGGCGCTGGAGGGCCCGCCGTTCGGCTGGGAGGGCGCCGGCTGGTCCGCGGCCATGGTGAAGACTGGCGGCGTTGAGGTCCCGGCCAACCAGGGCGGAAGCTGTGACGGTGAGGGCGGGAACCGCACTTGCTGAATTGGCACGCCACTGGCGCTTGTAGTCAGCAGTCTTGGGCAGCGGAGGCGCCTGCACCGGCAGCTGCTGCTGCATGGAAACGGCGGAGGCGGCGGGCGCCGCGATGGCCGTGGCCGGCCATTGTGGCCAAAGCGGGGCGGTGGCAGGGGCTGGCTGCAGCGGCAGCGGGGGCTGCAGCGGCCCGACCAGCGCCGCGGTGGCCCCTTGGTGCGGCGGCTGCCAGGGCTGCCAGGACGGTGGCGGCGGTAGCTGCAGCTGTGGCTGCAACAGCCCGGTGAGCACGGCGGAGGCCGCCGGGGGCGACGGCTGCCACGACAGCAGCATCGACCGGGTGGCCATGGTTGGTGACGCGGCCGGTGGCAGCCCGTAGGGCCCGGCCAAGTAGAGGCATATCCCCTGGACGGCTGTGACGAGATCGTTGAGGACGCCGGTAATTTCCGCCGGGGAGTAGACCAGCGGCGCGGTGGAGGGTGGTGGCGGCGGACCGGTGGAGGGGGGCGGCGACTGACCGATGGAGGCGCCGGCGGTGGAGCCCAGCGGCGCGGTGGGGAGGGCCAGCGGCACGGTGGAGAGGATCGGCGGCGGCGCGGTGGTGGTGGGCAGCGGCGGAATTGGTGGTGATGAAGACATGATCGAAACCGAGCTACCTGATACCAAACTGGTAGAAACTAGGGTTCTACCGGGTCTAGGCCGGAGGTTGTAGGGGAAGGAGGGAGCTGGTCGTGGACGAACTCGCGGCCGCCGGCGGCTGGGTGCCGTCGTGCGCGAGGAGGCGGCGGCTGAGAGGAAGATGCCCAGGGAAGGAGGTGGCTAGGGTTAGTTCTCCCGGCTCCCTAAAGAAGTCGAGCAAATATGATTGCTTCTTTGCTTGATTAGATTGATACATCTCCTTTCCTTATATAGAGAGGTTTACTCGACTCCCAAGCCCCTAATAACGATAATTGGGCTAAGCCCCTAATAACGATAAGATAGACTGGGCCACAACTAACTGGGCTAAGCCCCTAACATGCAGTCATAACAGTTTCATAAATAGTGGTATATATTTTTCGTTTTTATTTTTTCTTTAGTGATTTATATGCAGAGTATATAACCTTTAAGAATTGCTATTGGATAATGATGCATCTTCAAGGCAAAGATAATAATCCATGCTCATTGGACTTTCTGAAAATATTGAATTGACTGATCCTCACGGAAACAGGGAAGAACAGTACTCTGTTCCAACTCAAAATAGACATCCATGGAAAAGGAGTCTGGTTTGAAGTAACAGTATCACCATTTTTAGAGCATTTCTGATCAAACTTGAATTTCAACTCCATCGAAGTTTCCATCTCCATGTCAACCGCATATCTTTTAATTTATTTAAGCTAACAGGGCTCACTAATAGTGCCACGAAAGAGTTGAATTCTCTCACGCGACCCACTCTTGTACACAAACGATATGAGAAATAAAATGATTACACTCTTGGAGAGCCAAACCATAAGCACATATAAAAGGGAACTCGTGGCTTTGCCTGCAGCGCTCTCATGGCGGTGTCGGGGTGAACCCGAGCCGCCCCACTTGTGGGCCTCTCCCTTCGCTCCTTCCCCCTGGCGGCGCCCTCTGGCGGCGGTGGGGCTCCTCCTTCCTCTTGGTGCGCAGCAGCAGTGCGGGATGTGGCAGCTCGGCAGGGGCACGACGCTGGCGTAGGGCGGTGGCGCGGGTGAGCGTGGGCTTTGACGTAGTGGTGGTGGCGGCGGGGTCAGGCGGCGCTGTTCAAGCTTGGGCGGGGGGTGGTGCGGCGCGGCGAGGTGAGCTAGGCTTGCTCGGGCTCGTCCGGATCTCGGTATTGGCACTGGTTGATGGCACCGCTGTTGTAGCTCGAGCGGCGGTGGCTGTTGTTTGTTGGCGGGGTGCGGGCGGTGGTGGCTGTTGTTTGTTGGCGGGGTGTGGGCGGTGGTGTCGTCGTGTCCTCTCCTAGGTCTAAGCCGGCAGCGAGCGGGGTGCTCGCACGGTGGAGCATGGTTGGGACCTAGGGTTAGTGATTGGGCCGTCTAGATCTGGGCTCGAGGCGGATCAGGACTTCCACTCTTGGTAGGTGAGGATGGGCTCGGTCCGGGTGGTGGTCGGTGGTGGCGTGTCCCGGATTCCTCTGCGTGGCGATGGGGCGGTGCCGCTGTTGTGGTTTGGCGGCGGCGCGATCCAGGTCTTGGAAGTCTTCAGCATGCGGCATGGATCTGGTTTGTGGTGGTGGACGATGTCTGGTGGCGCGGAGGTATGAGGGGATTACTTGGTCCGCGTTGGTTGCCTTGTGGCGTGCACTTTGTGTACATTGCTTGAGATGGCGTCAGCCGAGTTGGGCTCTTTTGGGTGCTGCCGTGTCGTCAGACGGATCGGCTCCGGTGGCCGGTCATGGTGACGTTTGAGATTGCTTGGTGGTAGTCCTGGCCATCTCAGGCCCGGCCCTGTCGGCCCACTCAGACCCGACCCTAAAATCCAGGGCCTAGGCCCGATGGGCTTGCTTGTGGGCCGGGCTTGGGCCTAAGTTTTGAGCCCACCAACAGGGCCTGGATGGGCTTGGGCTTGGCATATTGGCATTTTAAGGAAGAGGCCCGGCCCAAGGCCCTAAGCCCTAAGGGCTTTTGAGGGCTTTTTACCAGATGGGCCGGGCTTGGGCTTGAAAAGTAGGCCCGATGGTAGGGCCTGGGCCTCAGTTTTCTGCCATGGGCTTTTTTAGGCCCGACCCAAGCCCGGTCGGCCCGACCCATGGACAGATATACTTGGTGGCGGCTGTCAGCAAACACTAGGTTGCTTCCCCATGGTCCACTGGGACCGATAGTGGAGGCTGGTGTGGGCACCCTCCTACTATGGAGGCACTAACCCAGATCCGGTGGTTGATGTCGGGCTAGAGTGAAAGGAGGTGCCTTTTGCACCTACTACCGTGGTTGGTGGTGTCCGGGGACATGGATGCCGAGGCGGTGGCCCCGGATGGCGGGCTTCACGGGATGGCTTTCCGGCATGCTCCATGGTGGTGGTGGTGACTCCACTTCTTCGTTGTGTGGGCAGCAAGGGGTGTAGTGGCGGAGGCTTTGGTCTGCTATCTCATGTGGATGGGCTGGCCCTCATGGTGGTGTTGATTGGCAATCCTCCTGGTGGCATATGCGAGTGTCCAAGCGAAAGCTTCGTGCTATCTGTCACCGGCGTTCGCGGCATATGTAGGTGTCGTTGTTTCTTGAAGTCGTCATCGTGGGTGTCATTATGTCATGACTCCGGGTGAAAACCTTTGTCTGGTCAGACTCGGCAACGGCGGCGCTTCACGTCTTCACCCTCTTGGGGGCGTTGCCGTCGAGCTCAGGAGTCGTCGGTCCGGCCTTGATGAGGTGTTAGCTTGTTCTAGGTTTATATTGCATTTTTTGATTTGCTTCGTAATAGGGCCTTCTCATCACATTATATCGTTCGGCCGTGTACTTTATTGTGTTGCTTTATATATAAAGAGGGGCGAAACTGGTTCGAGTAAGCATATATAAAAGAGGATCCAAGCGACAAGAGCACATCTAGATGTTTCGATTCATGCATGGCAAAATGTTTAACAGAAGCACTAAGTTGGACCGACTTATTCACATAAATTTGTATGCCTCTTCTTACCCATAACTCACAATTTACTTATCGTCCATCTCCATTTAGGTCGAATATACATTACTTTATTATATCAGGATTAAAATCCATGTGATTTTTAAAAAAAGAAATATAATTGCTAGGACAATATGCAACACATAATTTCTGAAATTAAAGAGAAAAGTTATGAATTTACATAAACTCTAACAAGACTTACTCAAAATAGAGATGGTTATATTAGCTAACTGTTGCATACACACATCCTCTCTCTTTTTTGGCGGGGACACACATTCTATTTTAGGTAGCTTCACTGGTGGAAAAACAGGCTTCCGTCCAGCCCCATAAGTCGCGAAGCTGTAGGAACCGCGACTAATGGGACCTTTAGTCACGGTTCTGGAGGTGAACCGCGACCAAAACCTGGGCCCAGAGGCGCTCGGTGGCCAGCTGGCGCACGTGAGGTCTTTAGTCGCGGTTTGCGGGACAACCGCGACTAAAGGCCTTCGGCACCTTTAGTCACGGTTTGCCAGGCCAACCGCAACTAAAGCCCTCCCTATATATACCCATCCAGCAGCCAACACTTAGCCATTTGGAGCCATTCTCTTCACAAGTGGGTGTAGGTTTGCTTTTGGTTCCTCTTATGCACATAAGGTGTTTGATGAAATGCCCCAAGAGCATGAAACAAACATGACATGAAGTGTTGGAGCCACACTCCTCGATCGCGGTTAGCAACTTGATGAACCTTTGATGTGTCATTGATAAAATATGCATGTGTGTAGTTCATTGTTTAATTTATATTGTTTGTAGCTAGTTAGTTTAACAAATGCATGATGGTTAATTATATATTTTATATTATAATAATGCAGATGAATCGGCAATGGATGTCTGATAACCGACTCTCCGGCGAGTTCACTACGGGTTTGAAAGATTTCCTCGTAGTGGCTAATGCGAACAAGCGGGGGGGTTTTGTTATCTGTCCATGTGTTATCTGTAATAATCAGAAGTGTTACTCTTCCTCAAGAGATGTTAACATGCATCTGCTTGACGCACGGTTTCATGCCAAGCTATAATTGTTGGACCAAGCATGGAGAAAGAGGGGTTATAATGGAAGAAGATGAAGAAGGGGATGATTTCATCGATGAAAGCTATCTTGCTCATTTCGGTGATACTTTCATGGAGGATGCTTTGAAGGTGAAGGGGAAGGTGAAGAAGAGGCACGTGATGATCCCGTTGATGATCTTGGTCGGACCATTGCTGATGCACGGAGACGCTGCGAAACTGAAAAGGAGAGGGAGAATTTGGATCGCATGTTAGAGGATCACGTAAAGGCGCTGTACCCGGATGCGATGATGGTCTGAAAAAGCTGGGCTGCACTGGATTTGCTGAAATGGAAGGCAGAGGCAGGTGTAGCTGACTCGGCATTTGAAAACTTGCTAAAAATGTTGAAGAATATGTTTCCAAAGGATAACGAGTTGCCCGCCAAGATGCGTCTGAAGCAAAGAAGGTTGTACGCCCTCTAGGTTTAGAGGTTACGAAGATACATGCATGCATCAACGATCGCATCCTCTACCGCGGTGAATACGAGAATTTGAATGAATGCCCGGTATGCACTGCATTGCGTTATAAGATCAGAGGCGATGACCCTGGTGGCGATGTTGAGGGCGAAACCCGTGAAGAGGGTTCCCGCCAAGGTGATGTGGTATGCTCCTATAATACCACGGTTGAAACGTCTGTTCAGGAACAAAGAGCATGCCAAGTTGTTGCGATGGCACAAAGAGGACCGTAAGTCGGACGGGGAGTTGAGACACACCGCACATCGAACGCAATGGAGAAAGATCGACAGATGGTTCAAAGATTTTGCAGCTGACGCAAGGAACATAAGATTTGCTCTAAGTACGGATGGCATGAATCCTTTTGGCGAGCAGAGCTCCAGCCATAGCACCTGGCCCGTGACTCTATGCATCTACAACCTTCCTCCTTGGTTGTGCATGAAGCGGAAGTTCATTATGATGCCAGTGCTCATCCAAGGTCCGAAGCAACCCGGCAACGACATCGATGTGTACCTAAGGCCATTAGTTGATGAACTTTTACAGCTGTGGGGTGGTGTCCGTGTGTGGGATGAGCACAAACAAGAGGAATTTGACCTACGAGCGTTGCTTTTCGTAACCATCAACGATTGGCCTGCTCTTAGTAACCTTTCGAATTTGTCAAATAAGGGATACAATGCATGCACGCATCGCTTACATGAGACTGAAAGTGTACATTTGCCAAATTGTAAGAAGAACGTGTACCTTGGGCATCGTCGATTTCTTCCAAAATTCATCGAAGAAAGAAAGGCAAGCATTACAACGGCAAGGCAGATCACCGGCGAAGCCTGCGGAACGACTTGGTGCTGAGGTATTTGATATGGTCAAGGATTTGAAAGTCATCTTTGGAAAGGGTCCTGGCGGACAATCAGTTCCGAAGGGAGCTGACGGGCACGCAGCCATGTGGAAGAAGAAATCTATATTCTAGGAGCTAGAATATTGGAAAGTCCTAGATGTCCGCTCTGCAATGAACGTGATGCACGTTACGAAGAATATTTGCGTGAACCTCCTAAGCTTCTTGGGCGTGTATGGGAAGACAAATGATACAAAGGAAGCACGGCAGGACCAGCAACGTTTGAAAGACCACGATGACCGCATCCGGAATGGTTTCAAGGTCGTACTGCTACGCTCGACCAAAGAAGAGAAGGTCATCTTTTTGAATGCCCGAGCAGTATGAAGGTCCCGTCTGGATTCTCGTCCAATATAAAGGGAATAATAAACATGGCGGAGAAAAAGTTCCAAAACCTGAAGTCTCCACGACTGCCACGTGATTATGACGCAATTGCTTCGATTGCTTTGAGGGGCTCCTGCCGAAAATGTTCGAGTAGCCATTGTGAAGCTATGTGCATTCCTCAATGCAATCTCTCGAAGGTAATCAATCCAGAAGTTCTACCACGGTTCTGAGCGATGTGATCCAATGTCTTGTCAGTTTCGAGTTGGTGTTCCCGCCATCCTTCTTCAATATTATGACGCACCTCCTGGTTCACCTAGTCGAAGAGATTTTCGTTCTCGGTCCTGTATTTCTACACAATATGTTCCCTTGAGAGGTTCATGGGAGTATTAAAGAAATATGTTCAGAACCGTGCTAGGCCAGAAGGAAGCATCGCCAAGGGCTATGGAAATGAGGAGGTAATTGAGTTTTGTGTTGACTTTGTTCACGACCTTAAGCCGATTGGTCTTCCTCGATCATGCACGAGGGAGACTAAGTGGAAAAGGCACGATCGGAATGAAATCAACGATATGTATGGACGGCCATTCTCTGGTGAAGCACACCACACTTTATCTTGACCAATTCCAGCTTGGTGGCTCCGTACTTTGAGAAACACAAGAATATTTTACGTTCGACAACCCGGGAAGCCTGAATCCTGGATTAGGAAGGCCCACATGGAGACTTTCGGCAGTTGGTTGAGAAAACATTTAATGAATGACAATGATGTTGTAGATCAGCTGTACATGTTGGCCAAGACACCATCTTCGACTATAACGACTTTCCAAGGGTACGAGATAAATGGGAATACATTTTACACGATCGCCCAAGATAAAAAGAGCACCAACCAAAAGCAGTGGTGTCCGCTTTGATGCAGCAAGAACCGAGAATGGGCAAGAGGTCACATATTATGGTTACATAGAGGAGATATGGGAACTTGACTATGGACCCTCCTTTAAGGTCCCTTTGTTCCGGTGCAAATGGTTCAAGCTAACAGGAGGTGGGGTAAAGGTGGACCAGCAATACGGAATGACAATGGTGAATTTCAACAATCTTGGTTACCTTGACGAACCATTCGTCCTAGCGAAAGATGTCGCTCAGGTTTTCTATGTGAAGGACATGAGTAGCAAACCGAGGAAGCGGAAAGATAAGAAAACGATCAAGACATCATGCGATGATCCAAAAGCGCCACATTGTTCTTTTCAGGAAAAGAAACATCGTGGGAGTGGAGGACAAGATGACATGTCGGGAAGATTATAATATGTTTGCTGAAATTCCGCCCTTCAAAGTGAACACCGACCCAAGCATTAAGTTAAATAATGAGGATGCTCCATGGATACGCACAATCGTAAGCAAGCGAGGACACAAGGGAAGAAAAATGATGTGTAATAATTTATTGTACCAAACTTTGTTGAATGGATCATGTGAATTATATTACCCGTGATGTGTTTGGTGTCCATTTTGAATGATTCGAGATACCACCGATGATACATGAAATTTGGAGTGATTTAGTCATACTCCTGCCTAGGCGTATAATATGCATACTCGTAGTCTTCATAGCCGCCGTCTTCGTTGTACTGGTAGTCGTCGCCTTCTAAGTTGCCGCCGCCGCCGCCGCTCATTGCCGTCATTGCCGCTGTCGTCGGGCGGCGCCGTGGCTCGAATCGAGGGTAGCGCAGCGGGGATATCGCCGCCGTGATGTAGTCCATGACGCTCTGGCAGAGTCCGCCATACCACCATAGCCGACGGCCGCCTCGTGGAAGTTCCCAGGAGGCAGACCGTCCTCCTCATACCGGCGGCGCCCTCTCACGCCGATTGATGAAGAAGGCGTCCCAAGTATGCTGGTTGGTTATCGGGATGCCGCCGGGATTCATCCGCTGCTCCGGCGTGAGGTCGAGGTAGTAGTGGTTCGTGATGGCCGCCCGGTATGCCAGTACCGAGGGACGGAGGGACTGCACGCTGGCGCCAAGCTCCGGCCGGTGGGGCCTTGTAGCCCGGTGGACAAGGGTAGTTCGAGGCGCAAAGCTCCTCCACCTGCTGGTAGGTTAGAGTGGAGTGCGGTGGAAGCCATGAGAGAGTGATGAGAGATTGTAGAGATGTGATAATGCTGGCCAAGCCGGGCTACATATATGTAGTGAGAAATGGCGGGAAAAATGGGAGCGGGAAGACAGGAGGCGGGAAGAAAGTGGCGGGAAGAAAGAGGCGGGAAGACAGGGAAGAAATGGCGGAAGAAGAGGAATCCAGAGCTGGTCATCTAACCTTTAGTCCCGCTGGTTGGTGCAACCGGGACTAAAGGTTAGACAGAACAGCGTGGGTAGCGCCTGACATACTGTCGGAGGAACAAGACAAAGCAGAAGCGGCGCCGTGCCTATAAAAGGAGCATCGATACGCCGCCAAGATAGAGGCGTGAAGAAATGGCGGAAGACATAGGCGGAAAGAAGCTGGCGGAAGACCGGCGGGAAGAACTTGTGGGAAGACAGAGGCGGCCGGGAAGAACTTCTCTGAATTTTTGATATATTATTTGTATTTTTAGAATTTTGAAATGAATTAGTTCTATTTTTCTGAATTTTTTGATATATTATTTGTATTTTTAACATATTGAATTGAATTAGTTTTATTTTTGACATATTATTTGTATTTGCCTCGTAGGGTTTGGAGACGGTTCGTAGATACAAAGGACGTAGAACTTTATATGCAACTCAAAATACAGCAAAAAACAACTCAAAAATAAATAAAACAAATAAAAAAGCAAAAAAAAATTAAGAAAATAAAAAAGCCCTCCTACTGGGGCAAAGCGGCAGATATTTACTAGAAACTCAACCTTTTGTTGGGCGGGATGCAGGCCACTTAAAAGGCAGTAGGCCCACATGGCAGCAATGAATTGGTAGGCCCAGAGGGCCTGCTTAGGAGAGGAGCTCGAGAGAGCTACCAGACCGGGCTTATAAACCGGTCCATGCGGTAGCCCTTCGACTAAGCGAGGTGGGACTAAACCGCCAAAAAACCCTTTAGTCGCGGTTGGGCAAAGTACCTGACTAAAGGGTACCTTTAATCATGGGTCTCGCCGCCAACCGCGACTAAAGGGGGCGCGTGAACGCATAAAAACTCGCCAAAAACCCTTTAGTCGCGGTTGGGCAGGCGACCAGCGACTAAAAATACCTTTAATCATGGTCTCGTCGCCAACCGCGACTAAAGGGGGCTATAAATACAAGGCTCGATTCGATTCTCGCTTTGTTAGTCTCTGCGCGCCCTCGGCGCCGCCCGCCCGTCGCCCTCGCCCTCGGCGCGCCCGTCGCCCTCGCCCTCAACGCCGTGGTCGCCCTCGCCTACAGCCTGCCGCCATGGCCGACCTCGTCTGCCGCCTCGCTCGCCCGCCCTCAGCGCCGCCCGGTGGCTAAGTCTTGGCAGCTCTCCAACGCCTCGACCCATTCTTGGGCTCACTGGCTACTTCTGTCTGCAGGGGCACTTTCATGGCTTGACCCGCCCACTTCGCCGTGGTGGCGGCCCTCCCTCTACCTCACCCGGCCTCACAGTGCGTCGCTGCTCCCGGTGGCCTCGCCTTGCCTCGCCTTCGGTCGGGCTCGGCCCAGCAGGTGCGCTTGAACCGCACGGGCGCCAAGACGCCCGCATAGGCCTTTGGCCCACTGACAAAGGGGCCCCAGCCCCAGAACGAAAAAAAAGGAAAAGGAAAAGGAAAAGGAGAATTAAAAATAAAATTAATAAATAAAAATAAAAATGATTAATAAAATTAATTATTAATTAATTAATCAACTAATTAATTAATTAAGTTAATTAATAAGGTTTAATTAATTTAATTAACTAGTTAAGTTTAATTAAACTATAATTAGATTAACCTAAACCCTAATTAACCTAATTAGAGGATGACAGGTGGGTCCCACCTGGACCCACATGTCAGGTTGACCAAGTCAACTCTGTTGACTGCTGATGTCATTAATCTGTTTTCTGAATTAATTAAATAATTAATTAAATTCCAGAAATTAATAAAATCTTTAGAAAATCATATCTTTTAATCCGTAACTCGGATTAAAATATTTTCAACATGAAAGTTGCTCGAGGCATTTAGGCGAATCCGGATACGCAGTCTGTTCGTCCGCCACACACCCCTAACCTATCGAACCCGCAACTTTCCCCTCCGGCTCCTCTGCCACCGCCCCCCTTCTTCACTTAATTAATTTGTTTTTACTACATGTTTTCAGGACTGACATAATGGCGATTTATAGAGCTGACCCGATTATGGACAACTATGATCCTGGACGGTGAAGCACATATGTTCGCATCATAAACGGCGATATTCTATATGTGCCGACCGGAGAAGAAGAAGATGATATCTCTTCTTATCTCGAACCTTGACGGTGAAGATGAAGGGCGCCGTCGGCAAGATGATGCCGAACAAACATCGATAAACGACGATCTTCAAATGGAAGTAGCAACCACCTCCGGCGCCGAGGTATATATATACATTGAGCCTCACGGTGATACAAACTAACCGATTTGAATAAATATGTGTGTACTAACGCAGCGACTCTCTTTCTTATTTTAGCCCTCGGCGGATCGTCGAAACAATCGAGTACGTCGTCAAAGCGTGGCGCAACCAAGACGATGAAACAAGGAGAAACATGCACCATCGAGGTTGTCGACGTGCAACCGCAGCCGCTGGAGCCCCGCAAGAACGCCACCAAGTTTGTCACCAATGCGGAGCCATTGTTAGAGACAACGTCTCGATCACCGTCGAGAGTGGAATGAGCCAAAGAAGGCACGAATTGATGGTTTCACTTTTGTCGATAAGAGAACAAAAAAGATTGCTTCAAGAAGCTTATGGAACATTTCGTTCTACCTCCGGAATACAACAAATTTGATGAGGAGGGTAACAAGATTGAGGAAAACAAGGAGAGGAGGAGGCTAGTCAAACAGTTCGCTCTTCATAAGATGGCCGACGCATTAGGAAATTCAAGCAAAATCTAGCCCATGACTTTGTCAAGCAGAACAAGACTCGGATTTCAAAGGACAATATGAGAAACTGAAACATGATTGGCCAGAATTTGTGAAGCAAAAGAAATCGGAGCAGTTCATTCAAATATCGAAAAAAAATAAGGAAAATGCGGCTAAGAAGGAGTACAATCATGTTATGGGGCCAGGAGGGTATCGCATTTGGGTGCCTAGGTTGGAGAAGATGGAGAACGAAAGCTGAGGGCGCGAGAATCCGTCCAGTGCACGGAGGATGGGACCCAAGGGCCAAAAGCTGGTGGTACGGGCATGGGGAACGCTGAACCCGGAGGCAGGGGAGTGTGTTTACCGGGGCAAATTAATTAAACCCACCCAAGCCCTTATTGACGCAATGAAGGATGCTCAACAGGGAAGATCAAGTTCAACAGAGAGAACGACGCTACCGACAAAAGCCCTCGGGAATCCACGAACACGGAGGACGTGTCACGAGGCATGGGGCACAATCCGTGGAAAATAGGGTTCCCCGAGCGATGACCCAGACGGGTTCTGAAGCCGTAAGAGAAAGATGGATCGGGAATCGATGTTGTGGCGCGGTTGGCATCGGAAATGGATGTGATGAAGAAAACCATGAGTGTACTAGTAGCGAAAGAGATGCAGCTGGGTGCAGCATGAAGATCATCCGGCGGATCTCGGAAGCCAGCGGAGAAGCAGCGTGGCTTCCACGGAGGCCCCACCGGCTGGTGCGTATGCACCGACGATCGAAATTACTGCACGGAGCCTCGGTGGTCGAAATTACTGCACCGGAGCCTCACGGTGGTCGAAATTACTGCACCGGAGCCTCCTCGCTACCCGTGGGCGATATAAAGGAGATGAAAGAATGTCATCTGTATTATCCTATCGGGAACATGTCCATGAAGGTAGCCATCGGCGGTGCTTTACCATGTTTACTCGAGCACTCCACCACAACAACCCCATTCAAGATGGCTATGCTCGTGTCACGGTGGAGGACATAGTCCAAGGGTTTGAGGACACGGAGATTGACATTGCTACACCTGAAGGGGAGAAAAGACTTGGAGATGTCAAGCGCCATTTCATTCTATGGCAAAAGAAGTTTATCAAGTTTCAGGCGAGGCGCCAAGGACAACAAGTCCACCCCCTACGGTGGTGGTGGTGGCGGTGGCGGTGGTGGTGGTGGTGGTGGTGGTGGCGGTTCACCCACACCTCCGTCACGTCGGCCGACGCCGCCCCGATCCCACAACGTCCGTGGCGGGTGATCAGCCGCCGCCCCGATCCTCGTCCGGCGGGTGATCGACGCCGCCCCAATCCACCTCCGGCAAAGAAGCGAAGCAGTCCTGGATTATTAACCCGGACCCTTATGTACCTAAGACCACAAAGGTACGGAGCCATCATGAAGCCTCTCCCCACAAGGCCTTGGGAACGTAGTGCCGAGGAAGTCGACGCGGCAGCGGCTGCTGATTTGGAGAAATGGAAGGCGGACTGCAAGAAGAAAAGAGAGCCCGAGCCCAAGCCAAGATTTTACGATGAGCAAAAGAAGTGGGCTAAGTCATTTTTGAGCACACCGTCCCCAAGCATGAAGAATCTGCCTAACGACTATGCACGTGAACTTCACGAGCAGGCACTCATGTTCAAGGAGAACAAAGAGCGGGAGAAGGCCGAAAGTAAAATAAGCGGAAACAAGTTGCCCAGCTCGGGGAACAAAGTAAACAATCGATTGCCCGCTTATAGTGGAAGCCTTCTGTCCGGATGCCCCGAGATCATACAAGCTGCGACAAAGACATGGATTGAGTATGAACGAGTGCCAGAGAACAAGCGGCCAACTTAGGTATTACTCTTCGTGAACTGTTAGGCCTTGATGAGGCGCCAGTGAAGGAGGTAGTAATTACATATGTCAAGAATGGGCCTCTCGTCGAGCCCGCGCAGAAAAGGATCTACCTCCACAAATGGAAGGTCTGCTGAAATGGTACAAGGGTTACATAAAAAATAAAAACGCCAAAGAATATATTTATGCGGAAGTTAGACATGAGCATCACTTCAAACATTACTATGTACAAATTGAACTGAGTGAATTGTTCCAGCTTTTTCAATCTGCGCGAGCTCGACAAATCTATCATCGGTTGCTTTCACGTTACGTAAGTGATTTATTAATTTCTACCCCATCTCGTTCATATTGCCTGCACTATATATATGTCCTAACTATATTGTTGTGTCCGCTATTATACATGCAGAATGAAGATTAAGGAATGCAGAGTAAGGAACATCCATGATGTTGGGTTCATTGACCCACACATCGTTAATGGACATGTGTTGGGCGTCACCCGCCGACGTGGAGGCAGACCTGTGGCAGTTTCTTACAAAGCAGGAACTCAAAAGTGATATTCTATTTCCTTACCATTTTGGGTGAGTGTTTATGTCTTGAGCACATTCTCTTTTGTTTACTCCATGCATGGTATGTGGCCGGCTAATCGATGAGTTATGCATGACGTCTTGTGCATGTATCGTGTCCGCAGGTTCCACCGGATTCTGCTAGTAATTAAAGTTAACACCTCGTAATGTCTCGCCCACGACTCTCTGAATATGGATCCAAAGCTTTGGGGCGGCATGAGAAGAATGCTGCAGAAGTAATTATTTTCATTCATTTGCGCTCTATATCGATCGGCCTATTTCGTTCATTTCCTAATATCAAGTAACTAATAACTCTCTTGTTCATTTAATTTTCTTTGCCTCGTAGGGTTTGGAGACGGTTAGTATATACAAAGGTCGGTGAATTCAAAAAAGAGCTAGAATTCAAAAGGTCAAAGCCTAAGAATGCTTTGGGGATATTCAGCCACCGGAGACCAATCTATGTGGATACTATGTACGTGAGATGATCCGGAGATACACCTCTGGCGGGTTCCGAGTGATACCAATGCTCAGAGGAATAACCTCCGGATGATGCTTAGTCGAAGCTCGCTCCGACCACTTCAAGAGGAACTAGCTGGATGGTTCAGCAGGAAGTCCTCCATCCTAAAGGAGAACACTATTACGAGGACGTAGAACTTTATATGCATTAAATCATGTATGGAAACTTGTTCAAAATTGTATATGGTCATCCGATTATATTGAATATATATTGTATATTCCTCTTGAATTCTTTTGGTTCTAATTTCAAATTTATTTGAAATTGTACATTCATATGCATGTATGTAGTACCGTAGAATATATGAAACTCCTTCAAAATTAAAATAAAGCACAAAAGAAATAAAACAATACAAATTAAACAGAAAACAGGTTTAGGGGGGCTAAAACCCTAAACCTGTGGGCGGCCTTTTAGTCGCGGTTGGCGGAAGAACCGCGACTAAAGGTCCTTCGCTTCGACGGCCGCCTGGCGCCCACGTGGACGGGCCGTTAGTCGCAGTTCTTAAGCAGCCGCGACTAAAGGTGGGGGGCATTAGTCGCGCTTATTTGGTCGCGGTTGCCCAACCGCGACTAATGGCAGTTGCGAACCGCGACCAAAGGCCTTTTTTCCACCAGTGCTTGCTTTTTCTACGTTATTAGCACTTGTGCACACACACAATTCGCACTATTGACAAAACCCTTATATGACAGATCTAGTAAACTTTTTTTTGAATTGTTTGGATTTCTTATCACATGTGTCACGTAGTATAAAGCTAGTAAACTAACTTGCAGTAAGAAGTCAAAAATTAACTTACAATAAAAAGGCATTTTGGCTCCAGTGAGCATATGCTACCGGATGAACAGTAAATAAAAAAACTGAATTTTTTTTTGTAGATGCTCGTCTTAGTGTCGCAAGCATGCTTGACAAATTTCATGTGAAACGGAGCAGCAGTGTTTCGTCGGTGAAAAAAACAAAATTGGGGTGACACTTGGTCTTCAATTTCTTTTGCGCAGGCCAAAATGCTTAAACTTTTTTGCCTCAAAATTTGCAGGTACCATTTGGTTGTGATTAAGATCACATAAAAAATTTGTCTTTATTTTGTTGACATTTGAAAAATAATTTTTGGCCCTGGGAGCATGTGCTCCCAGGAGCCAAATTGAATTTCCGAATAAAAAGTCGCAATTCCAAAAGAAAAAAAAGTCCAAAATAAACCTTGAACTTGTAGATGAAAGATAAATCGAACCCTAAACTTTGAATCCCGGAAATTGGCACTCTGAACTTGTCAATCCCGGTCTATTCTAAACCCGTGCACTGCTTTTCTACGCCAGTAAAAAAAACACAAATTGCTACTCTCACGGACAGCACTAACCCACTTGTCTTTTCTATCTTCAACCTTCTTTCTCCTCCCAATTTTTCTCTCCCGACCATCCTGTCGTGGGATGCAAACGCAGTTCCCCGTCTCTCATGAAACCAGAGCATGCGGCTGTACCACTAGAAGGCGCGGATGCAGGGCTCCTGGTTTTGGCGTCTTTTGATTCGCATGGTGCAGGGGCATCCATGGAGGTCCGCTCCACATAGAGGACGACATGGCTGGCGCCAGCTGGCGATAAACGTCGGAAGGAAGAACCGAAGCTGTCAAGGGGTGGCCTTTGATGGGGTGGAGGTGGCGGCGAGCCGCTGGTCGATGTGGCGGACCGCGTGTGGGCGACCTCCTTCATGGCGATGGCGGCCGGAGGTGCGTGACGCGCACACACGTCGCGATGGCTACACCGACCTGCTCGGCCGTGCTCCAGTCCCTCGGCAATCACATCGTTGGCTTGGTGCAGCGGGCCACGGAAATAAATCTTGGCGCGTTGAGAGCAATGGAAGCTCGGAGCTAGGCAAGCGGTGTGGACGGATTTTTTCAGGAGCTAGCTCAGCACGTAACAAGTTGCACCCCACTAGCTGGGTTGATCATGCAAGTTGAGCGCGCCGCAGACGTGAAGCAAGGCGGCGATCGGGAGCGGCCGTTCGATGGACGCGCGGAGTCCAAAACTTGGCTTTGGCTTCTTAGACCTATGCGCATGGCGGCGGCACGACACATGCCGGGACCTATCCGCCGTGGCGTTGCCTCCACTACCTAAGCGCCCACGAGCGCTTAGTTCACCCGGCTGAGGAACACGGAAGGGGATGGATATGACACGCAGGCCCTAGTCGTCAATGAGGTAGCATGTTATCCCGGCATGGACTGTACTATTTCGATGCGCCAAACAGGTCTAGGGTTCAAAATAGACCGGGATTGACAAGTTGAGTGTGCCAATTTCGGGATTCAAAATTCAGGGTTTGATTTATCTTTCATCTATAATTTCAAGGTTTGTTTTGGACATTTTCCAAAAAAAACTGGGCCGACACTTAGGGTTCCCCTCGTTGCCGTTTGAGAGCATTCCTCTCAATGTCAGTCAAAGCGCATAAGAAACAGCCTGGCCCACACGCATCTGTTCTCTATGCTCGATAGCGAGAGGAAGGATGACCTAGGTGCGGTGCGGTGAGGTCTCCTCTCGCCGCCATCATCGCCACAACTCCACCTCACTCCTCTACCACTGCTCTCGCCAGACCGTCGCATGGACTCATGGCGGAGGCCGCAAGTGCAGCCGAGCGACGCATACGATGACCCACAAGTGTAGGGGAGCTATCGTAGTCCTTTCGATAAGTAAAAGTGTCAAACCCAACGAGGAGCAGAAGGAAATGATAAGCGGTTTTCAGTAAGGTTTTCTCTGCAAGCACTGAAATTGTAGGTAATAGATAGTTTTGTGATAAGATAAATTGTAACGAGTAACAAGCAATGAAAGTAAATAAAGTGCAGCAAGGTAGCCCAATCCTTTTTAGCAAAGGGTAAGCCTGGACAATTTCTCATAATGAGAAAAGAGCTCCCGAGGATCCATGGGAATTATCGTCAAGCTAGTTTTCATCACGCTCATATGATTCGCGTTCGGTACTTTGATAATTTGATATGTGGGTGGACCGGTGCTTGGGTACTGCCCTTACTTGGACAAGCATCCCACTTATGATTAACCCCTATTGCAAGCATCCACAACTATAAAAGAAGTATTAAGGTAAACCTAACCACATCATTAAACATATGGATCCAAATCAGCCCCTAACGAAGCAACGCATAAACTAGGGTTTAAGCTTCTGTCACTCTAGCAACCCATCATCTACTTATTACTTCCCAATGCCTTTCTCTAGGCCCAAATAATGGTGAAGTGTCATGTAGTCGACGTTCACATAACACTGCTAGAGGAAAGACAACATACATCTCATCAAAATATCGAACGAATACCAGATTCACATGACTACTAATAGCAAGACTTCACCCATGTCCTCAGGAACAGACGTAGCTACTCACAAAGCATATTCATGTTCATAATCAGAGGAGTAATAATATGCATTAAGGATCTGAACATATGATCTTCCACCAAGTAAACCAATTAGCATCAACTACAAAGGAGTAATCAACACTACTAGCAACCCACAGGTACCAATTTGTGGTTTGGATACAAGATTGGATACAAGAGATGAACTAGGGTTTTGAGAGGAGATGGTGGTGGTGAAGATGTTGATGGAGATTGACCCCCTCCCGATGATAGGATCGTTGGTGATGACGATGGTGATGATTTCCCCCTCCCGGAGGGAAGTGTCCCCGGCAGAACAGCTCTGCCGGAGCTCTAGATTGGTTCCGCCAAGGATCCGCCTCGTGGCGGCGGAGTTTCGTCCCGTAAGCTTGCCCACGCTTTTTTCAGGGTAAAAGCCTTCATATAGCAGAAGATGGACACCGGAGGGCCACCAGAGGGCCCAGGAGACAGGGTGGCGCGCCTAGTAGGGGTGGGCGCACCCCCACCCTCCTGGCCAGGGTGTGGGCCCCATGAGGTGTTTCTTCCGCTCAATAATTCTTATTAATTCCAAAAATAAGTTTCGTGGAGTTTCAGGATTTTTGGAGCAGTGCAGAATAGGTTTCCAATGTTTGCTCCTTTTCGGCCGAATTCGGTATCGGCATTCCCCTCTTCATGGTAAACCTTGTAAAATAAGAGAGAATAGCCATAAGTATTGAGATATAATGTTTAATAACAGCCCATAATGCAATAAATATTGATATAAAAGCATGATGCAAAATGGACGTATCAACTCCCCCAAGCTTAGACCTCGCTTGTCCTCAAGCGGAAGCCGAAATTGAAAAATATGTCCACATGTTTAGAGACAGAGGTGTCGATATAAAAATAAAATACGGACATGAGGGCATCAGGGTTATTCTTATAACAGCAACGTAAATAGATTTTATCATATGATTTCTTATGCTTAAGTAACGATCAATTCACAATGTCAAGCATGGTTCAGAAACTTCATTGGATGCTAACAAACTATAATCTCAGTCATTGAAGCAATTGCAATTTATCATAACATCAGAAAGAGTCAAGAATAGAGCTTTTCAAAGAAGTCCACACACTCAACTATCATGTAGTCTTCTACAATTGCTAACACTCACGTGGTACTTGTGGTTATAGAGTTTCAATTTGGACCCTGAGAAAGATAGGGGCTTATTGTGTTGCCTCCCAACGTATTCACCTTTAGGTGATGTCAACAATAATAGCCCATGCTAACTTACATCCAATTGGATATATATATCATGATCTTTCAAACACAAGGAGCTTGCCAAAGGATAAAATGAAAAAGGGGAAAGGTGAGGATCACCTTGACTCAAGCATAAAGTAAAAACATAAAGTAAAAGATAGGCCCTTCGCAGAGGTTGTCATGTGCTTTTAGGGTTGGATGCACAAAATCTTAATGCAAAAGAACGTCACTTTACATTGCCCCTTGTATGTGGACCTTTATTATGCAGTTCTGTCGCTTTTATTGCTTCCACAATAAGATCGTATAAAGCTTATTTTCTCTGCACTAATAAGTCATACATATTTAGATAGCAATTTTTATTGCCTGCAACATGACAACTTACTTGAAGGATCTTACTCAATCCCTAGGTAGGTATGGTGGACTCTCATGGCAAAACTAGGTTTAAGGATATTTGGAAGCACAAGTAGTGTCTCTACCTAGTGCAAGGAATTTGGCTAGCATGAGGGGGAAAGGCAAGCTCAACATGTTTGGAAGGTCAATGACAATATACTTTAACTGAGATGTGAGAAAACATAAACCATTACGTTGTCTTCCTTGTCCAACATCAACTCTTTTAGCATGTCATACTTAATGAGTGCTTCACAATCATGAAAGATGTCCAAGATAATATATTTGTATGTGAACCTCTCTTTACTTATTACTTCCTATTAATTGCAACGATGACCAAAGCTACGTTTATCAACTCGCAACAACTTTTATGCATCATACTTTCTATGTGTGAAGTCATCACTAACCATAAGATCAATATGAACTCTTTTATTCTCTACTTTCTCAAGATCATAGCAACATAGTAAAGCCCTTGACTCAACACTACACTAGTAGAAAACAGGGCTACCGTTTGGCCCTGGCCAGCCGATTAGTCCCGGTTCTTCAAGAACCGGGACCAATGGGGGTATTAGTCCCGGTTCGTGAGCCCAGGGGGGCGGTCGGGGCCTCGTGGGCATTGGTCGGTTGGTAGAACCATTTTTCCCGGTTCGAGCAATGAACCGGGACCAATGGTCCTCAGTGCTGGCCCACAACCATTGGTCCCGGTTCGTGGCATGAACCGGGATAGAAGGGCTGGCTTTAGTCCCGGTTCATGCCACAAACCGGGACAAATAAATTGCCTATATATACCCACCGCCGCGGCAGAGCACTCCACAGTGCTCTGTTTTTTCAATCCGGCGAGGAGAGGGCATTTGGGTGCTCTAGTTCACCTCCTATGCACATGAGGTGTTCGATGAAATGCCCGAGCCACACTAGTTGAGCTTTCTCCTCTCGAAGCTCGACCTAAGAGCTCCATTTTTTTCAAGATTTGTCTAGATTTAGGCGTCAAATCACGCCCGTCCCGTTTTCACCGCCGTTGATCGCAGCGCCGATCTAAATCGCCGCACCATCGTGGTGAGCCTCTTGTTCTTATCTTCTTTATGATACTTGTCTGATTTTCTTACTTTAGATAGATATTTGTCTGATTTTCTTAATTTTGACACACATAATTATATGTAATGCACGCAGATGAACCGCAATGGATGTATGGTGACGAAACACCTCCGAGTACATTAAGGGCGTGCATATTTTCTCAAGTGGCTGAGGCAAACAAGCAGAATGGTTTTATGTGTTGTCCATGCAGTAAATGTGGGAATACAAAGTCTTACTCTGACCGGAAAATCCTTCACACCCACCTGCTTCACAAGGGTTTCATGCCACACTATAATGTTTGGACGAGGCACGGAGAAATAGGGGTTATGATGGAAGATGGCGAAGAAGAAGAGGACGATGACAACTATGTGCCCCCTGAATAAGGTGATGCTGCAACGGGGGAGCTGCTGAAGATCAAGAGGAACCAGACGATGTGCCCGATGATCTTTGAACGGGGAAGCTTTGAAGATCAAGAGAAACCAGACGATGTGCCCGATGATGATCTCCGCCGGGTCATTGTCGATGCAAGGACCCAATGCGAAAGTCAAAATGAGAAGCTGAAGTTCGATCGCATGTTAGAGGATCACAAAAAGAAAGTTGTACCCCAATTGTGAAGATGGCAACACAAAGCTGGGTACCGTACTGGAATTGCTCCAGTGGAAGGCAGAGAATGCTGTGCCTGACAAAGGATTTGAGAAGCTACTGAAAATATTGAAGAAGAAGCTTCCAAAGGATAATGAATTGCCCGACAGTACGTACGCAGCAAAGAAGGTCGTATACCATCTAGGATTGGAGGTGCAGAAGATACATGCATGCCCCAATGACTGCATCCTCTACCGCGGTTCGTACGAAGATTTGAACGCATGCGCGGTATGTAGTGCATTGCGGTATAAGATCAGACGAGATGACCCTGGTGATGTTGACGGCGAGCCACGCAGGAAGAGAGTTCCTGCGAAGGTGATGTGGTATGCTCCTACAATACCACGGTTGAAACGACTGTTCAGAAGCAAAGAGCATGCCAAGTTGATGCGATGGCACAGTGAGGACCGTAAGAAAGAAGGGAAGTTGAGAGCACCCGCTGACGGGTCGCAGTGGAGAAAAATCGAGAGAGAGTACTAGGCTGAGTTTGCACGTGACCCAAGGAACATATGGTTTGGTTGAAGCGCGGATGGCATTAATCCTTTCGGGGAGCAGAGCAGCAATCACAGCACCTGGCTCGTGACTCTATGTATGTATAACCTTCCTCCTTGGATGTGCATGAAGCAGAAGTTCATTATGATGCCAGTTCTCATACAAGGCCCTAAGCAACCCGGCAACGACATTGATGTGTACCTAAGGCCATTAGTTGAAGAACTTTACTACACCACGACACTGCGTTCCCCACTGACGTGTGTTGGCAAAAGTCAGTTTTGCCGACCCACTGTTAGTCAGAAAATTTTCTATCAAACAGTTGGATGGTGATACTAACTTGTAAGAACCAACTGTCGGTCGGGAATGCTGAAACGTATAGCATCAAACTGTTGGTCGGTAAAAATTGCAGTACAATCGAACTGTTGGTCGGCAAATAACGCCGACCGACCGTGGGTCGCCAACTGGGCCACCCAAAATATCCGCGCGCGCCTGCCTGGGAAACTTAGCGCGCGAAGCAATCCGAAATTCTTGGCCTCCCGCCCCCACATGCCACAGCCCACTTAATCTCTCCCCTTTCTCTCTGCCCTCTCTCTCCCTTATCTCTTTCTCTCCATTTACTCAACAAAAAAAACTCTCTTTCTCTCCAGATCTGAGCGGCGGCGGCTCCATCCTCTTCCTCCACCCGTCTCCCTCAGATCGATCTCCGCCCTGATGTGGAGGAAGGTATAGCCGCCCTGATGTGGAGGAAGGCCTCACTGCCCCGTCGATTTGCAAGCATGAATCAAGCGAGCTCCACCCCGAAGTGGAGGAAATGGTACGCGGCCGTCGATCTGCGCGCGTCTAGCCATGCAGATGGAGGGCTCGCCCCCTCGCGCGCTCCTCCACGGAGTGCTAGCAACCCACACGGCGTACATCAGCCATCCGTTTCGTCCGTCCCATGCGCCGGCCGCCGGTGGCTACTGCTCTTTTCTGTTCATCCCCCGCCCGCCGCACGCGATGGCCCACACTGCCATGTTGTTTTGCTGCAGCCAGACTGCCGTCCCTGCCCTCGCGCTCCGGGAAGAGGCTCGTTCTTGCTGGTACGTGTTCCTCCTGGCGGTGGCGCTCTGCCCACTGCGTCGCCTTTCTTCCAGTGGCTGCGCCGTTCAACCCCTACCTCTAACCTGCGAGTCCTTCCCATTTGCTTCGGATTTTGATGTGCAACTGCAGGCTTGTTTATCTTAATTTCCTCATATCCCTATTCGTTAGTTTGCAGTAGAACTGCTCATCTTTCCTAGACCCTTGTTAAATTAATTTCTCTTACTAGACCATAGTTTGATTATTGGCAAACAATCATTCTTTACCTATCCTTTTTGCATCCGCAGATTGATCTGGCAACACAGAGAGGAAGCTGCAAAGACGCGTGGTGAGTAAAAAGTCGGTACACCTTTAAACTTTGTAATATTTGGGAGAGGATGACTAATCGAATATTGCTAACATATATGTTTGTTGTCCTTGACCTGGATGCCGATGACACTCTTTTTCATTCAGTTTGTAGTTGGTTTGCATTGTTTCTGCAAAAGAATCTTGTTTGAATGTCTTAAAAAAATGGTTGGTCATGAGTCATGTGGGTTACAGTGCATCATCTGTACTCTGCCTCTACACAATATACATCTCATTACTTATTTCCACAATATCATAAGTCGAGAAATAATTTGTTTTGTTGTTTTCTGTTGTGAAGTGCATGATACGGACATTTCACTCCATTTGTGCTATTTTCTACTCTAATTGACATCTCAATATGTTATTCTAGAATTTTGTTACTTCTGTTGGAACCCATATTATCAATTTTACACCATGCAAAAGTCATGACTAACAGGCTGGATTCTGACTGTTTAGGTTTCGACTTTGGACATCTGAATAGATTATACACTGGAGATTGCTTGTATTATAATAGAAGGTAAACTTACCAAACGAATAGAGGAAGTTTTAAAACAGAGTATTGTCTTCTATGCTATGCACACGTCAAAATGGTATGCTAGTTTTCTGAATCTTAATCTAGTAACAATAAATAGTTCTTGAGTGTCAGTTCTATATGTCAGTGGTCAAATGATAGTCAATTCTTTGTTTCACTCATGCTCAAAATTGTCAAAATAATGCTACTTCTACCCATAGTACAGACATTAAGGATCATAAAGTTCATATAAGACATTAAGGCTATCAATTTTTAGGCATATTATCTATTTGTTATGGCTTCTCGGTAGACTTCAATCTTTAGAAGATGGAGAGGAACTTGGCTGGTAGTTTTGTGCTTGCACTTCACATTCATTTGTTAGTACTCCATTTCACTAGTAGAAAAAGGGTCAAACGTGCAACACATTAGTGCCGGTTTGTATTAGAGCCGGCACTAATGTATACATTAGTGCCGGTTCCAACGGCTAGCCGGGCCGCTTTCATTAGTACCGGTTCGTGGCTAACCTTTAGCACCGGTTCGTGCCACGAACCGATACTAATGAGGGTGGTGGCAGGATGTTGTCAGTCTGGGCCCCCTCCAGCACCTTTAGTACCGGTTCGTGGCACGAACTGGTACTAAAGGTCCTCCTGCATATAAACCCTTCGTCCAGCTCGCTCTGTTCTTCCCCCTTTCCCCTCTCCTCTTCTCTCTGTTCTTCCTCTTCTCCCCTCGAGCTCATCACACATTTTGCCCAAAATTTGTCAAGATTTGAAGGCCCCCATCCATTCAAGTGATCACAAAGGTTAGCAACTTTGTCCTTTCATCTCTCATTACTAGATTAGTTCTTGCAATGCTTTATATAGTTACTAATTTTTGAGTTTAGTAATTTGGGAGGAAATATATATATGTGCTAGTATTTGATTTATATGCAATTTGAGTTCAAAAATAACACTTAGTTTGCATATGTAGGTGTGGTTTACTTAGTGCCTTCTAAATCTCCGTCGTAACCACCGTCCCGTCGCCGGCACCACCTTGTGGTGAGCCTCTTGTTCATGAAATTTTATATAAAAAATTGATGTTTGTGTGATTTGGATATATAGTTAATCATGTAATAATTATCTTACCCGTACGTTGTTTGTTATACATAGTGCCATGGTTTTGATATCCGTCCCCGTCGGCCCTCGTCCTTGTTATGATTCGGATGTGGTATATTCTCTTTTAAAACTATTTGTTACATTTCGTGTTTATGACAAATTATGCCCATCAAGTTGACATAGATATTTTTATCTAGGAGGTATGTGAACCGGAAATTCCAATCGACCCTATTATCGAGAGGTTAAATTTAGTTGAAAGAGAAAACGAGCACTTGAAAGAAAAATTGAAAAGAATTGAGGGGGAGAAGATGGAATTGGAGTTGCATGTTGCCGATGTCGTCGATGATCACAAGATCAAGATGGAGAAAATGCGCTTGAAGAATAGAAAGATTAGAAAATACGCCATCGATAGTGAGGCTTGGTATCATTATGCTGTTGGATCAATTGTTACCTTAGTTGCGATCTTGATCGCATTTGTTGTTGCATTTAAATGCTTTAGCTAGAGAGTTATTTGTTTGTTGCATTTAAGTGTTGTATGAACTTTATGTATGAACTTGTATTAATTTGGTCTATTCGGTGTTGTGTAATGAAGATGAGCCGGCAATGGATGTCACGATGACCGATGCTCTCCCGATTCGTTGAGGGCGCATACTTTTCTCGCTATGGCGCCGAGGCAAACAAGCGGGCGGATGGTTTTATGCCTTGTCCATGTGCTGGCTGTAAGAATGGTCACAATTACTCTCGTCAAGAACCATTCACGTCCACTGTTTGAGTCCGGTTTCATGCCCCACTATAATGTCCGGACCAAGCACGGAGAAAGAGGGGTTATGATGGAAGACAATGAAGAAGAAGAGGACGACGACAGCTATCCCGCCATGGGTTCCCTGAATACGATGATACAACAATGGGGGAAGAAGCTGAGCCGGTAATGCGGGAAGAAGCTGAGCCGGCAATGCGGGAAGAAGCTGAAGAAGAGGCATCAGATGAGCCCATTGATGATCTAGGTCGGGCCATTGCCGATGCAAAGAGAAACTGCGCAAGTGATTTGGAGAAGAAGAAGTTGCAGCGCATGTTAGAGGATCACAAAAATTGTTGTACCCGAATTGCGTGAGGTGACAAGAAAAAGCTGGGCACCACACTAGAATTGCTGCAATGGAAGGCAGAGAATGGTGTATCCGACAAGGGATTTGGAAAGTTCTTTGGTAATGATAAAGGATATGCTTCCAAAGGACAACGAATTGCCCGAGAGTACGTCTGAAGGAAAGAAGGTTGTCTCGCCCTCTAGGGTTAGAGGTGCGGAAGATACATGCATGCCCTAATGATTGCATCCTCTACCGCGGTGAGTACGAGGATTTGAACGCTTGCCGGTATGTGGTGCATTGCGCTATAAGATCAGCCGCGATGAGCCCGGTGATGTCGAGGCAGCGCCACAGAAGAAGATTCCTGCCAAGGTGATGTGGTATTCTCCTATAATACCACGGTTGAAACGTTGTTCCAAAACAAAGAGCATGCCAAGGCGATGCGATGGCACGAAGAAGACCGTAAGAAAGGCGGAAAGTTGAGAGTACCACGACGGGTCGCAGTGGAGAAAAATCGAAAGAAAGTACGGGAAGGAGTTTGCGAGATGACGCAAGGAGCGTATGGTTTGGTCTAAGCGCCAGATGGCATTAATCCTTTTGGGGAGCAGAGCAGCAACCATAGCACCCGGCCTGTGACTCTATGTTTGTATAACCTTCCTCCTTGGTTGTGCATGAAGCGGAAGTTCATTATGATGTCAGTGCTCATCCAAGGCCCTAAGCAACCCGGCAACGACATTGATGTGTACCTAAGGCCATTAGTTGAAGAACTCTTACAACTGTGGAATGGAACATGTGTACGTGCGTGGGATGAGCACATGGGGGAAGAATTTGACCTAAAGGCGTTGCTGTTCGTGACCATCAATGACTGGCCTGCTCTTAGTAACCTTTCAGGACAGACAAACAAGGGATACCGCGGATGCACGCACTATTTGGATGATACCGACAGTATATATTTGAATAGTTGTAAGAAGAATGTGTACACAGGACATCGTCGATTTCTTCCGAGCAGGCATCCCGTAAGAAAGAAAGGCAAGCATTTCAAAGGTGAGGCGGATCACCGGACGAAGCCTCGCCACCGCATCGGTGCTGATGTACATGATATGGTCAAGGATTTGAAGGTGATATTTGGAAAGGGTCCTGGCGGACAACTTGTTCCGAAGGACGCGGACGGACGCGCACCCATGTGGAAGAAGAAATCTATATTTTGGGACCTGCCATATTGGAAAGACCTAGAGGTGCGCTCCGTAATCGACGTGATGCACGTGACGAAGAATCTTTGCGTGACCCTGCTTGGCTTCTTGGGCGTGTATGGGAAGACAAAAGATACACCTGAGGCACGGGAGGACCAGCAACGTATGCACGGAAAAGACGGCATACATCAGGGTCATGCCAGCTACGCTCTTATCAAAGAAGAGAAGGAAATCTTTTTTCAATGCCTGCTCAATATTAAGGTACCGTCTGGCTTCTCGTCGAATATAAAGGCAATAATAAACATGGCAGAGAAAAAGTTCCAGAACCTAAAGTCTCATGACTGCCACGTGATTATGACGCAATCGCTTCCGGTTGCATTGAGGGGCTTCTACCGAAAACGCTCGATTAGCCATTGTGAAGCTATGTGCATTTTCAATGCAATCTCTCGAAGGTAATCGATCCAGAAATCATACCAAGGTTACGTAATGATTTGGTGCAATGTCTTGTCGATTCGAGTTGGTGTTCCCACCATCCTTCTTCAACATCATGACGCATGTCCTAGTTCACCTATGCAAAGAGATTAACATTTTGGGTCCTGTATTTCTACACAATATGTTCCCTTTGAGAGGTTCATGGAGTCTTAAAGAAATATGTTCATAACCGTGCTAGGCGAAGGAAGCATCTCCAAGGGCCATCAAAATGAGGAGGTCATTGAGTTTTGTATTGACTCTATTCGACCTTAAGCCGATTGGTGTTCTGAATCGCGGCATAAGGGCGCATCGGATGGAAAAGGCACGCTAGGAGGGAACAAATAATATGTATGGACGGACATTCTCTCACCGAAGCACACTACTACAGTTCTACAGAATTCCACCTTGGTGGCTCCGTATATGGATGAACACAAGAATTGTCTACGCTCCAAACACCGGAGCGGTCTCGATGACCGGATTACACGTGAACAAACCAGGAGTTTCGCCAATCGGTTGCGTATATCGCACCATGCATGGCACCTCTATTGAAGATGACCTGTACTTGCTGTCCCGATTACCATCTTGAATATAATGACTTTCAAAGGGTACGAGATAAATGGTAATACATTTTACACGATCGCCCAAGATAAGAAGACCACCAACCAAAAGCAGTGGTGTCCGCTTTGATGCGTAAACCAAGACGGAAAGGAAACATATTATGGTTATATACAGGACATATGGGAACTTGACTATCGACGTGGTTTAAAGGTCCCTTTGTTTCGTGCAAATGGGTCAATATGACACGAGGCGGGTAACGGAAGACCCAAGCGGAATGACAACACTGGATCTCAACAATCTTATGTATGCGCATTTAACCATTCGTCCTAGCCAATGATGTGGCACAGGTTTTCTCTGTGAAGGACATGTCTACCAAGCCAAGAAAAAGAAAAGATAAGGAAGCGAATGCATCGTCGATGAGCCAAAGCGGCACATAGTTCTTTACGGGAAGAGAAACATCGTGGGAGTGGATGACAAGACGGACAAGTCGGAAGATTATGAAAACTTTGATGAAATTGCTCCATTCACGGTGAATATTGACCCGAGCATCCCGTTAAATGATGAAGATTTTCCATGGTTACGGCGCAAAGGGACACACGCGAAGAAAAAGTTTCACACCCAAAGATCCGGGATGTGATCGGCTTCACTATCATCACTTTCTTCTCGTGTTTCACACCCGTGAGGGAATGTCTGTAATAGTTAGGGTAGTTATGTTTTTGGCATTTGAAACGCGAAGAAATTTTATGTGCAAACAAATTCTTTTCATGCAATTACTTATTTTTTTCCAAATTAAATGACCCTGAAATTGAAAAGCAATTCAAATGAACTCAGAAAAGGTTGAAAGTTGGCATGGTATCATAATTTCATACAAATAGCATGTGCAAGAAAGTAGAGAGGGTTACGGCAAAAACTGGATGCACTTCGTGTACAAAATGGACAATCTCTTTCGAAGTATCATGGTTTCAATGAAAACTGAACTGTTACAAAGGCATTTCATTTTTAAATAACCTAAGCATTACTAAATTGAATATAATGATAAAACACACTAATATTAAACATAAGAAAAAGAATCACAGAAAAACTTTTTTCAAAGTTAAGTTATTCACAAACTAGTGATTCACACAAATTTCAAATAATTAAAAATTTAAACTATTCAAATTTGAAATCTACCGGCACTAACAGAAAGTTTGTAATTTTTGTACCTAAAGCAAAAATATTCACAAAGTAACTCTAAATATAGCAAAAAACAACTCAAAAATAAATAAAACAAAAAAAATAAAGCAAAAAAAAAGCCCGCCTACTGGGCCAAAGCGGCCTGCATACGACTAGCGACACAACCTTTCGTTGGGCCAGGATGCAGGCCCGCGAAGGCCCAGTAGGCCCAGAAGGCGAGGAGGACAGGTAGGCCCAGTAGGCCTGATTAGGAGAGGAGCTCGAGAGAGCTACCGCACTGGGCTTATAAACCGGTCTGGTAGCCTCGACTAGCAAGGTGGGACTAAACTTCCGCAGACTGTGCCAACGCACCACCTTTAGTACCGGTCGTGGCACAAACCGCACTAAAGGGGTGCCTTTAGTACCGGTTTGTGCCACCACCCGGTACTAAAGGGGGTCGCTTCCCGCCGCTTGGCCTGGCCAAAACAGGCCTTTAGTACCGGTTGGTGGATCCAACCGGTACTAAAGGTGACCTCTATATATACAACTGCTACGAAACTTTCAGTTTCCCTCTGTTTTCCTTCCTCTGTTCCGTCGTCTTTGCGTCGCCGCCGCCTCGATCGTCTCCGGCGTCGCCCCGTCCCGTCGCCGCCCGGGCCCGTCCCGTCGCGCGCCGTCCCCCGTCGCCCGCCCGCCGTCGCCTCGCCGTCGCCTCTCCTGCCGTCGCCTCGCCTCGTCGCCTGTCATGCTCGCATTGTGAGCCCTCCAGCCCCGAGCCCGTACACACACACACACAAGCATGTTTAATTAGTTTAGATAATTAGTCTTTAATTAGTTTAAATTATTTAGATTATTATTTTGTATGTTTAATTAGTTTATATAATTAGTGTTTAATTAGTTTAGATTATTTAGATTATTAGTTTTTCACTATTATATATGTATGAATGCTTGTTAGATGGATATAATTAGTGCTTAATCAGTTAGAAATTAGTGTTATATAGAAATGTTAGAAACTAGTGTTATATAGAAATGTTAGAAACTAGTGTTATTTAGATTATTTAGATTAGCATAATTAGTGTTATATAGAAATGTTAGAAATTTTAGTTATCAAAATCTAATCATTAAAAAAATGTTACTTTTTGCGGGCATATAGCTAGTATTTGTTCTCGACGATGCTCGGCCCGCATCCTCGCCGTCGACCCGTCCGCGACGATGGCCAGCCGACCCATGTCCGGGACTGGGCTCCGCCGGGCTGGCACTGGGAGGTGCTGCTTGGAAGGGCGCACCACTTGATGAGGAACCCGGCCGCGGGTCCCGTCGTCGACCCTGATCTCGTTTGGTGGCGTCACAGGCGTGGGCCAGTTCGCGGAGGGACCCGGCACCGCCGGAGGAGGTACGGCGCCGTGTCAGGGAGGAGGACGAGCATGTCCAACGCTACATGGTTGCGTTAGAGGGCGGCAGGTTCTCCAATACGTGGCAGTATCTTCGGGGATCTCACTTCAGCTATGATCCTGTGAGGGTTCCTTCTCTTTGGGTGTCCACCCGCCACGGAGGAACCGCGAGTGTCCTAGATTCTTCTGTAGTATTCGATCTTTATTAGCTAATAGCCAGTGATGTACTATTCAATATTATATATTATTCGAGACGATGTATTCAAGATTATATCTATTATTCTAGACGATGTATTCGAGATTATATCTATTATTCGAGACGATGTAATTTGAATACTAAATTGTTTTATATTTCGTTTGGATTAGTTAAACAAAAGCTATGGCAGACAATACCGACAGAGAGGGAGAACAGACCATGTTCGATATGATACGCGGGCCAGATGATAATCAGAATGAAGAAGATTATGACGGCTCCGAATTTCTAAACAACACCGGATAGGGTGATATGATATTCGATCGCGACGACGAAATTGATGAAGTCATGAACTACGATTATGACGATGACGAAGAACATGTTGATCCTGAAACAACAAAGACCGGGGAGGTATATATATTTATATAAGTGCATCCGGTGATCATCCCATGTTTTAAATGACTTGAAGATATACTAAAGAATCGATCTTTGTTCTTTCAGCCATCCGGATCGAGCAAATCTTCGTGCAAAATGATTTAAACGAGGCCCGAACAAAAAGTTGAAGCCGGGCATAAAGTACAATATCGAGGCATGCAGCCCTACTGGCAAACCATTAGCGCCTAAGAAGATTGCGGACAAGTTCGTTCGTCAGTGCGGAGTTCTTGTGAAGGACCAACTCCCGATCAAACTTCAAGAATGGAGAGAGCCAGCAAAGCCACGTCCAGATGTTACTTTTGTCGACAAGAATCAAAAAGATCTGCTTTGGGATACTCTCATGGAACATTTCACCCTACCAGATCATTTCACGTATGTATGTGCGTAAAGTCAAGGAGGCTGCTCTTAGGATGATGGCGATTGCATTCAAGAACCACAAGAATCGTGGAATGGAAGAAGTACGTCAAGGGAGGAAGGAAGACTCCAGTATTCAAGGGAACACTAGAGAACCAACGTGATCATTGGGACGATTTCGTGAAATTCAAGGATTCGGAATTAGCTAAGGAACGGTCGAGAATAAACAAGAAGAATGCCGAAAAAAAGGATAAGTTCCATAAGCTGCGGCCAGGTGGCTATGCGGTGGCAATGCCTAAGTGGGATAAGTCTGAGAAAGAGATGGAGGATGCAGGTGTCACTCCGGCTACTAAGAGCGGGCCCCCCAGGGTCAGGACTTGGTTCTATGCGCATGGGGGGGAGTTGGACCTGGAGACAGGCAATGTTTCGACGAGGGCAAGTCTGAAGGGAGTCGACGATGCGATACTTGTTGCAATAGAAGAGGCACGAACGGGGGTGTTCCAGCCCAACAGAGAGAACGACGAGCTTACGCGTGCCCTGGGAAATCCTGAACACCCGAGAAGAACACGAGGCATGGGCGCTATTCCGTGGTATGAGGGGTTTTCAGACTGGAACACCGACTATAGAACCCGTGCGAGAAAGAAGATTGCGGAGGAGAAGAAGAGGAAGATGGAGGAGGAGCAGAGGAAGCGGGACTATGAACGCCTTCAAGGCCTTGAAGCAAGTCAATCGAAATTGGCAGTTAAATTCCAGCGGCAGCAGGAGCAGATCGACTCACTTACCCATCAAAGGGGGTCTCAGCAGCTGCAGCAGCTAGCGGATGATCCAGCATTGGATAGCACCGGCCCATCCATGCCGAGAAGCAGCGTGGGTTCGGCTGCCCCGGACGACGCAATGCTGGGTAGATACCCCATGGATGACATCACGGAGAACACTAACTGCGAGCTACACGTCAAAATGAAGAACATATCCATGAAGGTGGCGGACGGCTGTGCTTTCACAAATCCCCCCGAGGCAACCTTCCATTGCAACCCGAATCCATCGGGCTAAGCTCGTGTCTTGGTTGATGAGGTGGTGCACCCACCATATTCGGGGCTACAGCTTGACATTGCCGGAGGTGACGGCGAAGCGCTTTCGGAGAGGCCAAACATCGTATCATCCTATGGAAAAAGGATTGCATCATCTTCGAAGGCCACCGACACTGGCCACCGACTCCTCGTCGAAGTCCGCCACCGAGTCAGCCAGTCTCCCGCTCCTGCAAGTCCACCAAGCACGGCAAAGTGTCGTGCCACTCCTCCTCCTCCAAGTCCGGCAAAGTGTCGGACAATCCTCCTCCTCCAAGTCCGCCACAGCGTCAGACGTCCACTCCTCCTCCAAGTCCGCACAACCTCAGGCCACTCCTCCTCGTCCAACTCAGTCTCGTCGGCCCGTCTCCGCCGCCTCGGCAATCGCAGAAGAGACACCCGCAGCTATGGTGCGAGCGGCACGAGTCGAGGTAGTACAGGAGAAGTACAAAGTGAGGCAAGCGATATAAATATGGTCCAAGCCTCAAGCCTCTTCCGCAGAGGTCTTATGACAGGTCCGAGGAGGAAATCACAGCCATATCGAAGGCCGAGGTGGAAGCCCATTTTGCACCGAAACCGCCACCGCCGCCAAGGGAGAAAGTGCCTGAGGAAACGATTGACCACTTCATTCGTATGACTCAACCAGCAGCTCCCAAGCCTGTTGACACAGACTATGAGCGCCACATCAGGAAGTTAAATCGAGCACGTCTACAAAGGGAGGCGAGCACGTCTACATCGGGATCGAGCAAACAAGAAGCAGCTACCAAAAAATGCGGGAAAACCATTCCCCAGCTGGGAGAACAGGCGGCGCAATCGATCCCCTCGCTTGTTGTGCCAACAACAGGTGACAATCTGTGGCTACCAATATTATTGTGGGCAAACATTGCATGTTCCCGAGGTGGGCAATGTGGTAATAACGGAGGAGCATATAATGCAGGCTGAAGTTCTCAACATCACTGTTGGACAACTCCTCGAGATCGAGCCCATGCCTTTGCTTAGAGAGGATGAAGTAAAACGGAAATATGTCCGGGGCCAACCTTTGGTTGCGCCAGACAAGGTCAAGAACCTCCCAACGAGAATGTATGAATTGCATCAATGGTACATGAACATTACCAAGATTTCAGATCGATTGTCCCTCATGGTGAATGTCAAGCAGGACCATTACTACCATGAGAAAGCTGTGTCCGTTGAGTATTCAGAACTGTTTCAGTTATACAATCAAGACGCACTCGACAAATCTATCGTCAATTGCTATTGTCTGTAAGTGATTTCTTTCTATAATTTAAGTCTCAAGCTAGCTGTAGTGATCCTTTTGATCAATCATTACCTGTAATTATCCTCACTATATTCTTTTCTGTGGTATTATGCAGGATGAAGATATATGAAATGAGAAAAGGTGGACGCTTTGGCATTGGGTTCATTGACCCAAACACCGTTAACGAATACACATGGAAGCTAAATCAACGTTATGCAAAGGAAGTAGAGGACAGCATGCTAGAGTTCTTGAAGCGCCTCAAATACAATGAAGATATACTACTTCCTTACAACTTCCAGTGAGTCACACTGTCTTGTACTACAAATTCTCTGTTTTTGCCTACTAGCTAGCTACATGTTTTTGCTTACATATGCCCGCTTAATTAAGACATGCAAACGTGTGTGCATGCAGATTTCACTGGGTCTTGTGTATCATTAAAGTTGACGCCGGAACAATTGAAGTACTGGACTCACTAATCTCAGAAAAAACTGACTATAACATCTTGTATGGGATAGTCAACAGGTAATTTCAATCATTATTAACTATATATCTCGGCCTATTTCGTTCGTCATTTCATGATATGAACTATTTAATAACCCCTTTATTCATTTTCTTTGTCGGCGGGCAGGGCTTGGACAAGGTTCATCGCCGTCACGCCCGGCGAATGGAAAAAAAAGCTTAAATGGTTTCGACCCAAGGTAAGCAATTAAGTAGTACTATAGCTCTAGCTAGCTAGCTGCCATCTATTTAATTATCATGCTTGATTAATTTTTATCTAATCAAATTCCATTCTCGTAAAGGCCCTGAAGCAGTCGCAGGGGACTGATCTGTGTGCATTCTGCGTTTGCGAGAACATTCGCATGATGGCGTCCGAAAGGAGCAGATCTCAAAGATAGGAATGGGTACGCTTGTCAGAACACTATTCATAATTTTTACTCCATTATCGATATCTAGTCACACAACTAATACACATGCATATTGATCTCCTTCTTAACAGTTCAAAGAGGTGCGGGAGAAGCTCATAGAAACGGAGCGCGTAGAAGCACTTCAAGAGGAAATAGCGGGATTTTGCTCGACCAGGTCGTAAATCCGAAGGGAGAATTCTATTACCCGCTACCGCCCGAAGGCACCAAAGGCACCAATTAGGCTAATGCCACTGGCTCCGAAGGCAACATTCATATGTAGGAGAAATTGTATATAGCTATACATGTGTGTATGTGTTAATTAATTAATATGGTGGTTTGTGAGACATTGATGATATATATATGCATGATTGGTTCTACTAGAAATTCTATATATATATATATATATATATATATATATATATATATATATATATATGCATAACGTGTACAATGTGTAGTATCGTAAAATACCAGCAAACGAAAAAGAATTAAAATGGAAACACAAAATTAAATGAAAAAAAAATCATAAAACTAAAAAAAACAAACCTTATAGTACCGGTTGGTATTACCAACCGGTACTAAAGGGCTCTGTGCCCCGGAGCTGGCTCGTGCCACGTGGTTGCCCTTTAGCACCGGTTCGTGCTGAACCGGTACTAAAGGGGGGGCCTTTAGTGACCACAAATTAGTGCCGGTTATGTAACCGGCACTACAGGGCCTTACGAACCGGTGCTAATGCCTGGTTCTGCACTAGTGTTTGCTATGCATCAAGATTCAAGCAAGTAGGATTCCCAGTGTATTTGCAGTTTTTACATCGTGTATTGCATGTGAATTGTGGTCACTACTGTCAATCCATGGAAATTTAAATGTATAGTGATGGATGAAACGAATTGAACCTATATCTTACCATCCATATGGCATAACCGCATAAGCAAGTTAGTTCTAAAAGGTCATTGTTAATTTACCCGCGTCCGTCCCGCAATTGCCACAACTCATCTTGCATAAGTGTTCCTATAAGTTGGTACAAATATTTGACCGTGGATGAACTTCATATGGATAACACAGTAGTTTGTGCACAACCATATTGCATTTTCTGGCATAATCTGAAAACATCAAAAATAACTAGAGAAGTGAATATATCTTCACTAACACGGTCCACATGTTCCTCTGTCAGTTTGGATCATAACAAGTCGAACTATCAGAAGCACATAGTCTTCCGGCCCCAATAGTCCAATACCCATGGGACAGCCCACATCGTTTTGGCACCTTACCCGTGGTGTCCACAACGACAATTTTTGCGGGCTTGGATGTGGGCACCATGGGCATCCACTTGCAGCCTTAGTTGCTAGTGCTTAGTGCAGTGAGATCAGAGGATGGTTATCAATTTAATCTAATTTGTGGCACTAAATTACAGGTGCTTTTTCTGATGCTTTTATGAATATAATAGTCAGGTGCAGCCTAAGTTCAGATGCTTTTGACTAGTATTTTGCAGGTCGTCATGTGCTTAGTGCTGCATTTAGAAATGACTGTGAATAGATTCTTCTTCTGGAAATTCATTTCTAACATAGGGAAAGTATGTATAACCTCCTGATGTATGTGGCTTTTTCACAATGCTTTTCCCAGGCCATGCTGCATTCATCATTGAAACTCCTAGTTGTGTATTAGATAGTAATCATTTTGCCAAATTTATTGCCATCTATGCAGCAAAGTCCAGTCTTTTCCACTCCTGTAGCGAATTCGACCCAAAAATCGGTCAAGTCTACGTGTCTGCATGCCGTCCCCAAGATCATGCTGGCACTCACAGTACATTGATGAAATAATCAAAATTCAATCACACCTGAATTTATTACACGATTCTCATATCGAGTCTTTATTACAATAGAATAAATTCGGCCGAAGGCCAACTCATGAGAAATAAACTAAATAAAGCTGCGGAAGCGTAGAAGAATAGTGAGTCCATCCGACTCCATAGGGCAATCGCCAAGCACGGATCATAGCCTCACTCCTGATCGGAATAATCCTCTGCAACATAAGACGTTGCAGCCGTGTAGGTCAGCATTTTGAATATGCCGGCAAGTCATGAAGAGAGAACAATAATAAAATTACTAATACTATATGCAATTTGGCTGTGGGGCTCTAAGTTTCATTGTTTTTGTGAAAAGCCAGTTTTTCCCTACAACAGTGGACATGCTTGTAAATACTACAAAATTGTTGGTAATTATTGAGATGGTTCCGCCAACCAATGTCTCATTCCCAATTATTAAATAATAACCCCTCAATTAATTTATTAAGTTCAGTGTTGAGATTTCCGAAATACTTCCAAGTTCCAGAGGCTCAAATTGTCCGTGAATCGGGGACACGGCTAATCGATTAGATCTTTTCTATGCAGAGGTTTATGACTTTACCCATAAGAATCGTTCCGTCCTTTTAAGTCTTCGCACTTCAAGGTGTTTGAAGACGGACGAGCAAACAGGGTCTTCGAAGAGTTCCTCTGGCCACCGCCGGTACCCATCCAATCCTACCGTTCTTCTACATCTCGTAGCACCGTCCGCCAGAGTCACAACTAGGGTTGACCAAGCGAGCCCATAATGGCTTGCGGCTGCTGCAGTAAGCTTCCGGTCAATGGGGTATACATCCGTCTCTTCGTGGTTGGGTGAAGCTTTCCGCAAGATGTCATGGCGCTTCTCCATGCATCCCGGCCAACCACTGGGTTCTCCAGGGTGCCCGTCAACCGTCCTCCACCCAGTGGTAAATTTTGAAGTCCATCTTGAGCTTGAAGTTCATGGGGTTGTCATCATCTTGACTCTCACATCTCCCTTATGAATTCACTCAACCAACCCCGTCTACGAGCATAGCAAAAATAAACTACTTCGTCCCGGGTCATGGTAACAAGGGGAATTGGTTCATCCTACCTCATGATACTACTCAAGAACATAACTTCAAAATTTCACCTACTGCATGCATGGTGGGGAGGTATAATTCTAATGCAATAAAATCATAGGTATTGTAAAGAAACATGATCAATGACTTGCCTTCTTGACGATCTTGAAAGCTAGGAACTCGTGGTAGCAAGCTTCGCACTCCGGAAATTCTACCGAGGAAAACAACAATCATAATAAGCATACAACATATGATCACTTAACATAATAGCATGCTAACATAACACACAAAGCAATCGAATCAAAACCCAAAGGAAAAACTCGAAGAAATCCAACTCAATGTTTTCCTATATCAAACAAAAACCATGAAATAGTTTTACACTACAAAAATTTTCTTAACAGAACCTAAGCTTGGGTTTTTGCTAACTAACAGAAAAGAATTCATCATGCAACTAGGAGCAAAAAGAATCACATTAAAAGCTATTATAAAACTCCTATTAGGCCTAAAACAATCCTAGCATGAGAAAATAAAATAAAAATTTTATTTATTGTAAATAAAAGTTCCTGATCTAAAGTTACAGAAACTGACCTAGAATAAACTATCACATAGGAAAATAAATTTATTTGCTAATTAAAACAATAGGAAAACAGTAGCTAGGTAAATAAATAGGAATAACATGATTCTGATTAAAACTATTTTTTTTATTAATTCTAAAATTGCCCAAATAAATACCTACGGTTAGGTAAGGTCAAAACAAAGTGGTGACAAAAAGAATCACTAAAATAAAATATTCCTAACTCCTTTTATAGCAGAATTACTAATCTGTCTAAAACTAAAATAAAGCAATTTTAAATAACTTTAACATGACTAATTATATTTTCTACAGAAACTACAATAAATTTGCAAACCAACAAAAAAAGAATCACTTAAAAATATTAAGTAGATTAAAAGATATGAATTTTACAATACTGAAACTATTCTGTTAAAACAGAAAACGAAAAATAAAACTAAAACGAAAAACTGGCTAATGGGCCTATCTAGCGCTCGGCGTAATATAACTAAAACGCGCCGTGGGAATAAAAGAAAATAACCGCGTCGGGCCGGTCTAATAAAACCGTGACGTAAACCGGAACTAAACCGGTTCACTTAAACTAAACCCTAAATAAAACCGTACCCCTTCGGGCTTCTAATCTGAACCCTACGTTTAGATCTAACGGTGGGAAGGACTCCGGCGACTTCACCGTGGAGTCGACGGCGGCGGCTCGGGCGACGACGACTCGGCGTTCGGTGGTCGGGGACGTCAGGCGGAGGTCTCAGCCAGTGCGGACGGGCGAGGGGCTCGGGGGTGGGGTCAGGCGAGCTCGAGGGTGGCAGGCGGTCGGGCGGGCTAATGGCGGCGGCGCACTTGGGCTCGGCGAGGTTTGTGGCGAGGGAGAGGGTCATGAGGGGCGAGGGAGAAACGGGCAGGGAGGGGTATTTATAAGGGGGGGGGGGACGACTTGGACGAGGGGGCAACCGCGGCGAGGAGATCGGGAGGATCCCGGATCTCATGAGATCCGGCGGCGGCGTGGCGTTGTTTGGGCGAGGAAGACGACGGGTGGGGTCCACCACGGCGTGAGAGGAGAGAGGAGTCAGGCGGGTGACCGTGCGGAGGGGTTTCGGCGAGGGGGTTCGGCCGGGCCGGGCACGGGCGTGGCTGGGCCGGGCCGGGTGGGCTGCTGGTGGGCCTCGGCTGGCCGGGCTGTATTGGTTCGGGCGCCTGGGTCCTTTTTTTTGAATTTAGAGAGAGAGGGAAAAACATAGTAAATATAAATATTTTATATGGGACATATATATATCAAAATGATCAGGGGAATATTCCCTATAATTTGAACATTTTTCCAGGGGCAAAACTCAAACTTTATAAAAAGTCATTTTTCTAAAATTCCAAATAAAACTCAAATTTGAATTCAAACTTTTGGCAATGTTTTCCTCTGATATTTTTGGAGTGTCATGTTTACTCCTCTCATACTTTTTCTCAAGTATTTATCGTGCATAGTTTTGAAATAATTTCCACTACCAAAATTTGAATTCAAATTCCAACAACTCCAAAACTTCTGAAACTTCAAATGCCACTCAAATTTCAACCAATATGCATAGATGCTTAGCTATAATTGTAAAACATTCCGAATAGGAAATTTGGGATGTTACAAACCTACCCACCTTAAGATGAATCTCGCCCTCGAGATTCGGGTTGGCTAGCAAATAGGTGCGGGTGGTCTCGAAGGAGGTCTTCTTCTCGCTCCCAGGTGGCTTCCTCCTCGGAGTGATGACTCCACATCACCTTGCAAAACTTGATGATCTTGCTGCGGGTGACTCTGTTCGCAGTCTCGAGAATTCAGACGGGTTTCTCCTTATAAGTCAGATCACTGTCGAGCTGTATGGCCTCTAGGGGCACTGTGTCTCTCAACGGAATATCGTCCATGTCGGCATGGCACTTCTTCAGCTGAGAAACATGGAAGACATCATGAACTCCGGACAATCCTTCCGGCAATTCCAACTTGTAAGCAACTTCTCCACGACGTTCGAGGATTTTGTAGGGGCCAATGAATCGGGTGCTAACTTTCCTTTGCACCAAACCTCTTGATTCCACGGCGGAGACACACGAAGATATGCTCGGTGTCCCGCCGTAAGTTACTTCCTTCATGCGTTCTTGTCGGCATAACTCTTACATCTCGATTGGGCTATCTTGAGTCTATCTCGAATCAGTTTGACTTTCTTCGGAATCTACGATAAGATCGGAACCGAAAAGTGTTCGATCTCCAACACCATCCCACAAAGAATGGTGTTCGCACCTCCTTCCGTATAGAGCTTGAAAGGGGCCATCTTCGCATCGGGTCTCGATAACTGCTGTTGTATGAGAACTCTGCGTAAGGCAAATTAGCATCCCAGCTAGACCCATAGTCTAGCACACAAGCTCTCAACATGTCCTCCAGAATCTGGTTGACTCTCTCGTCCATCCATCTGCTCATGGATAAAAGGTTATACTGAACTCCAGCCTCGTACCCAAAGTTTCATGCAACTGATTCCGAAACTTTGAGGTAAATTGTGTTCCTCTATCTGACATGATACTCCTCGGAACTCCATGCAGACATACGATCCTGGTCATGTATATCTTGGCTAACTTAGCACTGGTATAGGTAGTCTTCATGGGAATGAAGTGAGCTACCTTGGTCAATCGATCAACCACTACCCAGATGGAATCATAACCTGAACGAGTCCTGGGTAATCCCGTGATAAAATACATTCCAAGTTTTTCCCATTTCCACTCGGGTATCGGCAGAGGTTGAAGTAACCCTGCCGGCTTCTGATGTTCCGCCTTTACTCGTTGACAAACATCGCAAACTGCTACGTACTCGGCAATATCCTTCTTCTCTACCAAAAGAACTGGGGCTCCCCAAGGTGATGAGCTTGGCCGAATATATCCTTTCTCCAATAGCTCATTAATTTGGTTCTTGATCTCTTTCAAATCGTTCGGGGGCATCCGATAAGGTCTCTTGGATATTGGGGTTGTGCCGGGCAATAACTCAATCAGAAATTCAATGTCTCCGTCATCCGGTGGCATTCTGGTAATTCCTCCGGAAACACATCGGAAAATCTTGCACCATCGGCACTTCCTCTGAACAACTCATGTGAGGGAATTCACCGATTCTTCATCCGGCTATGTCCGGATACATACTTGATCCTCTTCGCCCGGTGGTGAGCAGAATCGACTTCTTGAGCATGCCTATGTTTCCTTCAAACTTCGTCAACCAATCCATGCCTAGGATTACATCCAAGGTCTGGGTTTCCAATACTATGAGGTCTGCGGAAATTTATGATTTCCGATGTTGAGGGTTGCATGACAGCCTAAGCTCGCCATCATTTCTCCTCCTTGGGAACCGACGTGAAGAGGGCTTCTAAGGGTTTTAGTGGGCAACCCGTACTTTTCCACAACTACCCTTGATATGAATGAATGTGTTGCACCAGAATCAAAGAGTACCAATACTGAACGTGAATTCAATAAAAACTTACCAACCACAGTGTCTGGCTGATCATAGACGTCCTCCACGTCAATGTGGTTCACCTGAGCACGAGGAAAAGGGTTGGGCTTCTTCGCTGAGCTTCCATTGCCGTTTCCATTCCTCTGCTTGGCCTCCGGGCAGTCGGTGGCATAGTGCCCTGTTTTCTGGCACTTGAAACAGGTGATGTGACTCAGATCCTTCTGAGCCGGGGCAGGACGATGCTGGTTACCATTGCCGTTTCCATTGCCTGACTTGTTGTCCTGGTTGCGGTTGTTCCCATTTCCTCCATGGTTATGTCCTCCATGGTTGTGATGGGTATGCCCTCCTGAGTATGGGGCATAACGGGGCTTCTGCTGAGCTCCAGAGTTGTATTTCCCTGACCATACTTCCGCTATGGCTATCAATCTGCTGCTGCTTGCCTTCAAGTATGGTGGCCTTGTCTACCAGCTCCCGGTAGTTATTGAAGGTAGCCACCATAAGCTGCATACCCAGCTCGTCATTGAGTCCCTCGAGAAACTTCTCCTGCTGCGGCATCTGTGGCCACATCATCCGAGGCATAGCGAGCTAACTTGCTGAACTCATCCACGCATCGCCCACAAGACGGTTCCCTTGGCGTAAGTTGCGGAACTCACGCTTCTTGGACTCATGGCTCCAATTTGAAACATGAGCGGTTCGGAAAGCTTGCTGGAACTGATCCCACGTGATGGTCGCGATGGGATAAGTGGCGGTGTAGTTCTCCCACCACGAGGCTGCAGGTCCATCAAGTTGATGTGCGGCAAAGCGCACCTTCTCTGCATCCGTGCATCCAACAGTGACTAACTCCCTTCCGACCTTGCGGAGCCAATCATCGGCCACAATCGGCTCAGTGCTGCTAGAGAACACTGGCGGGTTCAGCCTTAGGAATCGAGTCAAGTTGTCAACAGGGGGTGGTGGCGGTGGATTGTTGTTGTTGTTGTTCTGGTTCTGGATGAGCATTTGCATGAGGGCATTCTGCTGCTGGATCAGCTGGGTGAGCTCCGGCGGAAAGTTGAGACCGGGGTCACGTCTCGGAGGCATCTGGTGTTTTGGAGTGGATGAGAAAATTAGAATAGAACAATGGTCTAATGAGAAATATCACTACCCAAATGAATGCACAAACATCAGACCAATCATTTATTCAATCCACTCAAACATGGTTCATCTCGATTACAAATATCTCACGACTAATCAAAAATAACGGCCTAACTGATCGACGAAAATAAAATAACATGGCGGTCGACTAAATGTCTTCATCAATTATCCTTGCGTCCTCTGGTGCGGCGTCCTCCGGTGGGGCGTCCTGCGATCTGGCGCCTCCTCTCTTGCGGCTTTCTCGGTGGAGCTCCCTTCATAATCCTGGTCATTGCTCACGAGAGGTCCGTCATCTCCACTCGGAAAAAGGTCTTCTCCCAAGTCCATCTTTTCCTCTAATGCGGCAACATCCATCTTCAGCTTGTCGACTCTCTCCATGAAATCCGCGATTTCTTCCTCATGGTCAAGGAAGTCTGCGCGTGCCTTCTCCTCCAGTTCCAGTTCACGGAACAACAGCCTCCTGTGTACCTTCGAGTTACGGCGAGTCTAATTCTCCCGTTTCCTGAGGAGACACTCCAAGTCTTGGACATATGAGAGAATGGAGTCGTCCTCTACGGTATGGATGATATCTCCGTTCCTCGCTCTGCGAGAAATCATGGCGAGATCTGATGGGTCGAGCTCGGCCCTGTACTCTTCTCGGAGATGTCCAAGTGCACGATAAATCGCCATGTCTCTTCCGAGGATCCAATTGAAATCGGTAAACTCAAAGTCAATAGGCTCTGTATGTCCTCCGAAGGTCCTCCCTGGAATGTGCACCTCAATCCTGTAGCGGGTATCCGTCGGAAGCGCATTGGTAGGCTTCCCGGTGATCGAGGGCAGAGCAATCTTCAGCTTCTTCACGATCTGGATCAGCTTCTTGCCGAAGGGCATCGTCTCATCTGGCTGGCAAAACTCTGGTAGCAGAACTGGGGTGAACTCGGCGGCCATCTAGAATGTTGAAAATCGGAGAGAAGTCAGAAATGAACAGGGGAGAATTACGGAATGATAAGGATATAAAATAAATAGTCTCTTCCTATGGCTTTCCGATCCTAGGGGTTACGCCCCACGGTCAGCGCGGTGCTCGATACCATCTCTATAGCGACCCGACCCAAAATCGGTCAAGTCTCGTATGCATACCATCCCAAGATCATGCCGGCACTCACAAAGACATTGATGAAATAATCAAAATTCAATCACACCTGAATTTATTACACGATTCTCATATCGAGTCTTTATTACAATAGAATAAATTCGGCCGAAGGCCAACTCATGAGAAATAAACTAAATAAAGCTGCGGAAGCGTAGAAGAATAGTGAGTCCATCCGACTCCATAGGGCAATCGCCAAGCGCCGGATCGTAGCCTCACTCTGATCGGAATAATCCTCTCGCAACATAAGACGTTGCAGCCGAGTAGGTCAGCATTTTTTAATATGCCGGCAAGTCATGAAGAGAGAACAACAATAAAGTTACTAATACTATATGCAATTTGGCTGTGGGGCTCTAAGTTTCATTGTTTTTGTGAAAAGCCAGTTTTTCCCTACAACAGTGGACTTGCTTGTAAATACTACAAAACTGTTGGTAATTATTGAGATGGTTCCGCCAACCAATGTCATATTCCCAATTATTAAATAATAACCCCTCAATTAATTTATTAAGTTCAGTGTTGAGATTTCCGAAATACTTCCAAGTTCCAGAGGCTCAAATTGTCCGTAACCGAGGACACGGCTAATCGATTAGATCTTTTCTCTGCAGAGGTTTGCGCACTTTACCCGCAAGAATCGTTCCCTCCTTTTAAGTCTTCGCACTTCAAGGTGTTTGAAGACAGATTTAACTAAACAGGGTCTTCCAAGAGTTCCTCCGCCACTGCCGGTACCCATCCAATCCTACCGTTCTTCTACATCTCGTAACACCGTCCGGCCAGAGTCACAACTAGGGTTGACCAAGCCAGAGCCCATAATGGCTTGCGGCTGCACATGTAAGCTTCCGGTCAATGGGTTATACATCCGTCTCTTCGTGGCTGGGTGAAGCTTTCCGCAAGATGTCATGGCGCTTCTCCATGCATCCCGGCCAACCACTGGGTTCTCTGTGGTGCCCGTCACAACCGTCCTCCACCCAAGGTAAACTTTGAAGTCCATCTTGAGCTTGAAGTTCATGGGGTTGTCATCATCTTGACTCTCACATCTCCCTTATGAATTCACTCAACCAACCCCGTCTACGAGCATAGCAAAAATAAACTACTTCGTCCCGGGTCATGGTAACAAGGGGAAACTGGTTCATCCTACCTCATGATACTACTCAAGAACATAATTTCAAAATTTCACCTACTGCATGCATGGTGGGGAGGTATATTTCTAATGCAGTAAAATCATAGGTATTGTAAAGAAACATGATCAATGACTTGCCTTGCTGACGATCTTCGAAAGCTAGGGACTCGTGGTAGCAAGCTTCGCACTCCGGAAATTCTACCGAGGCAAACAACAATCATAATAAGCATACAACATATGATCACTTAACATAATAGCATGCTAACATAACACACAAAGCAATCGAATAAAAACCCAAAGGAAAAACTCGAAGAAATCCAACTCAATGTTTTCCTATATCAAACGACAACCATGAAATAGTTTTGCACTACAAAAATTTTCCTAACAGAACCTAAGCTTGCGTTTTTGCTAACTAACAGAAAAGAATTCATCATGCAACTAGGAGCAAAAAGAATCACATTAAAAGCTATTATAAAACTCCTATTAGGCCTAAAACAATCCTAGCATGAGAAAATAAAATAAAAATTTTATTTATTGTAAATAAAAGTTCCTGATCTAAAGTTATAGAAACTAACCTAGAATAAACTATCACATAGGAAAATAAATTTATTTGCTAATTAAAACAATAGGAAAACAGTAGCTAGGTAAATAAATAGGAATAACATGATTCTGATTAAAACTATTTTTTTATTAATTCTAAAATTGCCCAAATAAATACCTACGGTTAGATAAGGTCAAAACAAAGTGGTGACAAAAAGAATCACTAAAATAAAATATTCCTAACTCCTTTTATAGCAGAATTACTAATCTGTCTAAAACTAAAATAAAGCAATTTTAAATAATTTTAACATGACTAATTAAATTTTCTACAGAAACTACAATAAATTTTCAAACCAACAAAAAAAGTGTAGCGACCAGACCCGAATGGATCTAGCGCTCTGTGCTCAGTGTCATCCCTGGATCAGTAATGCTGACACCACACAGTACTTCGAAGGATTTATAGCAGAGTAGCAATCACACACTTATTACATCGTTGTCCACTAGGGAACTTAAAACAAAAATATGGCTAAATGCAATCTAATAATAACATCGGAAGGCTTGGAAAACGAGTGATTCCATAAACTCCAACGTAATCACTGAGTATAGAACCACTACCTAACACCTTACTGTCATTGCGAAAAGTCTGCAACATGAAAAGTTGCAGCCCGAAAACGGGTCAGCACATGGAATATGCTGGCAATGTAACACATAGAGAACAATGAAGCAATAAGCCTATACTACATGCATATTTGGCTGGTGGTAAGGCTCTACGGTTACATTTTTGCATAAAGCTGATTTTTCCCTACATCAAAGGAATAATTTTATTTAACTATCATGGTGGTTGTTAAACATTGAGAATGATTGACAGCATCCTCAATCCCAATTAAAAAGGTACTCATTAAAACCCAATAAATTTATTATTAGAGTAACATGTTGAGATTCACATGATATTCAAGTACTAGATACTCAAGACTTGTCCATAACCGGGGACACGGCTAATCATGATCAGTTTATACACTCTGCGCAGAGGTTTATGACTTTTCCCCACAAGACTCGATCGCCTCCGCTTGGTTCTCGCACTACATGGTGTTTGAGAAACGGATGACCGAGACATAGTCTTTCGTAAGCGCTTAGCACCTTACATGTGGGTAGACCGTACCAACCTACATCCCCTACATCAGCTAGCCTACCCGTAAGAGTTCGCACAACTTAGTCAACTACGCCAGAGCCCATAATTGGCTTGTGGCTGCACACGGAAGTTTCTAGTTTGAATAATCTTATGATCCCTTAGAGCACAGGTGGCGGTCCGAAGAAATACAGGCAAGTCTCGATAGAAACCAGTGCCTCAATCCACCCAGATGTGTGTTTAGGTTGCCACCTTAAATAAACCATTAATTAACAATCTCACATCTGTCATGGATATTCACTCACCCAATCCACGTCTACTAGCATAGCATGGCGTAATAAGCAAACGTAGAAGTAACTCCCAAGGGTTTGATAATAAAACAGGTAATAGGTACTACCTCAATCTACTTCCCATCCCACAATTTAAGTAGATCCTAACAATGCAAGTGTTTGAGGGTTTGATCTAATGCAATAAAACTGGGTAGTAGAAAGGGTATGATCAAAGTGTTACTTGCCTTGCTGATGATTCGCGAGTCCTAGAGATTCGAAGTAACAAGCGGCGCACTCCGGGTGATCTAACGCAGACAAACAACAAGCATACAATAAGTACTCATCTAATGCACAAGGAAATCTCGAATAAAAGATCTAACCAGATAGTTCAACTTAAGAACCCTGGTTACAAAAGAATCGAATCAAATAAAGCATCGAAAGTCGGAACTCGAGAGAGAACGACTCGGTTTAGCAAATCTGAAACTAAGTCAAAATTTCATAGTAGCAAAACTCTGTGTAAGTAGGTTAGTCGGAACGGCGGTTTCGTTACGAAACTCCAGGCGCTTGAATCACCTGATTCCGATAAACGAGCAAGAAATAAAACAAATTTGAAAATCAGATCAGAAATCGAATCTGAAAAATAACGGATTAAATCCGATTTAAAAGAAAACGACGAACGGATTAAATAACGGACGTTCGTTAACAGAACTAATCCAACGAACGCGTTCATTGAAACGAACGGGTCGGTGAACGTTCACTAAATAAGAAAACCGAAAAAAATAAAACCAATCTAGGTTTTTGAAAAACCGAATATCGCAAAAAAACGGACCGGGTTTTCTAGGGAAACCGGATCGGATCGGCGCTGGCGGTGGCTACCTCCGCGGTCGCCGCGGGATCCGGCGGCTCCGGTCGGGCGGGTCGGCGGGGCGACGAGGGCGGCGGGTGCTCGGCGACGACGGAGACGGCGGCGTCCTCGGGTGACGGGCGGCTCGGGTGGGGTCGGCGGCGGGCGATGTGAGGAGAGAGGGGGGGTGGCGGCGGTTAAATAGGAGGGGGGGCGTCCGGGTTGCTTGGGGAAGGGGCACGGCGCGGGCGGCGCTGCGGCCGAGCCGAGTCGGGCGGGCGGGCGGCGGACTCGCAAGGGAGGGAGAGGGAGGTGGGCCGGGCGCCGGTCGGGGCTGGCTGGCCGGGCTGGGCCTTGGCCTGGGGCGCGTTTTTTTTTAAATAAACAAAACGAATTAAAAAAATATCAAACGAACTCCGATTTAAATAAAACAAATTTTCCCCGACTCCTAAAAATGAGTCGAACAAAATGAACTTTAAAAATGGCAAACATGCATAATATTTTTAAAATGCTCATTTTTGCCTAAGCAAAATAAATCTTTCAAAAACCAAATTTGATTTATTTATAATATCTTCATTTTTCCTAAATATTGGGAAAGTCATATTATTCCCTCTCTTGAGATTTTTATAGGAAAAACTTTATGAAGATAATTAAATAAATCCAATGATCCTATTTTCAAGATTTGAGAAATCCCAAATATGAAAATAATGAAACTTCGAACTCTCTCCGAGGGTCCTTGAGTTGCGTGAAATTTCCTAGGATCGGAAAAATGCGAGAAAAATATGATATGCATGATGACCTAATGTATAACATTCCAAATTGAAAATTTGGGATGTTACAAACCTACCTCTTAAGATGAATCTCGCCCTCGAGATTCGGGTTGGCTAGAAAATAGGTGAGGGTGGTCCTTGAGCAAAACTTCCTCTCTTTCCCAGGTGGCTTCATCCTCAGTGTGGTGGCTCCACTGAACTTTGCAAAACTTGATAACTTTGCTGCGGGTAACTCTGGTGGCATAATCGAGAATCTTAACCGGTTTCTCCTCATATGTCAAGTCATCCTTCAACTGAATTGCTTCCAGGTTACCTTTGTGTCTCTTAACGGTACCTCTGCTATCTCGGGTGACATTTCTTCAATCGAGAAACATGGAATACATCATGAACTCCCGACAGTCCTTCCGCAATTCCAACTTATAAGCAACTTCTCCCATGCGTTGCAAAATCTTATACGGTCCAATGAAACGTGGTGCTAACTTTCCTTTAACTCCAAAACGCTTAACTCCTCAAGCGGGGATACTCGAGATATACTGCTCCAACTTCATACTCAATCGCTGGCGCTTTGAATCGGCATAGCTCTTTTGTCCGGACTGGGCTACCTTGAGCCTGTCTCGAATCAACTTAACTTTCTCGCTCAGACTCCTTAATCAAATCTGGTCCAAACAACTGACGATCTCCAGTTTCGTCCCATAACAACGGTGTCCTGCACCTTCTTCCATATAAAGCTTCGAAAGGTGCCATCTTCAAACTGGTTTGGTAACTGTTGTTGTAGGAAAATTCTGCATACGGCAAATTTTCATCCCAGCTAGATCCATAATCTAGGGCGCAAGCTCTCAGCATGTCCTCCAAAATCTGATTGACTCTCTCGGTCTGTCCATCGGCCTGTGGGTGGTAAGTCGCATCAATTCCAATCGGGTTCCCAATGTTTCGTGCAACCGGTTCCAAAATTTCGAGGTAAACCGGGTTCCTCTATCCGACACGATGCTCCTCGGAACTCCGTGTAAGCACACAATTCTGGTCATGTATATCTTTGCCAACTTAGCACTGCTATAGGTAGTCTTGATCGAATAAAATGAGCTACCTTTGTTAAACGGTCGACTATAACCCAAATCGAGTCATATCCTCGAACGAAGTCTTTGGCAATCCTGATAAAATCCATGCCTAGTTTATCCCACTTCCATTCGGTATCGGCAATGGTTGTAACAATCGCTGGCTTCGATGTTCTGCCTTTACTTTCGACATACATCGCAAACTGCTACATACTCCGCAATATCCTTCTTCATTCCGGTCCACCGTAAAGTGTTCTTCAAATCCAAATACATCTTGGTATTTCCTGGGTGAATCGAATAGGGTGAATCATGGGCTTCTTGTAAAATCAACTTCCGATCTCCGGGTCATTGGGCACATAAACACGGTCTTCAAACCATAGGGTATCGTGCTCATCCTCACGAAATCCTTTAGCTTTTCCTTTGCTCATTTTCTCCTTTATAGAGGCAACTTCCTTATCTCGCCTTTTGGGCTTCTCTGATTTTGTCCATCGGTGTCGCATCGAATCTCCAATGCTGCTACATAGCCTCTCGGAACTATTTCCAAACATAGCTCTCAAGGTCCTCGGCTAACTCATTGGGTATTCCTCCCATCATTAGGGTATTGACGTGGCTCTTACGGCTCAATAAATGCGCTTTCGACATTAGCCTTCCGGGTGATAATGCAATCTCATGTCATAATCCTTGATAAGCTCTAACCATCTCCTTTGTCTCGAGATTCAATTCCTTCGTGGTGAAGATGTACTTCAAACTCTTGTGATCCGTATATACTTCACAATGATTTCCAATGAGAAAATGTCTCCACGTCTTTAGGGCATGCACAACGGCTGCTAACTCCAAATCATGAGTGGCATAATTCAACTCATGGGGCTTAAGTTGTCGTGAAGCATACGAAACAACTCTTCCTTCCTGCATAAGCACTGCTCCCAGTCCTCGAAGTGAAGCGTCGCAATACACCTCATAATCCTTAGTCTGATCTGGCAATATCAAAACTGGTGAGGTAACCAATCTTTTCTTCAACTCCTGAAAACCTGCCTCACAGTCCTCAGTCCATATGAATTTATTTTCCTTCTTCAACAATTCAGTCATAGGCTTTGCAATCCTTGAGAAATTCTCAATGAACCTTCGTAGTATCCTGCAAGTCCAATGAAACTCCGAATCGCTCCATCTGTCGTTGGTGCTTCCCATTTGGTTACGGTCTCAACTTTTGGGTGGTCAACTGCTATCCCTTCTCCGGATATAACATGTCCGAGAAATCCAACTTCCTTTAGCCAAAACTCACATTTGCTGAACTTGGCATACAACTGGTGTTCCTCGGTTTCTCCAAAACCAATCGCAAATGTTCCTTGTGTTCCTCTTCATTCTTCGAGAAAATCAAAATGTCATCAATGAACACCACGCATTTAACTTATCCAAAAACTCCATAAACACTTTGTTCATCAGGTTCATGAAATAGGCTGGTGCGTTAGTCAGTCCAAATGACATAACGGTATACTCGTACAATCCATATCTCGTGGTAAATGTTGTCTTGGGTATGTCCTGCTCCCGAATCTTCAACTGATGGTACCCTGATCGCAAGTCAATCTTGGAAAACACCTTGGCTCCTTGCAAGCGATCAAACAGATCATTTATCATAGGTAGTGGGTACTTGTTCTTGATTGTTACTTCATTCAATCCACGATAATCAACAACCATTCTTAAAGATCCGTCCTTCTTCTCCACTAGCAAAACGGGTGATCCCCAAGGTGAAGAACTTGGGCGTATAAAACCTTTATCCAAAAGCTCCTTAATCTGCTTCTTGATTTCCGCCAAATCCTGTGCTGGCATCCTATACGGTCGCTTCGATATCGGGCCTGTTCCTGGCAACAGCTCGATCAAAAACTCAATGTCTCTATCTGGTGGCATTCCTGGCAACTCTTCCGGAAATACATCAGGAAAATCCTTCACCACTGGTACTTCTTCCTGCACCACTCCTGATAAGCAATTAACTTGTGCTCTCCTCGGCTCGTGCCGTGATACATACTTAATCCTTCTTCCTTCAGGTGTGGTGAGCAAAATTGATCTAGTGGAGCAATCAATGTTTCCTCCATACTTTGATAACCAATCCATACCTAATATCACATCCAATCCTTGGGATTCCAGAACTATTAGGTCCGAGGGGAAAACATAGTGTCCAATCCTTAATGGCAGTCGATCACACCATTTACTAGCCATGTACTGGCTCCGGGTGAGGTTACTAGCATGGGTGACCTAAGGGCTTGGGTTGGTAACTTGTACTTATCCACAAATCCCCATGATATGTATGAATGCGATGCACCAGTATCGAAAAGAACAACTGCAGTAAATGACTTAACCAAAAACTTACCGATTACTGCATCGGGCTGATCTTCAACCTCCTCCACTTCAATGTGGTTCACCTGTCCTCTATTGAAAGGGTTGGGTTTCTTTCCAGAGCTTCCATTGCCATTTCCGCTCGCCTTACGACAGTCATTTGCATAGTGCCCAGTCTTGCGGCACTTAAAGCAAGTAATATGACTCAGGTCTACTTTGGATGGTGTTGACGGGTTGGTGCGATTACGTCCGCTGCTTCCTCCATTCCCTGCTCCCATTCTTGGTGCTGTTATGGTTATGCGAATTACCTCCTCCATGGGTATGCTGAAACTGAATTCCTGATTTAGGGGTATAACGGGTTTCATTGAGCTCCGAGTTATACTTCCCTTGCCCATACTTCCGCTATGGTTCTCAATTTGCTACCGCTTTCCTTCAATCATGAGGGCTCGGTCTACTAACTCCGGTAGTTATTAAAACTGGCTACCATCAACGGCATGCTGAACTCATCATTCAGTCCTTCTAGAAACTTCTCCGCTTTAGCTGCATCAAGAGTAACGCTATCCGGGGCATAACATGCTAGTTTACTAAAGTCATCCACGTACTGGCCAACAGTCCTCCCTCCTTGGCGTAAGTTGCAAAACTCACGCTTCTTCATGGCCATAGCTCCTGCTGAAACATGGGCAGTGCGAAAAGCTTGCTGGAATTGATCCCATGTGATGTTGTTCACAGGTAAGTGGCTGTGAAATTCTCCCACCATGCTTTGCGGGGTCCTTCAAGCTGATTTGCTGCAAACTTCACTCTTGCTCCATCCGTGCATCCTGCAGTGGTCAGCTCCTTCCTATCTTGCGAGCCACCATCTGCTACAATTGGCTCGGTGCTACTGGAATACACCGGCGGGTTTAGTCTAAGGAAACGAGTCAGATGATCCGCAGGTGGTGGTGGCGGTGGGTTGTTGTTGTTGTTGTTGTTGTTGCCCTGGTTCTGCACCAATGTTTGAATCAGGGTATTCTGCTGCTGGATCAGTTGGGTGATCTCTGGCGGGAAAACAAATCCGGGGTCGCGTCTCGGAGGCATCTGATGTGTTTAGAAAAGATGAGAATTTAGAATAGAATGAGGTCTAAGGGGAATCACTACCCAAATGCACATGAGCAAATACACACAAAATCACTTCATTCAATCAAACAAGGGCTTACAACGATCTAACTATCGCAAAAGTGCGTGTACTATAAGGTTTACATGGGGGGGATACTACTAATATGTGGGGGACTTCTACTAATTTGAACCGGTGGAAGACTCCATAATGTCTGCTCCAGCTTCGTCTTCAAAGTCGGGTTCACTTGAATCCGAATCGGTGTCGTCGATGTTGATGTAGTCGCTTGGGCAATTGACATCTGGTCTTCATTCCTCGAGCGCCAACTTCTTCTTCAGTTCTTCAATCTCGTACTTAAGATCGTTATTGTGTCTTGCTAGAGCTACGATCTCGTCCATATAGTCCTTGCGAAGTTGTCTTTAGTTCTTCTTCAAGCTCGATGATCCTTCCCTTTGCATTCTCGCAACTCCAACATATCATTGCACATCTGGTTCTCCTGGCGTCGAATGTGCTGGTTTAACTCCTAGATGAATGCTGCAATGGATCTATCCTTCTTGGTGCTGACGACGTCCCATTTGTCATCTCGGCGTCCGCAAATCTGGTAGATTGTGTCCTTGAGGTCTTCTTGATAAACTTCTCCAATGCGTCCCCATGGTGATGTGAGCTGCCATGCTCTTTCCCGAGTCCAAGTTGGTGCACTGAAAACACTATCTATTGGCTTGGTGATTGGGGCGAATGTCCTTCCTGGAACGTGAGCGTGAATCTTCCAGCGCTCCTCTTCAGGCAGAGTGGCGTTGAAAGTCCCGGTGAAGCTTGGTAGTCCAATGTTTAGGTACTTGGTAACTTCCTTCAAGTGAAATCCAAAAGGTGTGCCTTCATCCGTTGGGTGTACTTGATCTTCGCGTCCGTCATCCTAAAGAGAGTAGAAAAGATGAGGAGTTAGAAAATGGGAAGAGAATAGTGATCTATGGCTTTATCTTAGTGGTCGTGCCCTATAGTCACGTGGTGCTCGATACCATTCTCTGTAGCGACCAGACCGAATGGATCTAGCGCTGCGTGCTCGATGTCATCCTCGGATCAAGAATGCCGACACCACACAAGATTGAAGGATTTATAGCAGAGTAGCAATCACACACTTATTACATCGTTGTCTACAAGGGAACTTAATACAATAATATGGCTTAAGGCCATCTAATAATAACAATGGAAGGCTTGGAAAACGAGTGAGTCCATCAACTCCAACGGCATCATCGAGTATAGAACCACGACCTAACACCTTACTGTTGTTCGAAAAGTCTGCAACATGAAAAGTTGCAGCCCGAAAAGGGGTCAAGACATGGAATATCGCAATGTAACACATAGAGAACAATGAAGCAATAAACCTATACTACATGCATATTTGGCTGGTGGTAAGGCTCTACGGTTACATTTTTGCATAAAGCTGATTTTTCCCTACATCAAAGGAATAATTTTTTTAACTATCATGGTGGTTGTTAAACATTGAGAATGGTTGACAGCATCCTCAATCCCAATTAAAACGGTACTCATTAAAACCCAATAAATTTATTATTAGAGTAACATGTTGAGATTCACATGATATTCAAGTACTAGATACTCAAGACTTGTCCATAACCGGGGACACGGCTAATCATGATCAGTTTATACACTCTGCAGAGGTTTATGACTTTTCCCCACAAGACTCGATCGCCTCCGCTTGGTTCTCGCACTACATGGTGTTTGAGAAACGGATGACCGAGACATAGTCTTTCGTAAGCGCTTAGCACCTTACATGTGGGTAGACCGTACTAACCTACATCCCTACATCAGCTAGCCTACTCGTAAGAGTTCGCACAACTTAGTCAACTACGCCAGAGCCCATAATTGGCTTGTGGCTGCACACGGAAGTTTCTAGTTTGAATAATCTTATGATCCCTTAGAGCCCGGGTGGCGGTCCAAGAAATACAGGCAAGTCCTCGATAGAAACCAGGTGCCTCAATCCACCCAGATGTGTGTTTAGGTTGCCACCTTAAATAAACCATTAATTAACAATCTCACATCTGTCATGGATATTCACTCACCCAATCCACGTCTACTAGCATAGCATGGCGTAATAAGCAAACATAGAAGTAACTCCCAAGGGTTTGATAATAAAACAGGTAATAGGTACTACCTCAATCTACTTCCCATCCCACAATTTAATTAGATCCTAACAATGCAAGTGTTTGAGGGTTTGATCTAATGCAATAAAACTGGGTAGTAGAAAGGGTATGATCAAAGTGTTACTTGCCTTGCTGATGATTCATGAGTCCTAGAGATTCAAGTAACAAGCGGCGCACTCCGGGTGATCTAACGCAGACAAACAACAAGCATACAATAAGTACTCATCTAATGCACAGGAAATCTCGAATAAAAGATCTAACCAGATAGTTCAACTTAAGAACCTCGTTACAAAAGAATCGAATCAAATAAAGCATCGAAAGTCGGAACTCGAGAGAGAACGACTCGGTTTAGCAAATCTGAAACTAAGTCAAAATTTCATAGTAGCAAAACTCTGTGTAAGTAGGTTAGTCGGAACGGCGGTTTCGTTACGAAACTCCAGGCGCTTGAATCACCAGATTCCGATAAACGAGCAAGAAATAAAACAGATTTGAAAATCAGATCAGAAATCGAATCTGAAAAATAACGGATTAAATCCGATTTAAAAGAAAACGACGAACGGATTAAATAACGGACGTTCGTTAACAGAACTAATCCAACGAACGCGTTCATTGAAACGAACGGGTCGGTGAACGTTCACTTAATAAGAAAACCGAAAAAAAATAAAAACCAATCTAGGTTTTTGAAAAAAAACCGAATATCGCAAAAAAAACCGGACCGGGTTTTCTAGGGAAAACCGGATCGGATCGGCGCGGGGCGGTGGCTACCTCCGGCGGTCGCCGCGGGCTCAGCGGCTCGGGTCGTGCAGGTCGGCGGTGGCGGCGGGTCGGCGGGCGACGAGGGGCGGCGGGTGCTGCCGACGACGGGAGACGGCGGCGGCGTCCTCGGGTGACGGGCGGCTCGGGTGGGGTCGGCGGCGGGGCGATGGAGGAGAGAGGGGTGGCGGCGGTTAAATAGGAGGGGGGCGTCCGGTTGCTTGGGGGAAGGGGCACGGCGTGGCGGCGGGCTGTGGCCGAGCCGAGTCGGGCGGCGGCGGGCGGGCGGACTCGCGGGAGGGAGAGGGAGGTGGGCCGGGGCGCTGGGCCGGGGCCTGGCTGGCTGGGCCGGCTGGGCCTTGGCCCAGGGGGGGGCGCGGCGCGTTTTTTTTTAAATAAACAAAACGAATTAAAAAAATATCAAACGAACTCCGATTTAAATAAAACAAATTTTCCCCGACTCCTAAAAATGAGTCGAACAAAATGAACTTTAAAAAAGGGAAACATGCATAATATTTTAAAATGCTCATTTTGCCTAAGCAAAATAAATTTTCAAAAACCAAATTTGATTTATTTATAATATCTTCATTTTTCCTAAATATTGGGAAAGTCATATTATTCCCTCTCTTGAGATTTTTATAGGAAAAACTTTATGAAGATAATTCAATAAATCCAATGATCCTATTTTCAAGATTTGAGAAATCCCAAATATGAAAATAATGAAACTTCCAACTCTCTCCGAGGGTCCTTGAGTTGCGTGAAATTTCCTAGGATCGGAAAAATGCGAGAAAAATATGATATGCATGATGAACTAATGTATAACATTCCAAATTGAAAATTTGGGATGTTACAAAAAGAATCACTTAAAAATATTAAGTAGATTAAAAGATATGAATTTTACAATACTGAAACTATTCTGTTAAAACAGAAAACGAAAAATAAAACTAAAACGAAAGCTGGCTAATGGGCCTATCTAGCGCTTCGGCGTAATATAACTAAAACGCTACCGTGGGAATAAAAGAAAATAACCGCGTCGGGCCGGTCTAATAAAACCGTGACGTAAACCGAACTAAACCGGTTCACTTAAACTAAACCCTAAATAAAACCGCATTCTTCGGCTTCTAATCTGAACCCCACGTTTAGATCTAACGGTGGGGAAGGACTCCGGCGACTTACCGTGGGTCGACGGCGGCGGCGGCTCGGGCGACGACGACTCCGGCAGCTCCGGTGGTCGGGGACGTCGGCGGAGGTCTCCGGCGGAAGTGACTGAGGGGGGGCTCGGGGGTGGGGTCGGGCGAGCTCGAGGGTGGCCGTGGCGGTCGGGGCGGGGCTAATGGCGGCGGCGGCGCACTCGGGCTCCGGCGAGGGTTTGTGGCGAGGGGAGAGGGTCGGGCGAGGGGGCGAGGGGAGAAACGGGGCGAGGGGAGGGGTATTTATAAGGGGGGGGGGGGGACGACTTGGACGAGGGGGCAACCGCGGCGAGGAGATCGGGAGGATCCCGGATCTCGCGGGATCCGGCGAGCGGCGGCGCGGGCGTTGCTTGGGCGAGGGGAAGACGACGGGGTGGGGTCCACCCGTCGGTGAGAGAGGGTGAGAGGGGAGTCGGGCGGGTGACCGGTGCGGAGGGGTTTCGGGCGAGGGGGGCTCGGCTGGGCCGGCTCGCTGGCGTGGTTGGGCCGGCTGGTGGGCTGCGCCTGGTGGGCCTCGGCGCTGGCTGGGCCGGGGCTGGCCTGGCTGGCGCCTGGGTCCTTTCTTATTTATTTTTTTTGAATTTAGAGAGAGAGGGAAAAACATAGTAAATATAAATATTTTATATGGGACATATATATATATCAAAATGATCAGGGGAATATTCCCTATAATTTGAACATTTTTCCAGGGGCAAAACTCAAACTTTATAAAAAGTCATTTTTCTAAAATTCCTCTAACTTTTCTAAAACTCAAACTTTTTGGCAATGTTTTTCCTCTAATATTTTTGGAGTGTCATGTTTACTCCTCTCATACTTTTTCTCAAGTATTTATCAGGCATAGTTTTGAAATAATTTCCACTGCCAAAATTTGAATTCAAATTCCAACAACTCCAAAACTTCTGAAACTTCAAATGCCACTCAAATTTCAACCAATATGCATAGATGCTTAGCTATAATTGTAAAACATTCCAAATAGGAAATTTGGGATGTTACAACTCCAGATAAGAAAAAGAAAGAAAACTAGTGTAGTCTTCTCTACAAAAATGACTTTTGTGTGTCCGTCTGTGGATGTGTTGCTCCCATAATTGGACGCCTGGACATGCCCTGGTTTTGCCATTGATCCTTTACACAATTATTATTATTACCATTATCTCTGTGAATGCATGAATTCACCGGTGACTTCTTTTAATCCTTTGTAGGAATGACATACAAGAGGACCTTTGTAGGAATGACATACAAGAGGACCAGGGAGGAACCATGAAGATGGCAGTTTGCATCAGCTAGACATTTTGTGTAATGGAGCAATACCAATGCGTCTTCTATGTATCATTTTGTAAACCTATATGGTGTCTTGTCAACTGGGTATTTTGTGTAATGGAGCAAACAGTGAATTGATGGACATGCATCTATCATTTTGTAAACATATCAGTTGTCTTGGTGATAAAAGCATAAATGTTTCCTCCTTTCAGTTAGTGAATATTCTTCTTTGGTTCTGGTTTAGTATTTTCGGAGTACATGCAAGTTACTGTAACTTGATTGATATGGTTTGGCAAGGCACAAGCCAAATAATGGGTGGCTATTAAATATATCTTGCTCGTCTAAATAAAATGCTATCGAACTGTTGGTCGGCAAAAGAAAACAACATCCTACTGTTGGTCGGGAAAGGTTTACGGCAGGGCCGACAGAAAGTCAGTTGGCAAAGAAAGCAGCATCACACAGTCGGTCGGGAAAGTCTACTATCAGACAGTCGGTCGGGAAAGGTTCATTGCAGGGCCAACAGAAAAGTTGGTCGGGAATGCTTTTGATAGCCATCAAACAGTCGGACGGGAAAGATATGTCAGTCGGGAAAAGGCTTTCCTGTATGGACTTTCCCCAACAGACTGAGTCGGTCGGCAATAGTATTTCGAGACCGACTGTCTGTCAATGGACGTTGTTTTCCCGACCAACTTGTCTGTTGGGGATGTAGTGTTGTGGTGTAGTGCTTTTACAGCTGTGGAATGGAAACGGTGTTCGTGCGTGGGATGAGTACAAACAGGAGGAATTTAACCTGCACGCGTTGCTGTTTGTAACCATCAACGATTGGCCCACTCTCAGTAACCTTTCAGGACAGACAAACAAGGGATACCACGCATGCACGCACTATTTAGTCGATAATCAAAGTATATACCTGGGAAGCTGCAGGAAGAATGTGTACCTGGGCCATCGTCGATTTCTTCTGACCAACCATCAAGGTCGAAAGAAAGGCAAGCATTTCAAAGGCGAGGCAGATCACCGGAAGAAGCCCGCCATGTGTACTGGTGATCACGTACTTGCTATGGTTAACGATTTACACGTAATCTTTGGAAAAGGGTCCCGTGGACTAGCTGTTCCGAAAGTGACGCCGGGGAGCACGCACCCATGTGGAAGAAGAAATCTATATTTTGGGACCTACCCTCCGGAAAGACCTAGAGGTCCGCTCTTCGATCGACGTGATGCACGTGATGAAGAACCTTTGCGCCAACCTGCTAGGCTTCTTGGGTGTGTATGGGAAGACAAAGATACAAATTGAGGCACGGGAGTACCGCAACGCTTGCACGAAAAAGACGGCATGCCTCCAAAGCAAAGATGAAGGTCCCGCCACCACGCTCTTACCAAAGAAGAGAAGGAAATATTCTTTGAATGCCTGCTTAGTATGAAGGTCCTGACTGGCTTCTCGTTGAATATAAAGGGAATAATAAATATGGCAGAGAAAAAGTTTCAGAACCTGAAGTCTCATGACTGCCACGTGATCATGATGCAACTGTTTCCAGTTGCATTGAGGGGGCTTCTACCAGAAAACGTCCGATTAGCCATTGTGAAGCTATGTGCATTCCTCAATGCAATCTCTTAGAAGGTGATCGATCCAGAAATCATACCAAGGCTAAGGAGTGATGTGGTGCAATGTCTTGTCAGTTTCGAGCTGGTGTTCCCACCATCCTTCTTCAATATCATGGCACACGTCCTAGTTCATCTAGTTGACGAGATTGTCATTTTGGGCCCCATATTTCTACACAATATGTACCCCTTTGAGAGGTTCATGGGAGTCCTAAAGAAATATGTCCGTAACCGCGCTAGGCCAGAAGGAAGCATCTCCATGGGCCATCAAACAGAGGATGTCATTGGGTTTTGTGTTGACTTCATTCCTGACCTTAAGAAGATAGGTCTCCCTAAATCGCGGTATGAGGGGAGGCTGGCTGGAAAAGGCACGCTTGGAGGGGAGACAATAATATGCAGGGACGGATATTCTTGGTCTCAAGCACATTGCACAGTTCTACAGAACTCTACTTTGGTGACCCCTTCTGTCGATGAACACAAGAGCAGTCTACGCTCCAAACACCCGGAGCAGTGCGACGACTGGATTACATGTGAACACATCAGGACTTTCAACAGTTGGTTGGAAACACGTCTCAGAGGTGAAAACACTGTTTGTGATGAGTTGTACTCGTTGTCCAGGGGACCATCTTCGACTGTTACGATTTGGAAAGGATACGAGATAAATGGGAATACATTTTACACGATCGCCCAAGATCAAAAGAGCACCAACCAAAACAGCAGTGTCCGCTTTGATGCAGCCACCGAGAGGGGAAAGGACACATATTATGGTTACATAGTGGACATATGGGACTTGACTACGGAGTAGATTTTAAGGTCCCTTTGTTTAAGTGCAAATGGGTCAATCTATCAGGAGGCGGGGTACAGGTAGACCCACAGTACAGAATGACAACAGTGGATCTGAACAATCTTGGGTACACTGACGAACCGTTCGTCCTAGCCAATGATGTGGCACAGGTTATCTATGTGAAGGACATGTCTACCAAACTGAGAAAAAGAAAAAATGAGGAAGCGAATACATCATACGATGAGTCAAAGCGCCACATAGTTCTTTCAGGAAAAAGGGACATCGTGGGAGTGGAGGGCAAGACAGACATGTCCGAAGATTATGAAAAGTTTCATGAAATTTCTCCCTTCAAAGTCAAGGCTGACCCAAGCATCCTGATAAATTATGAAGATTATCCATGGTTACGACGCAATAAGGAAAGGACACAAGCGAAGAAAAAGTGAAGACTTTCTCCACAACTATTATGATGATACCATGCCAACTTTCAACCTTTTTGTAGTTCATTTGAAATGCATGTTGTAATGCACAAGTTTCCGTATGAAACTCGATACTTGAAAGAGATTGTCCGTTTTGTACACGAAGTGCATCCAGTTTTTGCCGTAGTCCTCTCAACTTTCTTGCATATGCTGTGTGGATGAAATGATGATACCATGCCAAAATAAAAGAGAGGCGCAATGCTCACCGCACGCTATGTAGCTTCAGTAATGTGCGGGTGAGCACCGCGCTTCTCCCTTCATCGCCTCTACACTCGTGGCTTATAAACCATCATGAAAAGCAATCGCTTGGCGAGGTGGGACTAAAAAACAGCTGCAGAAAGAATCAACTAAAAAACTCTTTTACCGATTCATGCCACGAACCGGTACTAAAAGGTGCTCGTGGGAAAAAGAGCCACCTACAGGGCCACCACGGCATGCATACGACTAGAAACCCATTACTAGGGCCAGGATGAAGGCCCGCAGTAGGCCCAATAGGCCCACAAGCACAGAGAGTGATTTTAGGCCCATAAGCGTGCAGTTGGGAGGAGCTCGAAGTGGTTGGTTCGGCAGGGCTTATAAACCACTCCGAGCCCCTCTCGGCTAGCGAGGTGGGACTAAACATAGCACCGCACCGCGCCAGTTCCAGCACACGACCTTTGGTCCCGGTTGGTGCCACCAACCGGGACTAAAGGGGTGCATTGGTACCGGTTGTTGGCACCAACCGGGACCAATGCATCTCTTTTGTCCCGGTTTGTGGCACCAACCAGGACCAAAGGTCTCTGTATCCCGCCCTTTGGGCCGCTGAAAAGAGGCCTTTAGTCCCGGTTGGTGCCACCAACCGGGACTAAAGGGGTGCATTGGTCCCAGTTGGTGCCATGAACCGGGACAATTGCTCTGCCTATATAAGCAGCACTTGCGAAAATTTGGTTCAGTTCGTTCTTCCCCGCCGCCCGACGCCGCCAGGCTGCCCGTCTGCCTGGCTCGCCCGTCACCGTTGCCGCTCAAGATCGTCTCTGCCGCCTAACGCCGTCGCCGCTTCGCCTCGCCCATGCCCGCGACGCCCGCCTCTGCTCGCCGCCCAAGGCTGCCCAAGCGCCACCATCGACTGTCGCCAAGACCGCTTCCGCCCAAGGCCAAGACCTTGCCGTCGTTGCCGCCATCCCCGACACTGTCGCTGTGAGCAAAAGTTTTGCTAATTTAATTTGATGTTAGTAGTAGTTAATTTAGATGTGTAGTATAATTTAGATGTGTAGTTAATTGAGTTAGATTTTGTTAGATTTTATTTAGATCTTTTTGTAGTTCATAGATTTTTTTGTTAGATGTGTAGTAATTTAGATGTGTAGTTCATAGATTTTTGTGTTAGATTTTTTTCCATATTGTGTAATTAATTTGTTCATATTGTGTTTTTTTTCTGTTAATAGATTTGTTTGGTGATATTATTGTTGAATATGCATGTTTGTATGTTCATATATATGCAAAGATCGAATATGTCAAATTTTTATGATTTTTTTCTGTTCATAGAATTTTTATGATTTTTTTCTGTTGTAATTTTGTTCATAGAATTTTAATGATTTTTTTGTTCATAGTATTTTCTTTGTCAATTTATGTATATGTTCATATTGTGTATGTATAGGAAAATTGTGAATGATAGAAGTCATTTATTAATATGTTCATATTTAGAATAGAGGAAAAAGGAAAAATAAGAAGAGAAAGTGTTTAATATAATTAGTTAGAAAAACAATAGAACTATAGTTAAACTAGTTTATTTTTAGTAAGTACTACTTTATTTCATTTATAGTAAGTGCTTCATATATAGTTGAACTAGCTAGTTGATTTAATAAACTACTTTATTTTACTATATATAGAAGTAGTTTGTTTTTAGTTAGTACTACTTTATTTATTTATAGTAAGTGCTTAGTAGTTGAACTAGTTGATTTAATTAATAAAACTACTTTATTTAACTATATATAGAAGTAGTTCCCGCATCGACGTCGACGATGCCTATCCCGCATCCTCGTCGTCGTCGACTCGGCAGTGGAGGCCTGCTTGATCAGGGCCATGTTCGGGATTGGGCTCCGCCGGGCTGGTATTGGGAGGTGCTACCTTCCGGGGGACGTAAATTGGTGAGGAGGCAGCTCGTTGTTAACCCGATCCTTGTTTGGTGACGGTCGCGTGGGCCAGTGACGGTGCCGAGGCTTCCGGACACCGCGGAGGTGGTACGTCACCGTGTCAGCGAGGAGGACGAGCACGTCCGTCGCTACATGGTTGCATTAGAGGACAGGTTCGACAATACCTGGCAGGTTCTTTAGGGATCTCACTGGAGCTATGATCCTGTGATGGTTCCTTATCTTTGGGTGTACACCGCCCGCGACGATACCCGTTGGGCGCTACGGTTCTAGCTGTATTAATTAGTGATGCTATATCTATGATAGTATTCGAGGAGTATCAGTGATAATATTCGATGATGTACGGACACAAGAGATGATGTAGTTTTGGTTATAATTGAATGCATGCTAATTTGAATACTACTTTATTTTACGATTTGGTTTTTCTTATTGAATGCTCATATTGGAAAAGTACTCCTACTTTGAATGCTAAAATTGAAGAGCACTCTATGCAGAAATCTAGGAGCCCCTCCATCATCCACGCCGTCGTGGGGGTAGCTTCTCCTTCATTCCCGTGTGCTAGACAATTTGGGTACGCACTCGGGAATGAAAGGAGGAGCTACGTACCATCACCGATAGTCACCACGTGATTAATAACAATGATCTAATTTAGGTTTTTTAGTACATATATTTAATTGTACAAGTTTAAAATTTGAATTAGGATTATAGCCCGGAAATGTCGTACTTGGACGACGAAAACCGCCCAGGGGAGTGCGACTGGTGCCACGACGACTGAGGTATGTGCGACAGGTTCATTGAGATGGACGAAGATCGGTGCTTCAGCATTAAGCTCGAGGAGACCTTCGATGTTCATACGGTACGCAACGATGACAATTGTTTTTTTCGTAATTAAGCACGACTTCAACTGTTTTAACGTGTATTCTTCATCTTTTCCAATTCGACTAGCTTATCCCATGCTATGCAGGACGCTATGTCTTGGAGAGGATGGGTTTTGAAGACCATTAAAGTATGGAAACCAAAAAAATTCTTCTAAGGAACCATCATGGTGTGGATTTTAAAGTAAAGTTGTACAATGCTGAGAGTGTAACCCATTTTGGTTGCAAAAATTGGGAAGCACTTTGCAAGATGTATGGTTTTGATGAGGGTATGCTTGTCACCATGGATCTTGGTGATCCTACAATCGAGCAGGACAATATGGACATTTGGGTCCTTGTGGATACACCTCCAATTCTTCCCCCATGTGAGCTTAACATAGTTACTAAGTAATTTATATTGTCTATTTCAAAATAGTTGACAGCTTATTTCCATTGACAGCTTATTTTCATTCTTCAAAGAATGTGCGGAAGATGGTAGACAAAACCCACTACATCGATGGCTCCGAATTAACTTATAAGGAGAAAAAGCATTTGATCGCATTTTGTACTGATCTTGAGAATTACAATGTCTACAATCGAACTCCTCAACATTATGGTCAATACGTGCCACTAGTGCACGTGTTGAACTACTGATAACTACCATGGAGATACCCGGTAAGATTTTTACTATTACGACATCCGTGCATCTTTTGCATACTTCTAAATCTAGTACATCATTGCTAACTACGAAGTTATTACTATGTTTTTCAACAGATAGTCCCGAATGATTGTGTGCCTCATCCGATGTATACGCATCGGTCGCCTTTGATGTTTTGAACATACAACCAGGTCGCCCTCTTAATCTCAACTGTCCATACCGCATTTCTAAAAGAAGTGGAGACACGACAATCAAAGAATAAAAAAAATTTATGGACAGTCGCAAGGAGCTTCTTGGAAGCAAAAGGAAGCGAAGCGCAAGAATTGGAGACTGGATGATCTCCATTCTTCATAATGGAGAGTCAGGGTCTATATTGTTTTATGCTATTTTATCTTAAGTGTGTTTAGGTCTACCTGATACTGATGATGTGCTAAGAACAATTATGTAGGGTTGGGTTTGATGACTATGAGTATGATGATCGTATGACTTGTTATTAATAACGAGTAGAAGTTGTATGATGATGCATGATTAGTAGGACTTGTTATTATATATGATGATGTATGATGCGAGCATGAAGAGTTTTTATATATCAGCGGGTGAAATGAACATAGCAGTAGCGTTGGTAAACCAAGCACGAAGATAAGATAGGACAGTTCTCTCTATTAGTTAGCTAATAAAAACCTAAATTAACCCCCAAAATCCCTAAACCAACCACTTTAAAAAAAACCTCAGCTGCAGCCAGCTTCTGACGCGTGGATGCCTTTTGGTCCCCCTGCCTTGGCTGCCCGCAGCGGCCACGTGGATGCCCATCTGTCCCGGTTCGTGTAAGAACCGGGACTAAAGGGGGGAGGCATTAGTAACGACCTATTAGTCCCGGTTCAAGAACCGGGACTAAAGGCCCTTACGAACCGGGAAAATGCCCTGTTTTCTACTAGTGACTAATCTTTATTATAGATAGCTCACGGACTCGATTACACAAAGAGATCACAAAGCAAAACTCAAAACTACTTGATATCAAAACTTAAATCTACTAGATCAAGATACTACTAAAAGGATCGAACTAAATAAAATGGTAAAGATAGGAGTGTGATGGTGATACGATACCGGGGCACCTCCCCCAAGGTTGGCAGTTGCCAAGTGGAGTGCCCATACCCATGTGATTATGTCCTCGGAGGTGGTGAAGTAGGAGTTGTTGATGATGTAGGCTTGTCGTCCATCTTCCAAGGCATAGGCTCACCATCATAGAAGGATGAGCGAGTCTCTGGGATCCTTAAATCTACAGCCAAACTCATCCTCTTGAATCTATATTCATACTCACAGTTTTGGTTTTGCAGGTCATAGATCTGGGCTTGGAGGTGCTCGATTTTCTCTTGAAGCTTGAAGATGGTCTCCCCAATGACTTTGGCATCTAGGTTGTGTTTGTTGGTGAACTCCGTGATCATCATCTAGTTGGCGTTGAGTCCATGCTCCACCATCCCTTGGCACTTGAAAACTTGCTGCTCCACGGCTTCGAGCTTTGTCTCCACGCTTCCGGTACGCCTTGGTCCCTCCACATCGCGGATGTGCAGCATCCCCTCACGCATCTCAATGGTTTGAGGGTGTTGCAGCACCTCCGTGAGATAGGTGTTGATAACCCTCTCGAAAAACTTGTCCTTGGGAGCGCTTGGAGACGTCATGATGCTCTAGATTTGAAACAGAAACAGCTCAAAACGAAAACGGAGGATATTTGTGTGATACGGTGGTCAAAACCTTCGGAAGTTTATATAATGAATTTTTACCGACCAAAAAACGTAACGTGCAAGGAAACGGAGTCCAGGAGACACACGAGGTGTCCACGAGATAGGGGGGCACGCCCAGTAAGGGTGGGCGCGCCCTCCACCCTCATGGAGGCCTCATGTCCTTCCCGGACTACTTCTTTCTTCCTAAAATTATTAAATATTCCAAAACTGATAAAAATTGCCATTGGAGTTGTTTTGGTGTCGGATTACTTACCGTACCACATACCTATTCCTTTTCGAGTCTCAAACATTCCGAAAGTGTCCCTTATGTATTCCTCCGGGTCACGGTTTCAATGATATTAGTTTCAACATTGATAGGATTACTTGAGATGTAATGTTTAATTCTTTGACCGTTCACCACCCTCGCATTTGTGCCTTCTAAGTTGTTGATTTTTATGGCACCAGAACGATAGACCTCCTCGATAACGTAAGGACCTTCCCATTTAGAGAGAAGTTTTCCTGCAAAAAATCTTAAACGAGAGTTGAATAATAACACATAATCACCTACGTTAACCTCACGCTTTTGTATCCTTTTATCATGCCAACGTTTGCCTTTTTCTTTGAATAGCTTGGCATTCTCATAGGCTTGGGTTCTCCATTTATCAAGTGAGCTAATATCAAACAACCTCTTCTTACCGGCAAGTTTGAAGTCATAGTTGAGCTCTTTAATAGCCCAATACGCTTTATGTTCAAGTTCAAGAGGTAAATGACATGCTTTTCCATAAACCATCTTATATGGAGACATACCCATAGGATTTTTGTATGCAGTTCTATAGGCCCATAATGCATCATCATGTTTTTTGAACCAATTCTTTCTAGATCTATTGACAGTCTTTTGCAAAATTAATTTGAGCTCTCTATTGCTCAACTCTACTTGACCACTAGACTGTGGATGATAAGGAGATGCGATTCTATGATTAACATCATACTTAGCAAGCATCTTACGGAAAGCACCATGAATAAAATGTGAACCACCATCAGTCATAAGATGTCTAGGGACTCCAAACCTCGGAAAAATAACTTCTTTAAGCATTTTAATAGAAGTGTTATGATCATCACTACTAGTTGGAATAGCTTCTACCCACTTAGTAACGTAATCAACAGCAACTAAAATATGAGTGTAGCCATTAGAGGCAGGAAAGGGTCCCATATAATCAAGGCCCCAAACATCAAACGGTTCAATAACAAGAGAATAATTCATAGGCATTTCTTGACGTCTACTAATATTACCAATTTTTTGACACTCATCACAAGATAAGACAAACTTATGAGCATCTTTGAAGAGAGTAGGCCAATAAAAACCGGATTGCAATACCTTGTGTGCAGTTCTATCTCCAGCGTGGTGTCCTCCATATGATTCAGAGTGACACTTGCGTAGGATCTGTTCCTATTCATGCTCAGGTACACAACGTCTAATAACACCATACTCCTTCTTTATAAAGGTGTGGGTCATCCCAGAAGTAATGTCTTCAATCATAAAAGAACTTTTTCTTTTGCTGGTATGTGAAACTAGGAGGTATAAATTTAGCAACAATGTAATTAGCATAATCAGCATACCAAGGAGCAGTACGAGAAGCATTAACGACCGCTAATTGTTCATCGGGAAAGCTATCATCAATCGGTAGTGGGTCATCAAGAACATTCTCTAACCTAGACAAGTTATGCGCAGAACGGGTTCTCAGCTCCCTTTCTATCAATAATATGCAAATCAAATTCTTGGAGCAGGAGAACCCATCTAATGAGTCTAGGCTTAGCATCTTTCTTTTCCATAAGATATTTAATAGCAGCATGATCAGTGTGAATAGTAACTTTGGAATCAATAATATAAGGTCCAAACTTATCACATGCAAACACAACTGCTAAGAATTCTTTTTCAGTAGTAGCATAATTTCTCCGGGCAAAGGTCAAGAGTCTTACTAGCATACTGGATAACATTCAATTTCTTATCAACTCTTTTCCCTAGAACAACACCTACAAAGATAATCACTAGCATCACACATAATTTCAAAAGGTAAATTCCAATCAGGTGGCTGAACAATAGGTGCGATGATCAAAGCTTTCTTAAGTATTTCAAATGCTTCTACACAATCATCATAAAAGACAAAAGGAATATCTTTTTGCAATAAATTAGTCGAGGCCTAGAGATTTTAGAAAAGTCCTTAATGAACCTCCTATAAAAACCGGCATGACCAAGGAAACTTCTTATACCTTTTATGTCCTTGGGACATGGCATCTTTTCAATAGCATCAACTTTAGCTTTATCAACTTCAATACCTCTCTCGGAAATCTTATGCCCCAAAACAATGCCTTCATTAACCATAAAGTGACACTTTTCCCAATTCAAGATGAGACTAGTGTCTTCGCATCTCTGCAAAACTCGATCAAGGTTGCTCAAGCAATCATTAAAAGGGGATCCATAAACGGAGAAATCATCCATGAATACCTCGCAAATCTTTTCACAAAAGTCAGAGAATCTAGCCATCATGCATCTTTGAAAGGTAGCAGGTGCATTACATAAACCAAAAGGCATACGTCCATAAGAAAAAGTACCGAAAGGGCAAGTAAAAGTAGTTTTTGATTGATCCCACGCTGACACAGGTATTTGAGAGAAACCAGAATAACCATCTAGAAAGTAGAAATGTGTGTGTTTGGATAGTCTTTCTAGCATTTGATCAATAAAAGGTAAAGGGTAATGATCTTTCTTAGTAGCTTTATTTAATTTACGGAAATCAATTACCATCCTATAACCTGTAATAATTCTTTGCGGGATCAATTCATATTTATCATTAGGAGCGACAGTAATACCTCCCTTTTTAGGGACACAATGGACAGGGCTTACCCAATCACTATCAGCAACGGGATAAATTATACCTGCCTCAAGGAGCTTTAGTATCTCCTTTCTTACCACTTATTTCATCTTGGGATTCAGTCGTCATTGAGGATCTCTAACAGGTTTAGCATCAGCCTCCAAATTAATTTTGTGTTGGCATAACGTGGGACTAATGCCCTTAAGAGTTTTCAATAGCAGCGCGGTGCTTCTTTAGAGTTTTCAATAATCTTTCTTCTTCTTGCTCTAAAAGGTTAGCACTAATAATAACAGGATATATTTTCTTTTCATCAAGATAAGCATACTTAAGATTATCAGGTAATGGTTTGAGTTCAAACACGGGATCACCCTTGGGTGGAGGGGGATCCCCAAGAATTTCAACGGGAAGGTTGTGTTTCAGCATAGGTTCCTGTTTAAGGAACACTTCATCTATTTCCCTTCTTTCCTTCATAAACATATCAATTTCATGGTCTAGCAAATATTGTTCTAACGGATCAGTAGGAGGTACGAAAATGGAAGCAAGACCAATAATCTCATCCTTACTAGGTGATTCTCTATCACGAGGTTGTCTACGAAACTTTGCAAAATTAAACTCATGAGACATACCCTCTAAGCCAATTGTAACAGTATCCTTTTCACAATCAATCCTAGCATTAACTGTATTAAAGAAGGGTCTACCAAAAATAATGGGACAAAAGTCATCTTGTGGGGAACCAAGAACAAGAAAATCAGCAGGATATTTAACCTTCCCACACAAGACTTCAACATCTCTAACTGTCCCAACTGGTTTAATGGTATTCCTATTAGCAAGCTTAATAGTAACATCAATACCTTCCAATTCAACGGATGCAATGTCGTGCATAATTTCTTTATACTAGATGAATTCCCCGTGCCTTGTTGCGGGTATTTCGGGATTAATTTGAGAAGCTATACATTAATGAAACAAATAATAAAATACCCTGATATTTGTATAGAACCATAGTATGTTAGTAGTGCAAAAATACAGGGCGGTTAAGTTGAGACGGAAATTTTAAGAAGTACATAGTGTATAGAAATTATATTCAGTGCAATCACTTCGTATAGTATATGTAGAAATGAGCCATGTGTCATGAAAATTGCTGGGGTCCTTGTTCTTGAAAATGGCTTGGAGGTGGCATTCACCCTTTTTGATGTAGCCAAAAGTGATAATGTGATGTTCACGGGCAGTTGGTTGCTGATGTTTTCTCCCTGAAATTTGCTTCTGATAGTTCTGCATGATTTTGGATTTGTAGAATACGTGAGCTGACTCACTGCGTGCATGTGTATGATGTGTCTTCTTGGTACAACTGATGGAAGAGTGATGTGAGGCTTTAGAGGCGTTCTCGAGTGCAAGTGTTAGAAGAGGAGATGATGGAAAACAATAAGACGGTAGCACAGCAAATAATTATTGTGTAAAAAAGGAAAGTAATACGATGTAAGAGAACAGAGAATTAGCACCTGACATTTTGTGGTAGAAATTTAAACATCATGATCTGCCAGACTCCTTTTAGGAAAAACCAAAGTGAAGAGTTGGCGTAGCAAAGTAAACAGTAAGGGTAAAAATGAGAGAGCATCTGGCATCTTAACCATTTTGTACAGTAAGATTGCACATATTTTTGTTCACCCTATTTATTCGTGAAGAATTACACTAATAGAAAAGGGGGCAATGGCCCAGGCCAGTTCAGCCCATTAGTCCCGGTTCAATCCAGAACCGGGACCAATGGAGCTATTTGCCCCGGTTCGTGAGCCCAGGGGGCCGGCCGGGCCACGTGGGCCATTGGTCCCGGTTCGTCCGGACCTTTTGGTCCCGGTTGGTGGGACGAACCGGGACCAATGGGCCTGGCTCCTGGCCACCACTATTGGTCCCGGTTGGTGGCATGAATCTGGGACCAAAGGCTCTTTAGCCCGGTTGATGCCACCAACCGGGAACAATGGTGGTGCCTATTTATACCCCCTCGCCCAAGAGCAGAGCACACTGCTCTGCTTTTTCTGGCCGAGGGGGAGAGGGCTTGGTGGTGCTCTAGCTCACCTCCTATGCACACAAGGTGTTCGATGGAATGCCCGAGCCACACTACTTAAGGTTTCTCCTCTCCAAGCTCGACCGCCAAGCTCCATTTTCCTCAATATTTATCTAGGTTTAGCGGTCCGTCACGCCCCTTCCCCATCTTCACCGCCGTCGATCACCCGCGCCGATCTCATCGCCGACACCAACGTGGTGAGCCTCTTGTTCTTATCTTCTTTCTGAAAGGAAAAATATTCTTACTTGTATGTTTAGATAGATACTTGTATTATTTTCTTACTTTTATTATTGCATCTTATATAGTGCTATGGTTCTGGTATCCGCCCCCGTCGGCCCTCGTCCTGTCTATGATTCGGATGTGGTATATATTATCTTTTCATAAATATTGGTTCATTTATTGTTTATGAAAATTATGCCGACCAACGTGACATAGATTTTATTTATCTATGAGGTTGTTGAACCGGAAATTCCAACCGACCCTATTGTCGAGAGGTTAAATTTAGTTGAAGAAGAAAACAATTTCTTGAAGGAAAAAATAAAAAAACTTGAGGAGGAGAAGATGATATTGGAGTTGCATGTTGCGGATGTAAATGCGATGATCACAAGATCAAGATGGATGCAATGCGCTTGAAGATGAGAAAGATTAGAAAATATGCCATTCATACCGAGGCTTGGTATCATTATGTCGTTGGGTCAGTTGTTACCTTGGTTGCGATTATGATCGCATTTGTTTTCGCATTGAAATGTTTTACATAGTTTCAATGTATGGTTTAATTAATTTAGATGCTCTGCAGAGCTTTATGTCGTTAGATGAGAACTATGTATGTACTTTGGTTTTTATGTGATGATGAACTTCTATTAATTTGGTCACTTAATTATCTATTCATGATGTTCTGTAATGATTTTTGACACACTTAATTATATATAATGCACGCAGATGAACCGGCAATGGATGTACGGTGACCGACACACCTCCGAGTACATTAAGGGCGTGCATGATTTTCTCAAGTGGCTGAGGCAAACAAGCAGAATGGTTTTATGTGTTGTCCATGCCCTATATGTGGGAATACGAAGTCTTACTCGACCGGAAAATCCTTCACACCCACCGCTTTACAAGGGTTTCATGCCACACTATAATGTTTGGACGAGGCACGGAGAAATAGGGGTTATGATGGAAGACGGCGAGGAAGAAGAGTACGATGACAACTATGTGCCCCTGAATACGGTGATGCTATTGAACATCAAGATGCACCAGACGATGTGCACGATGGTGCCGCAACAAAGTAAGCCATCAAGATCAAGAGGAACCAGACGATGTGCCCAATGATGATGATCTCCGCTGGGTCATTGTCGATGCAAGGACACAATGCGAAAGTCAAAAGGAGAAGCTGAGGTTCGATCGCATGTTAGAGGATCACAAAAAAGGGTTGTACCCCAATTGCGAAGATGGCAACACAAAGCTCGGTGCATACTCGAATTGCTGCAGTGGTAGGCAGAGAATGTCTGTGCTCGATAAAGGATTTGAGAAGCTACTGAAAATAATGAAGAAGAAGCTTCCAAAGGATAACGAATTGCCCGACAAGACATACGCAGCAAAGAAGGTCGTATGCCCTCTAGGATTGGAGGTGGAGAAGATACATGCATGCCCTAATGATCTGCATCCTCTATCGCGATGCCTACAAGGATCTGAACGCATATGCCCGGTATGCGGTGCATTGCGATATAAGATCGACGAGATGACCCCGGTGATGTTGACGGCGAGCCTCCCGGAAGAGGGTTCTGCGAAGGTGATGTGGTATGCTCCTATAATACCACGGTTGAAACGTCTGCTCGTAAACGGAGAGCATGCCAAGTTGATGCGATGGCACGGTGAGGACAAGAAGAAAGACGGAAGTTGAGAGCACCACGACGGGTCATGATGGAGAAAAATCGAGAGAAAGTACTGGGATGAGTTTGCAAAGGACCCAAGGAACGTATGGTTTGCTTTAAGCGCGAATGGCATTAATCCTTTCGGGGAGCAGAGCAGCAATCACAGCACCTGGCCCATGACTCTATATATGTATGTATAACCTTCCTCCTTGGATGTGCATGAAGCGGAAGTTCATTATGATGCCAGTTCTCATCCAAGGCCCTAAGCAACCCGGCAACGACATTGATGTGTACCTAAGGCCATTAGTTGAAGAAATTTTACAGCTGTGGAATGGAAGCGGTGTACGACGTGGGACGAGCACAAAAGGAGGAATTTGACCTAAAGGCGTTGCTGTTCGTGACCATCAACGATTGGCCCGCTCTCGGTAACCTTTCGTGACAGACAAACAAGGGATACCACGCATGCACGCACTGTTTACTTGACACCGATAGTATATACCGGGAAGCTGCAGGAAGAATGTGTACTGGGCCATCGCCGATTTCTTCCGACCAACCATCAATGTCGAAAGAAAGGCAAGCATTTCAAAAGCGCAGGCAGATCACCGGAAGAAGCCCGCCATGCGTACCGGTGATCACATACTTGCTATCGTCAATGATTTACACGTAATCTTTGGAAAGGGTCCCGGCGGACTAGTTGTTCCGAATGACGCTGAGAATCACGCACCTATGTGGAAGAAGAAATCTATATTTTGGGACCTACCCTACTAGAAAGACCTAGAGGTCCGCTCTTCGATCGACGTGATGCACGTGATTTAAGAACCTTTGCGTGAACCTGCTAGGCTTCTTGGGCGTGTATGGGAAGACAAAAGATACACCGAGGCACGAGAGGACCTGCAACGCTTGCACGAAAAAGAGGGCATGCCTCCAAGCATATGAAGGTCCCGCCAGCTATGCTCTTACGAAAGAAGAGAAAGAAATATTCTTTCAATGCTCGCTAAGTATGAAGGTCTCACCGCTTCTCGTCGAATATAAAGGGAATAATAAATATGCGGAGAAAAAGTTCCGAACCTAAAGTCTCATGACTGCCACGCGTGATTATGACGCAATCGCTTCCGGGTTCATTGAGAGGGCTTCTACCAGAAAACGTCCGATTAGCCATTGTGAAGCTATGTGCATTCCTCAATGCAATATCTCAGAAGGTGATCGATCCAGAAATCGTACCAACGCTAAGGAGTGATGTGGCGCAATGTCTTGTCAGTTTCGAGCTGGTGTTCCCACCATCCTTGTTCAATATCATGACGCACGTCCTAGTTCATCTAGTCGACGAGATTGTCATTCTGGGGCCCGTATTTCTACACAATATGTACCCCTTTGAGAGGTTCATGGGAGTCCTAAAGAAATATGTTTGTAACCGTGCTAGGCCAGAAGGAAGCATCTCCATGGGCCACCAAACAGAGGATGTCATTGGGTTTTGTGTTGACTTCATTCCTAGCCTTAAGAAGATAGGTCTCCCTAAATCGCGGTATGAGGGGAGACTGACTGGAAAATGCACGCTTGGAAGGGACTCAATAATATGCAGGGACGGATATGCTTGGTCTCAAGCACACTACACAGTTCTCTGAGAACTCTACCTTGGTGACCCGTATGTCGATGAACACAAGAACAGTCAAGGCTCCAAACACCCGGAGCAAAGGCGACGACTGGATTACATGTGAACACATCAGGACTTTCAGCAGTTGGTTGGAAACACGTCTCAGAGGTGACAGCACTGTTTGTGATGAGCTGTACTTGTTGTCCAGGGGACCATCTTCGACTGTAATGATTTGGAAAGGATACGAGATAAATCAGAATACATTTTACACGATTGACCAAGATGAAAAGAGCACCAACCCAAACAGCGGTGTCCTCTTTGATGCAGCAACCGACAAGGGAAATGACACAAATTATGGTTACATAGTAGACATATGGGAACTTGACTACGGAGTAGATTTTAAGGTCCCTTTGTTTAAGTGCAAGTGGGTCAATCTGTCAGAGGCGTGCATGTGTAGACCCACAAAGACGGAATGACAACAAAGGATCTGAAAAATCTTGGGTACAATCGACGAACCGCTCGTCCTAGCCAATGATGTGGCACAGGTTATCTATGTGAAGGACATGTCTACCAGACCGAGGAAAAGAAAAGATAAGGAAGCGAATACATCATACAATGAGTCAAAGCGCCACATAGTTCTTTTCAGGAAAAAGGGACATCCACAGGAGTGGAGGGAAAGACAGACATGTCCGAAGAGTATGAAAAGTTTCATGAAATTCCCCCTTCAAAGTCAAGGCTGACCCAAGCATCCTGATAAACGATGAAGATTATCCATGGTTACTAGCAATAAGCAAACGACACAAGCAAAGAAAAAGTGAAGACTTTCTCCGCAACTATTATGATGATACCATGCCAACTTTGTAATGCATTTAGTATGATACCATTGTCCGCTTTGTACATGCACATGCTATGCCAACTTTTTCAGAGTTCATTTGAAAACTATGAATTTGAAAACCTCGCCAACCGAAGGGCGCCACACCGTTTTATAAGCCCGTCCCTCTACACGCCTTGTTGAGCTCACAAACTTGTGATTCACACAAATTTCAAAGAATTCAAATTTGAAAACTAATGGCACAAACAGAAAGTTTATAATTTTGCTGACCTAAAAGCAAAAAGAATTAAAAAATAAAGCACAAAACAACAAACAATAAATAATGCAGAAAGCAAAACAAAAAAACTGGAAAAAAAATAAAAATAGCAACAATAAGTATTTTGTTGTAAGTAGCAACAAAATAAAATAAATAAAGCAACATAGAAAACAAAAAAAATGTTTTCAAATTTGAAAACTAATGGCACTAACAGAAAGTTTATAATTTTTCTAAAACTAAAAGCAAAAAGAATTAAAAAATAAAGCAAAAAACAACAAAAAATAAATAATAATGCAGAAAACAAAACAAAAAAACTGGAAAAAAATAGTGCCGCCTACTGGACCCCCACGGCCTGAATACGACTAGAAACCCTACATGGCCAGGATTCGGACCCGCGGGAGGCCAAGTAGGCCCACAGGCACATAGCTAGTGACAGATTAGGCCCGAAAGCCTGCAGTGGAGAGGAGCTCGAGAGGGTGGGTGCAACAGCGCTTATAAACCACTCTCGAGCTCTCTCAACTAGCGAGGTGAGACTAAACTTTTCGGCGCGGGGCAGCACAAGGCCTTTGGTCCCAGTTGGTGGCACCAACCGGGACTAAAGGGGGCATTGGTCCCGGTTCGTGGCACCAACCGGGACTAATGCCCCCCTTTAGTCCTGGTTGGAGCCACCAACCGGGACCAAAGGCCGCCGCTTCCCGCCCTTTGGGCTGCTGAAAATTGGCCTTTGGTCCCGGTTGGTGGCACCAACCGGGACTAAAGGGGGGCATTAGTCCCGGTTGGTGCCACGAACCGGGACCAATGCTCAGTGTATATAAGCAACACTTGTGAAAATTTTCAGTTTCATCGCCAAGATTTGCCCTCTCGACGACGCCGCGGACCTCCTCGACGCCGCCAGTTGCCCGCCGCTGCCGCTGCCGTCTGCGTTTCGAAGCTCACGCCGACGCCGTCCGCCGCCCTCGAGCCCACGCTGCCGGCCGCGCCTGCGCCACGCCCGACGCTGCCCGCCCGCCCGGCGCCGTCGCCGCCTCAACGCCATCTGCTTCGACACCGGCGTGCCTCAAGGCTTCGACGCCGCCGGCCATGCCCCGCCGCCTCGTGAGCACCTGCCCTACCCTGCCCGCCCCTGCCCTGCCCTGCTTGCCTGCCGGGCGCCACAGCCTGCCGCCACGCCCTGTTTTTTTGTTTAATTTTTTTCATATATATATATATATATATATATATATATATATATATATATATATATATATATAATGTATGTGTATGTATGTGGCTATATGTTTTTGTTCATATGTTGCAATATGTTTATTTTATTTTTATTAGTTTATTTTTTTGTTCATATGTGATGTATATGTGTATGTGATATATGTGATGTTTTTTTGGTTCATAGAAAGTTTTTTGTTCATATATAGAAAGTTACAATTTTAGAAAAGTTTTATATATGCAAAAGTTACAATTTTAGAAAAAGAAGGATAGGAAAGAAGAAAGTATAAGAAGAGGAAAGAAAGAAGAAGAGGAGAGGAAAAGAAGAGAAGAAATAAGTAAGAAGAAGAAAAAGAAGAAAAAGAGAGGAGAAGAAGAAAGGAATAGTGGAGATTTTCTCTTCTTCTCCACTATTCCTTTCTTCTTCTCCTCTTTTTTTCTTTTTTTTTCTTCGATCTTCTCCTCTAGCTATTCCTTTCTTCTTCTCATCTTTCTTCTTCTTCTTAATTTTTATCGAGAACGAGGGTGTCGAGGATCACCGAGGGGTCGAGGGTCGGGAACTAGGGTAGAGGGTCGAGGGTCGTTAAGGGGTCAAAGGTCGAGGGTTTCAGGGTCGAGGGTTCGAGGGTTCTATAGGGTCGAGGGATCGAGGGTCGAGGGTACCAGGGTCGTCTAGGGGTTGAGGGTTCCAGGGTCGTCGAGGGTTCAAGGGGTCGAGAGAGGTTTCCTAGTGTCAAAGTATTGAAGAAATCCATGGCTTCATCATTAGTCGAGTAACCAGGGCATAATGGTGCGAAGTCCTCCAAAGTTGATACGGAATGGAGTCTGGATAGGATAATTTGCCTTTTAGTGCAATTTCAGCAAAGGCCTTCCAAATAACGATATTCGGAAGGTTCTTGCTGAACTTTGTACCAAAAGCGAATTATCCTATCTGGGACTCCGCTCCAAAATAACTTTGGAGAGCTGCACCATCATGCACCTCACATTTCGCCTAATGATGAAGACATGGTTTTGTTGAATCCTTTGACACTAGGCAACCTCCCGACCTCGGCGATCCTCGACCCCTTGACCTCGACCTCGGCGATCCTCGACCCTTGATAAAAAGCAGTAAGAAGAAAAAAAAGAGGAGAAGAAAGAATAGAGGAGTTCTTCTCCTCTATTCTTTCTTCTCCTCTTTTTTTCTTCTTCCTCCTCTTTTTTTTATCGGGAACGAGGGTCGTCGAGGGTCGCCGACCGGTAGAGGAAACCCTAATTAAATAGCAAGTATCGTCGGTGTGAGATACATGTGGCCACCCCTCCTTGAAGCGTTCTCGAGGCCACCCCCTAACCCTTGAAGCGTTGTCGAGGCCAATTCAAACCCTAGAGAAGCAGCGTCGAGGCCACTAATTAATATGATTCCTTATTGTGATTAGCTAGCTAGTACTACGTTAGCCACAAATATATCCATATCTGTCATGTTTGAATAATAATTGCAATGTTTTAAATATTTGTAGAAACGATGGACACCCATACGAGACGAAGCACAAGAAGCATTGTTGAGGGACATAATCGCACAAGGAAGTGATGTCGTACGCCTCGTTGATGTTTCTCAACGACAACGATGGTTTGGAAGGAGAGGGTGAAGAAGCAGCTGGCTATGATTTACATGGCTCCGATGACCCAATGTCGGTGCAAGAAGGAGAGGGTGAAGAAGTAGACCGTGAGGACGGCTCCGGTGATCACCAAACCGAGTCCGCCAGGTATATATATTAGTTAAGCCTGTCCGACTAGCTAATTGATGCATTCATTGTTTTGGTATGTACACATATTAATTAACTCTCGTCTTTGTTCTTTTTTCTAGCCCTCCGGATCGAGCACAACTTCAATAAAGAGACGAGGCCCGAAGAAAAAGTTGAGCTCGGATGAAAAGTTTGAGATCATACAAATCGCGTGTGACGGCCAACCGATTGAACCCTACCGGACAAAGAAGGCATTTGTTGCTCAGTGCGGGGTTCTGGTTAGGGACGAGATCCCGATCAGCATCCACCAATGGTATAAGCCTAAGAACGAAGACCCTGAGGTGTCTTATGTCAATGATATGCAGAAAAATGATCTTTGGACTGAGCTGAAGTCAAATTTCACCCTACCGCCAGAGGATGATCCGGAGAAGCCAGTTATAGAGCCATTAATCAAGTCTTTTTCTCAAGAAGATGGCAGTCCTATTCAGGAATTGGAAGAAAGACCTCAATAGGTATGTCGAAAAAAATGAGACACCAGAATTCAAGGGCAAATATGAGAAGATCAGAGATGATCGCCCGCATTTGTGGCCCACAAGACATCGGAAAAGAGTAAAAGATGTCGGCGACAAACACAAGAAATGTTGCGAAGAAGAAGCTTCACCATCGCAGACGGGGTCGTGGCTACCTCGTAGCCCGACCTAAGTATTAAGGCTGAGAATGATCTGCTTGATAAAGGGATCGAACCAGAGATAATGAACTGGCCTGACCGTTGCCGGACTTGGTTCTTCGGGGCCGGCGGATCCTTGGACCCTATAGCAGGGAAGTGCATTTGGACGGACGAACAATTGGACATACCAGTCAAGAGGCTTCAGCAATATATCGAAGCAACGTAGCAAGGGACGTTCGTTCTAGACAGGGAGAAGGACGAGCTCACAATGGCCCTCGGGAATCCTGAGCACCCTGGACGGACACGAGGCAAGCCAGGCTCCGTTTCGTGGAAGGCTGGATTTCGAGCGCAGGGGTTACAAAACCAGGAGAGGAGGAAGAAATCGGAGCAGAGCCAATCGCAGCGCTGCACGAAAGGGTAATGGGGCTAGAGGAACGAAGCAGATCGCATCAAACGACCTGCGAAGCTTCCCCGCTACCCGCCATCTCAGCGGAGAAGCAGCGTGGCTTCCACCGAGCTGCTTCAGCCGGAGCATGCCTTGACGGCTCCTGCCAGCTATCCTGTGGATGCTATCACGAAGGCTGAAAATTGCCACCTTATGGCGCAATGGATGAATTTGAAGGTCAAGGCGGCTCTTGGCTCTGTTTATCCTACTAAACCCGACTCAACTTTTCACTGCCGGCCGATTCCAGAAGGATATGCTAAGGTGATGGTCGATGAAATAACGGAGGGATTTGAGGACCTCCGGCTTGACCACCCTACCGGTGAAGGGGAGTATCGGCTAGGTTCAGCTCTGAAGACTCCATGCCTATGGCGGAAGGATCTCATCAACCTTATGAACTGGACGCCTCCGCCTCCTCCTCCTCCTCCTCCGGCGAGTCAGGGCACTCTGCCTCCTCCACCGCCTCCTCCTCCGGCGGGTGACGATCAGGGCACTCGGCTGGCTCCTTCTCCGGCGTGTGGCGGCACTCCGCCTCCTTCTCCGCCTGCGCCGGCGCGCCTGAGCAGCCAGCCTCCTCCTTCTCCGCCTCGTCAGCAAGGGCGGAAGAGACCCGCCGCCGCTCCGGCTGCTCCGTGGCGTCGTAGTCCTTCTCCTCCGCCTCGTAAGCAAGGAAAGAAGACATCCGCCTGGCTCGCTTCTGCCGGCGTCAAGCAGTACTGCCAAAGGCGGGAGGAGATACAGATTCGGTCCTTCTCTGAAGACTCCAGAGAAGTTACCGTACGAGAGGAGCGAGGAGGAAAATGCGAAGATCGCGCAGACCGAAGTGGATGACTGGTTTCAAGGGTTGAAAGCAAAGAGACATCCACCTCCGGAGGAGAAGGTAGATCCCGTGAAAGTGAAGCGCACTCTGGCTGCCCTGACAAAACCACCCAAGTCTCCGCCGAAAGGCAACTATGAGCGAATTATTGGAAAGGCATTTGCCGAAGCGGAGAGGTCGGGAAGTACTAAAAGTGATCAAAGGATGAAAGAACGACGAGCTGGGAAACAAATTGCCCAGCTCGGCGAACAAGCCGGGCAATCGTGCCCCCGCTCAAGGTGCACCTTAGCGACATCGTCGATCCGAGGATGGTGCCCGGTTATGGCAATCCTGCAGATTACCTGCCCGACGATGTACATTATGATTTCTTGGAGGTGCAGATACAAAGATACGAGTACGGAAGCCTCTCGTGAAAGATGAAAGTTCTCTATCAACGATGATGCGAAGATTGCATGATTGGTACATGAAAACCTGCAAAGAGTCTGAGGGGAGGAGTACTTTGTATGTGAGAGTTAAAAAGGAGCATGACCTCTTTGGAATTGAACTATTGTCTATTCCATTTGAGGAGTTCTATCAGTTTTTCAATCAATTGGCCATCGATAAAGCAACGGTCACCTGCTATCGCCCTGTAAGTAGTACTACTTCTGTCATTAAGTCTCTCTATATAACTCAGCCCTTTCATTGCATGTATTTATAATTATCCTCACTATATTATGCAGATTGAAAATCGCGAATTGAAGAAAAGACAAGTGGGTGATATTGGGTTCATTAACACATATCTCATAGATAAAACTGAGGTTGAATTTCGTAAAGAAAATACCGAGGCCAACTTGCTACAATCGTTGGTAATAAATGAACACAAAGATATAATACTCTTTCCTTACAACATCAAGTGAGTGTTACTGTCTTGTGGCATATTCGGTTTACTTATTAGTCCAGGTTATAGTAATGTAATATTGATGAGTTATGCATGTGTGCGCAGCTACCACTATATTCTCCTAGAGATTAAGCTTGAGAAGGGAGTAGTAACTGTCTTAGACTCCAAGCGAAAAGATCCCAAGGAGTATGCGGACATGACTGAAATGCTCGAGAAGTAATTTAAATCGATCATTATCCACCATATCAGCAACTTTGTTCATTTCTGATATCAAGTAATTGTTTTCTTTGTATGGCAGGGCTTCAAGAAAATTCACCAAAAAAGCTCCGGGACTACCGAAGAAGCTGCAATTTAGACACCGAAAGTAAGTACTATATAGTAGCATATTCCACGCATCTCCTAGTGATTCAAGCGCTAGTTTCATCAATACCATTTAGCATGCTTGCTAATTATCAGTTTGATTGACCTCTATTTCTTGTAAAGTGGTTGTGGCAGGAACAAGGGAATGATTTCTGTGGATACTACATTTGCGAGTCCATCCGCCACGACACCTGTGAGCGGGCTACTCCGACAAACAATATGAAGTGCGTAAATAACAATATTCACAATTTTATTTTATTACCATCATTTGTGTTGAGTTTCATTCATTCATATATATATATATATGTATTGACCCCTTTCTTAAAATTAGATGTTTCGGATGCGGGATGAACTCCTAGCACCAGATCGCCTGCGAGCAATTCAAGAGGAATTGGCGGCATTCTTTCTTGACCACGTGATCGCTGAAGACGGAGAATACTATGTGGACCACGCGTCCGTATGTTAGGAGATTATATATTTGTAAAAGATAATTATTGTATATATGTAGCCGGTAGTGTCGGATAGATATACGAGAATTTGTTGTTCGACCAATCTCTCGGAGAAGGAGAGGTGGTCGATATCACTTCTCTTTGTATGCATATATGTTCATGATGATCTTCTGTTTGCTTACTAGCTAGCTAGCGTGTCTAGCTAGTCCTCTCTATACGTATGTATAGTACGTAGCGTCGACCAAGCACGGATAAAAGAGAGGACACTTCTCTCTATTAATTAGCTAGCTAGCACAATATATGAAACACCTAAATTAACCCCCCAAAACCCCCCAAACCCCCACCCCCCCCCCCCCCTTCAAAAAAACCCCAGCGATAGAAATGCTGACGCGTGGATGCTTATTGGTCCCGGTTGGTGCCACCAACCGGGACCAAAGGCCCTCCTGCCTGGGCTCAGCGGACAGGCCACGTGGAGGCCCATCTGTCCCGGTTCTGGATTGAACCGGGACTAAAGGGTCAGGGTATTAGTACCGACCCTTTAGTCCCGGTTCATGAACCGGGACTAAAGGCCCTCACCAACCGGGACTATAGGCCCTTTTTCTACTAGTGTTAGTATTGGCAGGTAGCATTGTCCATGCAGGTAACAGCTAGTAATGGGCTCTTAAGATATATATAATCTATGGAATTCTGCTAGCATTGGAAAACCATATTCTGAAGAAAAAGGAAAAAAATATAAGTTCACAAAAGACAATCCCAACCTGTAATGACCCATTGGTATATCAAAAACATGTGTCGGAGATCCAAAATATATGCAGAACTACCTAGGTATAAAGGGAGTGACCAAAATATGTCAATCTGCTGACCGAGACAAACATGTGGATTGAGGTTGGCCGCAGCCAGTTTGTTGCTCTGATCGAAAGACCCCGAGAGGCAGACCAAGTGGAATACTAATTGCTACGAAAAGCAGTAAACACAGCATTTTCATCAAAAATGTGTCCATCAGTTGTATGTAAGATCCTGATTCAAGGGAAGAGAGGTGGTCGATCGTGAGTGTTTTGTGAGGTGCTAGAACATCCAGATCGTAGTGTACAGACAATATCTAAGTAAAGCTCTACTTAATTGTTACATTATCATTCAGTTTGCTATAAATGATTTATGTGGTTCCTCCTTATTGTATGTTTCAGTGTGATTAAGCACATACCTTGTGGATTTTATTTCACTTGACTTCTTTTGAACTATCCATCCTTTTCTGTTTGCAGAAATTTGATGTTTCAATTCTGTTTACAAAACTCTCACAATCACGTAAGTCCTCACTTCCATTTTCGTCTGACATCGGTTTTACTATATTACTTGGATGCAATTGATACCTTACCATAGTTTAAAAATTATTAGAGGCTGAATCGTTGCTATATAAATTTTAACATGTACTTGAGATCTCAAATGAAAAAAAAATTGGCATGTAATCTAAGTTGCCTGAAACACACTTATATATGATTAGCTTTTATAGCATCCATATTTAAGTCACCCGCTTCTTATATATTCTTTCAACGGTGACGGGCCTTTAACTATATCCTAGTATATTACAATATAACCAAGGATGGTTAGTGAACTATGCATTTGGAATTTAAAACAAATTGCAAGCATGAGAATTTCAAGCAGCAAACCTGAAAGTGACCAAAGCTTTGTGACGATAAAGATTAGCAACGATCAATAGTAGAGAATATCTTTGCCAATGATTCGTATGTGAGATCATGATTCAAGAGTAGAGAAGGTTATCGGCAGTGCAGTTTCGTGTGGACTGGACTGTATACCTGCAATTATAAAAGAACAAACCATGTTATTGCTAAAACATCCAGATTGTTGTATATACATAATCGTGAAGTAACTACATTAGTTATAAGAAATCCATAATGGATTATCTCATTCTGATCATAAAATGCACCGAGTTAATCATTTTTGGACAGTAGCATATTGTTAATCTCTGCAGAAGAATACAAATGCAACGAAAGCTACCATCAAGGCCAAACTCTATGGGGTAGGATTCCTGCGGGTAGTCAGAAGATTGGGAAAAAATTTAGAGAAGCGAGTAGATGGGACTATTCCCATGAAAAATAAAGTTAGGGGAAGGAATTAGAATGAATCAATAAGGGTTTGTAACCTCAAACACAAAAGAAGTATAGTAAGTGCTTACCTCGTTGGATATAAGAAATATAAACAATTCCGGATTGCCAGTAGCATGTCACCTGCTGCTAAAGAGAGGATGGTGCGTGAGTCTATCCCAAACAAAAATAAATAAAGTGGATGGATCTGGATGCTCTAGGGGAGAGGAATACAGGGATTATATGAATCGAATGAAAAACAACGGCAATGGGGAAAATCCCCAACTTAGCTGCCGTCTGTTTATCAGAACGATGCCTCTGCACGATCTTTGGAGGCACGCGGTGGTTGGGGTCGTGGCAAGGCGGCCGCAGTGGTGCCTACAGGAGGAGCGCCGCCGCTTCCGATATGGGTTCTTGCCTTCTTGGCAGTTGTTGTGACGCCCGGATAATTAAGCTACAGTGATCCCCGTTAATGATGCCACGTCACCTCGGTTACTGTTGATAAACTCTAGATAATTCAAAACCGAAACAAATTTAAAATTTAATTAAATGAAAACAATAAAAGTTTTCAAACATTAAAATAAAAATGTTCGATTTGTACTAAATATTACATAGATAATTATGGTGTAGAGGACACAACTTTATAAAATGCATAAATATTTTAAATTGAATTAAAACAGAAGAGAAAATAAATAAAAGAAAGAAAATACAAAAGAGAAAAACAAACAAAAAAAGGAAAAGAACCCCCTCGGCTCCGCCCAAGAGTCCACCGGCCCAACTGGGCCACGACTCGCCAGGCCGGCCCACGCCTCTGGCCTACATAGGCCTCCCCACTCCCCAATACCCTAACCGACAACCTCACTCGCTTCCCACGTTCCCCTCTCTCTCGGTCGCTCCTCTTCCCCTCACCCGATCCGATCTGGAAGGGGATCGACCCCCCCCCCCCTAGCGCACGCGACCGCTGCCCCTGGCGCCACCCCGATGGCCGCGCCCCTCCACCTATCTCCGACTCGCCTCCCCTCTTGCTCCTCTTCCCCGACCAATCTGGATCGGGAAGGGGCAACGAGCCCGATGCCTCCCTCACTGATGTCTTCGCTGTGCGCCACCACCGTCGCTCGAAGACCTTGCCGTCGCCGGAGCCTCGTGCCGCCTCGACTCCGTCGACGACGTCCGTCGTCCTCCTCAACGGCCTCCATCGAGCCTCGCCGCCCCCTGGTCTCTACTCGACCGTGAGGACCCCAACTCCTCTCCTCCTCTCCCCTGTCCCCGTGCGCACGTACATGCATGCGCTCACCGTCGTCCCCATCGCCCGCAACAGCCACGGCTATCCGCCATCGCTCGCTGAGCTGCCGCGCCTCTGCGCTCGCTGCCCGCTTCGCTCAAGGCCGCGCCGACGCGCCCATCTTGTGCCGCTTCGCTGCCCACGGGTTGTGCCGCCGCCCGGCCGGCCACTCATCGCTGGCGCCGCCGAGGCCCGCGTCCTTTGCCCCGAGCCCAAAGACCGTTCCTCGCCTCCTTCCCATCACCACGACCACCCGCGACCCCACTGTTGCGCTGCCAGTCGCCGTCGCCCGTGTTCGCTATTCGCCGGCGTCGCAACTCCGCTGACAAGACGCCTTCACTAAGCCCCTTGTGCCTATGGCAAACGGGGCCCATGCCCAGAATGAAAATAAAAAAAAAGAATTAATTAAAAAAATAAATTAATAAATAGTAATTAAAACTAATTAATATATTAATTAATTAATTTAATTAATCCTGGTTAGATTAACCTAATCACTTAGTTTACTTAATTAATCTGTTAGGTTAGTTAACAAATAATGACACCGGGACCCACCGTCAGTTTGACCAGTCAACACCCTGTTGACTCATCGACGTCATGCCGACGCCAAGATGCAATCGCTCGGATAATGTTGAATTAAATTAATTAAATAAATTCTAAAAATGATTTAAAACTTTAGAAAATCATATAAAATAAACATGAGCTCGGATGGAAAAACTTTGTACATGAAAGTTGCTCAGAACGACGAGACGAACGTTCGTCCGCCACACATCCCTAGCATACCAAACATGGAACTTTCCCCCTCCGGTCCGTCTGTCTAAAAACGCGAAACACCGGGAATACTTTCCCGGATGTTTTCCCCCTTCGCCGGTATCACCTACCACTACGTTAGGTCACCCCTAGCACCGCATATTGCCGCGTCTTGCTTTGTGTTACATTTGATTGCTCCGTTATTTATTGTGTTCCCCCTCCGTTACTTCTTTCCGGTAGACTCTGAGACCGGTGCCGATGTCCGTGTGTTCGACTACACCGAAGATGACCCCTCCTTCTTGCCAGAGCAACCAGGCAAGCCGCCCCTTTGATCACCAGATATCGCCTATTCTTCTCTCTACTGCTTGCATTAGAGTAGTGTAGTATGTAACTGTTCGGTTACTCCTATTCTGTTGCATAGCCTGCCATTGTTGCTACATTCATTGATACCTTACCCGCAGTCCTAAATGCCTAGTATAGGATGCTAGTTTATCGTCATTGGCCCTACATTCTTGTCAGTCTGCCTTGCTATACTATTGGGTCGTGATCACTCGGCAGGTGATCACGGGTATATACTATACATATATACATACTATACAGATGGTGACTAAAGTCGGGTCAGCTCGTTGAGTACCCGCAAGTGATTTCCATGTGGGGGATGGAAGGACGGGTGGCTCCATCCCGGTAGAGGTGGGCCTGGGTTCCCGACGGCCCCCGACTGTTACTATGTGAAGGAGCGACAGGCAAGTTGAGACCACCTAGGCGAGAGGTGGGCCTAGCCCTGGTCGGCGTTCATGGTTGCTTCATAATAACACGCTTAACGAGATCTTGGTATTTGATCTGAGTTCGCCTTTGGCCTATACGCACTAACCAACTACGCGGGAAAGATATGGGCACTCGACGTCGTGGTATCAGCCGAAGCCTTCGTGACGTCAGCGACTGAGCGGCGCGCGCCGGGTTGGACTGCGTTAACGCAACTTCCTTTGTAATGGGGGTTGCTAGGTCTGCTTCCGGCCGCGTACGCAACGTGTAGGTGTGCAATGGGCGATGGGCCTGCACTTCGCGCATAGGATTTAGACCGGCGTCTTGACCTCTGTTGTGCCTAGGTGGGGCTGCGGCGTGTTGATCTTCCGAGGCCGGGCATGACCCAGAAAGTGTGTCCGCCAAATGGGATCGGCGTGTTGGGTTATGTGGTGCACCCCTGCAGGGAAGTTTATCTATTCGAATAGCCGTGTCCCTCGGTAAAAGGACGACCCGGAGTTGTACCTTGACCTTATGACAACTAGAACCGGATACTTAATAAAACACACCCAGACAAGTTCCACAGACAACCCGGTGATCGCTTTTCCACAGGGCGACGAGGGGAGGATCGCCGGGTAGGATTATGCTATGCGATGCTACTTGGAGGACTTCAATCTACTCTCTTCTACATGCTGCAAGACGGAGGCTGCCAGAAGCGTAGTCTTCGACAGGATTAGCTATCCCCCTCTTATTCTGGCATTCTGCAATTCAGTCCACCGATATGGCCCTTTACACATATACCCATGCATATGTAGTGTAGATCCTTGCTTGCGAGTACTTTGGATGAGTACTCACGGTTGCTTTCTCCCCCCTTTTCCCCCCTTTCCTTTCTTTCTGGTTGTCGCAACCAGATGCTGGAGTCCAGGAGCCAGACGCCACCGTCGACGACGACTCCTACTACGCTGGAGGTGCCTACTACTACGTGCAGCCCGCTGACGACGACCAGGAGTAGTTTAGGAGGATCCCGGGCAGGAGGCTTACGCCTCTTTCGATTTGTATCCCAGTTTGTGCTAGCCTTCTTAAGGCAAACTTGTTTAACTTATGTATGTACTCATATATTGTTGCTTCCGCTGACTCGTCTATGATCAAGCACTTGTATTCGAGCCCTCGAGGCCCCTGGCTTGTATTATGATGCTTGTATGACTTATTTATGTTTTAGAGTTGTGTTGTGATATCTTCCCGTGAGTCCCTGATGTTGATCATACACATTTGCATGCATGATTAGTGTACGATTGAATCGGGGGCGGCACAGTTGTCTGGCCGGCTTGGCAGACACGGACGGCCGGGGGAGTGATCGACGGAGGCGCCACCAGTATGGACGCACGAAGAAGTTGCCCGGCTTGCATGGCGTGGCGGGCCGGTGGAGTTTTTGACCGATGGGAATATGTGATGTGATGTCGATTGGGTTGAGGATAAGACGATGCGTTTCATCGGTTCTGAGAAGATGGAAAGCGGCGTCGTACTAAATGGAAATATTTGTTTTTGGACGTGGTAGAATTGCTGAGGTGGAATGTTGATGATGTGGATAGCTTGCATGTCAAGAGAAATAACATAGTGGGGATGTACTATTTAGGTATTATAGATAAGTCATAGGATATTGCACTAGCACTAGCACCCATATCACATAAGCCATGATAACAATGATCTCCTATTTAACATAAATAACAGGCATGCCTACCACAGGTCTATGTGTCTTAGTATCTGGTCTAGCAATATTAGCAGTCTCACCACAGAAATAAATAACATGCCCATCTAAATCATCATCCAAGAGATCTTTAACCATAGCAATACTAGATTCAACTTTGATTTGCTCAGGAGGTGTATAAGTCCTAGTATTACTCTTACGAACAACAGCTGAACTTTTAGCATGATCCTTTATCCTAACAGGAAAAGGAGGTTTCTCAACATAAGTAGTAGGAACAATAGGATCACTATAAGTGACAGTCTTTTGTTCAACTGTAATAGGTGCAACTACTTTTACTTCAACGGGAGGATTATATTTAAACCACTTCTCCTTAGGGAGATCAACGTGAGTAGCAAAAGATTTACAGAAAGAAGCTATTATCTCAGAGTCAAGTCCATACTTTGCGCTAAATCCACGAAAAGCATCGATGTCCATAAAATATTTAACACAATTGAACTTAGGTGTCATACCTGAGTCCTTATCATCGTCGGAACCCCAATCTTCAGAGTTGCGTTTAATTCTTTCCAATAAGTCCCATTTGAATTCAATAGTCTTCAGCATATAAGAACTAGCACATGAAGTATCGAGCATGCTGCGATCATTGAGAGAAAGCCGAGCATAAAATTTTTGAATAATCATTTCTTTGGAGAGCTCATGATTGGGGCATGAATATAACATTGACTTAAGCCTCCCCAAGCTTGAGCGATGCTTTCTCCTTCGCGAGGCCAGAAATTATATATGTAATTACGATCACGATGAACAATATGTATAGGATAGAACTTCGGTGAAATTCCAACTTCAATCATTTATAATTCCAAGATCTCGTATCATCACATAGCATATACCATGTCAATGCATCTCCCTTCGAAGATAAAGGGAAGACCTTCCTTTTGACAACATCATCGGGAATACCTGCAAGCCTAAATAATCCACAAACTTCATCCACAAAGATAAGTAAATCGGGTTGCAATGTTCCATCTCCTGCAAATGGATTAGCTAGCAGTTTCTCTATCATACCCGAAGGAATCTCAAAGTAAATATTTTCAAAAGTTCAGTAGGTTGAGGAGCAACTCTTTGCTCTTCTGGTCGGGGTGAAGATACCCCGAACAAGCCCCTCAAAGGATTAGTTTCCATAGTGTTAAGTAACAGAAAATTTCAGCACACTATACAAATGTTTCCTTACCAAGTTCCACTCACCAAAAGCGCTACACTCCCTGGCAATGGCGGCAGAAAAGAGTCTTGATGACCCACAAGTGTAGGGGATCTATCGTAGTCCTTTCGATAAGTAAGAGTGTCGAACCCAACGAGGAGCAGAAGGAAATGATAAGCGGTTTTCAGTAAGGTTTTCTCTGCAAGCACTGAAATTGTAGGTAATAGATAGTTTTGTGATAAGATAAATTGTAACGAGTAACAAGCAATGAAAATAAATAAAGTGTAGCAAGATGGCCCAATCCTTTTTGTAGCAAAGGATGAGCCTGGACAATTTCTTATAATGAGAAAAGAGCTCCAGAGGACACTACAAGAAAAACACTCAATCATGACCCTCAACTTTGGTCAAAGAATCGTCGTTGTTATCCATTTATGACCTTTTTATGACCATATTTGGATGGTCAACAGTTGGCCGTCAAGAACGAACAAACATGACCTTTTGGATGTTTTGGTCAAAGATTCTATGACCAAAAACATTTGGTCGGTACATCTTTGACTAATTTTTTTCGTCACTAGAGGTCTACTTGAACCATGTAGGATCTGACATGGCTTCAGCCATGTGGGTAATGTGATGATGTGGCAGCCTTGATGGCATTACCGATGACTGAAAAATAAGGTCACAATTTTCACCAGCCCAGTCCAATAAGGTATCTAAATGAGCGAAGCCCAACAATACAGCCCATTCGTTTTATCCCGTTTCATTTTTGGGCCACATCGAATTTTTGGACCCATTCGTTTTATCCCGTTTCATTTTTAGGCCACATCCAGAGACCGATCCTATCAATTTTAGCCCATTAATTTTGCTAATTTGGCCGAGTCATTATTTTGCACATTTTTGTTACACTAGGCATCATAGATTTACCTCAAAAAAGGCATCATAGATAATTCCAGCCATAAACTAATATTATCAGTAAATTGTTATACTCGTTTCAGCAATAGACATCATAGTGGATACTTCTGTACATGAATCACATACATAGTTCAACGTTCAACTCCTCTAAAGAGGTACAATACTTATAATGATTTTACACAAAGCCAGAACCACCATGCATCATGACAACACTGCACATAACTACAAATCAGGAAACCATAGCTTCTCATGTTCACTGTCATCCACTTCTGAGTAGCTAGTTCTTCTGGATTGCAGAATATCCTGGCATTAAGAAAGATCACACATGAGTTGGACGAAATGTTCTCATTGTAGCTCATTGTTAATCATAAACCATACAATGATATACGAATTCAAACTTAAAATCTCATTGTCACACTGTGTTGCAGTCAGTAGAAGCAAGAATCATATCAAAGCAAGAAACGTAAGTGTAGTTGCAATTTTCTGACTATCAGGAGGAGTAACTCATCAAACTAATAAGTATCTCAAAGAATAGAAATGTGGGATAGGTTCTAGTTTACATGCTCTATTATAAAATAAATACATGGCATTTTGTTGTGGTTACATACTGTTCAACAGGGTATGATTCACATACTAGTGCAATAAATAAATAAATATCACTATACTATGAATATGCTCGTAATAAATGAAGCCATGTGCAGTTTGTTTAGCCAATGTTGTGTTCGGAAAAATACACAAGGGGTAGTGAACAAGCATGAATCCTCCAGAATGGGGAAATTAACCACAAAAAGATCCAATGTAAAAAACTGTTGTGAATTCTCTATTCATGCATTTTTCCTAGAGGAGAAGGGGAGAGAGTAGTACCTGTTGATGCTGGTAAGCAGACCTGCTAGGTCGGGATTGAGATGCCGGTAAACAGTGCCCAAAGTAAAGAGAGCTCAGCAGCTGTTTGATAAGGACGCAAATTTTCAGTGAGCCAAGTAACATTCTGTGAGCGAAGTAACATGTATGTCCACCGGAAAGAAAAAAGGACAATATATGTGATTAAATATATTACTACCTGTTATAATATTAAATATATGTACAAATCAGATACACCGAGTTTTACCGGGGAAGAAAAACGAGCTGCAAATCTTCAGTAGAAATGATCTATATGGAGATTTTTGTGGTCTATGATAAGTGTTACATATTTGGCAAAAAGCATTATACCAGTCTTTGAAAACTATGACTCGTTCGTACCCAATCAAAGATAGCCGAGCTTTTTCCAAGCAGATGTGGAAGGTGCTTGGCTTCATAGAGATATTCAGGTTCCACATGTATGGTAAAACTCCCTGTGCCGATCGATTACGTACTGGTTCTGTGATTGGTATAATGCTTGATTAGTTTTTCCCAATTAGTGGAAAAACTGAGTGTGGACAGAGCTGTATACAATACCACTAGGAAAACAGTAGTAGATGCAAGTGTTGTGTGTGTAATCCAAGTACATCGCATAAAAACAAGAGGCACGCATTGGTACTACAGTCAGTTAGTGAGTCATCTGGAGGTGGCACGACGTGGACAAAGTGAGCAGGGGAACAAAATTGGCTGCCTCGGTGACGAGAGATGGAGGGGGAGGGGGAGGGACGGACCTGGGCGAGCGTGTTGGTGGAGAACTCCGGGATGGAGAGGAACTTCGTCCTCGAGACGAATCCCCGGCATTGCGGTGGGCGACTTCACTGGAGGGAGCGCTCTGCACGCAGCAGGTGAAGCGAGCAAGTCGACACCATGAAAAATGAGGCAAAAACTGACTGAATCGAGGCCGATCTCGAGAACACGCTTGCCGAGGATGAGGAGGCAGGGGTCTCTGGAGCGTGAGGGCACGGAGGATCTTGTCGGCCAGCGGCGGGAGGAGCGGGCGGGCGTGGTCGCTGTCGTGGAGGACGTGGACGGCGCAGTCGGCACCCATGGCGAGCGTGGTGCGGAGCGTGTCGGCGGCCTGCCCAGGACTGACGGTGGCGGCGACGTCCTCGGAGGCGGCGCCAGCCTCGCGGAGCCGCAACTCCTCCTCCATGGCAATCTCGCAGAAGGGGTTGATGCCGTGTCGACGCTGGCCGTGTCGACGCCCGTCTGGGAATCGGGACAGGAAGAAGGCGTTGTGGAGTGAGGGGATTGGCAGTGTGTGGCAGCGGCGTTGATGTGGGAGGGGTTTGTCTCGAACTGAATCGAATCAAGGTTGGGTTGGGTTGAGGAGCAAGGGAGGGAGGTCGCCGGTGGTGATGGGTTAGGGAGGTCGCCTGTGGGGGTGGGGTTGGGTGTCGGTGGAGGGATTGAAGATGAATCGGTGGTGGGAGGGCATGGATCCGGGCAACGCAGCGGATCTGGCTGCCGCCTCCGCCTCACCCGCTGCTCGACCGGGAGAGAAGGTGAGGAGGGGTTTCAGGTGGCGATGTGGGGGAGAGCGTGGGCCGGGCGGCAACGGGCGTGATGTGGGTGGGAATCGAGACAGAAGAGGTGGGTGGCGGCTGCACGAGGGAGGGAGGGAGGGAGGATCGCTAGGGTTAGTTGTGCGAGAGAGAGGGTGGATCGCTAGGGTTAGCCGAGAGAGCGGAGGGATGGATGGACGGACGGATGGATGGATGGATGATGTTTGCCATGTCACCGATCCATGCCACAGCCTGGTTACACCAATCAGAATTAAGCATTTTTGTTTTTCTCTTATAGTTTGTACCCTTTTATTCGTGCAAACAGTTAACCTTTTATAGTTAGTTCAAATAAACCAATATTTTGTACTCCCTTCGTCCGGAAATACTTGTCAATGAAATGGATGTATCTAGATGTATTTTAATTCTAGATACATCCATTTTCATTCATTTTGATGACAAGTAATTCCGGACGGAGGGAGTACATGTGTGTATTTAGGCATGACAAACAATGTTGATTTGGGAGGTTTTCATTTTCTTTGCTCAAAACAACCATTTTTTATTTTCTGAGTGACCAAAATGTGTTTTTTTGTGAAGGAACTACCATACATTTGTTGCAAAATGGCACTAAATCATTTTTCTAAAATATTAGTCCATATTTAATGTATAATTGACCAAACGGTTGGGTGTCAAGAGGTTTTACCCACCTCTGGTGAAAAAGACAAATTTTCGTCGATTCAGCAGGAAGCGGGTCAAATTTGAACTGCAGCTGCCTTATATTTTGCCCTTTATTTTTTCCAAAAATCATTTCTAGGTACATAACTATCTATTTAATCAGAGAAACATCAAAATGTTTCCAAGATTCAACAACTAGCTAGGAACGGTCAAGCCCGCCGTTTTGACCACATTTTAAAACGGGCATAAAAAATTAAAAAAAAACAAAAAATTGGAAAACCTTCGCATTGTTTCATCATATGTGACCAAGTTTCCTGGAAAAATAATAAACTTGTAATACGGCAATTATTTTAAAAAAGTGTTCTCATAAATGAGCTATCATGTGTGAAGATTCATGGCTTTCAAGCCAAATGATCAATCTTATGGCCACATTCATCATAGTTTGTTTAAATGATCTCATGTTGTGCACAATGGTGCATCTTCGAATTCCAAAAAATGTTGCCTAAGGGAGTTTTCATTTTCTTTGCATGGAAAATTCATTTTCCATTTTTCGAGTGCCCAAAATGAGGTTTTTTTGTGAAGGAACTACCAAATAGTTGTTGCAAAAATGGACCAAATCATTTTTCTAAAATAATAGGCCATATTTAATGCACAATTGACAAAATAGTTGGGTGTCAAAAGTTTTGATCCACCTCTGGTGAAAAAGACAAATTCCCGCCGATTCAACTGGAATCGGGTCAAATTTGAACTGCAGGTGCCTCATAGTTTGCTATTTATTTTTTCCAAAAATCATTTCTAGGTACATAAGTACCTATTTAATCAGAGAAACACCAAAAAAATTCCAAGATTCAACCACTAGCTAGAAACTGTCATTCCCTCCGTTTTGACCGCAATTTGAAACGGGCATAAAAATTCAAAAAAATCAAAAATTGGGAAACCTTCGCATTGTGTCATTATATGTGGCCAAGTTCCCAGGAAAAATAACAAACTTGTAATACGGCAATTATTTTAAAAAGTGTTCTCGTAAACGAGCTATCACGTGTGGAGATCAATGGCTTTCAAGCCAAATGATCAATCTTATGGCCACATTCATGGCATAGTTTGTTCAAATGATCTCATATTGTGCACAAGGGCGCATATTGGAATGGCAAACAATGTTGCCTAAGGAAGTTTTCATTTTCTTTGGACGAAAAAACCATTTTCCATTTTTCGAGTGCCCGAAAGGAGGTTTTTGTGAAGGACCTCCCAAATAATTGTTGCAAAATTAGACCAAATCATTTTCTAAAATACTAGGCCATATTTAATGCACAATTGACAAAATGGTTGGGTGTCAAAAGTTTTGATCCACCTCTGGTCAAAAAGATAAATTCCCGCCGATTCAGCTGGAAGCGGGTCAAATTTGAACTGCAGCTGCCTCATAGTTTGTTAGTTATTTTTTTCCAAAAATCATTTCTAGGTACATAAGTATCTATTTAATCAGAGAAACACCAAAAAAATTCCAAGATTCAACCACTAGCTAGGAACGGTCATTCCCGCTGTTTTGACCGCATTTTGAAACGGGCATAAAAAATTCAAAAAAAAAATCAAATAATTGGGAAACCTTCGCATTGTGTCATTATATGTGGCCAAGTTCCTAGGAAAAATAACAAACATGCAATACGGCAATTATTTAAAAAAAGTGTTCTTAGAAACGAGCTATCACGTGTGAAGATTCATGGCTATCAAGCCAAAATGATCAATCTTATGGCCACATTCTTGGCATAGTTTGTTCAAATGATCTCATATTGTGCAAAAGTGTGCATCTTGGAATGGAAAACAATGTTGCCTAAGGAAGTTTTCATTTTCTGTGCACGGAAATTTCATTTTTCATTTTCCAAGTGCCCAAAAGGAGGTTTTTTTGTGAAGGAACTACCAAATAATTGTTGCAAAAATGGACCAAATCAATTTTATAAAATACTAGGCCATATATAATGCACACTTGACAAAATGGTTGGGTGAAAAAAGTTTGATCCACCTCTGGTGAAAAAGACGAATTGTCGTCGATTCAATTTGGAAGCAGGTCAAATTTGAACCGCAGCTGCCTCATAGTTTGCTCTTTATTTTTCAAAACCATTTCTAGGTAAATAAGTATCTATTTAATCATAAATACATGGTTTGATGGCCAGGCATCGAGGTTTGGACGGTGGCGAGGGCCCCAACTCTAGAGCTGCCAGAAGCTCAAGATGTTCGTCACAAGTGGTCATCAAGGCGTGACTGGCGTTGCCATGTGTTCTGGGCAGCCTAGGCATGTCTAGTGGGTTGGGCACTCCCCAGGTAGGTGCTTGGAAGAAAATCACAACATAAGATTCTCACCAGGAGACCGATCGATACTCAAACATGAATAAGCAGCAAGGTGTTTGATTTGCGGTACCGGAAATGCGCATGGCTAATGGGCATGAATTTTGGCTGAAGATGATCAGTTACTAAGAAGACCGTCTTCACAAATTTTCACCTCAAAAGGAGGAGCCTAGGTGGTACTTGCTTTACAAAGTACCACACTGGACATAAATACGAATATTGAAGCTGGGCTCAAAATAATGAATGGATTGAGCTGGCATTTGGTGGAGGATGGTTATTTGGGCATATGAAAGAACTGTAGAAAATGGATACCATTTGGACATGCCAAAGTGGTACTTCCTTCACAAAGTGCTGCTCTGAACAGAATAGGAAAATGAATATTTTCGAATTATTTTTGAACTAGGCAAGGAATGTTTTTGACATATTTGATGAAGATATGATCGAAAATATTTATGATAATTTTTTGGGAATTTTTGGAATAACAGAAATATAGGTTGCTTCACAACCTAGGGCAAAAACCGCCACATGGACATGACACATAGGCAAAACTGATGAGATGGTGCCTAGTCATCACAACCCACCACAATCTATAAGGCTATGACCATCTATATTGGTCATTAACAACTGGAAATAAGGCAGCGGACTAGCAATCGCTTGCTTTGTGACCATTTCGTGTAAGGAAATTACGACCTTTTCCGACCAAAATGGTCACAATGGTTTAGGGTTTGGAGCCCCGAACAGCTTTTGACCAATTGGTCTGAAATGGTCATAGATCTATGACCTTCCAGTGGTCATCGACAAAAGGTCACTAGTTGACATATTTCTTGTAGTGGGATGGGAATTATCGTCAAGCTAGTTTTCATCACGCTCATATGATTCGCGCTCGATACTTTGATAATTTGATATGTGGGTGGACCGGTGCTTGGGTACTGGCCTTACTTGGACAAGCATCCCACTTATGATTAACCCCTATTGCAAGCATCCACAATTACAAAAGAAGTATTAAGGTAAACCTAACCACAACATTAAACATATGGATCCAAATCAGCCCCTTAACGAAGCAACGCATAAACTAGGGTTTAAGCTTCATCACTCTAGCAACCCATCATCTACTTATTACTTCCCAATGCCTTCCTCTAGTCCCAAATAATGGTGAAGTGTCATGTAGTCGACGTTCACATAACACCACTAGAGGAAAGACAACATACATCTCATCAAAATATCGAGCGAATACCAAATTCACATGACTACTAATAGCAAGACTTCACCCATGTCCTCGTGAACAAACGTAGCTACTCACAAAGCATATTCATGTTCATAATCAGAGGAGTAATAATATGCATTAAGGATCTGAACATATGATCTTCCACCAAGTAAACCAATTAGCATCAACTACAAGGAGTAATCAACACTACTAGCAACTCACATGTACCAATTTGTGGTTTGGATACAAGATTGGATACAAGAGATGAACTAGGGTTTTGAGAGGAGATGGTGCTGGTGAAGATGTTGATGGAGATTGACCCCCTCCCGATGAGAGGATCGTTGGTGATGACGATGGTGATGATTTCCTCCTCCCGGAGGGAAGTGTCCCAGCAGTAACAGCTCACGGAGCTCTAGATTGGTTCCGCCAAGGTTCCGCCGCGTGGCGGCGGAGTTTCGTCCCGTAAGCTTGCCCATGACTTTTTCCAGGGTAAAAGCCTTCATATAGCAGAAGATGGACACCAGGGGGCCACCAGGGGGCCCAGGAGACAGGGGGCGCGCCAAAGAGGTGGGCGCGCCTCACCCTCCTGGCCAGGGTGTGGGCCCTCTGAGGTGTTTCTTCCGCTCAATAATTCCTATTAATTCCAAAAATAAGTTTCGTGGAGTTTCAGGATTTTTAGAGCAGTGCAGAATAGGTTTCCAATGTTTGCTCCTTATTCACCCGAATTCCAAATTGCCGGCATTCCCCCTCTTCATGGTAAACCTTGTAAAATAAGAGAGAATAGCCATAAGTATTGAGATATAATGTGTAATAATAGCCCATAATGCAATAAATATTGATATAAAAGCATGATGCAAAATGGACGTATCACGCCCCTCCTCCCTGGCCTCCCCGATGAGGTCGCCACCTGGGAGATCCTCGTTCACCCGCCCCCCAAATCCATCCTCCGCTGTCGTGCCGTCTCCCCCGCTTGGCACCGCACCACCTCCGCCCGCGACTTCCTCCTCGCCCACCACGCCCACTAGCCCGCCCTCCCCCTCCTCTGCGACTACAGTGACGACCAACCCTCCATAGACATCATCACCTGCGACCATCGAGCAACCGACCAGCTCCAGTCCGTTGCACATCTCGACCAAGCCCCGGCTTCTTTCCCGTGGCCTGCTATGACGGCCTCCTTGTCTTACGCGTCTGTAATGATAGGGGCTTCTCCATCTGCAACCCGGCCACTCATCACTATGCTTCCCTTCACCAGCTTGATGGTTGCACGCCGATGTGCCCACACAGCCCTACGGTGATACCAACTATTGCTTTCTGCTCGAAGCTGATGCTCAAAGTGGCTCCTACGTCTACACATTAGGCTCGCCAGCCGCCGAGGCACATAAGGGCCCCAGTGCCAAGAACTGATGAATTCCAGTGGATCTCTTCTTTTCCATGGTGGCTTGCATTGGCACATAGACAACCTGATAATGGTACTTGACACCACTGCTGAGTTGTTACGGCAGATGCGCTCTCCTATTTGTTCCCGGCCATGGCAATGCTGGCCTGTTTGAGATGGGCGACTTGCTTGGCATTTACACTCTTAATGAGGAAGGGTCCATTGTTGATGTCTGGGTGATGCAGGACTATGAAGGCCAAGTTTGGGCCTCCAAAGGCCGGGTTGAATTGCCGATTGCCGAGATAAGGAGGGAATTTGAAAACTTTTGCGGTTTTTGGTATGTGGAGGCTGCATATTGGGATGGTGATGTGCTCGTGTTGGCCAAACTTGACAATGACTGTCTACTTCAGCTTGACATTGATGGCAAGTTGGTTGCTAGTCTCAATCGCAGATTCATCTGGCATACGGGACTTCGGCTCAAACAATCTCTAGTTTCACATACCTTCTTTTCGGTACTAGAGGATTATGTTGTCAATACTTCACCTTTCATCTGACCAAATTGTTATCTTCTGAATATTATTGAGCTTTTCATCAGAGGGTTGTTGAGTGTAGTGGTGCTTCTTGACGGCCTCGCCCTCTGTATCTACATGTGCCACAGTGTGTATTAACTGAATCTACCGAGCGCACTTGCTTTTTCTGATTATATATATATATATATATATATATATATATATATATATATATATATATATATATATATATATATAAACTTATGATCAAGAAGCTCTGACTGTTACATGGCTACCTTATATTTCTTTGAATATCATTTTTGGCTGAAGTAGTTGCCTTGCGTATTGATGCTAAAATTACAAGTCATTTGAGTCAGTGTTTGAGATGTTTGCCGATTACTCTGTCTCATGTCTATGTTTTGTTGAGCATTATGTTGTCAATGCTTCACCTTTCGTCTAACCAGGCAATTATGTTGTGCACATTTAGTCTTTCATCTGAAGGCTGTTGAGTCTGGTGGTGCTTCTTGACGGCCTTGCCCTTCATATCTACATGGACTGCAGTATGTATTAACTAAATCCTCTATGAGATCACTAGCTTTCTTTGTTAATGTATGAAAAGTTATGATCACCAAGCTCTGGCTGTTATATGGTTGCGGTATATTTCTTTGAATATCATTTTGGGCTGAAGTGGCTATATTGAGTGTTGATGCTAAAATTACAAGTCATTTGGATCAGCATTTGAAATGTTTGCCAATTGATCTGACTCATGCTGATGTTTTCTATAATGGAGAAGGTGCTTTTTCCCCTTTTATGTAGTGGCCTTCTTAGTATTTAATACTAGTAAGCAATTCTACCTGCCATTTCTCTGTTTTTGTTTAACTCAAAAACTGTCATATCTTTATCGTGGTCTTCTTTAAAGAGATTACTTGCTGGTCTTCTTAATACTAAAATTTAAAATATACATGTGTTTCCGGTTCCTATGTTTTGTTTTTGCCAACGAACAAATGAGGGCAGATTATCATCCTTATTGAATAGAAAGTTGCACTTGAACTTCTACAAGACCTTGAGCGCTAGTTTAATTGAAAGATTGCATTATAGCTAACTTAATGGAATTTTTTGTTGCAATTCATTGTTCATAATTCCATAGCATCTGGTTAGGTATTGAAACATACTGTTATAATTCTAGCTTTCTTGTTGATGTATAAAAGTTATGACCAAGAAGCTCTGGTTGTTATATGGTTGTGTTATATTTCTTTGAATATCATTTTTGGGCTGAAGTGCTTGCCATGAGTGTTGGTGCTAAAATTACAAGTTAGTTGGATCAACATTTGAAATGTTTGCCGATCGCTCCGACTCATGTCTATTTTATCTTGAACTGAGGAATGGACTTTTCTTTTTTCCCCTGTATATAGTGGTATGCTACTCTGCTTAGCACTTCATTGTTAGCAAACTATCTGCCTCTTATTCTCTTTTTATCGAACACTTCTTCTTCGGTACAACCCCCCTAAACATATCAGTGGATTTAGATATGTCCGTACCCTTTCATAATAAAGGGTATGATTGTATTTCTAGAAAATACGTCGTGGAGATCTATCAGGTTCTGAGTCCACCTTGGGCCGGCCCATTAGAGAGAGTATGTGCGGTAGCACTGATCGAAAATCCAAAAAAGTGCGTGAATCGAACACAAGACCTCCAGGGCTTGGGATAATGCTTATAGCCACAAGAACCATCTCAATTCGGTGATACGTATGTAGTGCAGTTATTTATGACCTCGAGCGGACGTACTGTAGGAGTTTTTTTTACTAGAAATACTCTAGCAGATCAAAATTGGTATTGTACAACTGGAAATGGACATTCTAGCTAAAGCGCTTTTTATAGCTAAAAAACTTAATGTGTTTCTTCATCTTTTGAAATATTTTTCGAAAACATGAATATTTTAAAAAGTAAGAAAGTTTTTCAAAATTTTGACTTCTTTCGGAAATGTGTTTTATTAAATCTCCAACCCTTTTTATGAAAATACTTTGATTTTGTGAATATTTTTGTTTAAGAACAGTTTTTCAGAATTGTAAGCATATATCTGAAACTGCAGACATTTTCTTTGAAAAGATGAATAATTTATCACATTTGTAAACATTTTATTGAAAACGTAAACAACTTTTTAAAAACACAAACACTTTTTCAAATTGCCGAGCATTATTCAAAAACACAAACAATTTTTCAAATTTACAAATATTTTTCCAAATATACTAACATTTTCTGAGAACATTTCTTATTTTCTAGGGCCTAAGCATTTTCATCGCAAATATTTTCATTCTTCTTCTCTTTTTGTTAATTCATATTTCTACTTTTGAACTTTATTATTCTTTGTGAAACTTTTTCAAAAATTGGAAAAAAATTAGCATGACATAAAATGTTCTGGTTTTCAAATATTTTTTAAATTATAAAAATATTCTGGAATTTCATAAAATGTTCTAATTTTCGAATTTTTTGTTCACAAACTTATTTAAATGTATGTGTTTCAAAAAAGTTGACAATTTTGGAAAAAAAGTGTTCAAGTTAGTAAATTTTTCATAGACACTTTGAAATCCCAAAATTGTTGACAAATTTCAAGAAATTGTTAGGAAAAAAGTAAAATGCTTATGTTGAGTGATGATGACGGGAATTACAAATAAACTCATCTAGGTCGTATATTTTAGGCTATCGATAAATGATCCCACCTTCTTGTAAGAGCCTGGCATGAACAAATGAGGCATCCATGCCAGGTTTGAATGACTTCCGACACCCTTTACATGTTGTGATACGTTCGACCATTTATCGGCCTATTTTCACCGAGAAAACTCTAGAAAATACAAAACTTTTTCAAAAATCTAAACAAATTGGCATTGTGCCTTGAATTGGTCATAGAAGTTCGTGAAAAATATTTGGGGTTATTTGACAGTTGTCGAAAAACAACGAGCTTTCAAACGGACCCTCCGAACACTCTCCGCTGAACATAGTCTATTTTTGGACATCCTTAAAATGAACCCCACTTTTGCAAGGAGGTAGGCATGCCCTTGGTAGGCACATGCCTGGTTTGGACGATTTTCGACACCATATGCAAGTGGTGACACATCCGGTCATTTATCGGCCTTCTTAACCAAAAAAAACTTCAGAAAATGGAAAATTGGACGAAACCAAAACAATTTGCTGTGGTGCCTTCAATTGGTCATACAAGGCCATGAGAAATGGAGCTCCCAAACAGATCCTTCATGCCTATTCAAACACTCTCCAGTGAACATGGTATTTCTCTGGAAATATCAGGACCGCCCCCAACTTTTGCAAGCAAGTGGGCATGCCCATGTTAGGCATCCATGCTTGATCTGAATGACTTTCGACACCGTTTGCACATTGCGACATGTTCTGTCATTAATTATTATTTTTTCACCGAGAAAACTCCAGGAAATGCAAAACTTGAAATCCCAACCAACTTGCCATGATGCCTTGAATTGGTCATACGAGGCCCTTGAAAAAATTGGAGTAATTTCAAGGATGTTGAGAAATAACATGCTCTCAGACGGAGCCTTCTCCCCGAGAACACACTTCGTTCAACATGGTCTATTTTAAAACATCCTTGAAATGGTCCCAACTTTTGCCACTAGGTGGGCATGCCCCTCATAGGCATCCATGTCAAGTTTGAACAATTTTTGACACCGTATGCAAGTTGCGACATGTCCTACCTTTTTTCTGCATTTTCTTATCAAGAAAACTCTAGAAAAATACAAAAATGTCGAAAACCAAAACAAATTCTCATGGTGCATTGAATTGGTCATACAAGGCCATGAAAAAATATTGGGGTAATTTCAAGAATGTCAAAAAAAAACATGTTCAACATAGCATGTCCGAGTAGTCATCCATGCCAGGTTTGAAGGAAAAATCTATTTAAATCATAATTTATAGAGATACTTAAAACAGTCATAAGTTTCTAACATAACTAATAAATACTAAATGATAGAATTGAAAACAACAGATGCTTTTCTGAAAGCATTTAAGAAATATTGAAACAAAAAAAGAATTAAAATCATAATTCAAAATAGTTACTTAAAACAGTTATTTTGGTATTTCAATTTTTTGAACAGGTTTCAAAAAGAATAAAGTTTAAAAAGGATAAAAGATAAATTAACAAAAAAGGGAGGAAAACGAAAAAATAGAAAAGAAAAAAAATTTAGGCCTTGCCCAACTAACCGACGGCATCACTCCTGTAGGGCGACTACTGGAATTTGTTCAGAATTTAGAAAATGTTCTCATTTACAAAAAAATTGTTGAAAATTTGAAAAACGATTGTGCAAATTTAGAACACTTTTTTGATATCATTTATTAGGCTCATTTCTGAAAAATGTTTTGGAATCTTATTTTTTGTCCGTGCTCTCAGAAAATGTTCGTTTTCACAATTTATTTGTGCTTTTCAAAAAATTATTCGCATTTTGACATTCTGAACATTTTTTTAAATACACAAACATTTTTCTAAATTACCTTACAGTTTTCAAAAATGCAAATATTTTTTAGTTTATGAACAAAATTTGGAAATAATGAACCTGTTGAAATTTTGAACAACATTTTGAAAGCGCGACCATTTTTGAAAAAGAAAGAAGAAACGTAGGAGGAAAATAAATAAAAAGAAATTATGGAAAAAGACCAGTTAAGAAAGTGTTACTGAAATCTTTTTAAAATTCCTAGCCTGTCGATTACATAATGTTTCTAACTTTAGATCGTTAAACAAAGTCAAAATGTCGCAGAGGTTTAGGACGCAGTTTATGGTTGTAGTGGTCGCCGGCTCGATTCCTAGCTTGGGTGATCCTTTTTCGCTATTTCTCATTGCATGCCACCGCAAATGGGCCGCCCAAGTAAGCTGCCTGGCGTATATGTTACGTATTATGCGAGGAGGGTTGTACCGAAGCGGTACTCTTTATCGAATCGAATAATTGACCTGCCTTTTTATTGATGTCTTCATTTTTAGAGTTTACCTAGTTGTCCTTTTAATACTAAATATTTAGAAAATGAACAGTTCATTTATGTTCCTATGTTTTGTTTTAGCAGACGGTGAAATAAGACAGACTATCCTCCTTGTTGACCAGCTAGTTGCATCTGATTTCAGAAGAGCTTGCAACACTAGGTAAATTGAATGATTGCATTATAGTCAACTTTCGAGTCAATGTTCTGCTGCAGTTCCTTCATGTTCATAATTCCATTAACGTCTGGTTAGGTGTTGACACATAGTGTCATAATTCTGCCTTTGTGTTGCTTCGTTTGGAATTCCATGTATAAACTTCACTTTAACTGCTAACCACTTTTGAGGAATAATTGCTTCATGTGATCTTCGATCTTAACATATGCTTGAGAAATGGAACTTGTACTGATGAGCAGAAGATTAAGAAATGGGTCCCCTATGAGCTAGCTAGTTTCATTTTGATGTATACAAGTTATGATCAATGATCTCTAAATGTTTCATGGTTGCATGGATTTTGGATGCTGATGTTCAAAATGGAATGCGTGTCCAGATGAATTTTGGTAGAAGACTTGGACGGCATCATCCAGATGATTTTTTTCTATGTGGGTCCCTTGATTTATAGTATTAAATCTCATGAGAATTTTCGAAGGTTTCTACACCAAAATTCATAAAGAAAAAACTAACGACTCAACCTCTTGGAAAAGATTATTTTGATTCTCCTTTAGTTTAATCAAACATACTTTGACAAAAATAAATAAATCAATTTCATTGGATTCATGTGAATATGACAATGAAGTTCTGTTGTTTTGTCTATTCCTCCATTTTTCTTAATTCGGCAACTCAGGGTTGTTAAAAGATCGCTGGCAAGTATTAATTTGCAAACATATATAATACAGTTTCTTGACAAAAGCTTACTAATATGTTTGCTTTGTTCCGGGTTGTATGGTGTTTATGGCTTAGATACCTAACCAAGTCTTCATCAGAGAAACCTTTACTTTTTGTTTGAAAGGAGGCGCTTGTCTGCCTTAGACTGAGGCCCTTACAAATGTCATAAGTCTGGTACTAGGCAGCATACAGAAGTGATACATGCCCGAAGGTGAATACGGGCGACGCAGCGCCAAGGCTATTGAGGTAGCTAGGGGCAGAGTTGTGCCGGCGGTGTCCCCTGTGTCGGCCGTCGCATCTCAGTGCACCTTGCTCACACTTTTGAGGCGAGCTCCTGCACGCGCCCTCTATCCTGTGCCCTTGCCAGAAGCTTCCATAGCCGCAAGAAAGACACCAATTTGTATAGTAGATCAGCCGGATGTTTAATGAACTGTCCCTCTATCAAGGCTTTATTTCTTGTAGTCCATAGTGACCACGCAATAGCCCCAAAATCTAGCCATGCAATCCGCCTATCTTTCCCGGAGGTGGATTTCACCAACCGGTAGAACTCCGAAAAACCACTCAGATTCCAAGTGGAGCCTGTCACCAACCGTATGTCGCTCCAAACGAATCGCGCCATGATACACCTAAAAAGTATGTGATCACAATCTTCCCTCTTGCCACACCAAATGCATTTGCCGTCACCCGGGCCTTCCTTTTCAGCACCTTGTCTCCACTGGTAATTATGTTACGAGCCACTTGCCATAAGAAGATTTTTATCTTGGCCGGAAGGGTGCCTTCCAGATCCCGGATAGGTCACATGGTGTCATCGATTTGAAAATTTTCTTATATAAAGAGCCAGTTAAAAAACATCCGGATGACTCAAGACGCCAAATAACCTCATCCCTACCATGGGTAAGCTGCTGCCCTTTACTTTTTTGCTTTCGAATTCTGGCATCCAGCAGCTCCCTCGCATTTGTATTAGACTAACATCCAGTTCGTGTACGTGTCCATGTGTTTATCTAGTTATGTTTCGACTTTGTGTGCCCAATGATTGGAATGTATGTCTATAGCTGATTGTTTGTACATGTCTACCATAGTCCTTTATTCTATATAACATGTGGATCTTATAATCGTGGACATGTCTGCATTAAGGATCGGCGGTGTAGATATTAATCTGTCTTTCAGTTTAAAAGGCTCAACTCCATAAGCTCCTCAACAAAGGCAGATGATGATTGCCGGAATGATTTTTGTAGTTTGCAAAACTAACTAAACTAAACCAACACATTTATTTGGAGCATGCTTGCGTGACCATTAAATAAACAGGAATAGTTACATGCATTGTTGAGTTTATTTTTAGTCTTGCATGCAGAGTTTTAATGTGCCTCAAAATCTAAACAAGTGATATAAAGAAATTAAAACGGTACTAACAAACCAATTTTTTCTTCGAGATATACCCTTTCAACAGAAATAGAGGGAGTATAGCCTATCTAGACCACGTGGCTCTTATTTTAATAATATGATATAATATAACATAATAAAGTAGATACTCCCTCCTTCCATCTATATAGGGCCTAATGTTCGAGGCTAATTTTGACCAAATGTTAGAGCAATAATATATGACATGCAACTTGCACAAAGCATACCGTCAAATTCGTATGTGAAAGGAGCTTTCAATGATATAATTTTCACATTATGCATGTCATGTACTATTAATCTTGTCAATAGTCAAAGGCGTTCTTGAAAAACACATTAGGCCTTATATAGATGGAAGGAGGGAGTATATAAATCACACGCTGATGGAACTTATCGCCATGCATATCACTCATCAACTATACTCACTGATAAAGAACAGTCTACAGCGCGAAGCCAACAAGCGTCAGCACGATCGTGACCTAGAAGCTATTCATACATGTTGCCTCATGATGATTGCTCATCCTGACATAGATCAACGAGTCGATCACAGAGCGATCACAATAGGACGTCCATCAATGTTGCCCATAGGAGCTGGTAGCCTGGTACCACATGCCGACACTCACCGGCCTACAGGTCAACCTAGGTGTCGACGACTACTGTGTATGGATATTCATGACTCACGTACACAATGCACACTAGGAGCACCAACCCTATGGCGCCAAAGAACTTTTGGCATCACAAAGAAAAGGTTGAAGGTAGCGTCCGACTGGTGTTGTCCACAATCGGGCCGGACATGGAGACCATGTTATCAGAATCAACGTCTTGTCGTGACTGTCACACTAGAGAGTCCATTCCCAATAACTCACAATCCTACGCACTACACATATCCTTTTTGAGTGAAGTACGTGGCTGTCTTTGTGAGATTAGTGGCAGAATCACTGAGAAACTTGTGTCTGCTCTCACATATATAGCCCGCCATCTTCTGTTGGCTATGAAATCAGGGAAGGTAAAGGGGCTTAGCATGGTAGCATGTGCTTGCTGGCTTGGTAATTATAAGGATCATGCGAGTCTCTGCAATCGTTTATTTGTAGCAACAATCGAGAGAAGAAGAATCTGAATGATCTTTGAGTGCTTGAAAGCCCATCGTCCTTTAGGCACCTACCTTTTGTAACATTTTGGCTACAAATAATAACAAAAAATAGTAATAATCGATGGGTCTGGTGTAGCACAGACAGATCTTCACTTTAAGGGCATATTTATTTGAAAGATCCTGATAGAAATTTTGTATGATAACACTGAATCTTCCTTACACACATAAATGTACTATGAGTCATGTTTAAGTTAAATAGCATATCAATGCTATGCACAAATACCTTCAATTAGTAGTAGGGAACTTGGTCATTGCCCATATAGGTGCATGGATCAACATATCCCAACAAATCTTTGACACAGGTTCAGGCTTCAGCCCTCATGCTGGCACAATGTATCCAATATAAATTATGCCAAATATGATTCTATCCAATACTTCTCCTCCTGCCTTTTATCTCCTAATGCTTCTCTAATCAGTAATACAAATAGTGGGATAAAAAATCAAGGAATACAAATAATTGGACATGAAAACAATGGAGGAGGGAGAGGGACTTACTTTTGTTTCTCTTTGATGCCATTCTACACCTGTCATTTTTTTTGTCAATTGCTTCCAACATTTCCTTTCATTTGTCGACATCATACAAATTCTACGATTACTTGCGGCTGCGACATAATAGATGCACTTGCTCGGAGTCGATCTCATTGCAGGAAAGTCATGTACAACATATAATGGGGCATACTACATAGTGGATTTCAGATGACCGGGGCAACACAATGGTCTCAACAAAAAACTCATAGGCAACAACGAAGGAAACAAGAAGTCCGGGACACCAATGTACCCATGTTTAGGACCTCGAGGAAAGTAAATGCTCCACTTCATGCTTTTGTGTCTACTTACTAACTTAAAGCAAGATTACAAGAGTATATTTGTGGTTACCAAGAGTAACATCCTATCAATCTTGTCTCACTAAATAGTTCTCGTCGCAATGTCTTTGCACATAATGTTATTTTTTTGGGGTGTCTAAGATATCTTCGTGCTTCGACCTTCGAGTCCTTAAAAAATTACCCGTCGTGAGATCAATACGAGCAACACAAGCTGAACTCCTACCACCATCCGGATAAGGTAGACCTCCTTAGTGTTCGTGAACCCAGAATCCTCCACTCAATATCCCTTATTTGCTTTGGTTTTCAGGCCCGCCTCGGGAGGAAGGTTCCAGAAAATCGCCAGACCAGTTAACCGGTAAAAACAAAAACCCACATATAAGAAAAGCTAGGATAGACTGAAAACGAATGGCACCTGAGCTAACCAGGGCTAAGTCGGCATCAATGTGACCCAAGATATCCCCAATGGGCGAGTGGCCATGGGGATGCATGACATCCAACATCGGAGTCTAGGAACGAGCATAACGGGAGGAGACACCACGGGCAAGTATGTGTTGGGGTGGGGTGTAGGAGGCGCCCCACTAATTCTCGAACTTGACATGTGAACATAACCGGGGAACACATTTCCCAAGCCTGACCTCGTCACCGGTGGAGAAACCACGAGAAAAAGGAAGTCACAAGAACATTATTAGGAGCATTATTGCCGCAACTATTGAAGCACAAAACAAACCCCACACCTAAACTCGCCCCCAAAGGGGCACCCACATCTACCCTCAAATCTAGAGACGAGTGAATCCAACCAAAGTGTAGGTTAGAAGATGGAGGTATTTTGGTGTATTTGATCTGCGAGAGGAGATAAGCAGCTAAGCTCCTCCTCCGCCTCGTGTCGCCGTCCTCTCGTGGCACGGGGAAACCCTAGGCTACCTCTTTGACTCCTCCTCCATCCGCATCGCCGGCCCCTATGGCGGCATGGGGAAACCCTAGCCCTGCTGCCAGGCCTCCTATCCCTGTCCTCCATCGTTGCGCTGTCACCGGAGGGGGCGCCAGCGAAACCACGCCTGCCATAGGAAGGTGGCAGCGGGGCAAATTTTCTCGTTCGTTTCTCCTCTGCCCTGCTGTGGATATTGCGGAGATGATGGCCCTGTGGTGCGCGGCGGTCCGGCGGTGAGCGCTGCTCGCGGGTGGCCTTCCTCTCATTGTAGGGCTGCCCATGGCGGCGATCTAGGACCCTATCCCGATCTTGGCTGCGTCCTGCCGCCCAAATCCGTGAGGCTGTAGTGGCCTCTGCCCCGATGTGGATCTTGCGAAGAACTGATGGGGAACGAAGCATGAAAATCAAAAAAATTCCTACAAAACACCCAAGATCCAATCTAGGAGATGCATAGCTACGAGAGGGGAGTGTGTCTACATACCCTTATAGTTCGAAAGCATTAGGGTCATAACGCGGTTGATGTAGTCGTACTCTTCACAATCCAATTACGATGTCCAATCTGATCGCTGCCGGATCGCAATGTACTACCTCAGCCAGTCCATCGGTGAGCTCTGGTACAATAAGAACTGCAATCTTGCGCGGAAAATCAAAGAATTCAGTTAAGGATGCTCATATAATTGCTCTAGAAGAACTGCAACCTTGCGTGGAAAAACAAAAAATTCAGTTAAAGTAGCAGGCACACTGGAATAAGTTAATCCAGGCGCTGACTTGTACACAGAATCGACAGTGTAACCTGTAACCACACACTTAAAACTTTTTGTCTCCAGTGGGACACACACGCAGATGCCAGACCAGGGCAAGCACGCAAAAGGCAATTGAGAGTAGCCTGCAACTCTGCAACACGGCCTTGCTCCAGTTACAGTGAAAAAAAGAGCAACACAATCTGGGGAGAGACCGACAGCGCCAGGGCTTGGAGTGGCCTGGACCTGCAGTTCTCCGCTGACGAGCGTGCCTTTTTCTTTGCCTCGACCACCATGCAGATAGGCAACGGCCAGCTCGCCTTGTTCTGGTTGGATCGCTGGATTGACGGACGCTCCGTCGGCGAGATCGCGCCGGCGTTATACTCTTGCATCCCCAAGAGACGCCGCATGCTGCGGACGGTGGCGGATGGCCTTCAGGCCAACAGTTGGGTGCGCGACATACAGGGCACCATTGGGATTCAAGAGATCGGCGAGTACCTGCAACTCTGGCACATGATTGAGCACACAACTCCGCCGAGCCAGACCATCTACTCTGGAAGTGGAGCTCCAAAGGCACCTACACCGCGCAGTCCGCCTACCTTGCCACGTTCCATGGATCCACCGCATGTGATGCTTGGAAGCTCACTTGGAAATGCTGGGCGCCGCCCCGGATACGCTTCTTTCATTGGCTCGCCCACTTGGACCGGTGTTGGACTGCCGACCGCCTCGCCCGTCGCGGCTTGCAGCACCCCGCGTGCTGCCCACTCTGTGACCAGGCACCGGAGACCCTCCAGCATCTCCTCCTCGCCTGCCCGTTCTCCCAGGAGGTCTGGTATGAAATCCTGAGCTGGCTAAGGGTTCCCTGCAACCCGCCTGATGGCGAGCCATCAACCAACACCTGGTGGCTCAAAGTGCGGCTGCACACGCCCAAGCCTTTGCGCAAGGGCCTCGCCTCGGCGACACTACTCATTCCTTGGATGCTGTGGAAGCATCGAACGACTGCGTCTTTGACAGAGCCAGCCCCTCCATAGCTACGCTTACTGGACAAGATCAAGGAGGAGGCGACCCTTTGGGCCAGAGCCGCTAGCGTCGGCCTGCGTGCTCTCATTCCCCAGACCTGGGATGTACACTGATTGCAACCCCTCACTCTGTATCTTTGCCTCCTAGGAGGATGTAACTGAAACCCCTTCCTTTTCAATGCAATGAAATGCAAATCTTCATGCGTTTTCTCGAAAAAAAAGAGTAGCCTGCAACTCCATAACACGGCCTTGCTCCGTTACAGTGAAAAGAAGAGCAACACAATCTGGGACCTGAGCCTGACCATGATAGAGATAATACCAAACAACGAAATTGCAAAGCTGGAACTACAACAGGCAATTCAATACCTAACCAGATGCTATGGACACATGCCGAAGAATGAAATGCAATAGAACATTCCACTGGTAAGTTTACTAGTCTAATGCAACCATTCCGTTCAGTATTAACCATCAGTGCTAGCTCCAAGGTCATCTAATAATCAGGTGAAGCTACCAAGTGAACAAACTGAGAGGATGGCCTCCCCCCATTTAATTATCAGCTACAACAATACTTGAAAAAAGTAGTATTAAAAACCACTGGATAATATTTAAGAAGAAGGAAGACATCGAGATAAAGGAAAAACCAGGTCAATTCTTCAGTTCAGAGAAATAGAGGCATGCGACAAATCAATCAGCAACTATCTCAAACGCTGACCACAACGACTTCACAATTTTAGCATCAACATGCTAGCAGCTTCAAACCAAAAGGATATTCAGACAAGTATAAATTTCATGCAGCCATGACAGTCAGAGATTCTTGATCATAACTTGTATATATAAAAAACAAACAGGGCGGCTCATAGTTAACCCAATTCATACGCATTTGCGTGGCTCACGAAAAAAAAGGGGCATGACTGGCATTTACATCGTAAAGGAGAACAGTGTTGAGCCTGACCATGACAAACCTTTCTTCTGCTCATCAGCACAACATTTCTTGAGCTTATGTTAAGATCGAACATCACATGAAGCATTGATTCTTTAAATGGTTAGCAGCTAAACTCAAATGATAAATATAATTCCAAACGATGCAACACAAGGGCAGAACTGAATCATGAACAAGAATGCACTGCAACAGAACATAACTTGAAGATTGACCATAATGCAATCATTCAGTAGACCAAATTCATATGCATTGTGCGTGTCACAGCAAAAAAAGAAGAAGAAGAATATGGCTTGGTAGTCTACAGGGGACACAATCTGGACCTCAGCACTGGTTCCTTAAAATAATTAGCAGCTAAAGTGAAATGATAAATATAATTCCAGATAATGCAACTAAGGAAGAACTATAGTATGTTTCAATAGTGAACAAGAATTATAATGCAATATTTCAATTTAACTAGTGTTCTGAACACTACTAGAAAAAGGGCTATAGATGGGATTGACACTAATGGCGCACCAGACAAGTGGTGCGCCATTAGTATACTAATGGCGCACCACCATCTGATATGCCATTAGTGTTGAAACTACTAATGACGCACCTGGCCAAAGGTGCGCCATTAGTATCAAAAAAATTTTTTTTACTAGTGCACCTGTCCAAACATACTAATGCGCATCCGGTAGAAGTGCGCCATTACTAGTTACACAACTAGTAATGGCGCACATGTCAGAAAGTGCGCCACTAATGTTTTTTTTATTATATTTTTATTCCTTTTTACAAAACTACTAATGGCGCACTGTTCCACCGTGCGCCATTACTAGTTTAAACTAGTAATGGCGCACCGTGGGACAGTGCGCCATTAGTATGTTATTTTTTTTTGCAAAACTACTAATGGCGCACCAACAGAGGGTGCGCCATTAGTAACCTGGATTACTAATGGCGCATTTATGGTTGGTGCGCCATTAGTAAGTGGGCAGCAACAAGATATTTTGGGCAGCCTCTCCTCCCACACTCACTTTCTCCCCACTTCATTCTCTCCACCGCCTCCTCCTTGTCTCGGGTGCCTCCTCTTTTTCACCTCATTTCCACCATATATTCATTCAAATTAAGTGGTTAAATTACTTTGTTTTGATAGGTAAGTAAGGGGGGAAGCTATATTTATGTTGTTCTCCCTACAACAATGTGCACATGCACTTTTTATGGCCTAGCTAGATCTATGTATGTTCGTGGTGTTGCATATGTTTGTGGTGTTGCATATGTGTTTGTGTTTAGAGGTGTACCGGTATTTGAAATGCGATAGTTGCCAATATTTTGCCGGAATGTTGATTCATTTCCGCTTTCAAGTAGAATTTTGGCATTAAGCATTCTTTTTGGTCCTATTTTTAGGGAAAGTCATGCCAATTTTTTTCTTGGTTCTAAAATATCGTTTTGCTCTACCCCGCAGGCGACCATGGTCCGCACGATGACCGAAGGCATCGTGAATAGGTTTTTGAGGTCCGCGAAGGCCGAGATGCTTCAAAAGAATGAGACGGAGATAAGATGTCCGTGTCGAAGATGCAAGCTGAAGAGCCTTATTGCGGACCCGGATTCCGGGCAGGTGCGGGACCACCTGCTCTTGCGTGGTTTCATGGATGGCTATCGGTGGCAAGGTGATGAACATGACTACGAAGTCGTCCATGGGGTCCGGGCAAGAAATGAGGAAGGGCAGCAAGACAACCACCGCTGCTCGGGCGGGCGAAGACGAAGAATCCCCAGGAGATGATCACGACGGTGATGCTGTACACAGTCATCATGTAGAAGATGCAGGACATGATGATGATGCCGGCGGAGCAGACGACGCTGGACCATCGATGGGCTGGGTGCAGGACCCTCATATTTAAGAGCTGCTTCTCAAGCAGACGGATAACGCAAGAGCTGCCGCCCGAGAGAAAGCCAAGATGGATCAACTTGAGTTAGATGCGGTTACTCCATTGTATGAAGGATGCAGGCCCGAGGATACCACCGAAAGTAACGCTCATGGCTCGGAGATGAAGGTAAAACACAAAATGACCGATGCAGGCTTCGACGAGAACATGTCATTCTGGCACGAACGTCTTCCCAAAGGGAACAAGTGCCCGACCAGTTTGGAGGAGGCGAAGAAAATCGTGTGTCCTCTGGATTTACCGCACGTGAAATACCATGTGTGCATGAACAATTGCATCATTTATCGGGACGAGCACGCTGAGTCTACCATATGTCCGTGTGCGGCGCCACTCGATACAAGAAGAGGAAGAAAGCTCCTCGAAAAGTGGTGTGGTACTTTCCGATCACTCCTCGTCTGCGCAGCGGTATTTCGCGGACCCTAAGGTAGCAAAGCTCCTGCGTTGGCACGCGGATAGGGAGGAGAAGAAGCAAGAAGATGACGCAAATGATCCGGAGATAGATAAAAAAGACAAGATGTTGAGTCACCCTAAGGATGCGAACCAGTGGCAAGCGTTGAACTTCGAATACCCAGAATTTGGGAACGATCCAAGGAACATCGTCTGGGCGCGAGCACCGATGGAGTCAATCCGCTTTGGCAGCCAGAGAAGCACACATAGCACCTGCCTGTGTTTGTGTGGATGTACAACCTTCCCCTGGTTGTGCATGAAGAGGAAGTACATTCACATGAGTATGCTAATTGAAGGGCGAAACAACCAGGGAACGACATCAATCTGTATCTGGGGCTGCTGAAAGAGGAGCTTGACACGCTGTGGAAAATGCCAGCCAATACGTGGGACACCGCAGAAAGAATATTTCCCTATGAGAGCCGTGACTGCTCACGACGGTGCACGACTATCTCGATTACGGATATCTTGCGGGCAGGTAGTCCACGGATTTTCCGGATGCGTAAGGTGCATGGATGACACAACGTATCGCCAGCTAGATAGAGATCCCGGTCTTGAAAACCGTGTTCATGGGACATCGAAGGTGGCTTCGCGACGATGACCCGTGGAGGAAACGCAAGGATCTGTTCGATGGTGAAACCGAACCCGAAAAACGCCTGTACGAGGAGCGGCGAGGAAATAGACAAGCTGTTGAAAAATTGGAAAGACTGCCCACTACCGGAAAGAAGCAAAAGGCACCAAAGCCGGAAAGAAGCGAAGGCGCCAGAGCCGCTGCTGAAGGTATGGAAAACGAGGTCTGTTTTACGTGACTTGCCGCATCGGAAGATCCACTGCGTGCCTCACAGCCTTGATGTCATGCATATCACGAAGAACGTGTGCGAGAGTCTGCTTGATACCCTGCTCAACATGCCAGAGAGGACCAAAGATGGGCCGAAAGCAAGGGCAGACTTGAAATCAATGGGCATCAGGCAGGAGCTTCACGCTAATGATGATGATGATGATGATGATGATGATGATGATGATGATGAGGCGAAGCAGGACACAGAAAGTCGTCGCAAAGGCAAAAAGGCCAAGAAGACCGGAAATGACTACCCTCCCGCGTGCTTCACTCTAAGTCAGGAGATCGAGCAGTTTTTCACCTGCCTCCTAGGAGTAAAACTTCCTTACGGTTACGCTGGGAAGATAAGCAGATACCTAGACCCAAGCAGAAGTTCAGTGGGATGAAGTCTCACGATCGTCACGCGGTTGATGACGCAGATACTTCCGATTGCAATCCGTGGGATCCTCGGACGCCGCACGTCTGCGTGAAACACTATTTGGCCTATGCAACTTTTTCGACGTCATCTCGGAAGTCGATTGGCGTGAGGCAACTCGGAAGGCTACAGGAAGAGATCGTGGTGATACTATGCGAGCTTGAGATGTACTTCCGCCCGCATTCTTCGACGTTATGGTGCATCTGCTGGTCCATATAGTGGAGGATATCATCCAACTCGGCCGACATTCCTGCACAACATGATGCCGCTCGAAAGGATGAATGGTGTCATCAAAGGATACGCTCGCAACATGTCACGCCCAGAGGGAAGTATAGCCGTGGGCTTTTCGAATCAAGAGTGCATCTCCTACTGCACGAATTATCTAGGCATCGAGAACCCCGCTGGTCTGCGCCGTCAACAGGCACCTCGACAGTGCTCGCTGGATGGGGTCACCGTGAGGGTCGCCGCGAAATGCATGTCGACTTAGAGGGTCGACTCACGACTTTGAAAGAGCAAACCTAGTTGCGCTACAACACATAGACGTGGTCGATCCTTGGGTGGTAGAGCACAAAACCTTTATTAAGAAGACGTACAATGACCGAGGCCAACAGAGGACGGACGGAGATATAATCAAAGAGCACAACTCATTTTTCACGCGTTGGTTCAAGCAGAAGCTTCGTCGCACTTTTACATGAGGATTCTTCCGTGGAAGAACAACTCATATTCGCCTTGTCACAGGGCGCCGAGCACAACCTGATGACATATGAGGCGTACGATATCAACGGCTACACATTCTACACCGAGGCCAAGGACATGAAGAGCGATGGTTATCAGAACTCCGGGGTAACGATGGAATCCTACACCGGTAATGACAAGGACAGATATTATGGAAGGATCGAGGAGATCTGGAAGCTGAGCTACGCTGGAGAGAAGGTCCGATGTTCCGTGGTCGATGGGCTAAGAGCGCCCTAAAAGAAGACCGGTATTTCACCACCATGGTTATACCCGAAGCCAAATCCAAGATCATGGTAAAGCGTCACCGCGAAAAATGAGCCATGGGTACTGGCTTCCCAAGTTGACCAATGCTTCTTCATTACCGACCCGTCAAAGCCCAGTCGTGTTGTCGTGAGGAGAGGCAAAAGAAAGATCATCGGAATGGATGGAGTAGCCAATGAGCAAGACTTCGACAAGTACGGCGACCCGAGGATCGAACATGACGACGATGATGAAGTCGCAGCATACACCACAAGAAGAAGCAGGACCACCCTACCTAAAGGACGTTCGTTCCACAGAAGAACTCCATTTGTGAAAAAGAAGGGCAAGAAGATTGTGAACAGATAGCTAGCTAAGATTGATTGTATTTAAATCGTAGCCTTCATTTCTCGATTGTGTTTCATGGGCACTTTTTGAACTATCATGAATATTTTCAAATTTCATGGACACTCGATCTCGATCCCCCTCCATCTCGATCGCTATCCCACCTCGCCAGATCCGTCCCTCGCCCGAACACCCCGGTCCACCGGCCGCCGCCGACCCCCGCACCCTCGATTCCCTACTCAACCGCCGCCGACCCCGCACCCTCCCTACTCAACCGCCACCGCCGACCCCCGCACCTCCTGCACCCTCCCCCGCTCCACCGGCATTACTGTTTGATGATATTTTTAAAAAAATTATTACTGTCTTATAAAAAAATATTACTGTTATGATTTAAACAAGTTTGAACATATTTAAACACAAATAAGTATCAAACATCATTTTAAATGAAAAACAAAAATTGTGGAGCCTGGGAATCGAACCCAAGACCTACTGGTGTGAGAACTGGCTGCTGACCAGTCGAGCTAGTAAAGGGAGTTGATGTGGATCACGTCAGGTGGAATATAACCTGTTGGCTCGAGCCGAAAAAAAAATTACTAATGGCGCACCAGGGTGAGGTGCGCCATTAGTGTGGATGTACTTATGGCGCACCGAGGGGTGGTGCGCCATTAGTATTGTGCCGCCCCCATCCATAGTTCCTCCCCGGCGCGGCCCACCTCTCTCCCTCGCCCTCGATCCCCTCTCTCTCCCTTGCCCTTGCCCTCGATCCCTTCCCCGACGCTGCCCGCCGCCTCGACGCCGCCCACGCCGCTGCCCCGCCGCCTCGACGCCGCCCCGACGCCGCTGCCCTGCCGCCTCGACGCTGCCCCGCCGCCTCCGTCCCCCATCGTCGCCGCCACTCGCTTCCCCCGCAGTGCACACATCTTCCGCCGGAAGTTATCGCCCTCCCTCTGCCGCCGGACGCCGCCCCCTCCCCCGTTGTGCAGAGCATCCAGGCGAGACGCGGACACCCCCCCTCCTCATCTGGACACCGCCCTCCTCGACGACGACCCGCCTCTGCCTCCTCTTCAACGCCGGAGCCGCTGCCGACCTGCCTCTGCCTTGTCACCGGGCGGTGAGCTCCTCTTCTACTCTTGTGCGTGTGCTACCTGCTGCCGCTTGAGCCTTAGAGCTACTGGTGTTGTGCTGCTGCTTGTGCTACTGTACTCTGTTGAACGGGTGGTTGTGCTAATGCTAGTGGCTGCTGTTCTAAAATATTGTCGGTTTTTCAATTGAAGCATGTGTACACATTGGTCATTGCTATGCGAATTTGTCAATTGAAGCATGTGTGCACGGTGTGCATTTCACCTGCCAATTGGTATGTGTGGAGATAGTATGCATCGCTATGTTGTCTGTCGATAGTACGCAATGCAACTTTTATCACATCACACGAGTGATACAGGTATCATGTCTTGATAGGTATCATGACTCAATACACCAGTCTGGCACATAGGTGAAGTACAGATGCAAGAACATAAATGCATCTATAGCTGGTTAATATCCCAGGTGTTCACTAAATGCAAGTAGCAGCACTGATGCGAATGCGATGTGCCGTGCTTCCCAAATCCCAAGTGTTGGTTGGTATCTCTTATGTTTCGACATGCCTGACTCATCAATATGCATTGTAGCTGTGAAAGTGCTCGGTTTATGATTTCTTGATGCAATGCCTTTGAGTCTGGCTGTTCAATTCAGAATTTATGTGAACACCTGAAATGATAGATAGAGTAGGAAATCATGCTACCAAACATATGTTATATACTCCAAGATTTATTGAAGTTGTTATCTTGTGTTTTCCTAGCATCTCCCAGCCAATGCAGCATGTGAACAATAATTGAATGTTTTGCTCAGGCTTCAGTTCTTATGCCATTTTTTCTTCAGAAGGCTACACCGTGGGGCTCATCTTCAAGAGACAATCCACCTGACCTGCTTGCTGCAACCACTCAGGTGAGTTTCTTTGCCCCACTCAAGTCCAGAGGCCCTCCATATGTGTGGATGTCATGAATATGTAGAGATGCCTCCTTATGTTTGGCACTGATTTTTTATAGTCTGATTTGGTTGGTTACTAGGATTCTTGCTCCCAACGACTCAGCTTCCAGCAGCGGCGCAGCGATCCCCTTTCCGTGCTTGTCACTGCATCCTCCACCAGTTGGTGAGTCGACCACAACTTTGATCTGTTCTATTTATGGCGGTATCTATCTTTATTATGTGTACTGCCATTGAATTGGTTCTATGATTCTTCCTTTCTTTAGATCTATTTACGACATAGCTTAACAATTTGTAGTCGGTAGATATAACTATGCAAATGGTATAACTGGGCTTGATACTCGAACCAACAAACAACCACCTACTGGCAAAACACAAGTAGATAGATTTAGCAGGGCAAAGGGTATCATTTTCATACCATACTTCGTAGCATTCTTCTTTAACAACATTTAGCTGTGCCCTGTGCACCACGTTGATCACATGTTAAACAAGACTAATAACTGGTTCATGAGCAAGTTAACATGCCTGCATACCGTCTATGTCACGAGTGAAAACTGAGCTCAAATTCTATATTTCTATTGACTGGGCAGAGGTTTTGAGCAAGACAAAAAAGAAAACTGAGTGTTTTGCTGCAACTCAAGTTCCCAGCAGAGCTTATCCATCTGAATCTAGTTGTAACAGAATGAATGCAAATATTATTCAAGACTAGGGAGAGTAAGATGGCATATTAACAAAATATTCCAGACTCTTTGCATAATGTGCCTGCTAAACAGTCAAACCAGAAATACTTCCCACAGCATGTCTGCTTAATAGCTAGTAGCATGATGGCTGGACTTGCTAACTTGCAATTGCTCTGCATCTAATTTGAAATATCAATGAAAATTGAAAAAAATTTACTCTTAATTTGCTCTTAATTTTGTGGTTTGCAAGCTAGACTTTGCTCTTAATTTTGTGAATGCTACTTCTGGCTTTCTTACTTCAGCATCTGTATGCCCATGCAATGATTTGCTTTGTTGTGATGGAGGCTTTTTTTGCCTTGTCCACCCGAGAGGCCCTTGAGTTTGCTGGAATGTCGATTAACTTCCGTTCCAGCAAATTCGGGTACTCCATATGTCCTATTTTCAGCAAAGGTCATGCTGAAATTTTCCGTGAATTTTAGCATCACTTTGCTAAAAATAGGACATATGGGGTACTTGTGACTAATGATGAAAGCTTAGGCTTTTAGGGACTGGACTGTATACCTGCAATTATAAAAGAACAAACCATGTTATTGCTAAAACATCCAGATTGTTGTATATACATAATCGTGAAGTAACTACATTAGTTATAAGAAATCCATAATGGATTATCTCATTCTGATCATAAAATGCACCGAGTTAATCATTTTTGGACAGTAGCATATTGTTAATCTCTGCAGAAGAATACAAATGCAACGAAAGCTACCATCAAGGCCAAACTCTATGGGGTAGGATTCCTGCGGGTAGTCAGAAGATTGGGAAAAAATTTAGAGAAGCGAGTAGATGGGACTATTCCCATGAAAAATAAAGTTAGGGGAAGGAATTAGAATGAATCAATAAGGGTTTGTAACCTCAAACACAAAAGAAGTATAGTAAGTGCTTACCTCGTTGGATATAAGAAATATAAACAATTCCGGATTGCCAGTAGCATGTCACCTGCTGCTAAAGAGAGGATGGTGCGTGAGTCTATCCCAAACAAAAATAAATAAAGTGGATGGATCTGGATGCTCTAGGGGAGAGGAATACAGGGATTATATGAATCGAATGAAAACAACGGCAATGGGGAAAATCCCCAACTTAGCTGCCGTCTGTTTATCAGAACGATGCCTCTGCACGATCTTTGGAGGCACGCGGTGGTTGGGGTCGTGGCAAGGCGGCCGCAGTGGTGCCTACAGGAGGAGCGCCGCCGCTTCCGATATGGGTTCTTGCCTTCTTGGCAGTTGTTGTGACGCCCGGATAATTAAGCTACAGTGATCCCCGTTAATGATGCCACGTCACCTCGGTTACTGTTGATAAACTCTAGATAATTCAAAACCGAAACAAATTTAAAATTTAATTAAAGGAAAACAATAAAAGTTTTCAAACATTAAAATAAAAATATTCGATTTGTACTAAATATTACATAGATAATTATGGTGTAGAGGACACAACTTTATAAAATGCATAAATATTTTAAATTGAATTAAAACAGAAGAGAAAATAAATAAAAGAAAGAAAATACAAAAGAGAAAAACAAACAAAAAAAAGGAAAAGAAACCCCCCCGGGGCTCCAGCCCAAGAGTCCACCGCCCAATCGGGCCACGACTCGCCAGTCGGCCCACGCCCGCCTACATAGGCCTCCCACTCCCCAATACCCTAACCGACAACCTCACTCGCTTCCCACGCTCCCTCTCCCGGTCGCTCCTCTTCCCCTCACCCGATCCGATCTGGAAGGGGATCGCCCCCCCCCCCCCGAGCGCACGCGACCGCTGCCCCTGGCGCCACCCCGATGGCCGCGCCCCTCCACCTATCTCCGACTCGCCTCCCCTCTTGCTCCTCTTCCCCGACCAATCTGGATAGGGAAGGGGCAACGAGCCCGATGCCTCCCTCACTGATGTCGTCGCTGTGCGCCACCACCGTCGCTCGAAGACCTTGCCGTCGCCGGAGCCTCGTGCCGCCTCGACTCCGTCGACGCACGCGTCCCCGTCGTCCTCCTCAACGGCCTCCATCGAGCCTCGCCGCCCCTTGGTCTCTACTCGACCGTGAGGACCCCAACTCCTCTCCTCCTCTCCCCTGTCCCCGTGCGCACGTACATGCATGCGCTCACCGTCGTCCCCATCGCCCGCAACAGCCACGGCTATCCGCCACTGCTCTCGCTGAGCCGTCGCGCCTCTGCGCTCTGCTGCCCGCCTCTGCCTGGCGCTGCGGCCCCGACGCGCCCTGTCTTGTGCTGCTTCTGCTGCCCATGGGCTGTGCCGCCGCCGCCCGGCTTCGGCCACTCATCGCGGCGCCGCTCGGAGGCCCCGCGTCCTTTGCCCCGAGCCCAGCACCGTTCCCCGCCTCCTTCCCATCACCGCGACCACCCGCGACCCCACTGCGGTTGCGCCCGCCAGGGCCGCCGTCGCCCGGGTTCGCTTGGCTCCGCCAGCGCCCGCAACCCGCTGCACGCACGCCCGCTAAGCCCCTTGTGCCTATGGCAAACGGGGCCCATGCCCAGAATGAAAATAAAAAAAGAATTAATTAAAAAAATAAATTAATAAATAGTAATTAAAACTAATTAATATATTAATTAGTTAATTTAATTAATCCTGGTTAGATTAACCTAATAACTTAGTTTACTTAATTAATCTGTTAGGTTAGTTAACAGTCAATGACAGCTGGGACCCACCGTCAGTTTGACCAGTCAACACCCCTGTTGACTACTGACGTCATGCTGACGTCAGCATGCACTGTTCTGGATAATGTTGAATTAAATTAATTAAATAAATTCTAAAAATGATTTAAAACTTTAGAAAATCATATAAAATAAACAGTAGCTCGGATGGAAAAACTTTGTACATGAAAGTTGCTCAGAACGACGAGACGAACGTTCGTCCGCCACACATCCCTAGCATACCAAACATGGAACTTTCCCCCTCCGGTCCGTCTGTCTAAAAACGCGAAACACCGGGAATACTTTCCCGGATGTTTTCCCCCTTCGCCGGTATCACCTACCACTACGTTAGGTCACCCCTAGCACCGCATATTGCCGCGTCTTGCTTTGTGTTACATTTGATTGCTCTGTTATTTATTGTGTTCCCCCTCCGTTACTTCTTTCCGGTAGACTCTGAGACCGGTGCCGATGTCCGTGTGTTCGACTACACCGAAGATGACCCCTCCTTCTTGCTAGAGCAACCAGGCAAGCCGCCCCTTTGATCACCAGATATCGCCTATTCTTCTCTCTACTGCTTGCATTAGAGTAGTGTAGTATGTAACTGTTCGGTTACTCCTATTCTGTTGCATAGCCTGCCATTGTTGCTACATTCATTGATACCTTACCCGCAGTCCTAAATGCCTAGTATAGGATGCTAGTTTATCGTCATTGGCCCTACATTCTTGTCGATGCGCCTTGCTATACTATTGGGTCGTGATCACTCGGCAGGTGATCACGTGTATATACTATACATATATACATACTATACAGATGGTGACTAAAGTCGGGTCAGCTCGTTGAGTACCCGCAAGTGATTTCCATGTGGGGGATGGAAGGACGGGTGGCTCCATCCCGGTAGAGGTGGGCCTGGGTTCCCGACGGCCCCCGACTGTTACTATGTGGAGGAGCGACAGGGCAAGTTGAGACCACCTAGGCGAGAGGTGGGCCTAGCCCTGGTCGGCGTTCGCGGTTGCTTCATAATAACACGCTTAACGAGATCTTGGTATTTGATCTGAGTCTGGCCACTGGCCTATACGCACTAACCAACTACGCGGGAAAGATATGGGCACTCGACGTCGTGGTATCAGCCGAAGCCTTCGTGACGTCAGCGACTGAGCGGCGCGCGCCGGGTTGGACTGCGTTAACGCAACTTCCTTTGTAATGGGGGTTGCTAGGTCTGCTTCCGGCCGCGTACGCAACGTGCAGGTGTGCAATGGGCGATGGGCCCAGACCCCTGCGCGCATAGGATTTAGATCGGCGTGCTGACCTCTCTGTTCTGCCTAGGTGGGGCTGCGACGTGTTGATCTTCCGAGGTCGGGCATGACCCAGGAAAGTGTGTCCGGCCAAATGGGATCGAGCGTGTGGGGTTATGTGGTGCACCCCTGCAGGGAAGTTTATCTGTTCGAATAGCCGTGTCCCTCGGTAAAAGGACGACCCGGAGTTGTACCTTGACCTTATGACAACTAGAACCGGATACTTAATAAAACACACCCAGACAAGTTCCACAGACAACCCGGTGATCGCTTTTCCACAGGGCGACGAGGGGAGGATCGCCGGGTAGGATTCTGCTATGCGATGCTACTTGGAGGACTTCAATCTACTCTCTTCTACATGCTGCAAGACGGAGGCTGCCAGAAGCGTAGTCTTCGACATGATTAGCTATCCCCCTCTTATTCTGGCATTCTGCAATTTAGTCCACCGATATGGCCCTTTACACATATACCCATGCATATGTAGTGTAGATCCTTGCTTGCGAGTACTTTGGATGAGTACTCACAGTTTCTTTCTCGCCCCTTTTCCCCCGTTTCCTTTCTTTCTGGTTGTCGCTACCAGATGTCGGAGTCCGAGAGCGACGCCATCGTCGATTTACGGCGACTCCTACTACGCTTAGAGGTGCCTACTACTACGTGCAGCCCGCTAACGCATTTACTGTGAGTAGTTTAGGAGGATCGGTGCAGGAGGCCTGCGCCTCTTTCGATCTGTATCCCAGTTTGTGCTAGCCTTCTTAAGGAAAACTTGTTTAACTTATGTCTGTACTCAGATATTGTTGCTTCCGCTGACTCGTCTATGATCGAGCACTTGTATTCGAGCCCTCGAGGCCCCTGGCTTGTATTATGATGCTTGTATAACTTATTTATGTTTTAGAGTTGTATTGTGATATCTTCCTGTGAGTCCCTGATCTTGATCGTACACATTTGCGTGCATGATTAGTGTACGATTGAATCGGGGGTGTCACAAGTTGGTATCAGAGTCGACTGCCTCTAGGAATCCCCCTTCCACACTCCTTGGCCGAAGTCGAGTCTAGTCACTACAAAACTTTTACTAACATGGCTATGTGCCTTACGGGCCCATGTCGCCATTGGGTGGTATTAGGATATTTTATTCCTCGATCTATACTCTGGGACTCTAATCTCTCCTATATTCGGGTTAAATGATTTTACTAAATCTGACTCTAGGTTCTCGTAACTACTTTCTCCCGGAGAGCCCTTAATCACAGATGACCACCTACTGCGTCAGAAGATTTAGAAGTTACTCTAGGATGTTCTCCCGATACGCTTGTGCCCACCGCCTTTGCAAATTCCCTACCACTGTTATATCCTTATGGATAACTGCATGCACCTGCCATTCTTACATTCGATCCCATTGAGCTTGTTATTACAAGGTGCAACGAACTTCTCTTCGTTTTTCCGAGAATCCTTTGAGCTAACTTCCTTACGGCTCTTTGCCACAAGAATACCCATATGGATAATTCCTTGCACTTATCGAGTATCCGCTCCTTCTTAGTTGTTCAGGTGTTTCACATAAGCCTTCGAAATACTATTTGATCTTTCAAAAATCCTCAACAGCCTGTTGTTCTTTAAATTCTTGCTTGCTTGCATTATGGTTAATCCCATAAGCATAATAATATTATTGGCATCCTTTATCAATATCATTTTTGAGTCCATTGATTCAATAAGTTGTGAATATTCACAATCATCAATCGAATCCTAGGATTATCCTTCCGGCTCAGATGACATTTGGATATGAGCTGGTTCTTGACCAATCAATGCCTTGATCGGTTGTGCTTCTAAGTCTATCGAACTTATTCATTTTCGATCAGAACGATTGCTTCTGATCCCTTAATTTGGAAATCATAAAATTCTTTGCATTAAGCTTTGAATTAGTCAGTTGTTTCTACAATCTGATGCCTTGGCATTCCTTCTTCCTCTGATTGAGTACCGATACTCACATCAGCCCCGTTGTGGACCGCCATACCCATTATCGGGTTATTATCCGACAGTGTCCTTCACACCAAAATTCTTATGAGTTCCTTACTCGATACATAATACCTTTGGTAAATTGTATCCTCTACTTTTGTCAACCATGCTCTACTTTTGAGCTTGTGTTATTTACTCCTGAAGTTCATGGTATATGTTCTAAGAAGCCCTGATGGGTTGAACCTATGCCTTCCATAATCTGTGTGAACTCAAAAGTTTTCACGGGTCATACTCCTCTGGTAATTCACCAGGTAGGTTTTGACACTGAAATCATTTTTATCTAGAGCAGTGAATGAAAGGTTATGCATTGAAGAAGTGGGAGTCGACCTTGAACCTTTGTGTTCATGCCCATGGACACGATGCAGATCCTATCATGGAAGTTACTCTTAAATTAATTATTCCCTTGGTATAAGTTCATCTTATATCTGGGATCTAGTCTTTTGCAATCTTGGTTCCGACCATATTGATACTCTTTGATTCCTTTTCTCGGACAAGTTGAAGTACTTGTCTTCTGCAGGTCATTACACCTATCCAACCTCTATTCTGCTCTACCTTTGAGTATACCCTCTGGTATCTCGAGAATATCACGGAACTACATAACTTCTTATGAGTTCTTCGTCAACTATTATTCTCGTCGATTCCAATTTCCCCCCTGGTTTTGAGTTATTAGTCACTCGAGAACACCGATAAGTGAATCAATTCCGCACTCTGATTCAATACTCTAAGTAATTTTCGTTGCTTATGAGTTTAATAATCCTTCAAGTCATTCCTAGCCTGATCGGCTATATCCTTATCATGCAACTTTTAACTGTGCTACCTGGTCCTTATTCCCGAAGCACCACTTTCGACGTTGAGCTAAGCTTACGTCGATTTTCCTCGTCATATCATTTCGCCTTGAACAGCAAGCTTGATTTTGAGTTTGTGTCGTACTCGTGGTTCCAATAACCTTTCGCTTCATCAGTCCTTTGACTTGATGTCATCACCGATCGATTACACCTCCGTGAAATCTCTCGACAAATGTGTCATGATCATCATCAACATTCTCAGCTCTTCCAGGATATCAATTGAATTCATGATGAGAAATACCATCCTTGCCCTCGATGATTTGTGTTATCATCAGCCACTTTATTGCCTTCCCTCCAACACAAACTTGTTCGTGTTTTGTGTTATACCTTGAGTTCCTTGCTACCCAGCATTGTTCTTCTTTACATTGGATATTACCACCTTTTATGTCAAGAATGTCGTGGGAATTTCACCAACTCTTAAGAAATCTTGGTATGGTGATACTTCTCACCATCACCATTCTTTCTTGGGTCCTCGTGTTGATTCCAACCAGGGTACCAAAAAGTGAGCGGTGCTGTTTGGATTCTGCCCTTCTAGCAACCTTCTTGCTTTGAAGTTAATGGTCGGCCGTTCATTCTTAGACTATTGATTATTGAATCACCATTCTGACATTGGTCGTGCATCCCAGCCCATATTCCGGGTGCACCTTTCAACCAATGCTTAAATGTGTATGTTTTTTTTCTTGAGCATACACCATTATATCTTTTGATCTGACAGATGTTATCTCCTTGTTCACATGATTGTGGAACTCCATCTTTTTGGAAATCTCGATGCTATGTTGCTAGGTCCATCAGCCACTCTTCATCCTCTCCTTTGATTAATGATGAACTCTTGTTTCGGAACTCGCTTCCATAGTTCATTTCCTGAAAATCTTACATTGTCATCTCGTAAATTTGTGTTGCACCTTTTCTTCTCAGGCATCCCGAGTCTGAGGTATCCTGGCACTAATCAGATATGAATCCCGGTCAGATATGATGGTTGGAACATATTTCCAAGAGTTATAACGTTGGTCTTTATACGACCCGGTAAGGTGATGTCATGCCTAGCACACCTCCTTTTTAGCAAGATTAACCATTCTTCCATGAGGAAATTGTAAGACTTATTCTATAAGTTATTCCTGATGGATCATTTTTGTATCCAAAGTCTGACCTTTGCTTGAATACCATGTCAATGCTATCTCGAAGCATGTCCGTGGTACTCCGTTTTCAATAAGAACATTTGAAGCACAAATGCTAAATTTTCTTTATCAATTACCCTAACACCGTTGTATGGATAATGTTATGAAACTTCTCTCCCCTTACCTAAAGTGTTTTCTACATTATATCCTGTCATGGATATCATGCTCTGTTTGTCCTTGGGAAGGATATACCCTTGAAATATGTGTTTAAACACATTTTCCTTTCCATTGTTCTGTTTAAATCTGATAATCATATCTTCCTTTCCATTTTTTGGTTTAACCTTTCTTGTGATCTATATGATCTAAGCAGTAATATTCTCCTGCTTATGTAAACACCTCGGTGTACAATTCTGTCAGCAAGATCCTGATTGTTGATGACATTCCGGTAACCACCGATGGACGAGAACTTTGCCTATTGGTCCGCCTCGTTTCAACGAGCAGGAAAATGGTTCTCTTCGTCCCTTGCCCTTGGTACCGATGTTGTTGCCGACATAACTGACAGACTACCCTCTGACATGCCTTGCTTACACGATCGTGTAAGACGTCATCGCCTTCCTACTCTTAACCCACATGGTGGGCCCATAACCCATAGATCCACAGGATCGAAACCTGACTCTCCTGTGCACCCCCTATTCCCAAATTTATTCCTCGCGCGTGGCCGCATATGTAATTCATGGACCATCGTCCTACGGATCTATAATGGTATTAGACAGAATACTTATTCCGATTGATTTGAACCCCCTTTCACACTCTGTTCCAGGCATCGAACGATTGCCTATGCGCTTGAAACTTCTATTTCGCACCTTCTTACTTTGCTCACGATATTTTCTTAAGTTTCAATTCGAGAGTTGCTATCCGCCACCCTCCCCGATGTTATCGACCAGATAGTCGACCTTGCAGAGGTCTGTTCTTCCGGAATGCCCACTCTTTATTCTTTCGTAAGTACGATGGAGTTCCGGAAGAAAGGACACCGACTTCATCATGATGACCTAAAGCAGAGAAATGAAGACATCAATATATTGGACCGGCCTCTTCGAGAAGAGCAAGCCAGGATGAGAAGACCCTCTAGATTTGTTACCAAACCTTCCCCCCTTTCACTACCTCTTAAATCTCGGGATGAGATTTCTTGCAGTGGAGGAGAATTGTGACGCCCGGATAATTAAGCTATAGTGATCCCCCGCTAATGATGCCACGTCACCTCGGTTACTGTTGATAAACTCTAGATAATTCAAAACCGAAACAAATTCAAAATTTAATTAAAGGAAAACAATAAAAGTTTTCAAACATTAAAATAAAAATGTTCGATTTGTACTCAATATTACATAGATAATTATGGTGTAGAGGACACAGCTTTATAAAGTGCATAAATATTTTAAATTGAATTAAAATAGAAGAGAAAATAAATAAAAGAAAGAAAATACAAAAGAGAAAAACAAACAAAAAAAGGAAAAGAAACCCCCCCGGGGTTCCGGTCCAGCAGGCCACCGGCTCAACTGGGCCACGACCCGCCAGGCCGGCCCACGCCTCTGGCCTACATAGGCCTCCCCACTCCCCAAAACCCTAACCGACAACCTCACTCGCTCCCCACGTTCCCCTCTCTCTCGGTCGCTCCTCTTCCCCTCACCCGATCCGATCTGGAAGGGGATCGACCCCCCACCCCTAGCGACGCGATCACGCTTCGGCGCCGCCCGATGGCCGCGCCCCTCCACCTGTCTCCGGCTCGCCTCCCCTCTTGCTCCTCTTCCCCGACCCAATCTGGATCGGGAAGGGGCAACGAGCCCGATGCCTCCCTGACTGATGTCGTTGCTGTGCGCCACCACTGTCGCTCGAAGACCTTGCCGTTGCCGGAGCCTCGCACCGCCTCGACTTCGTCGACGCACGCGTCCCCGTCGTCCTCCTCAACGGCCTCCATCGAGCCTCGCCGCCCCTGGTCTCTACTCGACCGTGAGGACCCCAACTCCTCTCCTCCTCTCCCCTGTCCCCGTGCGCACGTACATGCACGCGCTCACCGTCGTCCCCATCGCCCGCAACAGCCACGGCCATCCGCCGCTGCTCTCGCTGAGCCGTCGCGCCTCTGCGCTCGCCGCTTCTGCGCCGCTGCCCGACGCATACTGTCTTGTCTGCTTCGCTGCCCATGGCTGTGCCGCCCGGCTGCCCACTCATCGCGCGCAGGCCGAGGCCTCGTCCTTTGCCCCGAGCCCAAAGACCGTTCCCGCCTCCTTCCCATCACCACGACCACCATGACCCCATCGCGGTTGCCCGCCAGTGGCCGTCGGTTCGCTATTCGCCAAATACCGCAACCCATCAGACGACGCCGCTTATGCCCCTTGTGCCTATGGCAAACGGGGCCCATGCCCAGAATGAAAATAAAAATAATAATAAATAAATTAATAAATAGTAATTAAAACTAATTAAGACATTAATTAATTAATTTAATAAATCCTCGTTAGATTAACCTAATCACTTAGTTTAGTTAATTACTCTGTTAGGTTAGTTTATGGTCAATGACAGCTGGGACCCACCATCAGTTTGACCAGTCAACACCCCTGTTGACTGCTGACATCATGCTGACGTCAGCATGCACTGTTCTGGATAATGTTGAATTAAATTAATTAAATAAATTCTAAAAATGATTTAAAACTTTAGAAAATCATATAAAATAAACCGTAGCTCGGATGGAAAAACTTTGTACATGAAAGTTGCTCAGAACGACGAGACGAATCCGGATACGCAGCCCGTTCATCCGCCACACATCCCTAGCATAGCAAACATGGAACTTTCCCCCTCCGGTCCGTCTGTCTGAAAACGCGAAACACCGGGAATACTTTCCCAGATGTTTTCCCCCTTCGCCGGTATCACCTACCACTACGTTAGGTCACCCCTAGCACCACATATTGTCGCGTCTTGCTTTGTGTTACATTTGATTGCTCCGTTATTTATTGTGTTCCCCCTCCGTTACTTCTTTCCGGTAGACTCTGAGACCGGTGCCGATGTCCGTGTGTTCGACTACACCGAAGATGACCCCTCCTTCTTGCCAGAGCAACGGGCAAGCCCCCCCTTTGATCAGTAGATATCGCCTATTCTTCTCTCTACTGCTTGCATTAGAGTAGTGTAGTATGTAACTGTTCGGTTACTCCTATTCTGTTGCATAGCCTGCCATTGTTGCTACATTCATTGATACCTTACCCGCAGTCCTAAATGCCTAGTATAGGATGCTAGTTTATCATCATTGGACCTACATTCTTGCCAGTCTGCCTTGCTATACTATTGGGCCGTGATCACTCGGGAGGTGATCACGGGTATATACTATACAGATGGTGACTAAAGTCGTGATCACTCGGGAGCTTGTTGAGTACCCGCAAGTGATTCCAATGTGGGGGCTTGAAGGGCAGGTGGCTCCATCCCGGTAGAGGTGTGCCTGGGTTCCCGACGGCCCCCGGCTGTTACTATGTGGCGGAGCGATAGGGCAAGCTGAGACCACCTAGGCGAGAGGTGGGCCTAGCCCTGGTCGGCGTTCGCGGTTGCTTCATAATAACACGCTTAACGAGATCTTGGTATTTGATCTGAGTCTGGCCACAGGCCTATACGCACTAACCAACTACGCGGGAAAGATATGGGCACTTTCGGCGTCGTGGTATCACCAAGCCTTCATGACGTCGGGCCGATCGAGCCTGCTACCGGGTTGGACTGCGTTAATGCAACTTCCTTTGTAATGGAGGTTGCTAGGTCTGCTTCCGGCCGCGTACGCAACATGCAGGTGTGCAATGGGCGATGGGCCCAGACCCCTCCGCGCATAGGATTTAGACCGGCGTGCTGACCTCTCTCACAGCCTAGGTGGGGCTGCGACGTGTTGATCTTCCGAGGCCGGGCATGACCTGTGAAAGTGTGTCCGCCAAATGGGATCGAAAGCGTGTTGGGTTATGTGGTGCACCCCTGCAGGGAAGTTTATCTATTCGAATAGCCGTGTCCCTCGGTAAAAGGACGACCCGGAGTTGTACCTTGACCTTATGACAACTAGAACCGGATACTTAATAAAACACACCCAGACAAGTTCCACAGACAACCCGGTGATCGCTTTTCCATAGGGCGACGAGGGGAGGATCGCCGGGTAGGATTATGCTATGCGATGCTACTTGGAGGACTTCAATCTACTCTCTTCTACATAGTGCAAGACGGAGGCTGCCAGAAGCGTAGTCTTCGACAGGATTAGCTATCCCCTCTTATTACGGCATTACGCAATTCAGTCCACCGATATGGCCCTTTACACATATACCCATGCATATGTAGTGTAGATCCTTGCTTGCAGTACTTTGGATGAGTACTCACGGTTGCTTTCTCCCCTTTTCCCCCTTTCCTTTCTTTACGGTTGTCGCAACCAGATGTCGGAGTCCAGGAGCGACGCCATCGTCGGCATTTACGACTCCTACTACGCTGGAGGTGCCTACTACTACGTGCAGCCCGCTAATCCATTTACCGTGAGTAGTTTAGGAGGATCGAGCAGGAGGCCCGTGCCTCTTTGATCTGTATCCCAGCTTTGTGCTAGCCTTCTTAAGGCAAACTTGTTTAACTTATGTCTGCATTTCAGATATTGTTGCTTCCGCTGACTCGTCTATGATCGAGCACTTGTATTCGAGCCCTCGAGGCCCTCGGCTTGTATTATGATGCTTGTATGACTTATTTATGTTTTAGAGTTGTGTTGTGATATCTTCCGTGAGTCCTCGATGTTGATCATACACATTTGCATGCATGATTAGTGTACGATTGAATCGGGGGCGGCACAGTTGTCTGGCCGGCTTGGCAGACACGGACGGCCGGGGGAGTGATCGACGGAGGCGCCACCAGTATGGACGCACGAAGAAGTTGCCGCCGGCTTGCATGGCGTGGCCGGCTGGTGGAGTTTTTGACCGATGGGAATATGTGATGTGATGTCGATTGGGTTGAGGATAAGACGATGCGTTTCATCGGTTACAGAAGATGGAAAGCGAGCGATGCGTACTAAATGGAAATATTTGTTTTTGGACGTGGTAGAATTGCTGAGGTGGAATGTTGATGATGTGGATAGCTTGCATGTCAAGAGAAATAACATAGTGGGGATGTACTATTTAGGTATTATAGATAAGTCATAGGATATTGCACTAGCACTAGCACCCATATCACATAAGCCATGATAACAATGATCTCCTATTTAACATAAATAATGTGCATGCCTACCACAGGTCTATGTGTCTTAGTATCTGGTCTAGCAATATTAGCAGTCTCACCACAGAAATAAATAACATGCCCATCTAAATCATCATCCAAGAGATCTTTAACCATAGCAATACTAGATTCAACTTTGATTTGCTCAGGAGGTGTATAAGTCCTAGTATTACTCTTACGAACAACAGCTGAAGTTTTAGCATGATCCTTTATCCTAACAGGAAAAGGAGGTTTCTCAACATAAGTAGTAGGAACAATAGGATCACTATAAGTGACAGTCTTTTGTTCAACTGTAATAGGTGCAACTACTTTTACTTCAACGGGAGGATTATATTTAAACCACTTCTCCTTAGGGAGATCAACGTGAGTAGCAAAAGATTTACAGAAAGAAGCTATTATCTCAGAGTCAAGTCCATACTTTGCGCTAAATCCACGAAAAGCATCGATGTCCATAAAATATTTAACACAATTGAACTTAGGTGTCATACCTGAGTCCTTATCATCGCCGAACCCCAATCTTCAGAGTTGCGTTTAATTCTTTCCAATAAGTCCCATTTGAATTCAATAGTCTTGAGCATATAAGAACTAGCACATGAAGTATCGAGCATGCTGCGATCATTGAGAGAAAGCCGAGCATAAAATTTTTGAATAATCATTTCTTTGGAGAGCTCATGATTGGGGCATGAATATAACATTGACTTAAGCCTCCCCAAGCTTGAGCGATGCTTTCTCCTTCGCGAGGCCAGAAATTATATATGTAATTACGATCACGATGAACAATATGTATAGGATAGAACTTCTGGTGAAATTCCAACTTCAATCATTTATAATTCCAAGATCTCGTATCATCACATAGCATATACCATGTCAATGCATCTCCCTTCGAAGATAAAGGGAAGACCTTCCTTTTGACAACATCATCGGGAATACCTGCAAGCCTAAATAATCCACAAACTTCATCCACAAAGATAAGTAAATCGGGTTGCAATGTTCCATCTCCTGCAAATGGATTAGCTAGCAGTTTCTCTATCATACCCGAAGGAATCTCAAAGTAAATATTTTCAAAAAGTTCAGTAGGTTGAGGAGCAACTCTTTGCTCTTCTGGTCGGGGTGAAGATACCCCGAACAAGCCCCTCAAAGGATTAGTTTCCATAGTGTTAAGTAACAGAAAATTTCAGCACACTATACAAATGTTTCCTTACCAAGTTCCACTCACCAAAAGCGCTACACTCCCTGGCAATGGCGCCAGAAAAGAGTCTTGATGACCCACAAGTGTAGGGGATCTATCGTAGTCCTTTCGATAAGTAAGAGTGTCGAACCCAACGTGGAGCAGAAGGAAATGATAAGCGGTTTTCAGTAAGGTTTTCTCTGCAAGCACTGAAATTGTAGGTAATAGATAGTTTTGTGATAAGATAAATTGTAACGAGTAACAAGCAATGAAAATAAATAAAGTGTAGCAAGATGGCCCAATCCTTTTTGTAGCAAAGGATGAGCCTGGACAATTTCTTATAATGAGAAAAGAGCTCCAGAGGACACTACAAGAAAAACACTCAATCATGACCCTCAACTTTGGTCAAAGAATCGTCGTTGTTATCCATTTATGACCTTTTTATGACCATATTTGGATGGTCAACAGTTGGCCGTCAAGAACGAACAAACATGACCTTTTGGATGTTTTGGTCAAAGATTCTATGACCAAAAACATTTGGTCGGTACATCTTTGACTAATTTTTTTCGTCACTAGAGGTCTACTTGAACCATGTAGGATCGACATGGCTTCAGCCATGTGGCTAATGTGATGATGTGGCAGCCTTGATGGCATTACCGATGACTGAAAAATAAGGTCACAATTTTCACCATCCCAGTCCAATAAGGTATCTAAATGAGCGAAGCCCAACAATACATCCCATTCGCTTTATCCTGCTTTCATTTTTGGGCCACATCCAATTTTTGGACCCATTCGTTTTATCCCGTTTCATTTTTAGGCCACATCCAGAGACCGATCCTATCAATTTTAGCCCATTAATTTTGCTAATTTGGCCGAGTCATTATTTTGCACATTTTTGTTACACTAGGCATCATAGATTTACCTCAAAAAAGGCATCATAGATAATTCCAGCCATAAACTAATATTATCAGTAAATTGTTATACTCGTTTCAGCAATAGACATCATAGTGGATACTTCAGGTACATGAATCACATACATAGTTCAACGTTCAACTCCTCTAAAGAGGTACAATACTTATAATGATTTTACACAAAGCCAGAACCACCATGCATCATGACAACACTGCACATAACTACAAATCAGGAAACCATAGCTTCTCATGTTCACCGTCATCCACTTCGAGTAGCTAGTTCTTACGGATTGCAGAATATCCTGGCATTAAGAAAGATCACACATGAGTTGGACGAAATGTTCTCATTGTAGCTCATTGTTAATCATAAACCATACAATGATATACTAATTCAAACTTAAAATCTCATTGTCACAATCGTGTTGCTGCCAAGAGAAGCAAGAATCATATCAAAGCAAGAAACGTAAGTGTAGTTGCAATTTTCTGACTATCAGGAGGAGTAACTCATCAAACTAATAAGTATCTCAAAGAATAGCAATGTGGGATAGGTTCTAGTTTACATGCTCTATTATAAAATAAATACATGGCATTTCGTTGTGGTTACATACTGTTCAACAGGGTATGATTCACATACTAGTGCAATAAATAAATAAATATCACTATACTATGAATATGCTCAGAATAAATGAAGCCATGTGCAGTTTGTTTAGCCAATGTTGTGTTCTGGAAAAATACACAAGGGGGTAGTGAACAAGCATGAATCCTCCAGAATGGGGAAATTAACCACAAAAAGATCCAATGTAAAAAACTGTTGTGAATTCTCTATTCATGCATTTTTCCTAGAGGAGAAGGGGAGAGAGTAGTACCTGTTGATCTGGTAAGCAGACCTGCTAGGTCGGGATTGAGATGCCGGTAAGCGATTGCCCAAAGTAAAGAGAGCTCAAAGCTGTTTGATAAGGACGCAAATTTTCAGTGAGCCAAGTAACATTCTGTGAGTGAAGTAACATGTATGTCCACAGGAAAGAAAAAAGGACAATATATGTGATTAAATATATTACTACCTGTTATAATATTAAATATATGTACAAATCAGATACACCGAGTTTTACCGGGAAGAAAACGAGCTGCAAATCTTCAGAGAAATGATCTATATGGAGATTTTTGTGGTCTATGATAAGTGTTACATATTTGGCAAAAAGCATTATACCAGTCTTTGAAAACTATGACCTGCTCGTACCCAATCAAAGATAGCGAGCTTTTTCCAAGCAGATGTGGAAGGTGCTTGGCTTCATAGAGATATTCAGGTTCCACATGTATGGTAAAACTCCTGTGCCGATCGATTACGTCTTGGTTCTGTGATTGGTATAATGCTTGATTAGTTTTTCCCAATTAGTGGAAAAACTGAGTGTGGACAGAGCTGTATACAATACCACTAGGAAAACAGTAGTAGATGCAAGTGTTGTGTGTGTAATCCAAGGACATCGCATAAAAACAAGAGGCACGCATTGGTACTACAGTCGATTAGTGAGTCATCCGGAGGTGGCACGACGTGGACAAAGCGGTGGGGAACAAAATTGGCTGCCTCGGTGACGAGAGATGGAGGGGGAGGGGGAGGGACGGACCTGGGCGAGCGTGTTGGTGGAGAACTCCGGGATGGAGAGGAACTCGTCCTCAGAGACGAATCCCCTGGCATTGCGGTGGGCGACTTCACCTGGAGGGAGCGCTGACGCTGCAGCAGAAGTGAAGCGAGCAAGTCGATACCATGAAAAATGAGGCAAAAAACTGACTGAATCGAGGCCGATCTGAGAACCTGCTTGCCGAGGATGAGGAGGCAGGGGGTCTCCTGGAGCGCGAGGGCATGGAGGATCTTGTCGACGGCGAGCGGGAGGAGCGGGCGGGCGGGTCGGGTCGTGGAGGACGTGGACGGCGCGGTCGGCGCCCATGGCGGCGTGGTGCGGGCGTGTCGGCGGCCTGCCCAGGATCGACGGTGGCGGCGACGTCCTCGAGGCGGCGCTGCCTCATGGAGCCGCAACTCCTCCTCCATGGCAATCTCGCAGAAGGGGTTGATGCCGTGTCGACGCTGGCCGTGTCGACGCCCGTCTGGGAATCGGGACAGGAAGAAGGCGTTGTGGAGTGAGGGGATTGGCAGTGTGTGGCAGCGGCGTTGATGTGGGAGGGGGTTTGTCTCTGAACTGAATCGAATCAAGGTTGGGTTGGGTTGAGGAGCAAGGGAGGGAGGTCGCCGGTGGTGATGGGTTAGGGGAGGTCGCCTGTGGGGGTGGGGTTGGGTGTCATGAGGGATTGAAGATGAATCGGTGGTGGGAGGGCATGGATCCCAAGCAACGCGGCGGATCTGGCTGCCGCCTCCGCCTCACCTGCTGCTGCTCGACCGGGGAGAGAAGGTGAGGAGGGGGTTTCAGGGCGGCGATATGGGGGGAGAGCGTAGGCCGGCGGCAACGGCGGCGGTGATGTGGGTGGGAATCGAGACAGGAAGAGGTGGGTGGCGGCTGCACGAGGGGAGGGGAGGGGAGGGGAGGATCGCTAGGGTTAGTTGTGCGAGAGAGAGGGGTGGATCGCTAGGGTTAATGAGAGAGCGGAGGGATGGATGGACGAGACGGATGGATGGATGGATGATGTTTGCCATGTCACCGATCCATGCCACAGTGGTTACACCAATCAGAATTAAGCATTTTTTGTTTTTCTCTTATAGTTTGTACCCTTTTATTCAGGCAAACAGTTAACCTTTTATAGTTAGTTCAAATAAACCAATATTTTGTACTCCCTTCGTCCGGAAATACTTGTCAATGAAATGGATGTATCTAGATGTATTTTAATTCTAGATACATCCATTTTCATTCATTTTGATGACAAGAAATTCAGGACGGAGGGAGTACATGTGTGTATTTAGGCATGACAAACAATGTTGATTTGGGAGGTTTTCATTTTCTTTGCTCAAAACAACCATTTTTTATTTTTTGAGTGACCAAAATGTGTTTTTTTGTGAAGGAACTACCATACATTTGTTGCAAAATGGCACTAAATCATTTTTCTAAAATATTAGTTCATATTTAATGTATAATTGACCAAACGGTTGGGTGTCAAGAGGTTTTACCCACCTCTGGTGAAAAAGACAAATTTTCGTCGATTTAGTAGGAAGCGGGTCAAATTTGAACTGCAGCTGCCTTATATTTTGCCCTTTATTTTTTCCAAAAATCATTTCTAGGTACATAACTATCTATTTAATCAGAGAAACATCAAAATGTTTCCAAGATTCAACAACTAGCTAGGAACGGTCAAGCCCGCCGTTTTGACCGCATTTTGAAACGGGCATAAAAAATTCAAAAAAAACAAAAAATTGGAAAACCTTCGCATTGTTTCATCATATGTGACCAAGTTTCCTGGAAAAATAATAAACTTGTAATACGGCAATTATTTTAAAAAAGTGTTCTCATAAATGAGCTATCATGTGTGAAGATTCATGGCTTTCAAGCCAAATGATCAATCTTATGGCCACATTCATCGCATAGTTTGTTTAAATGATCTCATATTGTGCACAATGGCGCATCTTCGAATTCCAAACAATGTTGCCTAAGGGAGTTTTCATTTTCTTTGCATGGAAAATTCATTTTCCATTTTTCGAGTGCCCAAAATGAGGTTTTTTTGTGAAGGAACTACCAAATAGTTGTTGCAAAAATGGACCAAATCATTTTTCTAAAATAATAGGCCATATTTAATGCACAATTGACAAAATAGTTGGGTGTCAAAAGTTTTGATCCACCTCTGGTGAAAAAGACAAATTCTACCGATTCAAATTGAATCGGGTCAAATTTGAACTGCAGGTGCCTCATAGTTTGCTATTTATTTTTCCAAAATCATTTCTAGGTACATAAGTACCTATATAATCAGAGAAACACCAAAAAAATTCCAAGATTCAACCACTAGCTAGAAACGGTCATTCCCGCCGTTTTGACCGCATTTTGAAACGGGCATAAAAATTCAAAAAATTCAAAAAATTGGGAAACCTTCGCATTGTGTCATTATATGTGGCCAAGTTCCCAGGAAAAATAACAAACTTGTAATACGGCAATTATTTAAAAAAAGTGTTCTCAGAAACGAGCTATCACGTGTGGAGATCAATGGCTTTCAAGCCAAATGATCAATCTTATGGCCACATTCATGGCATAGTTTGTTCAAATGATCTCATATTGTGCACAAGGGCGCATATTGGAATGGCAAACAATGTTGCCTAAGGAAGTTTTCATTTTCTTTGGACGAAAAAACCATTTTCCATTTTTCGAGTGCCCGAAAGGAGGTTTTTTGTGAAGGACCTCCCAAATAATTGTTGCAAAATTAGACCAAATCATTTTTCTAAAATACTAGGCCATATTTAATGCACAATTGACAAAATGGTTGGGTGTCAAAAGTTTTGATCCACCTCTGGTCAAAAAGATAAATTCTCACCGATTCAAATTTGGAAGCGGGTCAAATTTGAACTGCAGCTGCCTCATAGTTTGTTATTTATTTTTTCCAAAAATCATTTCTAGGTACATAAGTATCTATTTAATCAGAGAAACACCAAAAAATTCCAAGATTCAACCACTAGCTAGGAACGGTCATTCCATTGTTTTGACCGCATTTTGAAACGGGCATAAAAAATTCAAAAAAAATCAAATAATTGGGAAACCTTCGCATTATGTCATTATATGTGGCCAAGTTCCTAGGAAAAATAACAAACTTGCAATACGGCAATTATTTAAAAAAAGTGTTCTTAGAAACGAGCTATCACGTGTGAAGATTCATGGCTATCAAGCCAAAATGATCAATCTTATGGCCACATTCTTGGCATAGTTTGTTCAAATGATCTCATATTGTGCAAAAGTGTGCATCTTGGAATGGAAAACAATGTTGCCTAAGGAATTTTTCATTTTCTGTGCACGGAAATTTCATTTTTCATTTTCCAAGTGCCCAAAAGGAGGTTTTTTTGTGAAGGAACTACCAAATAATTGTTGCAAAAATGGACCAAATCAATTTTATAAAATACTAGGCCATATATAATGCACACTTGACAAAATGGTTGGGCGAAAAAAGTTTGATCCACCTCTGGTGAAAAGACGAATTGTCGCCGATTAAATTTGAAAGCAGGTCAAATTTGAACTGCAGCTGCCTCATAGTTTGCTCTTTATTTTTTCAAAAACCATTTCTAGGTAAATAAGTATCTATTTAATCATAAATACATGGTTTGATGGCCAGGCATCGAGGTTTGGACGGTGGCCGAGGGCCCCAACTCTAGAGCGCGTAAGCTCGCATGCCCGTCGCGTGGTCACCGCGTGACCGTGGCGTTGCCATGTGTTCTGGGCAGCCTAGGCATGTCTAGTGGGTTGGGCACTCCCCAGGTAGGTGCTAGGAAGAAAATCACAACATAAGATTCTCACCAGGAGACCGATCGATACTCAAACATGAATAAGCAAAGAAGGTGTTTGATTTATGGTACGGAAATGCGCATGGCTAATGGGCATGAATTTTGGCTGAAGATGATCAGTTATTAAGAAGACCGTCTTCACAAATTTTCACCTCAAAAGGAGGAGCCTAGGTGGTACTTGCTTTACAAAGTACCACACTGGACATAAATACGAATATTGAAGCTGGGCTCAAAATAATGAATGGATTGAGCTGGCATTTGGTGGAGGATGGTTATTTGGGCATATGAAAGAACTGTAGAAAATGGATACCATTTGGACATGCCAAAGTGGTACTTCCTTCACAAAGTGCTTTGCTCTGAATGTAATAGGAAAATGAATATTTTCAAATTATTTTTGAACTAGGCAAGGAATGTTTTTGACATATTTGATGAAGATATGATCGAAAACATTTATGATAATTTTTTGGGAATTTTTGGAATAACAGAAATATAGGTTGCTTCACAACCTAGGGCAAAAACCGCCACATGGACATGACACATAGGCAAAACTGATGAGATGGCGCCTAGTCATCACAGCCCACCACAATCTATAAGGCTATGACCATCTATATTGGTCATTAACAACTAGAAATAAGGCATCGGACTAGCACTGTTTGCTTTGTGACCATTTCGTGTAAGGAAATTACGACCTTTCTGACCAAAATGGTCACAATGGTTTAGGGTTTGGAGCCCCCCGAACAGCTTTTGACCAATTGGTCTGAAATGGTCATAGATCTATGACCTTCCAGGGTCACTGACAAAAGGTCACTAGTTGACATATTTCTTGTAGTGGGATGGGAATTATCGTCAAGCTAGTTTTCATCACGCTCATATGATTCGCGTTCGATACTTTGATAATTTGATATGTGGGTGGACCGGTGCTTGGGTACTGGCCTTACTTGGACAAGCATCCCACTTATGATTAACCCCTATTGCAAGCATCCACAATTACAAAAGAAGTATTAAGGTAAACCTAACCACAACATTAAACATATGGATCCAAATCAGCCCCTAACGAAGCAACGCATAAACTAGGGTTTAAGCTTCTGTCACTCTAGCAACCCATCATCTACTTATTACTTCCCAATGCCTTCCTCTAGTCCCAAATAATGGTGAAGTGTCATGTAGTCGACGTTCACATAACACCACTAGAGGAAAGACAACATACATCTCATCAAAATATCGAACGAATACCAAATTCACATGACTACTAATAGCAAGACTTCACCCATGTCCTCAGGAACAAACGTAGCTACTCACAAAGCATATTCATGTTCATAATCAGAGGAGTAATAATATGCATTAAGGATCTGAACATATGATCTTCCACCAAGTAAACCAATTAGCATCAACTACAAGGAGTAATCAACACTACTAGCAACTCACATGTACCAATTTGTGGTTTGGATACAAGATTGGATACAAGAGATGAACTAGGATTTTGAGAGGAGATGGTGCTGGTGAAGATGTTGATGGAGATTGACCCCCTCCCGATGAGAGGATCGTTGGTGATGACGATGGTGATGATTTCCTTTCCCGGAGGGAAGTGTCCCCGGCAGAACAGCTCTGCCGGAGCTCTAGATTGGTTCCGCCAAGGTTCCGCCTCGTGGCGGCGGAGTTTCGTCCCGTAAGCTTGCCCATGATTTTTTCCAGGGTAAAAGCCTTCATATAGCAGAAGATGGACACCGGAGGGCCACCAGGGGGCCCAAGAGACAGGATGGCGCGCCCAGTAGGGGTGGGCGCGCCCCCACCCTCCTGGCCAGGGTGTGGGCCCTCTGAGGTGTTTCTTCCGCTCAATAATTCCTATTAATTCCAAAAATAAGTTTCGTGGAGTTTCAGGATTTTTAGAGCAGTGCAGAATAGGTTTCCAATGTTTGCTCCTTATCCAGCCAGAATTCCAGTTGTCGGCATTCCCCCTCTTCATGGTAAACCTTGTAAAATAAGAGAGAATAGCCATAAGTATTGAGATATAATGTGTAATAATAGCCCATAATGCAATAAATATTGATATAAAAGCATGATGCAAAATGGACGTATCACGCCTCCTCCCCGGCCTCCCGATGAGGTCGCCACCGGGAGATCCTCGCTCACCCGCCCCCAAATCCATCCTCCGCTGCCAGGTTGCCTCCCCGCTTGGCACCGCACCACCTCCGCCCGCGACTTCCTCCTCGCCCACCACGCCCACTAGCCCGCCCTCCCCCTCCTCTGCGACTACAGTGACGACCAACCCTCCATAGACATCATCACCTGCGACCATCGAGCAACCGACCAGCTCCAGTCCGTTGCACATCTCGACCAAGCCCCGGCTTCTTTCCCGTGGCCTGCTATGACGGCCTCCTTGTCTTACGCGTCTGTAATGATAGGGGCTTCTCCATCTGCAACCCGGCCACTCATCACTATGCTTCCCTTCACCAGCTTGATGGTTGCACGCTTTCGGGGATGTGCCCACACAGCCCTACGGGCGAGTACCAACTATTGCTCTGCCTGGAAGCTGATGCTCAAAGTGGCTCCTACGTCTACACATTAGGCTCTGGCCAGCCGCCGAGGCACATAAGGGGCCCTGGTGCCGAAGAACTGATGAATTCCAGTGGATCTCTTCTTTTCCATGGTGGCTTGCATTGGCACATAGACAACCTGATAATGGTACTTGACACCACTGCTGAGTTGTTCTGGCAGATGCGCTCTCCTATTTGTTCCCGGCCATGGCAATGCTGGCCTGTTTGAGATGGGCGACTTGCTTGGCATTTACACTCTTAATGAGGAAGGGTCCATTGTTGATGTCTGGGTGATGCAGGACTATGAAGGCCAAGTTTGGGCCTCCAAAGGCCGGGTTGAATTGCCGATTGCCGAGATAAGGAGGAATTTGAAAACTTTTATGGTTTTTGGTATGTGGAGGCTGCATATTGGGATGGTGATGTGCTCGTGTTGGCCAAACTTGACAATGACTGTCTACTTCAGCTTGACATTGATGGCAAGTTGGTTGCTAGTCTCAATCGCAGATTCATCTGGCATACGGGACTTGGCTCAAACAATCTCTAGTTTCACATACCTTCTTTTCGGTACTAGAGGATTATGTTGTCAATACTTCACCTTTCATCTGACCAAATTGTTATCTTCTGAATATTATTGAGCTTTTCATCAGAGGGTTGTTGAGTGTAGTGGTGCTTCTTGACGGCCTCGCCCTCTGTATCTACATGTGCCACAGTGTGTATTAACTGAATCTACCGAGCGCACTTGCTTTTTCTGATTTTATATATATATATATATATATGATCAAGAAGCTCTGACTGTTACATGGCTACCTTATATTTCTTTGAATATCATTTTTGGCTGAAGTAGTTGCCTTGCGTATTGATGCTAAAATTACAAGTCATTTGAGTCAGTGTTTGAGATGTTTGCCGATTACTCTGTCTCATGTCTATGTTTTGTTGAGCATTATGTTGTCAATGCTTCACCTTTCGTCTAACCAGGCAATTATGTTGTGCACATTTAGTCTTTCATCTGAAGGCTGTTGAGTCTGGTGGTGCTTCTTGACGGCCTTGCCCTTCATATCTACATGGACTGCAGTATGTATTAACTAAATCCTCTATGAGATCACTAGCTTTCTTTGTTAATGTATGAAAAGTTATGATCACCAAGCTCTGGCTGTTATATGGTTATGTATATTTCTTTGAATATCATTTTGGGCTGAAGTGGCTATATTGAGTGTTGATGCTAAAATTACAAGTCATTTGGATCAGCATTTGAAATGTTTGCCAATTGATCTGACTCATGCTGATGTTTTCTATAATGGAGAAGGTGCTTTTTCCCTTTTATGTAGTGGTCTTCTTAGTATTTAATACTAGTAAGCAATTCTACCTGCCATTTCTCTGTTTTTGTTTAACTCAAAAACTGTCATATCTTTTATCGTGGTCTTCTTTAAAGAGATTACTTGCTGGTCTTCTTAATACTAAAATTTAAAATATACATGTGTTTCCGGTTCCTATGTTTTGTTTTTGCCAACGAACAAATGAGGGCAGATTATCATCCTTATTGAATAGAAAGTTGCACTTGAACTTCTACAAGACCTTGAGCGCTAGTTTAATTGAAAGATTGCATTATAGCTAACTTAATGGAATTTTTGTTGCAATTCATTGTTCATAATTCCATAGCATCTGGTTAGGTATTGAAACATACTGTTATAATTCTAGCTTTCTTGTTGATGTATAAAAGTTATGACCAAGAAGCTCTGGTTGTTATATGGTTGTGTTATATTTCTTTGAATATCATTTTTGGGCTGAAGTGCTTGCCATGAGTGTTGGTGCTAAAATTACAAGTTAGTTGGATCAACATTTGAAATGTTTGCCGATCGCTCCGACTCATGTCTATTTTATCTTGAACTGAGGAATGGACTTTTCTTTTTCCCTGTATATAGTGGTATGCTACTCTGCTTAGCACTTCATTGTTAGCAAACTATCTGCCTCTTATTCTCTTTTTATCGAACACTTCTTCTTCGGTACAACCCCCCTAAACATATCAGTGGACGAGATATGTCCGTACCCTTTCATAATAAAGGGTATGATTGTATTTCTAGAAAATACGTCGTGGAGATCTATCAGGTTCTGAGTCCACCTTGGGCCGGCCCATTAGAGAGAGTATGTGCGGTAGCACTGATCGAAAATCCAAAAAAGTGCGTGAATCGAACACAAGACCTCCAGGGCTTGGGATAATGCTTATAGCCACAAGAACCATCTCAATTCGGTGATACGTATGTAGTGCAGTTATTTATGACCTCGAGCGGACGTACTGTAGGAGTTTTTTTACTAGAAATACTCTAGCAGATCAAAATTGGTATTGTACAACTGGAAATGGACATTCTAGCTAAAGCGCTTTTTATAGCTAAAAACTTAATGTGTTTCTTCATCTTTTGAAATATTTTTCGAAAACATGAATATTTTAAAAAGTAAGAAAGTTTTTCAAAATTTTGACTTCTTTCGGAAATGTGTTTTATTAAATCTCCAACCCTTTTTTATGAAAATACTTTGATTTTGTGAATATTTTTGTTTAAGAACAGTTTTTCAGAATTGTAAGCATATATCTGAAACTGCAGACATTTTCTTTGAAAAGATGAATAATTTATCACATTTGTAAACATTTTATTGAAAACGTAAACAACTTTTTAAAAACACAAACACTTTTTCAAATTGCCGAGCATTATTCAAAAACACAAACAATTTTTCAAATTTACAAATATTTTTCCAAATATACTAACATTTTCTGAGAACATTTCTTATTTTCTAGGGCCTAAGCATTTTTCATCGCAAATATTTTCATTCTTCTTCTCTTTTTGTTAATTCATATTTCTACTTTTGAACTTTATTATTCTTTGTGAAACTTTTTCAAAAATTGGAAAAAAATTAGCATGACATAAAATGTTCTGGTTTTCAAATATTTTCTAAATTATAAAAAATATTCTGGAATTTCATAAAATGTTCTAATTTTCGAATTTTTTTGTTCACAAACTTACGAAATGTATGTGTTTCAAAAAAGTTGACAATTTTGGAAAAAAAGTGTTCAAGTTAGTAAATTTTTCATAGACACTTTGAAATCCCAAAATTGTTGACAAATTTCAAGAAATTGTTAGGAAAAAAGTAAAATGCTTATGCTGAGTGATGATGACGGAATTACAAATAAACTCATCTAGGTCGTATATTTTAGGCTATCGATAAATGATCCCACCTTCTTGTAAGAGCCTGGCATGAACAAATGAGGCATCCATGCCAGGTTTGAATGACTTCCGACACCCTTTACATGTTGTGATACGTTCGACCATTTATCGGCCTATTTTCACCGAGAAAACTCTAGAAAATACAAAACTTTTTCAAAAATCTAAACAAATTGGCATTGTGCCTTGAATTGGTCATAGAAGTTCGTGAAAAATATTTGGGGTTATTTCACAGTTGTCGAAAAACAACGAGCTTTCAAACGGACCCTCCGAACACTCTCCGCTGAACATAGTCTATTTTGGACATCCTTAAAATGAACCCCACTTTTGCAAGGAGGTAGGCATGCCCTTGGTAGGCACATGCCTGGTTTGGACGATTTTCGACACCATATGCAAGTGGTGACACATCCGGTCATTTATCGGCCTTCTTAACCAAAAAAAACTTCAGAAAATGGAAAATTGGACGAAACCAAAACAATTTGCTATGGTGCCTTGAATTGGTCATACAAGGCCATGAGAAATGGAGCTCCCAAACAGATCCTTCATGCCTATTCAAACACTCTCCAGTGAACATGGTATTTCTCTGGAAATATCAGGACCGCTTCAACTTTTGCAAGCAAGTGGGCATGCCCATGTTAGGCATCCATGCTTGATCTGAATGACTTTCGACACCGTTTGCACATTGCGACATGTTCTGTCATTAATTATTATTTTTCACCGAGAAAACTCCAGGAAATGCAAAACTTGAAATCCCAACCAACTTGCCATGATGCCTTGAATTGGTCATCTGAGGCCCTTGAAAAAATTGGAGTAATTTCAAGGATGTTGAGAAATAACATGCTCTCAGACGGAGCCTTCTCCCCGAGAACACACTTCGCTCAACATGGTCTATTTTAAAACATCCTTGAAATGGTCCCAACTTTGCCACTAGGTGGGCATGCCCTCATAGGCATCCATGTCAAGTTTGAACAATTTTGACACAGTATGCAAGTTGCGACATGTCCTACCTTTTTTCTGCATTTTCTTATCAAGAAAACTCTAGAAAAATACAAAAATGTCGAAAACCAAAACAAATTCTCATGGTGCATTGAATTGGTCAGACAAGGCCATGAAAAAATATTGGGGTCATTTCAAGAATGTAAAAAAAAAACATGTTCAACGTAGCATGTCCGAGTAGTCATCCATGCCAGGTTTGAAGGAAAAATCTATTTAAATCATAATTTATATAGATACGTAAAACAGTCATAAGTTTCTAACATAACTAATAAATACTAAATGATAGAATTGAAAACAACAGATGCTTTTCTGAAAGCATTTAAGAAATATTGAAACAAAAAAAGAATTAAAATCATAATTCAAAATAGTTACTTAAAACAGTTATTTTGGTATTTCAGTTTTTTGAACAGGTTTCAAAAAAAATAAAGTTTAAAAAGGATAAAAGATAAATTAACAAAAAAGGGAGGAAAACGAAAAAATAGAAAAGAAAAAAAATTTAGGCCTTGCCCAACTAACCGACGGCATCACTCCTGTAGGGCGACTACTGGAATTTGTTCAGAATTTAGAAAATGTTCTCATTTACAAAAAAATTGTTGAAAATTTGAAAAAAGATTGTGCAAATTTAGAACACTTTTTTGATATCATTTCTTAGGCTCATTTCTGAAAAATGTTTTGGAATCTTATTTTTTGTCCGTGCTCTCAGAAAATGTTCGTTTTCACAATTTATTTGTGCTTTTCAAAAAATTATTCGCATTTTGACATTCTGAACATTTTTTTAAATACACAAACATTTTTCTAAATTACCTTACAGTTTTCAAAAATGCAAATATTTTTTAGTTTATGAACAAAATTTGGAAATAATGAACCTGTTGAAATTTTGAACAACATTTTGAAAGCGCGACCATTTTTGAAAAAGAAAGAAGAAACGTAGGAGGAAAATAAATAAAAAGAAATTATGGAAAAAAGACCAGTTAAGAAAGTGTTACTGAAATCTTTTTAAAATTCCTAGCCTGTCGATTACTTATTGTTTCTAACTTTAGATCGTTCAACAAAGTCATATTGTCGCAGTGGTTTAGGACGCAGTTTATGTTTGTAGTGGTCGTCGGCTCGATTCCTAGCTTGGGTGATCCTTTTTTCGCTATTTCTCATTGCATGCCACCGCAAATGGGCCGGCCCAAGTAAGCTGCCTGGCGTATATGTTACGTATTGCGAGGAGGGTTGTACCGAAGCGGTACTCTTTATCGAATCGAATAATTGACCTGCCTTTTTATTGATGTCTTCATTTTTAGAGTTTTCCTAGTTGTCCTTTTAATACTAAATATTTAGAAAATGAACAGTTCATTTATGTTCCTATGTTTTGTTTTAGCAGACGGTGAAATAAGACAGACTATCCTCCTTGTTGACCAGCTAGTTGCATCTGATTTCAGAAGAGCTTGCAACACTAGGTAAATTGAATGATTGCATTATAGTCAACTTTCGAGTCAATGTTCTGCTGCAGTTCCTTCATGTTCATAATTCCATTAACGTCTGGTTAGGTATTGACACATAGTGTTATAATTCTGCCTTTGTGTTGCTTCGTTTGGAATTCCATGTATAAACTTCACTTTAACTGCTAACCACTTTTGAGGAATAATTGCTTCATGTGATCTTGATCTTAACATATGCTTGAGAAATGGAACTTGTACTGATGAGCAGAAGATTAAGAAATGGGTCCCCTATGAGCTAGCTAGTTTCATTTTGATGTATACAAGTTATGATCAATGATCTCTAAATGTTTCATGGTTCCATGGATTTTGGATGCTGATGTTCAAAATGGAATGCGTGTCCAGATGAATTTTGGTAGAAGACTTGGACGGCATCATCCAGATGATTTTTTTCTACGTGGGTCCCTTGATTTATAGTATTAAATCTCATGAGAATTTTCGAAGGTTTCTACACCAAAATTCATAAAGAAAAAACTAACGACTCAACCTCTTGGAAAAGATTATTTTGATTCTCCTTTAGTTTAATCAAACATACTTTGACAAAAATAAATAAATCAATTTCATTGGATTCATGTGAATATGACAATGAAGTTCTGTTGTTTTCTCTATTCCTCCATTTTTCTTAATTCGGCAACTCAGGGTTGTTAAAAGATCGCTGGCAAGTATTAATTTGCAAACATATATAATACAGTTTCTTGACAAAAGCTTACTAATATGTTTGCTTTGTTCCGGGTTGTATGGTGTTTATGGCTTAGATACCTAACCAAGTCTTCATCAGAGAAACCTTTACTTTTTTTTTTTGAAAGGAGGCGCTTGCCCGGCCTTAGACTGAGGCCCTTACAAATGTCATAAGTCTGGTACTAGGCAGCATACAGAAGTGATACATGCCCGAAGGTGAATACGGGCGACGCAGCGCCAAGGCTATTGAGGTAGCTAGGGGCAGAGTTGTGCCGGCGGTGTCCCCTGTGTCGGCCGTCGCATCTCAGTGCACCTTGCTCACACTTTTGAGGCGAGCTCCTGCACGCGCCCTCTATCCTGTGCCCTTGCCAGAAGCTTCCATAGCCGCAAGAAAGACACCAATTTGTATAGTAGATCAGCCGGATGTTTCATGAACTGTCCCTCTATCAAGGCTTTATTTCTTGTAGTCCATAGTGACCACGCAATAGCCCCAAAATCTAGCCATGCAATCCGCCTATCTTTCCCGGAGGTGGATTTCACCAACCGGTAGAACTCCGAAAAACCACTCAGATTCCAAGTGGAGCCTGTCACCAACCGTATGTCGCTCCAAACGAATCGCGCCATGATACACTTAAAAAGTATGTGATCACAATCTTCCCTCTTGCCACACCAAATGCATTTGCCGTCACCCGGCCTTCCTTTTCAGCACCTTGTCTCCACTGGTAATTATGTTACGAGCCACTTGCCATAAGAAGATTTTTATCTTGGCCGGAAGGGTGCCTTCCAGATCCCGGATAGGTCACATGGTGTCATCGATTTGAAAATTTTCTTATATAAAGAGCCAGTTAAAAAACATCCGGATGACTCAAGACGCCAAATAACCTCATCCCTACCATGGGTAAGCTGCTGCCCTTTACTTTTTTGCTTTCGAATTCTGGCATCCAGCAGCTCCCTCGCATTTGTATTAGACTAACATCCAGTTCGTGTACGTGTCCATGTGTTTATCTAGTTATGTTTCGACTTTGTGTGCCCAATGATTGGAATGTATGTCTATAGCTGATTGTTTGTACATGTCTACCATAGTCCTTTATTCTATATAACATGTGGATCTTATAATCGTGGACATGTCTGGCATTAAGGATCCGCGGTGTAGATATTAATCTGTCTTTCAGTTTAAAAGGCTCAACTCCATAAGCTCCTCAACAAAGGCAGATGATGATTGCCGGAATGATTTTTGTAGTTTGCAAAACTAACTAAACTAAACCAACACATTTATTTGGAGCATGCTTGCGTGACCATTAAATAAACAGGAATAATTACATGCATTGTTGAGTTTATTTTTAGTCTTGCATGCAGAGTTTTAATGTGCCTCAAAATCTAAACAAGTGATATAAAGAAATTAAAACGGTACTAACAAACCAATTTTTCTTCGAGATATACCCTTTCAACAGAAATAGAGGGAGTATAGCCTATCTAGACCACGTGGCTCTTATTTTAATAATATGATATAATATAACATAATAAAGTAGATACTCCCTCCTTCCATCTATATAGGGCCTAATGTTCGAGGCTAATTTTGACCAAATGTTAGAGCAATAATATATGACATGCAACTTGCACAAAGCATACCGTCAAATTCGTATGTGAAAGGAGCTTTCAATGATATAATTTTCACATTATGCTGTCATGTACTATTAATCTTGTCAATAGTCAAAGGCGTTCTTGAAAAACACATTAGGCCTTATATAGATGGAAGGAGGGAGTATATAAATCACACGCTGATGGAACTTATCGCCATGCATATCACTCATCAACTATACTCACTGATAAAGAACAGTCTACAGCGCGAAGCCAACAAGCGTCAGCACGATCGTGACCTAGAAGCTATTCATACATGTTGCCTCATGATGATTGCTCATCCTGACATAGATCAACGAGTCGATCACAGAGCGATCACAATAGGACGTCCATCAATGTTGCCCATAGGAGCTGGTAGCCTGGTACCACATGCCGACACTCACCGGCCTACAGGTCAACCTAGGTGTCGACGACTACTGTGTATGGATATTCATGACTCACGTACACAATGCACACTAGGAGCACCAACCCTATGGCGCCAAAGAACTTTTGGCATCACAAAGAAAAGGTTGAAGGTAGCGTCCGACTGGTGTTGTCCACAATCGGGCCGGACATGGAGACCATGTTATCAGAATCAACGTCTTGTCGTGACTGTCACACTAGAGAGTCCATTCCCAATAACTCACAATCCTACGCACTACACATATCCTTTTGAGTGAAGTACGTGGCTGTCTTTGTGAGATTAGTGGCAGAATCACTGAGAAACTTGTGTCTGCTCTCACATATATAGCCCGCCATCTTCTGTTGGCTATGAAATCAGGGAAGGTAAAGGGGCTTAGCATGGTAGCATGTGCTTGCTGGCTTGGTAATTATAAGGATCATGCGAGTCTCTGCAATCGTTTATTTGTAGCAACAATCGAGAGAAGAAGAATCTGAATGATCTTTGAGTGCTTGAAAGCCCATCGTCCTTTAGGCACCTACCTTTTGTAACATTTTGGCTACAAATAATAACAAAAAATAGTAATAATCGATGGGTCTGGTGTAGCACAGACAGATCTTCACTTTAAGGGCATATTTATTTGAAAGATCCTGATAGAAATTTTGTATGATAACACTGAATCTTCCTTACACACATAAATGTACTATGAGTCATGTTTAAGTTAAATAGCATATCAATGCTATGCACAAATACCTTCAATTAGTAGTAGGGAACTTGGTCATTGCCCATATAGGTGCATGGATCAACATATCCCAACAAATCTTTGACACAGGTTCAGGCTTCAGCCCTCATGCTGGCACAATGTATCCAATATAAATTATGCCAAATATGATTCTATCCAATACTTCTCCTCCTGCCTTTTATCTCCTAATGCTTCTCTAATCAGTAATACAAATAGTGGGATAAAAAAATCAAGGAATACAAATAATTGGACATGAAAACAATGGAGGAGGGAGAGGGACTTACTTTTGTTTCTCTTTGATGCCATTCTACACCTGTCATTTTTTTTGTCAATTGCTTCCAACATTTCCTTTCATTTGTCGACATCATACAAATTCTACAATTACTTGCGGCTGCGACATAATAGATGCACTTGCTCGGAGTCGATCTCATTGCAGGAAAGTCATGTACAACATATAATGGGGCATACTACATAGTGGATTTCGTATGACCGGGGCAACACAATGGTCTCAACAAAAAACTCATAGGCAACAACGAAGGAAACAAGAAGTCCGGGACACCAATGTACCCATGTTTAGGACCTCGAGGAAAGTAAATGCTCCACTTCATGCTTTTGTGTCTACTTACTAACTTAAAGCAAGATTACAAGAGTATATTTGTGGTTACCAAGAGTAACATCCTATCAATCTTGTCTCACTAAATAGTTCTCGTCGCAATGTCTTTGCACATAATGTTATTTCTTTGGGGTGTCTAAGATATCTTCGTGCTCGACCTTGAGTCCTTAAAAATTACCCGTCGTGAGATCAATACGAGCAACACAAGCTGAACTCCTACCACCATCCGGATAAGGTAGACCTCCTTAGTGTTCGTGAACCCAGAATCCTCCACTCAATATCCCTTATTTGCTTTGGTTTTCAGGCCCGCCCGCCTCGGGAGGAAGGTTCCAGAAAATCGCCAGACCAGTTAACCGGTAAAAACAAAAACCCACATATAAGAAAAGCTAGGATAGACTGAAAACGAATGGCACCTGAGCTAACCAGGGCTAAGTCGGCATCAATGTGACCCAAGATATCCCCAATGGGCGAGTGGCCATGGGGATGCATGACATCCAACATCGGAGTCTAGGAACGAGCATAACGGGAGGAGACACCACGGGCAAGTATGTGTTGGGGTGGGGTGTAGGAGGCGCCCCACTAATTCTCGAACTTGACATGTGAACATAACCGGGGAACACATTTCCCAAGCCTGACCTCGTCACCGGTGGAGAAGCCACGAGAAAAAGGAAGTCACAAGAACATTATTAGGAGCATTATTGCCGCAACTATTGAAGCACAAAACAAACCCCACACCTAAACTCGCCCCAAAGGGGCACCCACATCTACCCTCAAATCTAGAGACGAGTGAATCCAACCAAAGTGTAGGTTAGAAGATGGAGGTATTTTGGTGTATTTGACTGCGAGAGGAGATAAGCAGCTAAGCTCCTCCTCCGCCCCCGTGTCGCCGTCCTCTCGTGGCACGGGGGAAACCCTAGGCTACCTCTTTGACTCCTCCTCCATCCCCGCATCGCCGTCCTATGGCGGCATGGGGGAAACCCTAGCCCTGCTGCCAGGCCTCCTATCCCTGTCCTCCATCGTTGCGCTGTCACCGGAGGGGGCGCCAGCGAAACCACGCCTGCCATAGGAAGGTGGCAGCGGGGCAAATTTTCTCGTTCGTTTCTCCTCTGCCCTGCTCCAATCTAGGAGATGCATAGCTACGAGAGGGGAGTGTGTCTACATACCCTTATAGTTCGAAAGCATTAGGGTCATAACGCGGTTGATGTAGTCGTACTCTTCACAATCCAATTACGATCTCCAATCTGATCGCTGCCGGATCGCGATGTACTACCTCAGCCAGTCCATCGGTGAGCTCTGGTACAATAAGAACTGCAATCTTGCGCGGAAAATCAAAGAATTCAGTTAAGGATGCTCATATAATTGCTCTAGAAGAACTGCAACCTTGCGTGGAAAAACAAAAATTCAGTTAAAGTAGCAGGCACACTGGAATAAGTTAATCCAGGCGCTGACTTGTACACAGAATCGACAGTGTAACCTGTAACCACACACTTAAAACTTTTTGTCTCCAGTGGGACACACACGCAGATGCCAGACCAGGGCAAGCACGCAAAAGGCAATTGAGAGTAGCCTGCAACTCTGCAACACGGCCTTGCTCCAGTTACAGTGAAAAAAATAGCAACACAATCTGGGGAGAGACCGACAGCGCCAGGGCTTGGAGTGGTCTGGACCTGCAGTTCTCCGCTGACGAGCGTGCCTTTTTCTTTGCCTCGACCACCATGCAGATAGGCAACGGCCAGCTCGCCTTGTTCTGGGAGGACCGCTGGATTGACGGACGCTCCGTCGGCGAGATCGCGCCGGCGTTATACTCTTGCATCCCCAAGAGACGCCGCAAGCTGCGGACGGTGGCGGATGGCCTTCAGGCCAACAGTTGGGCGCGCGACATACAGGGCACCATTGGGGTTCAAGAGATCGGCGAGTACCTGCTACTCTGGCACATGATTGAGCACACAACGCTCTCCGCTGAGCCAGATCATCTACTCTGGAAGTGGAGCTCCAAAGGCACCTACACCGCGCAGTCCGCCTACCTTGCCACGTTCCATGGATCCACCGCATGTGATGCTTGGAAGCTCACTTGGAAATGCTGGGCGCCGCCCCGGGTACGCTTCTTCCATTGGCTCGCCCACTTGGACCGGTGTTGGACCGCCGACCGCCTCGCCCGTCGCGGCTTGCAGCACCCCGCGTGCTGCCCACTCTGTGACCAGGCACCGGAGACCCTCCAGCATCTCCTCCTCGCCTGCCCGTTCTCCCAGGAGGTCTGGTATGAAATCCTGAGCTGGCTAAGGGTTCCCTGCAACCCGCCTGATGGCGAGCCATCAACCAACACCTGGTGGCTCAAAGTGCGGCTGCACACGCCCAAGCATTTGCACAAGGGCCTCGCCTCGGCGACACTACTCATTCCTTGGATGCTGTGGAAGCATCGGGACGACTGCGTCTTTGACAGAGCCAGCCCCTCCATAGCTACGCTACTGGACAAGATCAAGGAGGAGGCGACCCTTTGGGCCAGAGCCGGCGCTGGCTGGCCTGCGTGCTCTCATTCCCCAGACCTGGGATGTACACTGATTGCAACCCCCTCACTCTGTATCTTTGCCTCCTAGGAGGATGTAACTGAAACCCCTTCCTTTTCAATGCAATGAAATGCAAATCTTCTGCGTTTTCTCGAAAAAAAAAGAGTAGCCTGCAACTCCGCAACACGGCCTTGCTCCGGTTACAGTGAAAAGAAGAGCAACACAATCTGGGACCTGAGCCTGACCATGATAGAGATAATACCAAACAACGAAATTGCAAAGCTGGAACTACAACAGGCAATTCAATACCTAACCAGATGCTATGGACACATGCCGAAGAATGAAATGCAATAGAACATTCCACTGGTAAGTTTACTAGTCTAATGCAACCATTCCGTTCAGTATTAACCATCAGTGCTAGCTCCAAGGTCATCTAATAATCAGGTGAAGCTACCAAGTGAACAAACTGAGAGGATGGCCTCCCCCCATTTAATTATCAGCTACAACAATACTTGAAAAAAAGTAGTATTAAAAAAACCACTGGATAATATTTAAGAAGAAGGAAGACATCGAGATAAAGGAAAAACCAGGTCAATTCTTCAGTTCAGAGAAATAGAGGCATGCGACAAATCAATCAGCAACTATCTCAAACGCTGACCACAACGACTTCACAATTTTAGCATCAACATGCTAGCAGCTTCAAACCAAAAGGATATTCAGACAAGTATAAATTTCATGCAGCCATGACAGTCAGAGATTCTTGATCATAACTTGTATATATAAAAAACAAACAGGGCGGCTCATAGTTAACCCAATTCATACGCATTTGCGTGGCTCACGAAAAAAAGGGGCATGACTGGCATTTACATCGTCTAAAGGAGAACAGTGTTGAGCCTGACCATGACAAACCTTTCTTCTGCTCATCAGCACAACATTTCTTGAGCTTATGTTAAGATCGAACATCACATGAAGCATTGATTCTTTAAATGGTTAGCAGCTAAACTCAAATGATAAATATAATTCCAAACGATGCAACACAAGGGCAGAACTGAATCATGAACAAGAATGCACTGCAACAGAACATAACTTGAAGATTGACCATAATGCAATCATTCAGTAGACCAAATTCATATGCATTGTGCGTGTCACAGCAAAAAAGAAGAAGAAGAATATGGCTTGGTAGTCTACAGGGGACACAATCTGGACCTCAGCACTGGTTCCTTAAAATAATTAGCAGCTAAAGTGAAATGATAAATATAATTCCAGATAATGCAACTAAGGAAGAACTATAGTATGTTTCAATAGTGAACAAGAATTATAATGCAATATTTCAATTTAACTAGTGTTCTGAACACTACTAGAAAAAGGGCTATAGATGGGATTGACACTAATGGCGCACAGACAAGTGGTGCGCCATTAGTATATACTAATGGCGCACCACCATCTGATATGCCATTAGTGTTGAAACTACTAATGGCGCACCTGGCCAAAGGTGCGCCATTAGTATCAAATTTTTTTTTTACTAGTGCACCTGTCCAAACATACTAATGCGCATCCGGTAGAAGTGCGCCATTACTAGTTACACAACTAGTAATGGCGCACATGTCAGAAAGTGCGCCACTAATGTTTTTTTTATTATATTTTTTATTCCTTTTTTTACAAAACTACTAATGGCGCACTGTTCCACCGTGCGCCATTACTAGTTTAAACTAGTAATGGCGCACCGTGGGACAGTGCGCCATTAGTATGTTAATTTTTTTTGCAAAACTACTAATGGCGCACCACCAGATGGTGCGCCATTAGTAACCTGGATTACTAATGGCGCATTTATGGTTGGTGCGCCATTAGTAAGTGGGCAGCAACAAGATATTTTGGGCAGCCTCTCCTCCCACACTCACTTTCTCCCCACTTCATTCTCTCCACCGCCTCCTCCTTGTCTCGGGTGCCTCCTCTTTTCACCTCATTTCCACCATATATTCATTCAAATTAAGTGGTTAAATTACCTTGTTTTGATAGGTAAGTAAGGGGGGAAGCTATATTTATGTTGTTCTCCCTACAACAATGTGCACCTGCACTTTTTATGGCCTAGCTAGATCTATGTATGTTCGTGGTATTGCATATGTTTGTGGTGTTGCATATGTGTTTGTGTTTGGAGGTGTACCGGTATTTGAAATGCGATAGTTGCCAATATTTTGCGGAATGTTGATTCATTTCCGTTTGGCGAGAATTTTGGCATTAAGCATTCTTTTGGTCCTATTTTTAGGGAAAGTCATGCCAAATTTTTCTTGGTTCTAAAATATCGTTTTGCTCTACCTCGCAGCGACCATGGTCCGCACGATGACCGAAGGCATCGTGAATAGGTTTTGAGGTCCGCGAAGGCCGAGATGCTTCAAAAGAACGAGACGGAGATAAGATCTCCGTGTCGAAGATGCAAGCTGAAGAGCCTTATTGCGGACCCGGATTCCGGCAGGTGCGGGACCACCTGCTCTTGCGTGGTTTCATGGATGGCTATCGGTGGCAAGGTGATGAAGATGACTACGAAGTCGTCCATGGGGTCCGGGCAAGAAATGAGGAAGGGCAGCAAGACAACCACCGCGGCTCGGGCGGGCGAGAAGACGAAGAATCCCCAGGAGATGATCACGACGGTGATGCTGTACACAGTCATCATCTAGAAGATGCAGGACATGATGATGATGCCGGCGGAGCAGACGACGCTAGACCATCGATGGGCTGGGTGCAGGACCCTCATATTCAAGAGCTGCTTCTCAAGCAGACGGATAACGCAAGAGCTGCCGCCCAAGAGAAAGCCAAGATGGATCAACTTGAGTTAGATGCGGTTACTCCATTGTATGAAGGATGCAGGCCCGAGGATACCCACCTGAAAGTAACGCTCATGGCTCTGGAGATGAAGGTAAAACACAAAATGACCGATGCATGCTTCGACGAGAACATGTCATTCTGGCACGAACGTCTTCCCAAAGGGAACAAGTGCCCGACCAGTTTGGAGGAGGCGAAGAAAATCGTGTGTCCTCTGGATTTACAGCACGTGAAATACCATGTGTGCATGAACAATTGCATCATTTATCGGGACGAGCACGCGGAGTCTACCATATGTCCGGTGTCTTGGCGTCACTTTCGATACAAGAAGAGGAAGAAAGCTCCTCGAAAAGTGGTGTGGTACTTTCCGATCACTCCTCGTCTGCAGCGGTATTTCGCGGACCCTAAGGTAGCAAAGCTCCTGCGTTGGCACGCGGATAGGGAGGAGAAGAAGCAAGAAGATGACGCAAATGATCCGGAGATAGATAAAAAAGACAAGATGTTGAGTCACCCTAAGGATGCGAACCAGTGGCAAGCGTTGAACTTCGAATACCCAGAATTTGGGAACGATCCAAGGAACATCGTGCTGGGCGCGAGCACCGATGGAGTCAATCCGTTTGGCAGCCAGAGAAGCACACATAGCACCTGGCCTGTGTTTGTGTGGATGTACAACCTTCCCCCTGGTTGTGCATGAAGAGGAAGTACATTCACATGAATATGCTAATTGAAGGGCGAAACAACCAGGAACGACATCAATCATGTCACGGGGCTGCGAAAGAGGAGCTTGACACGCTGTGGAAAACGCCAGCCAATACGTGGGACACCGCAGAAAGAATATTTCCCTATGAGAGCCGCACTGCTCACGACGGTGCACGACTATCTCGATTACGGATATCTTGCGGGGCAGGTAGTCCACGGATTTTCCGGATGCGTAAGGTGCATGGATGACACAACGTATCGCCCGACTAGATAGAGATCCCGGTCTTGAAAACCGTGTTCATGGGACATCGAAGGTGGCTTCGCGACGATGACCCGTGGAGGAAACGCAAGGATCTGTTCGATGGTGAAACCGAACCCCGAAAACGCCCGTGTACGAGGAGCGGCGAGGAAATAGACAAGCTGTTGAAAAATTGGAAAGACTGCCCACTACCGGGAAAGAAGCAAAAGGCACCAAAGCCGGGAAAGAAGCGAAAGGCGCCAGAGCCGCTGCTGAAGGTATGGAAAACGAGGTCTGTTTTCTGGGACTTGCCGTACTGGAAGATCCACCGTGTGCCTCACAGCCTTGATGTCATGCATATCACGAAGAACGTGTAGAGTGCGCTTGATACCCTGCTCAACATGCGAGAGGACCAAAGATGGGCGAAAGCAAGGGCAGACTTGAAATCAATGGGCATCAGCCAGAGCTTCACGCTAATGATGATGATGATGATGATGATGATGATGATGAGGCGAAGCAGGACACAGAAAGTCGTCGCAAAGGCAAAAAGGCCAAGAAGACCGGAAATGACTACCCTCACGCGTGCTTCACTCTAAGTCAGGAGGAGATCGAGCAGTTTTTCACCTGCCTCCTAGGAGTAAAACTTCCTTACGATTACGCGGGGAAGATAAGCAGATACCTAGACCCAAAGCAGAAGTTCGATGGGATGAAGTCTCACGGTATCACGCGTCTTGATGACGCAGATACTTCCGGTTGCAATCCATTGGGATCATGGACGCGCCGTCCGCGTGAAACACTATTTGGCCTATGCAACTTTTTCGACGTCATCTCTCGGAAGTCGATTGGCGTGAGGCAACTCGAGAAGGCTACAGGAAGAGATCGTGGTGATACTATGCGAGCTTGAGATGTACTTCCCGCCCGCATTCTTCGACGTTATGGTGCATCTGCTGGTCCATATAGTGGAGGATATCATCCAACTCGGGCCGACATTCCTGCACAACATGATGCCGTTCGAAAGGATGAATGGTGTCATCAAAGGATACGTTCGCGACATGTCACGTCCAGAGGGAAGTATAGCCAGGGGCTTTCTGACCGAAGAGTGCATCTCCTACTGCACGAATTATCTAGGCATCGAGAACCCCGTTGGTCTGCCCGTCAACAGGCACCTCGACAGGCTCACTGAATGGGGTCACCGTGAGGGTCGCCGCGAAATGCATGTCGACTTAGAGGGTCGACTCGCCGACTTTGAAAGAGCAAACCTAGTCGCTATACAACACATAGACGTGGTCGATCCTTGGGTGGTAGAGCACAAAACCTTTATTAAGAAGACGTACAATGACCGAGGCCAACAGAGGACGGACGGAGATATAATCAAAGAGCACAACTCATTTTTCACGCGTTGGTTCAAGCAGAAGTTTCTGTCGTACCCTTTACATGAGGATTCTTCCGTGGAAGAACAACTCATATTCGCCTTGTCACAGGGCGCCGAGCACAACCTGATGACATATGAGGCGTACGATATCAACGGCTACACATTCTACACCGAGGCCAAGGACATGAAGAGCGATGGTTATCAGAACTCCGGGTAACGATGGAATCCTACACGGTAATGACAAGGACAGATACTACGGAAGGATCGAGGAGATCTGGGAGCTGAGCTCTGTTGGAGAGAAGGTCCGATGTTCCGTGTCGATGGGCGAAGAGCGTCCTAAAAGAAGACCGGTATTTCACCACCATGGTTATACCGAAGCCAAATCCAAGACCATGGTATAAGCGTCACCGCTGAAAAATGAGCCATGGGTACTGGCTTCCCAAGTTGAACAATGCTTCTTCATTACCGACCCGTCAAAGCCCTGTCGTGTTGTCGTGAGGAGAGGCAAAAGGAAGATCATCGGAATGGATGGAGTAGCCAATGAGCAAGACTTCGACAAGAACGGCGACCCGAGGATCGAACATGACGACGATGATGAAGTAGCAGCATACACCACAAGAAGAAGCAGGACCACCCTACCTAAAGGACGTCCGTTCCACAGAAGAACTCCATTTGTGAAAAAGAAGGGCAAGAAGATTGTGAACAGATAGCTAGCTAAGATTGATTGTATTTAAATCGTAGCCTTCATTTCTCGATTGTATTTCATGGGCACTTTTTGAACTATCATGAATATTTTCAAATTTCATGGACACTCGATCTCGATCCCCCTCCATCTCGATCGCTATCCCACCTCGCCAGATCCGGTACCCCTACCGAGCACCCCAGTCCACCGGCCGCCGCCGCCAAACCCCCGCACCCTCGATTCCCCTACTCAACCGCCGCCGACCCTCCGCACCCTCGATTCCCCTACTCAACCGCCGCCGCCGACCCCCCGCACCCCGCGCACCCTCCCCCGCTCCACCGGCATTACTGTTTGATGATATTTAAAAAAAATTATTACTGTCTTATAAAAAAAATATTACTGTTATGATTTAAACAAGTTTGAACATATTTAAACACAAATAAGTATCAAACATCATTTTAAATGAAAAACAAAAATTGTGGAGCCTGGGAATCGAACCCAAGACCTACTGGTGTGAGAACTGGCTGCTGACCAGTCGAGCTAGTAAAGGGAGTTGATGTGGATCACGTCAGGTGGAATATAACCTGTTGGCTCGAGCAGAAAAAAAAATTACTAATGGCGCACCAGGGTGAGGTGCGCCATTAGTGTGGATGTACTTATGGCGCACGCCATTAGTATTGTGCCGCCCCCATCCATAGTTCCTCCCCGGCGCGGCCCACCTCTCTCCCTCGCCCTCGATCCCCTCTCTCTCCCTTGCCCTCGCCCTCGATCCCCTTCCCAGCGACGCTGCCCGCCGCCTCGGCGCCGCCCAGCCTTCGCTGCCCGCCGCCTCGGCGCCGCCCGACGCCACTGCCCTGCCGCCTCGGCGCTGCCCGCCGCCTCCGTCCCCCATCGTCGCCGCCACTCGCTTCCCAGGTACACATCTTCCGCCGAAGTTATCGCCCTCCCTCTGCCGCCGGACGCCGCCCCCTCCCCCGTTGTGCAGAGCATCCAGGCGAGACGCGGACACCCCCCCTCCTCATCTGGACACCGCCCTCCTCGACGACGACCCGCCTCTGCCTCCTCTTCAACGCCGGAGCCGCTGCCGACCTGCCTCTGCCTTGTCACCGGGCGGTGAGCTCCTCTTCTACTCTTGTGCGTGTGCTACCTGCTGCCGCTTGAGCCTTAGAGCTACTGGTGTTGTGCTGCTGCTTGTGCTACTGTACTCTGTTGAACGGGTGGTTGTGCTAATGCTAGTGGCTGCTGTTCTAAAATATTGTCGGTTTTTCAATTGAAGCATGTGTACACATTGGTCATTGCTATGCGAATTTGTCAATTGAAGCATGTGTGCACGGTGTGCATTTCACCTGCCAATTGGTATGTGTGGAGATAGTATGCATCGCTATGTTGTCTGTCGATAGTACGCAATGCAACTTTTATCACATCACACGAGTGATACAGGTATCATGTCTTGATAGGTATCATGACTCAATACACCAGTCTGGCACATAGGTGAAGTACAGATGCAAGAACATAAATGCATCTATAGCTGGTTAATATCCCAGGTGTTCACTAAATGCAAGTAGCAGCACTGATCTTGAATGCGATGTGCCGTGCTTCCCAAATCCCAAGTGTTGGTTGGTATCTCTTATGTTTCGACATGCCTGACTCATCAATATGCATTGTAGCTGTGAAAGTGCTCGGTTTATGATTTCTTGATGCAATGCCTTTGAGTCTGGCTGTTCAATTCAGAATTTATGTGAACACCTGAAATGATAGATAGAGTAGGAAACTGCGGCTACCAAACATATGTTATATACTCCAAGATTTATTGAAGTTGTTATCTTGTGTTTTCCTAGCATCTCCCAGCCAATGCAGCATGTGAACAATAATTGAATGTTTTGCTCAGGCTTCAGTTCTTATGCCATTTTTTCTTCAGAAGGCTACACCGTGGGGCTCATCTTCAAGAGACAATCCACCTGACCTGCTTGCTGCAACCACTCAGGTGAGTTTCTTTGCCCCACTCAAGTCCAGAGGCCCTCCATATGTGTGGATGTCATGAATATGTAGAGATGCCTCCTTATGTTTGGCACTGATTTTTTATATTGTCTGATTTGGTTGGTTACTAGGATTCTTGCTCCCAACGACTCAGCTTCCAGCAGCGGCGCAGCGATCCCCTTTCCGTGCTTGTCACTGCATCCTCCACCAGTTGGTGAGTCGACCACAACTTTGATCTGTTCTATTTATGGCGGTATCTATCTTTATTATGTGTACTGCCATTGAATTGGTTCTATGATTCTTCCTTTCTTTAGATCTATTTACGACATAGCTTAACAATTTGTAGTCGGTAGATATAACTATGCAAATGGTATAACTGGGCTTGATACTCGAACCAACAAACAACCACCTACTGGCAAAACACAAGTAGATAGATTTAGCAGGGCAAAGGGTATCATTTTCATACCATACTTCGTAGCATTCTTCTTTAACAACATTTAGCTGTGCCCTGTGCACCACGTTGATCACATGTTAAACAAGACTAATAACTGGTTCATGAGCAAGTTAACATGCCTGCATACCGTCTATGTCACGAGTGAAAACTGAGCTCAAATTCTATATTTCTATTGACTGGGCAGAGGTTTTGAGCAAGACAAAAAAGAAAACTGAGTGTTTTGCTGCAACTCAAGTTCCCAGCAGAGCTTATCCATCTGAATCTAGTTGTAACAGAATGAATGCAAATATTATTCAAGACTAGGGAGAGTAAGATGGCATATTAACAAAATATTGCAGACTCTTTGCATAATGTGCCTGCTAAACAGTCAAACCAGAAATACTTCCCACAACATGTCTGCTTAATAGCTAGTAGCATGATGGCTGGACTTGCTAACTTGCAATTGCTCTGCATCTAATTTGAAATATCAATGAAAATTGAAAAAAATTTACTCTTAATTTGCTCTTAATTTTGTGGTTTGCAAGCTAGACTTTGCTCTTAATTTTGTGAATGCTACTTCTGGCTTTCTTACTTCAGCATCTGTATGCCCATGCAATGATTTGCTTTGTTGTGATGGAGGCTTTTTGCCTTGTCCACACGAGAGGCCCTTGCTTTTGCTGGTATGTCGATTATCTTCCGTTCCAGCAAATTCTGGTTCTCCATATGTCCTATTTTCAGCAAAGGTCATGCTGAAATTTTCCGTGAATTTTAGCATCACTTTGCTAAAAATAGGACATATGGGGTACTTGTGACTAATGATGAAAGCTTAGACTTTTAGGGTGCCTCGGCGTCGAAAAAACCTCAATGATAAAAGCTTAGCTTTTAGGATGCCTCGGTGTCGACAAACCCTAAACAATAACCAACTTTTTGACCAAACTTTGTTCCTATTTAGAGAGAAACATGGCCAACAACGATGAGGCCGGGGGTTCGGGCGGCAAGGCATTCTGGGAGCTGTCCCAGGAGATGGAGGACCAACCTCAGTTGTATGAGGACGCCGCCTTCCCCACCGATCCTGAGACCACTGATGGTACCGCCGAGGATGACCCCACTGATGCCACCACTGATGGTGCCGCCGAGGATGCCACCATTGATGATGGCGGCGCACGCACAGATGGCAGCCAACCGAAGAGGCAACGGAAGGACCGGCGCCCGATCGTGCTCCTCACCCTCAAGGAGGAAGTTACTGAAGTGGACTCCAACGGGAATCCAACGGCGCCCGAACAAATAGTCAAGGGGTACTCGCTTCAGCTCGGGTGCATTCTCCGGAGCACCGTCTCGATCAACACCGAGAACCCGAGGCATCCTGACCGAGGGAATTTGTACAACCTCCTCTTCACGAAGCTGCACGAACGATACAAGTTCCCCACTGAATTTGCAAACACAAGCCTCAAAGGGAATAAAGTGAACAATGCTGCCCTCACGAAGATGAGCAAGGCCCTGTCTACTTGGAAAAGCAATGTGAAGAGAATGATCGAGAAAGGTGAGAGTTATCAGAAGATCAAGGAGAAAAATCCTTTGATCACCGAAGATGACTACAACGACTTCAAGATCAATTGCTCGAGCACCGCAAGCTCCCAATCAAGTGAGTGGGGGAAACAAATGCGGAGCTGAACATAGGGGAACATACACTCGGTCCCGTGATTCTGAGAGTTGCGGAGCCTATATGGGACAAGGAGGAGGCGGACCGTGTCGAGCAAGGCCTACCGCCCCTCTTCGATAAATACGGTGACAAGCAGACCAGGAACTTTGTCAGGGCCCGGTACAAGTAGGACCCGAAAACAAAGGAGCTTACCACGGATCTGAAGACCAGGAAGCTTGAGCTTGTTCTGGTAAGGAATACACCCCCGCGTAATTAGCTCCATATGGTTGCATTCTAATTAATGAAGCCAAATTTCTAAATGGTTCACATTCCTTCCGCAGTCGAATGAAAGCAGTAGCGCGGTGTCGACTAAGAGCAACCCTTGGGACACCACTCTACATAGTGTGTTGAATGTAATGAAGAACAAGGATAAGCTCGATGAAGTCGACGTCACTGGTCGTGGCCGCAAAGGCTTGTCGACAAAATGGGGTCATACTATACCGCTGGTGTGCGGAAGGAGAAAAAGACCAGCTCGTAAAGCCAGCGCGAGGTTCAAGAACTCAAGGCACGTGTGGCGCGGATTCCGGAGATTGTCCAAGAGCAAGTGGAACAACGACTTCGAGCAACGATCACCGCCATTGTGCCTACCTTGATCTCGGTGTTGAGTGCGTGGATTGTGGGCGGACACCAGTTGCCGCCCCCGATTCCTAGCTTCACGGCCGGCAACTCGCAGACTGCGATGGCGGGTTATTGGTGCCTCCGGCGGAGGCGGCATTGGTGTCTCCGACGCCGGCACGGGAGCTTAATGCACCCGGGTGTACGCCGGCCGGCAGCTCTGCAGCAAGCGGCCCCTCCGTCGACTGCACGCCCGCCGTTGGCGGTGCCTCGACATTAGCAGAGCTCGACGCCATCATCACGGTAACTAATTAAGCCTCTCTTGGCCGAGGACTTCATCTCCTTGCCTTTGACCGGGCATCCCTGACGCCGTACATGTTTTCGCAGGGCGCCGCCGATGTTCCGTGCACTCTCCTCCACTTCGTGAACAACGAGTTGGTCGATGTCGCCAAGGGCAAAATCGTTCAACCGGGCAACCCCTTGTTCCACGGTACCCAGATGCCACCCAACTTGTTTAGGGTTCAACTGGTTCGGTGCTTTGTCAGGCTGCGATGAGTTGTTACCTCGATTCGACCCGTCGGGGCCAACGATGATGACGTGATGACCCTCGGCCGCTCGAGCTGGCCCCTGCTTTGGCGAAGAGCCAGATTCGTTTGGGGCGGGGACACCACCCCAAAGACAACACCGCCCGATCGTGCGGGCCAAGTCGACCCCATGGCAAGACCGCCAGAACGGTGCCGGACATCCCTATGCCACTGGATCCAAACATGCATATGGCACAGGATCGTAACGACGACGGCAATGACGGCGATACATTTGGCAACGTCGATCAGTACTTTGCCGATCATGGGTACGATGGCGACTTCATGGGCCCTCCTTCTCAAGAACCCAACCCAACAAAAGACGTGTGCGATCTAGCTGGTATCGCAGAGAAGCCAAGTTGCAACAGGCGCCGTCTGGCGTTCAGCTCTCAGGAGACGCCTCCAGCTGCCGACTTCACCGAGCCTCAGATAGGCGAGGTGCGAAATATTATCAGCCCCAACACACTCAAGAAGGCGGTCTGTGAGCAGAACTCGGTCCCATTACAGGAGAAGAAGAAGGCACGCAAAAGAAAGACTAAGAAGGGTGCGAGCCAGCCGGCACCGAGTACGATCCGTGCTCAGGACGGGCCACCTTCACCTAAGGATATCTCGAGGAGGGTGCATGTGGCGGGTAGGGCGATGCTACCGACAAATATGCTCAATGCTGCAACCGGTGCTATGCGGAGTCTGCATGATAGTGTTCTTTCTTTGGAGAAGCGGCGTCTCAGAGAGAAGGATGTGGCATACCGGTTTTCGCGGCCAAGGTGCCAGAGGGCAAGGGCTTTGTGGATAACTCCATCGGGCGTACGATCGTCCTGCGGTTTGATGACATCCACGCTATGTTGAACCTTCATCCGCTGCACTACACCTTCGTTCGGCTATTTTCGCTGAGTATGGAGATGCGGATCATTCACGACAAGACCCCGGACATCGTGATAGTCGACCCCTTCTACATGCGTGCCAAGATCTTGGGCAGCGCTGGGGACCGGCAAGTCGCGAGTTCTTACCTCGAAGGCGTCATTCCGGCAAACCAAGATAAGGATAACTTCCTTGTGCCTTACTTTCCCGAGTAAGTCCTCCCTCAACCGCCCGTAACATATGAATTCTTAGATTTCGATTGTTTTTCTTTTAACATTCCGTGTTTTCTGCGGTGACACACATTGCACGCTCATCCTCCTAAGCCCCAAATATTCCATGGCCACGTATTTCGACCCGGACCGTCAGTCGAACGTAGACTACACAAATGTCAATAAGGTTCTTCATGATGTTCTCCCCGGCTACGCCAAATCTGGAGGCACCTTCACCAAGCCTATTCGTAAGTACGGCAAGCACGTGTTCTCCCACAATACGACGTTCTGCTGCGTCAAGCAGCCGCCTGCCGGTCAGAAGGGTGCCTACTACGCCATCCATCACATGCGGGCGATCGTACGGGACCATCATCAACTTCTGCTACCGAGTAAACTCAAAGATTGGGCAAAGAGCGTGTCGGCAATCCAGGACGCGGACCTCCGACAAGAATTCTTTCGCATCCAGTCGGAGTTTGCGGAAATCATCCATCAAGATGTCCTTCGTACCTCGGGGCAGTTCTACCTCAACAATCAACCGTCCAACAACGACATCGACACAATGCTACAAATGCAGGCTGACAACGACCGTTATTTCATGACTCCCACGATAGACGGCCGCTTCATCCACGCTCCGGTCCCTTGAGTCGAGTCGAAAGCAGTGATGCTGTGTCTAGTTCTGAAACATCGATTGGCTCATGTTGTAATTAAACTTTAATGAACTTGTAGTATGTCTCTTTGGTTTAGAGAGTCGTTCAACTTAGATGTAATCGATGCTATTAATGTCTTGCTTTTCTCTTCCGATCGTTCTGTTGCATACTTATATATTGCTTATGTATTGTCTGTGAATTGGTACTAACGGTTCGTTTGGCTAGTGCATAGCGATGCCGACGTATGTCGTGTACAAGGGTAAGGTTCCCGGAGTCTACGACGACTGGGAGGAGTGTCGGAGACAGGTTCACCGATTCAGCGGTAACAGTTACAAAGGGTACACCACTAGGGCCGAGGCCAAATCTAGATACGCCCGCTATCTAGCGGGAGAGGGGAGTGAGCGTTGGAGGAACCGGATGAAGACGAGTTTCATCGTGATGACCGCAGCTCTCTTCTATGTGATGGTAGTTTAGATGATCGATATCGACTTGTAATGTGAAGACAAACTCGCTACTCGCGGTCTCGAGACTTGTAATATAATGTTCTATCTTTATTCGGTCTTTTCAATTCGGAGACTAATATGATGAATTGTATTCAAAGACTAATCTTCTATTGTATTCGATGAATCTGTTGTTGATGTGTGCTGTCTATATTTTGTCCAATTATACATTTTATAACCTGTGCAAAAAACAGAAAATAAAAAATAAAAAAACCTAATATTCATACTAATGACGCATCACATCACAGTGCGCCATTAGTATGACAAAGTATACTAATGGCGCATCACTAAACAGTGCGCCATTAGTATGCCGAGGTTACTAATGGCGCATCTTGTTGCCGTGCGCCATTAATATGCCAGAGCACCTGACCTGGGTATACATGGCCCCTGGGAGGCATACTAATGGCGCACTTATGTATACATTAATGGCGCATCAGAGGTGCGCCATTAGTAAAATATACTAATGGCGCACCACTAATGCGCCATTAATGGCCAAATTAGGTGCGCCATTAGTAGGCCTTTTCCTAGTAGTGGAACTTTCATAAAATTCAGATGCAACTTGCTAGTTGACAAGGAGGATAATCTGCCTTATTCATCCACAGCTAAAAAAAAACATAGAAACAGGAAAGCCATGTATATTTGCAAAATTTTAGTGTTAACATGACTACGGGGTAATGTCCGTAAAAGAAAACCTTGATAAAAGGACATGCAATTCTTCAGTTAAATAAAGAGAGACAAGAGGCGGCTATATTGCTAACAATTGAGTACTATAACCACTATATTGGAGTTGGTCGGCGGCTTGACTCCTGCCTTGTGGTTGAAGGGGGTGATGTCCAGGGAATCGACGTCGCAGCCGATGAAGTAGTAGCCTCTCCGATTAGTATCCCCCTCGTGCTACATGGAAGGCCGATTCTTAGCATCGCCCCAACTTTATAAGCCCCCACATAGCCATGATCTTCTCTTTCGCTCCTGGATTTGTGCATCAACGGTTTCGATGTAGGAGCCTCTGTCGAAAACGTTAGCCTATGCTTCCTGTATGTTGTTGTCTCATACCTCCGGCCTGATGTATATAGAAAATATAAATGAGATTGAATTGAAACCAAGGACCAAACTAATTGAAACCCGTTAGCACTAACAAGCACCCGCTGACAATTTTCCACGCGCGGAAGGGCATGGTGTTCTAGCTTGGGAGCTGACTATGTGTTGTTGTATCTTAATCAGGGATGGACTAAAAACGTGACTATCGGTGTCAAAACCGGCAGATCTTGGGTAGGGGGGGCCGAGCTGTTAGATTGGATTGATGGATAACAGGAGAAGAACACACAGAGAATTTACCCAGGTTCGGGCCCTCTCTATGAAGGTAAAACCCTACGTCCTGCTCTTGTTATATTATGAAGGTGTCGAAGTACAGGGTTGATCTACCTCGAGATCATAAGTTGTGGGCTAAACCATAGGGGTATGATGAATGGGTGTATGAACGAACCCTACGGACTAAAAACCCTCAGATTTATATAGGCACCAGGGGTAGCTAGGGTTACATATGGTCGGTTGCCATCTCAGAATTTATATGCCGAATCTAATCAAATATGCTTGAAGTACACGCCAAGTCTTCGGTCACCATATGTTGAAGGCCTTGAGAGTCGCTCCTCCTTAACGGGCTGGTGGTCCGGCCCATACTTTAGTACGGCTGGGATAGGACCCCCTAGTCTAGGACACCTTCATTGACCGTTCACCAAATTAAAATCAGCTAGCTGTTAAATATTTGATTCACCACCCACACTTCCTTGTACTATGCTTTTTGTAAGTGCTCAAAAGACTTGGTTAATTATCAAACGATAGAATCATACAATCAGGTCAAGAAAACATACTGTCAGCCACGTGAACAAACTGTATTGTCTTTGCAAATTAATCCTCGCCAATGCTCTTTCAAAGAATATTTGATTCACCAGATCAATAAATACATAAAAAGGAAAGATTGCATAATTGAGTTCAATGTGATTGAATTTGTGCCAAAGTTTATTTGATTACAACGAAGAGAAATAAAAATAGTTTTCCCAGGAAGTTGAGTCCATAGAAAATTAAGAAATATGGTATGCGAGAATCCTTAATGAAAATCCCTACAAATCAAGGGACCCACATAGAAAAAATGCATAACTTCAATTAGAATCTTTCAAACTATGCCCTTAAAGTGAAGATATGTTTGTAGTACGTCGGTTGATTATTACTATTAACTAGTATAATGCCCGTGCGTTGTCACGGGCTCTTGAAATATTTTGCTGGAATTATGTAAACATAATGCATGTAAAAAAAGATAGCACAGGTATAATCAAGTAATAATTTAAGTCCACTTCACTTACATTGTAAACTGTTAATAAAAGGCAATTTGACAATGCATACATATAGTGCGATTTATATAAATGAATCGAACAGATGATTAAGGCCGTCTCGAAGGTCGAAGTTCATTTCTTCCTCGTATATTTGGGCGTGTTCGAACATCAAACGGGCACCCTGCATGCACCCCAAAGTTCAACCATCTGGACAATATGTACTTCTTCAAATCCAGACCGTATGTGGAGGAGAAATGTGCTTCTCCGGACTATCTGTCATTTTATCTCCAATACACGGTCCTAACACAAAAAACTCAACCCACGACGCACCATTCCCTTTTTCTGTTGAACCCATCCCTTCCCGCTCGGTTTCCTGCTGCAGCGGGACATTTCTCGCTAGAGCCCTCTTCTTTAAAACCAGATGATGCCCACCTCACCTCGCTATGGCTCCCTCCCACCTTCACATTGTATATCCCCCACGGACCACCAAGGAGTCCCCAACCAACCGCCTACTCTCTGCCCTGATCCCCACCCCTTGTGTTCGTGCTGATCCACCACCGTCATAAAGGCAGATCCGATATATCCTGAGTCATTGCCACGTTGTAACATACAATCGAATATCATGCATTACCGCAAGTATTCTTGTGCCACTCTGTTCATTTTTTTATTAACTCTTGAACCGGCCAAGCAATTCGTTTATCCTTCTATCCTAAAATTTTCACCATGTTGCAACTGATATGCCACCGTGTTCATTGTTTCTACATTTAACCATATGTGATCCTTGATATAGTCATCTCCTTCTTTGTTTCTTCATCTAAAAAATACATGGATTTACAAACCTAAACTCCATAAGATCATAAGCTATACAATTAGCCAATAAAGGTCACCCCTTGTGAAAATTATATTATTGCTCTCCATGGAGTTATAATAGCAATGATATTTCAATTCTTGATGAAGAAAGAGACCACACACTTTTAATGAACAACTCTTGTTGAATCATTGGGGGTGAAAATTTTATGTATTTCAACTAAAGGAAACCACTATATCCTTTAGAAAAAAATACATGCCAGTATATTGGTAAGCACTATACTTCAATTCCCAATGATCCGAACATCATGTGCTATCTCTTTGGCATCCCAAAATAATAGTCGAATCTGGCTGACCATCGAGTAGCACCATGTACTTGTTCCTTGATGTACCTCTTTGAAGAACCGGATCAAAGTCTTCTTTTTCTCCTAGCATCATCGCCTATTCTGTTGGATACCTACTCCCTCATTCCTATGCTTAAGGCATAAATCTTCACCACGCCCCCAATGAGTAGCAGGGCATTACTTTGAGGCAACCACGCCAATCAAAATAAACATGTCATCATCAACACTCAATATATACCAACCTTAACAGATTAAAGTATCCAACAAAAATGATGCACTAACAGACGCACTCACCTCATCCATACCCACCGCTCACAAAACATACCATATGTATCCTTCAAAGGAAGCAAACATTAGCATAAGAAATTAAGCTCATCAAAATATGAATAAAATCCTTCTTTGCATAAGCGTGTAGAAGATATGAAGCATGCACATCTGTATCTTCTTTGAGAATCATGTCCAAGATAAACCTGTAGCAACAAGGGCCGGGGACTCAGGTATTAAGCAAGATGTTCTGCAAGATGAAGTAATTATTCAGTTACCATTTCTGCGAATGCATAGAAAATATGTTGCAGGCCAAACACGGAACAAAGCATGATCAACCAAGGTCAAAACCGGCATCTGCCATGAAATCAATTAATCCAGTTATGCAGTCAAATACAACTGTCAGTCAATTAAGCGAAGCTACAGTCCATTCAAGCTAAAAAATAATAAATTCATAAACCCCACTTTGTTGAGATTGGGAACTCTAATTGAGGGCAAGATCCAAATCCCTTAATTAGCAAGTACATGCATCACATCCCAATCCATGTCTGCATCGAAATTGAGGTCAAATCTACTCTTTGCTACTTGACAGATTGGTGGAGAGTAGAAGCAACCCAGCAGCGAATGGAAAATAGCAGCACCGAACAATATGCTCGTCGCACATGATCACAAAGCATGGCCGACAGTTCGAGTAGTCTAAGGTGATGATATATGAAATTAAGAATAATATAGAGCAATTATAATGCCTTGGGTATAACATCCAAACTATCCCCAAAACTTTAACTCTGAAAGCATTAAATGAAGTTGTGGAAGAATACGTAAACTGCACTAAGTAGACAATTACCATCAGACTACACCGTGATTAATCCAAACATGAGACATGAACTTCAGTTTTGCAGGGAAAACCTGAGACTAAAATGATTCGTTAGTACACATGTCATTGCAAACCTAGCTAGATCCCTTCTCTGTAGTTAATGCCATCTAGACTCAAAGTAGCATTAACAGAGCAGAGCTCTAAACAGCAGCGATCCACCAAGTGGTGGTTCATATTTATACTATATAGGATATCCACAAGGACTTCTGCAACCGTAATATAGGCAAATAATTTTTTGTTGGTATCTGAAATCACCAGGTTATCAATATAACTACAACAACAGCAAGTTACCAAATATCATGAATTAGAGCCAAAGGGAAACCTACTTTGCAGAAAAATCTTCAGATTCCAAGCTCTCCTTATGAGGAATAGAGGGTTAAGAGTCCTGCTTATGTTGTATCAAAAAAGCATTAGCGACCAACCAAGTACAACAACAGTAAAAATATATTAGAGAGGATAAACACAAACCTTCTTTTAGCACCAGCTTGATATACTTCGCTGTCATCGTGAGTAGATGTGTCAGGCGAACTGCAAATACAGAAACCATGGACCAAATCATGAAACGATGAACAGATGGACACAGCACGATATCAGACGTGTATATGGATCTAGTGATCAACTTACGATCTTTTAGGACCGATTTTATTTTTTGGTCCCTTGGAGGTAGACTTTCCATCGTCACAAGAGCTTTTAGATGCACTGCAATACGAGGGTACGAATGAGAGAAATGCAAACATCAAGAATACATTAGAAATCAGAAGCACACGGTCAGTAAACTTACAACAGTTCAGAGCAGACATCGATGTTAGTGCAGTTCGCCTCGACCACGGAGGCCTGGACAGACACGGCCTTGGACTCGCCAACCATGGACTTGGCAGAGACGCCCTGCGGCTTCAGCAAGGTGGGATGGTCGGCCACTCCCTGCACCAGCCCCGCGGTGGGGTTTCCTACAACGCCAGAGATGCCCTGTGCCAACCCCAAGTTGGGTTTCCTGCGACGCCAAAGACGCCCTGTGCGACGCCGGCGAACAACTTCAGTTTGCCGCGTTGCCACGGGCTCTTGCGTTGTGGAACCGGAAGCATCGGCACCTCCACCAGGAGACCCGACCATGGAGGAAAACGAGGAGAAGGCCGGGGTGAGCTCCTCCATGGAACCGGCATCGTCGGTTGTGGCCACGGCCAGATCCGTGGAGAATGGCAATGGCCGAATCACAGAGGATCCCGCACCAGCTGCTCCACCATGCCGTCCAGCCGCTCGTCGTTGGTCTGCGGCATCGTCTTCTTCCCCCGGAACAGGACCGACTCCACCCCCCGCTCCGCCATGGCCGCCTCCGTTGTCGCTCCGGCGGTAATGTCGTTACCCTGAGGACAGGAACAATTGGGACAGTAAGCTTTGGTTGACTCACATTTCACAGTGGTAATAATAATTCAGCAGCCGTGAAGAAAATTACAGTACAAGATAAATTATTTACCTGGATGCGGATGTAGTTGGTTGCTCCGTTCTCTCCGAACGCCATTGATACGGCTTGGTCCACCTGAAAAGCACAGACACCCACAGTCCTGTTTAGCCCCGCGTACGTGACGATGGTACGATTATTTTTTGACGAACTGCAGCAGGTGCTACTTTTCATTCATTAAGAGGGAAACCACAGGTTACGGGGCAGGAACGTAATCAGGTGGCATAACTACAAAAATGAAGGAAAAATACTAAGAACTAATTACAGATGTATAGAAACATGGTAGCTCACATGTCGACTACTCAATCCATTTCACTCCTTTGATGCCTGTGTGCAACAAGGTTCTGCGTTTGTCTTTTAATCTGAAGAAGGGCCTGGTGCGCCACTCATGTTGATTCTGGATACTCTTTGTCAATTTTGATCTTTACTCTACCATCTTAAACCCTGTTAATTATTGCATTCATAGAGACTGCTTAATTATGGCAGTTGATCTCTTTGCAAAAACCTCTGTTGCTATTCAACTACAACAACATGATATCAGGAGTCATCGATGGAATGTGAAATCCAAGCATGGCCAACCAGGCCCAGGATCAGCATGACTAACCTACCTACAGGAAGGAACGCATGCGAGGGCGCACAATGGACTGTGCGCCGTCGACATAGATGGTGGTGCCTGTCATGAAGCAGGAGTCGTCGCCGACCAGGTACAGCACCGTGGAAGCGAGGTCCTTGTCCGGGTCCAGCCACCGCCGCAGCGGCATCACCTCCAGTCGCCTTCTCGGCCTTCTCCTCCCCAACAGAGAGAGGAACTTGTCCCCAGGTGGAGGCCGGCGGGCGGCGTTCACCACGATCTTGTGCTTGCCGAGCTCCATCGCCGACAGCTGAAAAAACGAAGACCATCATGGTCATGTATGCATTCAGGATTTCTGTGAGCAATCATTCAGGCTTTTTTGGTAACAGGAAAGCAGGCTTACTCTGACGAGCTGGTGAACGGCGCCTAAACTTGTGCCGTATGCCGCAGCCCGGATACAATTCTCTCGGCGCCGATTATCCGGGTCAAGCAAACCACGGAGCCGCCCATTGCGCATCCCGGAACCGCTTCGCTATCGCCTTTATCAGGAGCCAAGGTGTGATTACATTGACTTTCATGGTCTTGTTGTACTCATCTTCAGTCACGCTGAGGCAATCTTGCACTTCCCCTGCTCATACAGTAGCCAAATACAGATGCATGGACGAAATTACTGGATGATAAGCTGACTGAAATATTCAGAGAAGAACTGAGCAATCATTTAGGTTGGTGATTAGTCAGGCTTGGGCATGTGTGAAAAAATTTTGTCAGATGGAAAATTGGGCATGTGTATCAAGATGTCATCGAGTATGTGCATACCCTCGAAGGAGCAGCAGTTGACAAGGGCGTGGAGCCCGCCGTCTCGGCAGCGCCACGCCGCTGGCGTCCACTGCTGGCGCCGACGGCTGCCTCGTCGCAGGCCACCAAGTCCAGCCCAACCACCATGATGGCCGCCACCCCTTGGGCGGCTTGGGCGCGCCTCCTCCGCCATCGCGGCAGGCGCCCTGCCGCCCACCAGGACCAACATGTGTGTGCGCGCGCTTAGATTCAGAACCCAACGACAGGAAGAAGAAGGGGAAAAGTGAGAGGGAGTACCTGCAGCCGTGCTGGCGAGGCTAACGGCGACTTCAGCGAGACGGCGTCGCCGCCGCCGTTGTCGGCGAAAGCAGAACCCGCTTATGCGTGGCGGTGTCGGGCGGCCATCCCTTTCCCTTCTTCTTCCCTTCTCTTCACGTGAAGAGTTATAGCAAGACAAGAATTACCCAGCCACAGCAGGCGGGAAGTTGAACGCCTCGGCCTCGGCGACATCGGGCGGGAGAAGATTTAACGCCCGCACGCCGCCAGACCTGCCAGAGCGGGAAGTGGAACGACTTCGGCCTCGGCGGCGCCGTGAGGAGAAGACGAACGAAGCGATGGTGACGTCTTGAGGAGGAGGATGGAGAGGGCATGAGGGGGGCCGGGTCAGATCGGGGATTGGGGTCCGGCGGCGGGTGCGGCTGGAGGCAGGGAGACGAGGGGAAGCTAGGGTTCGAGGGAGGGAGGGAGACCGGTGGGGTGGGGAGGGGGTGGGAGGGGACGAAAAAACCGGCGACAAAAAACCAACGAAAAAAATCAGACGAAAATGGTGGGACAAAAATAAAACCCGGAACGCAACCTACCAACTGAGACATTGGAAGTAGAGATGTTACTATTTGTATCCAAAAGAATATGAAAGGTAGGCGCCTCAAAGATGGCATGCTTTCAAGCGCTTGAATGTCATCTAGATGCTTTGCATGTCAGTTCTTACTCCAAATAAATGATTGCAGAGGCTCACATGATCCTTATAATGACCAAGCAAGCACATGCCACCATGTCGACCCCCTTTACCTTTCCTAACTTCATTGCCAACAGAACATCGCGGGCTATATATTTTTCAAAGCACGTACACATTTCTCAATGATTCTTCCACTACTATTAGAAAGGTAGCTATGTGCTTACCATAAAAAGGAAGTATGTAGTACTTGGATTATGAGGTACTGGGAATGTACACGCTAGTGTGACAAGACACGACATCGATTCTGTCGACATGGTCTCCATGGCCGACCCCACCACAGACAGTCCCGAATAGGGATGCTACCCCAACCTTCTATTGGTGTTGCCAGAAGTTCTTTCACATCATGGGGTTAGTGTTCCTAGTGCGCATTGTATTCGTGAGTCATGACTATATATATACCCTAGCCGACACCTTGGGTGACCTATGGGCAATAGCCATGGACGCCATAGTGCAACCACTGACACTTGTTGGGTTGGCACCATGGATTTTTCTTTGTCAATGAGTATTGTCGCTGAGGGTGATACTGATACGCTCTATTGGAGAAGGCAGTGCTTATGAGGCGCTTAGGCGTTAATCAACGACCAAACACGCTGAATGCCATAAATGTTGTCTGATATCAATTCCTGAATTAGGTTGACTTAAATACTAAAACAATCTCTACTGCTATCACTCCATGCCCACAACAAAGAAAAGATTGTGCCTCTGTTGCTTAAATTTTTCCTGAATTGGTTGCGTATTGTTCACTGGATCCCATAAATGTGAGGCCTAAATTTTGCTTAGAATCAATTCAATTTTCCTACAAAGTTTGCTTATTAATTATTCACGTTGACACCCTAAATCAAGTGAATTTTGGCCTCATGTCCACAATTTTTTTTTCTTAGAATCAACTGAAATGCTTGCTTGAGCCTTGAATTTACAGGATCAAATAGACATTTTTTCTTTAGAATTTTCTCAACAGATTAGGAGATATCATGGAACCTATGTTGTTCTGTCAAATTTCAAGATCGACTCGACCGTCTTCCTGTTTGAGAGACGGAAGAGACAAATATTGATAGTTAGTAAGGTCAACACAACCCTTTTCGGTATTTTCTGATTACTGGTTCTTTTTTCGTTTTTTGCGGGGAATTTCAATGTTTTATTATGTATATGATGGAAGTAATGACTAGTTTCAACTCAAGTGCAAATTTTTTTTTTTGCGGGAAAAACTTCCAATCTATTCATCTTCAATCATGGTAGTACAACGAAAACTAGAAATAATAAAAATTACATCCAGATCCGTAGACCACCTAGCGACGACTACAAGCACTGAAGCGAGCCGAAGGCGCGCCGCTGTCATCGCCCCTCCCTCGCCGGAGCCGGGCAAACCTTGTTGTAGTAGACAGTCGGGAAGTCGTCGTGCTAAAGCCCTGTAGAACCAACGCACCAGAACAACAACCGCCGCGGATGAAGAGTGTAGATCAAAAGGATCCAACCTGAAAACACATGAACGAAGACGAACGACGAACAGATCCGAGCAAATCCACCAAAGACAGATCCGCCGGAGACACAACTCTACACGCCCACCGACGATGCAAGACGCATCACCGGAACGGGGGCTAGGCGGAGAGACCTTTATTCCATCTTCAGGGAGCCGCCACCGTCTCGCCTTCCTGAGCAGGACACAAACCCTAACAAAGCTCGAAAAAAGATCTAAAAACGGAGCCCTCCCACCGACAAGGGCCGAGATCCACTCCGCCTCCATGGCCATACGGCCACTTGAGACGGGATGGACCGGCACCGGCGCCGGTGGGAGGCAAAAAGCTAGGGTTCTTGGAGGCGGCGGCTAGGTGTGCATCAAGGTCTTTGCGGGTTTTTTCTTTTTCTGGAGGCTGAAAGGGTTCATCTGTCAGCCATAACTCAAGTGCAAACTGTTTTGATGAATATGGGGTAGTGTACAGATCGATAGTGCTTAGCTCAATCAGACTCAACTTGCGATTTCGACTGAAATAATCATTTTGATGCCTCTGTATATTTTACATAATAAACTAAATAAACGACAATATCCATTTCATGCTTCACTATTATACCGTGGACGTCTCAGCAATATTTGTTTTTGAGGCTACGCGGTCTCAGCAAAAAAACAAAAGAGGCTATGCGGTCTTAGCAAATAGCAAAACCAGTAGATATATGGGCTTTTTAACTGGCACATACTGGACCGATGTTAGTGGGCTGCACACACGTTAGTGCTCCGCTCTCCAAATTTCCTAAAGCCAAAAAGAAAAACTCAGCTCCCCTCTCCACTCCAGCAAATCGGCGGTCGGAGAGAAAGGAGGATTGGCACCGTCGGCGACCCCGGACCTCCCCGTCCCCGGCAGCAGCCAGAGGTTCGAGATCTGCAAATCTCATCCCCTTCCTCTCCTTCCCCATCTCCTAGTAATAATTCTTCCTTTATGTTATTTTCCTTTCAATTCTTGCGGAAAACCCTAGCTTGATTTCCCCTCACAAACCCTAACTTTTCCTTACCGCGACAGTGGAGGAGAGGAGAGAGGGTGCCGCAATACAGGGGGGGAGCTGGATACGATATGGATCCAACCGAGGTTACTCACGGGTAACATCCAGTTTCCCTCTTCATAACTATCTGTATGTTATGCTGGATGAATGGATGGATGTACCATGTATGTTTGTGTTCTATTTATGTGCTGGTTATTTGCAGCCACACTGAATGAAGGTCCTGTTTATGGCATTTGTTATTGACAACCAGTGTATTAACTTCACCCATTTCCGTTGATGGCATTTTCTGTGGCTGCTGCTGTTTCAGGGTCGATTCTGCTCCCAACTTGCCGTGTATGGATGGAAAGAAGCTGCGGCAATCTGCGACGCTGGCTGACCCCGTGTCCAAGGTGCTCGGCGACGACAACCTACTCATCGAGATCCTCCTCCTAATCGGCTACCCAACTACCCTCGTCCGCGCTGCCGTCGTCTGCAAGCGCTGGCTCTGTCACGCCTCTGACCCCGCCTTCCTCTGCCGCTTCCGCAAGCTCCACCCGCCCCGGCTCCTTGGCTTCTATGTCGACTCCGGTAGGTTTTGTAACAGCTCACGCTTCGTGCCGATGCTACCAAACCCTCCAGAGTTCAACTCCATCATCCGCTCTGCAAGCTCCATCCTGGATGCCCGCAGTAACACACGTAGAATCATCTTGGACTGCTGCAATGGCAATGTCTTCATGAACACGTTCAAGAACAACATTGGAGAACCCGGATCAGAAAATATAGTGCTCACCCCGCTCAGCCCTGAGAGGGGCATGGTCGTCGTCCCACCATACCCACAACAAAAACTCCAAGATGGCTATTTCTGCACTTTCAGTGAACTCTTTTTCAAGAATGCGGCAATGACTTGTCCTACTTCTATGTGTGGATGGAATATTCTAAGGAGCGAACAAAATCTACGGTACACATGTATATGTTGCAAGATGGTGTCTGATGTGTGCATGCCTCGGCAACGACGCAGCTCTCTTGTCTGCCACAGGAACTGAATCGTCTGCTTGTTGGCAATATAATCTATATGGCGTCCACCCAGAGCGAAATTCTTGTCTTGGATTTGACAGCCTTAAGTTCCTCCACATTTCAGCTTCCACAAGGGCTTGTTATCAGTGACAGACGAACCATGTTGTCAAGTGCAGATGATGATTCTGGCGTGTATCTCATTCATTTGGGCGAGCTTCAGCTCCGCATCTGGCTGCACACAGGGGAGAATTGTTTGCTGGTGGATACCATATGTTTGCGTGAGATGTGTGCTAAATGGAGGATGCCTGATCACACACATGAGGTGTGGATGAAGCAGGTGGGGCGCAATGCTGAGTTTGTTTTCTTGGAGATGGGTCCATGCCTACTCTATTTGGATATCAAGTGCAGGATGCTGTATAAAGTGTATGAGAGGACAAGCGAGATTCAGTGGTTGGGTTTTATCCGTCCTTTTATGATGATCTGGCCTCCCACATTCCCTGCGGTCAAGGATGATCCTGCAAGGTTTGTCTTTTGTCCTTTGTGTGATGGTATTATACTTTGTTTTGTGTGGTCGCTTTAGAAGCATAGATGAGACATATCTAATAGGAGGATGAGGGTGTCCCCTGTGCATAGGGTTCTTGGTCGGCATGCTGAGAAGGAAAATGAAGGAACTGGGAATAAGTTGAGAAACTAGAGGAATGGGTGTTTGCTTTACAACTGTGATCCTCAAGCTATCATGTCTTAGATTGTTAATACTTTTCAGAATGTTGTCGTATAATAGAATTAAGGGTTTTGCTGGAGCACACTATCACTCACACAGATGTCAGTTATGAATCGTGCATTTTACAATGGCATGCTTGTGTTTATGTGTCTCTTCTGATTCAGATATACGACTATGAAGTTCTTCCTCTTATACGACAATGGTATAATCATCCAACCTTACAACAGTATGGTACCTGGTTGATGTTCTTTTCACCCTCTCTGTTTTAGTGGTTAGACTTCCAATGAGACCCTCTTCTGTGACCATCTTGTATGCTTTAGTTGGCATTCAATCTGTATTGCTGGAACAGTTCTGATCATTTTTTACTTTCGGTTGCTGCGTGATAATTATTTGACTTTGTTGTACAACTAGTTGTCTTTTCACTTGTTTTGACCTTGTCACCATTAATTGTCTCCATCCTTATTCTTCGTCTGTTTTGCTTGAAACAGTAATGCGGCAGGAAGAGGAGGAAGGTCGAGGATCAAAGAAGCGTGAGCTGCATTTAATTTCTAGCAGCTGAGTGTGTGGGAGCAAAAAAGGCATGTCTTAGAAAGCAAGTGCAGTATCTGTTAGCTGTGTTTTGAGTCAGTGACAAGTTATTCTGGGTACTGGATTAGGATGTTAAATGGAACTGGATGTTTTAAACAGACCTGTATGTTTGTGTTGCATCCCAACGTTCCACTGCCTGCTAATTATGTTTTTTTTGCTTTCTACTGTATTGTCCATTTGCAAATCCAGTCCTAGTTGGTGATGTTCCTGTGGGAACATCTGCAGATCATATGAGGCATAGCATTTGTTGCCTGGAGTAACAACAAGACAATTATGGAATTACAGTGCAATATAAACATTGAATGATTGCCTATGTGAAAAGCTTAGTTTTGAAGACAGTTTTGAACATCTCTGTAATCCCTCATGGTAAGATTTATGGTTCTGGCCTGGACGGTCTTAACAGGGCTCTTTGGATTTCTGTGCTTCTTTCAAGTTAAGGGTTAAAACTATCAACTCGAACATTCTTTCTTTTACCAATGGCATGTATAGCTCCCATCCATTTTCCAGAACAGCAGTGGATCCACAGCTTTCGAGCCAGGCTTGACCATTCTGTACTCAGTGGTATATATAGCTCCCCTGGTTTTACAAAGCAGAGAAGGATATTCTGTTCCTTTGTTGCAAAACAGAATTCCGTGTTTTATCATCATACCTTTCCTACATGCTGCTTGATCATACGAAAAGGGAAAAAAGGGAATATGCATGCTTCTGTGATGAAGTCATACTTACCATCTCTTGTTGTAACTTATCCCGCTCCTGGGTGGTAGTAATGCACTTTTCTCTCAGCTTTACTACCATATTTTTCTACAAAACAGAATCATAATGTTGTTTCGTGTCATTGGGTTCTTTATGGAACACAGGGAACCTAAGATAATGAAACAATATAAGCTCCACTGTCTCATCGAAAGATCTTACCATGATACTTATTTGAAGACTCCACACATTTCTTGGGATGAACTTGCTTTCAGGGTTATTGAGCTTCTACTTTAGATTCTGAACATCTTCGGTTACCTGGTACATACAAGGGAGAAACTGATGAAATTAACCCCATCCTGTAAAAAAAGAGAACAGATCAGAACTGTAGTCTGTATTATCAAACATGCATAGACACAGAATTTCTCTATCCAATATAAGGCTATATAACAGGAAGACCTGCGAGCATCAGCAGGGTGGTTGTGTTCCTGCCTAGGCTGTGTATCCCAGAGAGCCGGGAGCTGCCTTCATCACTCGCTGACATCCTCTTGTCGAGGGTCAGACTGCCGTTATGACCGCTCGCAAGGTGCTCTCAGTGACTAGGCCATGGATTTGTGCTGCCACAACATGGTTCATTGCTTTCGATGTTCACGTGCTGGGCAGATTGATACTAGTCATGTTCATCCTAATTTTGGAGTCTGAATCTAATATTTGACAGTCTGAATATGATGGCTCACTTCTGAATTTTATGCTTGCAGGCTTTGAAAGAGTACTTGTGGTTACCCGCATCCAGTCTTGACATCCATGGTTTTGGTTTGTAAAAACTGATATTCTTGGATAGTTTCCCTGGGTTAACTGGTGGTCGTCAGCTTGTGACAGACTAATTGAGCACATACAGGTTGGTTCTTCTTTTGTGTTTTGCAAATCCTGGACTCCCTCCGATCTATATTATTTGTCGCTGATTTAGTTCTAGTTATACTAAATTAGCGACAATTAATATGGATTGGAGGGAGTAATTTATTTGTTTGACGGCAATATGGAAAACTACTTCTCCACTCTATAAGAGCGATGGTTTTAGTAGGAGCTGAACTGCTGGAACCAAAAGTTAGAAATATGAATCCGGTGGTTGATTGCAAATTACTCCGCTCATTTTCTTCCCTCTTTCGCTGTCCACATGCCTGTTGTGTGAGATGGAAGATACATCCTGAGTCGTATTTCCATCTATAAAAGCGTTTGACAGTAATGTTTTTGTTTCATATCAAACATAATAGTAGTAGCCTTGACACTAGGAGGCTTTGACGTGTGTTTTTCTCTCCAGTTTGTATGTTTGCGCTGTAGCTGACCTCTACTGATTTTGTATGTGTGATGACTTGCTTCTTTTCGCCATGATATTATCTCTTAATATTTATTTAAGAGAGCTCATGGTTCTCATTTTGATTATACTCCTGGTCAACATTGTAAGGTGATTAAGATATGATCAGACCCAGATTAAGATATTATGATCAGATCACCCTTCTACATCAAAGACTTTGGACTGTGCCATCCATAGGGTAGAAAGTTGACCAAAATTTTCACACCACTCTTCAGCTCTGCTTCTTGATTGATTCATATCACCCCATTCATATTTTCTATTTTTCTTCAAATAGATGTCCTTTTGCTTGGGCAACTTCATGCAGTGTGAATGTTCTTTACACGCTACCAAAACTTTCTTAACAAAATAATGGCCAAAAATGAAATCTCTATAATTAATTCCAACCAGTGTCATCCCTGTACAACGTCACACTTAAGACTTATATATCCATAGCATTGACAACCTGCACCATTCCCCTGGTTATTATTTGAAGATTATCACATGGTAGTTCATTATTTGTCTGCTTGATGTATTTGCATTATCTATGCAGTGTGCATTTGCTTGTGTTCATCAAGCATCGTTTGGAAGCATTAAGAATTAACCAAAAAAAAACTCAACTGTGCAACCACTGTAGAAAAAAAAAATTATACCACTCTCAATAGTAATAAACTGTGAGTTTCAGTTTTTTTTCTACCAGCTTCAGAAAAAATGTGTCTGTGCTGTTCTAAAATGTCTGAAATGTTTTCTTTGACCTTGAATTCCATGTTGAATAGCCAACTCAATGGAACCAAATTAAACTAACAAGTCTGCTGATCTAATATAACCACTACTGGTGACGGGTTGTTAAACTATTGTCATATCCTTATCCGTAGTTGAATTTGACTTAGGCTTTGAATCAGTGGCTATTGATAAGCAGCCATCCCGAGTTAGCAGAGGAAAATAAGAACTGAGGTTCAAGTACATCATTTGCAGTGGCCTCCTAATCAGCTTCTATCAGGTTTTCTGGAGATTTGCCTCGCTCTAACCAAAGCCATGACCTCCAAACAGATGGTTCATATGAACCAAGGACAAGGGGAAAGAAGTTACGCTCGCAACTCTGGTATTCAGGTATCCTATTCTTTGACACGTGGCTTCTCAAAACTGTCCATCAGGAACTTGTTCATAATATAGTTTTTTTTAGCGGGAGTTCATAATATGACCTATATATCTGAAATTCAAAAGAAGAATTGAGTAAGCTAAAAAGCATGCTATTTAGCTGAAAGACTATTAGATTTTCTGAAGAAGTTCAAATTGACTGCAGAACGCTCAGCAGAACAGGATGAAGCTCCTGATAGCACTAGTAGAAAAGGGGGCAATGGTCCAGGCCGGGTCAGTCCATTAGTCCTGGTTCAATCCAGAACCGGGACCAATGGGGGCATTGGACCCGGTTCGTGAGCCCCGAGGGCCGGCCGGGCCACGTGGGCCATTGGTCCCGGTTCCTCTGGACCTTTTGGTCCCGGTTGGTGGGACGAACCGGGACCAATGTGCCTTGCTCCTGGCCCACCATCATTGGTCCCGGTTGGTGGCCTGAACCGGGACCAAAGGTTTATTTAGTCCCGTTCGAGCCACGAACCGGGACCACCACTGCCTATATATACCCTCGCTCATGAGCAGAGCACTCTCACTGCCTGCTTTTTCGTGGCGGCGAGGAGAGAGCTTTGTGGTGCTCTAGCTCACCTCCTATGCACACGAGGTGTTCGATGGAATGCCCGAGCCACACTACTTAAGCTTTCTCCTCTCCAAGCTCGACCTCCAAGCTCCATTTTCCTCAATATTTGTCTAGGTTTAGCGGTCCGTCACGCCCCGTCCCCGTCTTCACTGTCGTCGATCTCCCGCGCCGATCTCATCGCCGGCACCACCGTGGTGAACCTCTTGTTCTTATCTTCTTTTCGAAGAAAAAAAAATTCTTACTTGTATGTTTATATAGATACTTGTATAATTTTCTTACTTTTATTATTGCATCTTATATAATGCGATGGTTTTGGTATCCACCCCCGTCGGCCCTCGTCCTGTCTATGATTCGGATTTGGTATATATTATCTTTTCATAACTATTGGTTCATATATTGTTTATGACAATTATGCCGACCAACGTGACATAGATTTTATTTATCTAGGAGGTTGTTGAACCGGAAATTCCAACCGACCCTATTGTCGAGAGGTTAAATTTAGTTGAAGAAGAAAACAATTTCTTGAAGGAAAAAATTAGAAAAATTGAGGAGGAGAAGATGATATTGGAGTTGCATGTTGCGGATGTCGTGGATGATCACAGATCAAGATGGATGCAATGCGCTTGAAGATTAGAAAGATTAGAAAATATGCCATTCATACCGAGGCTTGGTATCATTATGCCATTGGATCAGTTGTTACATTGGTTGTGATTATGATCGCATTTGTTTTCGCATTGAAATGTTTCACATAGTTTCAATGTACGGTTTAATTAATTTAGATGCTCTGCAGAGCTTTATGTTGTTAGATGAGAACTATGTATGTACTTTGGTTTTAATGTCATGATGAACTTCTATTAATTTGGTCACTAAATTATATATTCATGATGTTACGTAATGATTTTGACACACTTAATTATATATAATGCACGCAGATGAACCGGCAATGGATGTACGGTGCAAGACACACCTCCGAGTACATTAAGGGCGTGCATGAATTTCTCGAAGTGGCTGAGGCAAACAAGCAGAATGGTTTTATGTGTTGTCCATGCCCTATATGTGGGAATACAAAGTCTTACTCTGACCGGAAAATCCTTCACACCCACCTGCTTTACAAGGGTTTCATTCCACACTATAATGTTTGGACGAGGCACGGAGAAATAGGGGTTATGATGGAAGATGGCGAAGAAGAAAAGTACGATGACAACTATGTGCCCCCTGAATACGGTGATGCTACTGAAGATCAAGAGGAACCAGACGATGTGGAGGATGATGCTGCAACAAAGCGGCTGCTGAAGATCAAGAGGAACCAGACGATGTGCCCGATGATGATGATCTCCGCCGGGTCATTGTCGATGCAAGGACGCAATGCGAAAGTCAAAAGGAGAAGCTGAAGTTCGATCACATGTTAGAGGACCACAAAAAAGGGTTGTACCCCAATTGCGAAGATGGCAACACAAAGCTCGGTACCGTCTTTGGAATTGCTGCAGTGGAAGGCAGAGAATGTCATGCTCGACAAAGGATTTGAGAAGCTACCGAAAATATTGAAGAAGAAGCTTCCAAAGGATAACGAATTGCCCGACAAGACATACGCAACAAAGAAGGTCAGACGCCCTCTAGGATTGAGGTGCAGAAGATACATGCATGCCCTAATGATTGCATCCTCTACGCGGTGCGCATAAGGATCTGAACGCATGCCCGGTATGCGGTGCATTACGGTATAAGATCGACGAGATGACCTTGGTGATGTTGACGTCGAGCCCCCCATGAAGAGGGTTCCTGCGAAGGTGATGTGGTATGCTCCTATAATACCACGGTTGAAACGTCTGTTCAGAAATGGAGAGCATGCCAAGTTGATGGGATGGCACAGTGAGGACCGTAAGAAAGACGGGAAGTTGAGAGCACCACGACGGGTCGCAGTGGAGAAAAATCGAGAGAAAGTACTGGGATGAGTTTGCAAGTGACCCAAGGAACGTATGGTTTGCTTTAAGTGCGGATGGCATTAATCCTTTCGGGGAGCAGAGCAGCAATCACACCACCTGGCCCGTTACTCTATGTATGTATAACCTTCCTCCTTGGATGTGCATGAAGCGGAAGTTGATTATGATGCCAGTTCTCAGTCAAGGCCCTAAGCAACCCGGCAACGACATTGATGTGTACCTAAGGCCATTAGTTGAAGAACTTTTACAGTTGTGGAATGGAAACAGTGTACGTACGTGGGATGAGCACAAACAGGAGGAATTTCACCTAAAGGCGTCGCTGTTCGTGACCATCAACGATTGGCCCGCTCTCAGTAACCTTTCAGGACAGACAAACAAGGGATACCACGCATGCACGCACTGTTTACTTGACACCGATAGTATATACCTGGAAGCTGCAGGAAGAATGTGTACTGGCCATCGCCGATTTCTTCCGACCAACCATCAATGTCGAAAGAAAGGCAAGCATTTCAAAGGCGAGGCAGATCACCGGAGGAAGCCCGCCATGCGCATCGGTGATCACGTACTTGCTATGGTCAATGATTTACACGTAATCTTTGGAAAGGGTCCCGGCGGACTAGCTGTTCCGAGTGACGCTGGGGGACTCGCACCCATGTGGAAGAAGAAATCTATTTTTTAGGACCTACCCTACTGGAAAGACCTAGAGGTCCGCTCTTCGATCGACGTGATGCACGTGACGAAGAACCTTTGCGTGAACCTGCTAGGCTTCTTGGGCGTGTATGGGAAGACAAAAGATACAGCTGAGGCATGGGAGGACCTGCAACGTTTGCACGAAAAAGACGGCATGCCTCCAAAGCAAGATGAAGGTCCTGCCACTATGCTCTTACCAAAGAAGAGAAGGAAATCTTCTTTGAATGCCTGCTTAGTATGAAGGTCCCGATCGGCTTCTCGTTGAATATAAAAGGAATAATAAATATGTCGAGAAAAAGTTTCGTAACCTAAAGTTTCATGACTGCCACGTGATTATGACGAATCGCTTCCGTTGCATTGAGGGGGCTTCTATCGAAAAACGTCTGATTAGCCATTGTGAAGCTATGTGCATTCTTCAATGCAATCTCTAAGAAGGTGATCGATCCAGAAATCATACCAAGGCTAAGGACTGACGTGGTGCAATGTCTTGTCAGTTTCGAGCTGGTGTTCCCACCATCCTTCTTCAATATCATGACGCACGTCCTAGTTCATCTAGTTGACGAGATTGTCATTCTGGGCCCCGTATTTCTACACAATATATACCCCTTTGAGAGGTTCATGGGAGTCCTAAAGAAATATGTCCGTGAATCGCGCTTAGTCCGAAGGAAGCATCTCCATGGGCCATCAAACGAGAGGATGTCATCGGGTTTTGTGTTGACTTCATTCCTGGCCTTAAGAAGATAGGTCTCCCTTAATCGCGGTATGAGGGGAGACTGATCGAAAAGGCACGCTTGGAAGGGACTCAATAATATGCAGGGACGGATATTCTTGGTCTCAAGCACGCTACGCTTCTACGTAACTCTACCTTGGTGACCCCATATGTCGATGAACACAAGAACAGTCTGCGCCCAAACACCCGGAGCAAAGGCGACGATCGGATTACATGTGAACACATGAGGACTTTCAACAGTTGGTTGGAAGCACGTCTCAGAGGTGACAACACTGTTTGTGATGAGTTGTACTTGTTGTCCAGGGGACCATCTTCGACTGTTACGATTTGGAAAGGATACGAGATAAATGGAAATACATTTTACACGATTGACCAAGATCAAAAGAGCACCGACCAAAATAGCGGTGTCCGCTTTGATGCAATAACCGAGAGGGGTAAGGACACATATTATGGTTACATAGTGGACATATGGGAACTTGACTACGGACATGATTTTAAGGTCCCTTTGTTTGAGTGCAAATGGGTCAATCTGTCAGGAGGTGGGGTACAGGTAGACCCATAGTACGGAATGACAACAGTGGATCTGAAAAATCTTGGGTACACTGACGAACCGTTCGTCCTAGCCAATGATGTGGCATAGATTATCTATGTGAAGGACATGTCTACCAAACCAAGAAAAAGAAAAGATAAGGAAGCGAATACATCATACAATGAGCCAAAGCGCCACATAGTTCTCTCAGGAAAAAGGGACATCGTGGGAGTGGAGGGCAAGACAGACATGTGTGAAGATTATGAAATGTTTCATGAAATTCCTCCCTTCAAAGTCAAGGCTGACCCCAGCATCCTGATAAGCGACGAAGATTATCCATGGTTACGGCGCAATAAGCAAATGATACAAGCGAAGAAAAAGTGAAGACTTTCTCCCGCAACTATTATGATGATACCATGCCAACTTTGTAACACACGAGTATAATACAATTGTCCGTTTTGTACATGCACATGCTATGTGGGTGAATTTATGATACCATGCCAACTTTCAACTTTTTCATAGTTCATTTGAAATGCTTCAATGTCTTATGGTTCGGCCCTCGTAATAATTAAAAATAGCAATAATAAGTATTTTGTTGTAAGTAGAAACAAAATAAAATAAATAAAGCAAGAAATAAAACAAAAAACAAAAAAAGTGTTTTCAAATTTCAAAACTAATGGCACTACCAGAAAGTTTATAATTTTTCTAAAACTAAAAGCAAAAAGAATAAAAAATAAAGCAAAAAACAAAAGAAAATAAATAATGCAGAAAAGAAAAAAGACAATTAAAATAGCAACAATAAGTATTTTGTTGTAAGTACAAACAAAATAAAATAAATAAAGCAAGAAAGAATAAAAAAAAACAAAAAAGTTTTTTCAAATTTGAAAACTAATGGCACTAACACAAAGTTTATAATTTTTCTAAAACTAAAAGCAAAAAGAATTAAAAAATAAAGCAAAAAACAAAAGAAAATAAATAATGCAGAAAACAAAACAAAAAACTGGAAAATAATTAAAAATAGCAACAATAAGTATTTTGTTGTAAGTACAAACAAAATAAAATAAATAAAGCAAAAAAGAAAACAAAAAAATGCCTCCCATCGGGCCCCACGGCTGAATACGACTAGAAACCCTACCATGGGCCAGGATTCAGGCCCGCAGTAGGCCCAGAAGGCCCATCAGGCAAAGCAGTAGCAATTAGGCCCGCAAGCCTATGGTGGAGAGGAGCTCGAGAGGGGTGCTGCAGTGGGGCTTATAAACCACCGCACGCCCCTCTCAACTAGCGAGGTGGGACTAAACTTTGGCCCCGATGCGGACAGCACAGGGTCCTTTGGTCCCGGTTGGTGGCACCAACCGGGACTAGGGGGGGGGGCATTAGTCCCGATTGGTGCAACCAACCGGGACCAAAGGTCGCCGCTTCCCGCCCTTTAGGCTGCTGAAAAGAGGCCTTTGGTCCCGATTGGTGGTACCAACCGGGACTAAAGGGGGCATTAGTCCCGGTTGATCTCACGAACCGGGACCAATGCTCTTGCTATATATACAACACTTGGGAAAATTTGACGAACACATCGCCAGTTGCCCCCGGCCCGCCCGACGACGCCGAGCTCATCGACGCCGCCAGGCTTCCCAGATCGACGCTGTTCACAGGTTCGTTGCCGCCGCCAAAGGCCGCTTCGACGACGCCCGGCCTCCCCGCCGACGCCGTTGCCAGCGCCCGTCGTCGCCGCCACCGCCGCCGTTGCCGCCGCCACGCCTCGCCTGCCCGTGGTCGCCGCCGACGCCTCGCCGCCGCCGCCGCCACCGCCTCGCTGGCCGCCTCATAGAGTTGCCGCCCTCGAGGCTCTGTGTTCAGTGCTGTTTTTTCGTACATACATGTGTATTTTTTTGTTCAGTGCATTTTTTTCATATATATAATTAATGTATATATGTATGTGGTAGCTATATGATGAATGGATGTGGCTATGTATGTATGAATATAATGTTCATAGCATTTTTTGTTTATATATGTTTTTTCATATATGTATTAATTTTTTATTTAGGTTGTTAGTAGATATCGATTTTAGGTTAGTGCATTTTAATTAGGTTAGTGTAGAGGAAAAAGTAAAATAAGGAAAAGGAATAAAAGAGGAAGAATGAAGAAGGAAGAAGAAGAAGAAAAAGAATGAGAGGAAAAAGGAAAATAAGAAGAGAAGAAAGGAGAAGAAGAGGAGAGGAAAAGAAGAGGAGAAATAAATAAGAAGAAGAAAAAAGAAGAAAAAGAAGAGGAGAAGAAGAAAGGAATAGAGGAGAAGAAGAAAAAATAGAAAAAAAATTCTATTTTTTCTTCTTGTCCCCTATTCCTTTCTTCTTCTTCTTCCTTCTTCCTCTTTTCTTCCTTTTCCTTAATTATTTTCCTTTCTCGAGGGAGAAGAAGAAAAAGAAGAGGAGAAGAAGAAAGAAAGGAATAGAGGAGAAATAAATAAGAAGAACAAAAAAGAAGAAAAGGAAGAGGAGAAGAAAGGAATAGAGGAGAAGAAGAAAAATAGAAAAATTCTATTTTTTCTTCTTCTCTATTCCTTTCTTCTACGCTCTTTTTTTCTTATTTTTTTCTTCGATCTTCTCCTCTATTCCTTTCTTCTTCTCCTTTTTATTTCTTCTTCGCTTTCTTATGTTTTATCGGTCTGTCGCCGTCAGTTGCTGCTTTTCGCCTCCGCCCCTCGAGATAACTTCGACATGAGGGGCGGTCGATATATATACCCCTCCTAATCGTGATAACCTATACAACGGCAGCATCGACCTCGGCCCTCTCGCTCGACCAAAACTCTCGAGGCCACCCAAATTTACCAAGTTAAAAGAGCGTTGTCGTCGAGGCCACCCCAAACCCTTGAAGCGTTGTGTCGAGGCGATCCCAAATCCTAGAGAAGCAAATACGAGGCCACTAACATGATTCCTTATTGTGATTAGCTAGCTAGTTCTACGTTTGCCACTAATATATATCCATCTGTACCATGTTTGAATAATAATTGACATGTTGTAAATATTTGCAGAAACTATATGGAGCACTACCGAGACGAAGCAACAGAAGCGATGTTGGGGGAGATGATCGCAGAAGGAACTGATGTCATTGCGTCATTTTTCAACGACGCTGCTGGTCGTGAAGAAGGACTGGTGAAGAAGAGGGCTATGTTCATGATGGCTCCAGCCCATTAATGCCGGTACAAGAAGAGGGCTATGTTCATGATGGCTCGGTGATGACCCAATGGAGGTACAAGAAGGAGACCGTACGATCGCTCCGGTGACCGAACCGAGTCCGCCCAGGTATATATATATTAGTTAAGCCCTTGCTGACTAGCTAGTTAATTGGTGCATCCACTGTTTTGGTATATGTACACATATTAATTACTCTCATCTTTCTTCCTTTTAATTTCTAGCCCTCCGGATCGAGCACAACTTCGGTAAGGAGACGAGGCCCAAAGAAAAAGTTGAGCTCGGATGAAAGGTTTGAGATCATAGAAATCGCGCCCGAGGGCGAACCGATTGAACCCATCCGGACAAAGCGCGCATTTTCTGCTCGGTCAAGGGGTTCTTGTTAGGGACAAGATCCCGATCAGCATCCAAAGAATGGTATGAGCCTAAGGACAACCCTGAGGTGTCTTATGTCAATGATATGCAGAAAGAAGATCTTTGGACTCAGCTGAAGGCAAATTTCACCCTACCGCCAGAGGAGGATCCGGAGAAGCCAGCTAAAGAGCAATTAATCAAGTCTTGTGCTCTTAAGAAGATGGCAACCCTATTCAGGAGGTGGAGGAAAGAGTTGAACCATTTTGTCAAAAAAAAAGACATCAGAATTCATCGGCAAATATGAGAAGATCAAAGATCACTGGCCCGCGTTTGTGGCCCACAAGACATCGAAAAAGAGTAAGAAGATGTCGGCGACGAACAAGGAAAATGCTGCGAATAAGAAGCTTCACCATCGCACGGGGTCAGGTGGCTACCTTAAAGCCCGGCCTATGTGGTCCAAGGAGGAGAATGATTTGCTTGAAAATGGGATCGAACTAGAGACAATGAGATGGCCAGACCGTTGCTGGACTTGGTTCTTCGGGGCTGGCGGAACCTTGGACCCTGTATCAGGGATGTGCCGTTGGACGGACGAGCAACTGGAAATACCAGTCAAGAACCTTCGACACTATATCAATGCAGCGCAGAAAGGGACGTTCGTATGCATGTGGAGAAGGACGAGCTCACAATGGCCCTCGGGAATCCTGAGCACCCTGGACAGACACGAGGCACGCCAGGCTCCATTCCGTGGAGGTTGGTTTTCCCGACGCAGGGGGTTACAAAACCCACGAGAGGAGGAAGAAACTAGAGCAGGGCCAACTGCAGGCGCTACACGAAAGGGTAATGGGGCTAGAGGAACAAGCAGAGGAACGAGAAGCAGCAGATTGCAGCAAACGACCTGTTGGAAATATGCCCTAGAGGCAATAATAAAAGGATTATTATTATATTTCCTTGTTCATGATAATTGTCTTTTATTCATGCTATAATTGTATTATCCGGAAATCGTAATACACGCGGTGAATACATAGACCACAATACGTCCCTAGTAAGCCTCTAGTTGACTAGCTCGTTGGTCAACAGATAGTCATGGTTTCCTGACTATGGACATTAGATGTTGTTGACAACAGGATCACATCATTAGGAGAATGATGTGATGGACAAGACCCAATCCTAAGCATAGCACAAGATCGTGTAGTTCGTTTTGCTAGAGCTTTTCCAATGTCAAGTATCTCTTCCTTAGACCATGAGATCGCGTAACTCCCGGATACCGTAGAAGTGCCTTGGGTGTACCAAACGTCACAACGTAACTGGGTGATTATAAAGGTGCACTACAGGTATCTCCGAAAGTGTCCGTTGGGTTGACACGGATCGAGACTGGGATTTGTCACTCCGTATTACGGAGAGGTATCACTGGGCCCACTCGCTAGTGCATCATGATAATGAGCTCAAAGTGACCAGGTGTCTGGTCACGGGATCATGCATTACGGTACGAGTAAAGTGACTTACCGGTAACGAGATTGAACGAGGTATTGGGATACCAACGATCGAATCTCGGGCAAGTAACATACCGTCTGACAAAGGGAATAGTATACGGGGTTGCTTGAATCCTTGACATCGTGGGTCATCCGATGAGATCATCGATGAGTATGTGGGAGCCAACATGGGTATCCAGATCCCGCTATTGGTTATTGACCGGAGAGCCGTCTCGGTCATGTTCAAGATGTCTCCGAACCCGTAGGGTCTACACACTTAAGGTTCGGTGACGCTTAGGGTTGTATGAATATGAGTATGCAGCAAACCGAATGTTGTTCAAGTCCGGATGAGATCCCAGACGTCACGAGGAGTTCCGGAATGGTCCGGAGGTAAAGAATTATATAGGAAGTGCTGTTTCGGCCATCGGGAGAGTTTCGGGGGTCACCGGTATTGTACCGGGACCACCGGAAGGGTCCCGGGGGTCCACCGGGTGGGGCCACCTATCCCGGAGGGCCCCGTGGGCTGATGTGGGAGGGGAACCAGCCCCTAGTGGGCTGGTGCGCCCCCCCTTGGCCCCCCCTGTGTTAGGGAACATAGTAATTTCAAAAAAATTTCCTACGCACACGAGAGGGGAGAGTGTATGTCCACGTACCCTCGTAGACCGTAAGCGGAAGCGTTATGACAACGCGGTTGATGTAGTCGTACGTCTTCACGATTCGACCGATCCAAGTACCGAACGTACGGCACCTCCGAGTTCAGCACACGTTCAGCTACCGACGATCCTCGACTCCGATCCAACAAAGTGTCGGGATGAGTTCCACAAGACGACGCGCAGGACGATGATGATGCTCTACCGGCGCAGGGCTTCGCCTAAACTCCGCGAAGATATGACCGAGGTGGAATATGGTGGAGGGGCGCACCGCACACGGCTAAGGAACGATCACGTAGATCAACTTGTGTCTTCTGGGGTGCCCCCCTGCCCCCTTATATAAAGGAGGGAGGGGGAGGTGCGGCCGGCCCTCATAGGGTGCGCCTGGAGGAGTCCTACTCCCACTGAGTAGGACTCCCTCTGCCTTGTTGGAGAAGGAAAGGGGGAGGGAAAGAAGGAAGGCGCCGCCCCCTCTCCTTGTCCTATTCGGACTAGGGGGGGAGGGGGCGCGCGGCCTGCCCTGGCCGGCCCTCCTCTTCTCCCTCATGGCCCACTAAGGCCCAACATCCCCCGGGAGGGTTCCGGTAACCCCCCGGCGTTCCGGTAAAATCCCGATTTCATCCGGAACCATTCCGATATCCAAATATAGGCTTCCAATATATCAATCTTTATGTCTCGACCATTTCGAGACTCCTCGTCATGTCCGTGATCACATCCGGGACTCCGAACAAACTTCGCTACATCAAAACTTATAAACTTATAATAAACTGTCATCGTAACGTTAAGCGTGCGGACCCTACGGGTTCGAGAACTATGTAGACATGACCTAGAACTATTCTCGGTCAATAACCAATAGCGGAACCTGGATGCCCATATTGGTTCCTACATATTCTCTGAAGATCTTTATCGTTCAAACCGCATAACAACATACGTTGTTCCCTTCGTCATCGGTATGTTATTTGCCCGAGATTTGATCGCCGGTATCCAATACCTAGTTCAATCTCACATTCTTGGCAAGTCTCTTTACTCTTTCCGTAATACATCATCTCGTAACTAACTTATTAGTTGCAATGCTTGCAAGGCTTATGTGATGTGTATTACCGAGAGGGCCCATAGATACCTCTCCGACAATCGGAGTGACAAAACCTAATCTCGAAATACGCCAACCCAACATGTACCTTTGGAGACACCTGTAGTACTCCTTTATAATCACCCGATTACGTTAGGACGCTTTGGTAGCACCCAAAGTGTTCCTCCGATAAACGGGAGTTGCATAATCTCATAGTTACAGGAACATGTATAGGTCATGAAGAAAGCAATAGCAATATACTAAACAATCAAGTGCTAGGCTAACGGAATGGGTCATGTCAATCACATCATTCTCCTAATGATGTGATCCCATTAATCAAATAACAACACATGTCTATGGTTAGGAAACATAACCATCTTTGATTAATGAGCTAGTCAAGTAGAGGCATACTAGTGACTATATGTTTGTCTATGTATTCACACATGTATCATGTTTCCGTTAATACAATTCTAGCATGAATAATAAACATTTATCATGAAATAAGGAAATAAATAATAACTTTATTATTGCCTCTAGGGCATATTTCCTTCAGTCTCCCACTTGCACTAGAGTCAATAATCTAGTTCAGATCATCATGTGATTCAACACTAATATTCACATCTGTATGTGATTAACACCCATAGTTCACATCGTCATGTGACCAACACCCAAAGGGTTTACTAGAGTCAATAATCTAGTTCACATCGCTATGTGATTAACACCCAAAGAGTAATAAGGTATGATCATGTTTTGCTCGTGAGAGAAGCTTAGTCAACGGGTCTGTCACATTCAGAGCCGTATGTATTTTGCAAATATTCTATGTCTACAATGCTCTGCATGGAGCTACTCTAGCTAATTGCTCCCACTTTCAATATGTATCCAGATTGAGACTTAGAGTCATCTGGATCAGTGTAAAAAGATTGCATCGATGTAACTCTTTACGACGGGCTCTTTTATCACCTGCATAATCGAGAAATACTTCCTTAGTCCTCACTAAGGATGTTCTAGACCAATGTCCAGTGATCTACTCCTAGATCACTATTGTACTCCCTTGCCAAATTCAGAGCAAGGTATACAATAGGTCTGGTACATAGCATAGCATATTTTATAGAACCTATGACTGAGGCATAGGGAATGACTTTCATTCTCTTTTCTATTTTCTGCCGTGGTCGGATTTGAGTCTTACTTAATTTCACACCTTTGCAACACAGGCAAGAACTTTTCTTTGACTGTTCCATTTTGAACTACTTCAAAATCTTGACAAGGTATGTATTTATTGAAAAATTTATCAAGCGTCTTGATCTACCTCAATAGATCTTGATGCTCAATATGTAAGTAGCTTTACTGAGGTCTTTCTTTTAAAGCACTCCTTTCAAATACTCCTTTATGCTTTCCAGAAAAATTATACATCATTTCTGATCAACAATATGTTACTCACATATATTTATCAAAAAGGCGGTAGTGCTCCCACTCACTTTATTGTAAATACATGCTTCACCGCAAGTCTATATAAAACTATATGCTTTGATCACACTATCAAAGCGTTTATTCCAACTCCGAGATGCTTGCACCATTCCATAGATGGATCGCTGAAGCTTGCTCATTTTGTTAGCTCCTTTAGGATTGACAAAACCTTCTGGTTGCATCATATACAACTCTTCTTTAAGAAAACCATTAAGGAATGCAGTTTTGACATCCATTTGCCAGATTTCATAAAATGTGGCAATTGCTAACATGATTCTGACAGACTTTTAAGCATCGATACGAGTGAGAAAATCTCATTGTATTCAACATCTTTGAATTTTGTCAAAAACCTTTTTCGACAAGTCTAGCTTTGTAGATAGTAACACTACTATCAGCATCTGTCTTCCTCTTGAAGATCCATTTATTTAACATGGCTTGCTGATCATCGAGCAAGTCAATCAAAGTCCATACTTTGTTCTCATACATGGATCCTATCTCAGATTTCATGGCCTCAAGCCATTTCGCGAATCTGGGCTCATCATCACTTCCTCATAGTTCGTAGGTTCATCATGGTCTAGTAACATGACTTGAACATGATTACCGTACCACTCTGGTGCGGATCTTACTCTGGAAGACCTACGAGGTTTGGTAGCAACTTGATCTGAAGTTTCATGATCATCATCACTAACTTCCTCACTAATTGGTGTAGGAATCACCGGAACTGATTTCTGTGATGAACTACTTTCCAATATGGGAGAAGGTACAATTACCTCATCAAGTTCTACTTTCCTCCCACTCACTTCTTTCGAGAGAAACTTCTTCTCTAGAAAGGATCCATCTTAGCAACGAATAACTTGCCTTCGGATCTGTGATAGAAGGTGTACCCAATAGTTACCTTTGGGTATTCTATGAAGACGCACTTCTCCGATTTGGGTTCGAGCTTATCTGGATGAAAACTTTTTAACATAAGCATCGTAGCCCCAAACTTTAAGAAACGACAACTTGGGTTTCTTGCTAAACCACAGTTCATATAGTGTCGTCTCAACGGATTTAGATGGTGCCCTTTTAACGTGAATGCAGCTGTCTCTAATGCATAACCCCAAAACGATAGTGGTAAACCGATAAGAGACATCATAGATCGCACCATATCTAGTAAAGTACGATTACGATGTTTGGACACACCATTACATTGTGGTGTTCTGTATGGCGTGAGTTGCTAAACTATTTCACATTGTTTCAAATGAAGACCAAACTCAGAACTCAAATATTCGTCTCCACGATCAGATCATAGAAACTTTATTTTCTTGTTACGATGATTTTTCCACTTCACTCTGAAATTCTTTGAACTTTTCAACTATTTCAGACTTATGTTTCATCAAGTAGATATACCCATATCTGCTCAAATCATCTGTGAAGGTCAGAAAATAACGATACACGCCGCGAGCCTTAACACTCATCGGATCGCATACATCGGTATGTATTATTTCCAATAAGTCAGTAGCTCATTCCATTGTTCCGGAGAACGGAGTTTTAGTCATCTTGCCCATGAGGCACGGTTCGCAAGTACCAAGTGATTCATAATCAAGTGATTCCAAAAGCCCATCAGTATGGAGTTTCTTCATGCGCTTTACACCAATATGACCTAAACGGCTGTGCCACAAATAAGTTGCACTATCATTATTAACTTTACATCTTTTGGTTTCAATATTATGAATATGTGTATCACACGATCGAGATCCAACAAACCATTTTCATTGGGTGTATGACCATAGAAGGTTTTATTCATGTAAACAGAACAATAATTATTCTCTAACTTACATGAATAACCGTATTGCAATAAACATGATCAAATCATATTCATGGTCAACGCAAACGCCAAATAACATTTGTTTAGGTTTAAAACTAATCCCGAAGGTATAGGGAGTGTGCGATGATGATCATATCAATCTTGGAACTACTTCCAACACTGATCGTCACTTCCCTTTCAACTGGTCTCTGTTTATTCTGTAACTCCTGTTTCGAATTACTAATCTTAGCAACTGAACAAGTATCAAATACTCAGGGGCTACTATAAAAACTAGTAAGGCACACATCAATAACCTGTATATCAAATATACCCTTGTTCACTTTGCCATCCTTCTTATCCACCAAATATTCAGGGTATTTCTGATTCTAGTTACCATCTCTTATGAAGTGTAAGCAATCATTTTAAGGCTTTGGTCAAGCTTTGGTCTTCTTCACGGGAGTGACAACTTGTTTGCCATTCTACTTGAAGTTTCCTTTCTTTCCCTTTGCCCTTTTCTTGAAACTAGTGGTCTTGTCAATCATCAACACTTGATGCTCTTTCTTGATTTCTACCTTCGTCGATTTCAACATCACAAAGAGCTCGGGAATCGTTTCCGTCATCCCTTGCATACTATAGTTCATCACGAAGTTCTAGTAACTTAGTGATGGTGACTAGAGAATTATGTCAATCACTATCTTATCTGTAAGATTAACTCCCACTTGATTCAAGCGATTGAAGTACCCAGACAATCTGAGCACATGCTCACTAGTTGAGCGATTCTCCTCCATCTTTTAGCTATAGAACTTGTTGGAGACTTCATATCTCTCAACTAGGGTATTTGCTTGAAATATTAACTTCAATTCCTAGAACATCTCATATGGTCCATGACGTTCAAAACGTCTTTGAAGTCCCGATTCTAAGCCGTTAAGCATGGTGCACTAAACTATCAAGTAGTCATCATATTGAGCTAGCCAAACGATCATAACGTCTGCATCTGCTCCTGCAATAGGTCTGTCACCTAGCGGTGCATAAAGGACATAATTCTTCTGTGCAGCAATGAGGATAAACCTCAGATCACGGATCCAATCCGCATCATTGCTACTAACATTTTTCAATACAATTTTCTCTAGGAACATATTAAAATAAACATATGAAAGCAACAAACATAGGGAAGCAACAACGCGAGCTATTGATCTACAACATAATTTGCAAAATACTACCAGGACTAAGTTCATGATAAATTAAAGTTCAATTAATCATATTACTTTAGAACTCCCACTTAGATATACATCCCTCTAATCTTCTAAGTGATTACGTGATCCATATTAACTACACCATGTCCGATCGTCACGTGAGATGGAGTAGTTTCAACGTGAACATCAATATGTTGATCATATCTACTATATGATTCACGCTCGACCTTTCGTCTCCGTGTTCCGAGGCCATATCTGTTATATGCTAGGCTCGTCAAGTTTAACCTGAGTATTCCGCGTGCGCAACTGTTTTGCACCCGTTGTATTTGAACGTAGAGCCTATCACACCCGATCATCACGTGGTGTCTCAAAGACGAAGAACTTTCGCAACGGTGCATACTCGTGGAGAACACTTCTTGATAATTTTAGTGAGAGATCATCTTAAAATGCTACCGTCAATCAAAGCAAGATAAGATGCATAAAGGATAAACATCACATGCAATCAATATAAGTGATATGATATGGCCATCATCATCTTGTGCTTGTGATCTCCATCTCCAAGCACCGTCGTGATCACCATCGCCACCGGGCGCGACACCTCGATCTCCATCGTAGCATCGTTGTCGTCTCGCCAACTATTGCTTCTACGACTATCGCTACCGCTTAGTGATAAAGTAAAGCAATTACATGGCTTTTGCATTTCATACAATAAAGTGACAACCATATGGCTCCTGCCAGTTGCCGATAACTTCGGTTACAAAACATGATCATGTCATACAATAAAATATAGCATCACGTATTGACCATATCACATCACAACATACCCTGCAAAAACAAGTTAGACGTCCTCTACTTTGTTGTTGCAAGTTTTACGTGGCTGCTACGGGCTTAGCAAGAACCGATCTTACCTACGCATCAAAACCACAACGATAGTTTGTCAAGTTGGTGCTGTTTTAACCTTCGCAAGGACCGGGCGAGCCACACTCGGTTCAACTAAAGTGAGAGAGGCAGACACCCGCGGTCACCTTTAAGCAACGAGTGCTCAAGCGGTGAAACCAGTCTCGGCGTAAGCGTACGTGTAATGTCGGTCCGGGCCGCTTCATCTCACAATACCGCTGAACCGAAGTATGACATGCTGGTAAGCAGTATGACTTATATCGCCCACAACTCACTTGTGTTCTACTCGTGCATATGACATCAACGCATAAAACCAGGCTCGGATGCCATCATTGGGGTAATGAGTAATTTCAAAAAAAATTCCTACGCACACGCAAGATCATGGTGATGGCATAGCAACGAGAGGGAAGAGTGTATGTCCACGTACCCTCGTAGACCGTAAGCGGAAGCGTTATGACAATGCGGTTGATGTAGTCGTACGTCTTCACGATTCGACCGATCCAAGTACCGAACGTACGGCACCTCCGAGTTCAGCACACGTTCAGCTCGATGACGATCCCGGACTCCGATCCAGCAAAGTGTCGGGGATGAGTTCCACAAGCATGATGGCGTGGTGACGATGATGATGCTCTCATCGGCAGGGCTTCGCCTAAACTCCGCGAAGATATGACCGAGGTGGAATATGGTGGAGGGGCGCACCGCACACGGCTAAGGAACGATCACGTAGATCAACTTGTGTCTTCTGGGGTGCCCCCCTGCCCCCTTATATAAAGGAGGGAGGGGGAGGTGCGGCCGGCCCTCATAGGGTGCGCCTGGAGGAGTCCTACTCCCACCGGGAGTAGGACTCCCCCCTCTTGCCTTGTTGGAGAAGGAAAGGGGAGGGAAAGAGGAAGGGGCGCCGCCTCTCCTTGTCCTATTCGGACTAGGGGAGGGGACGCGGCCTGCCCCGGCCGCCCTCCTCTTCTCCCTCATGGCCCACTAAAGCTCGGCATCCCCGGAGGGTTCCAAGAATCCCCGGCTGCTCCTAAGAAAATCCCGATTTCATCCGGAACCATTCCGATATCCAAATATAGGCTTCCAATATATCAATCTTTATGTCTCGACCATTTCGAGACTCCTCATCATGTCCGTGATCACATCCGGACTCAACAAACTTCGGTACATCAAAACTTATAAACTCATAATAAACTGTCATCGTAACGTTGAGCGTGCGGACCCTACGGGTTCGAGAACTATGTAGACATGACCTAGAACTATTCTCGGTCAATAACCAATAGCGGAACCTGGATGCCCATATTGGTTCCTACATATTCTACGAAGAACTTTATCGGTCAAACCGCATAACAACATAGGTTGTTCCCTTTGTCATCGGTATGTTACTTGCCCGAGATTTGATCGTCGGTATCCAATACCTAGTTCAATCTCGTTACTGGCAAGTCTCTTTACTCGTTCCGTAATACATCATGTCGTAACTAACTTATTAGTTGCAATGCTTGCAAGGCTTATGTGATGTGTATTACCGAGAGGGCCCAGAGATACCTCTCCGACAATCGGAGTGACAAAACCTAATCTCGAAATACGCCAACCCAACATGTACCTTTGGAGACACCTGTAGTACTCCTTTATAATCACCCGATTACGTTGTGGACGTTTGGTAGCACCCAAAGTGTTCCTCCGTAAACGGAGTTGCATAATCTCATAGTTACAGGAACATGTATAGGTCATGAAGAAAGCAATAGCAATATACTAAATGATCAAGTGCTAGGCTAACGGAATGGGTCATGTCAATCACATCATTCTCCTAATGATGTGATCCCATTAATCAAATAACAACACATGTCTATGGTTAGGAAACATAACCATCTTTGATTAATGAGCTAGTCAAGTAGAGGCATACTAGTGACTATATGTTTGTCTATGTATTCACACATGTATCATGTTTCCGATTAATACAATTCTAGCATGAATAATAAACATTTATCATGAAATTAGGAAATAAATAATAACTTTATTATTGCCTCTAGGGCATATTTCCTTCACCCTGCGCCTAGGGTTGGAAACCCTAGGTGGGGGGGGGGGCACCACTTGCCTTGGGGGGCACTCCACCCCCTTGGCCGCCGCCCCCCTTGGGAGATTGCATCTCCCAGGGCCGGCGCCCCCCCTGGGGGCCTATATAAAGGAGGGCAAGGGGGAGGGCAGCCGCACCCTGTGTCTTGGCGCCTCCCTCCCCCTGCTACACCTCGTCCTCCTCCCGCAGCAGCTTGGCGAAGCCCTGCCGGAGTTCTGCTGCATCCACCACCACGCCGTTGTGCTGCTGGATCATCATCAACCTCTCCTTCCCCCTTGCTGGATCAAGAAGGAGGAGACGTCATCTGCTCCGTACGTGGGTTGAACGCGGGGGTGCTGTCCGTTCGGCACTTGGTCATCGGTGATTTGGATCACGGCGAGTACGACTCCATCATCACCGTTCTCTTGAACACTTCCGCACGCGATCTACAAAGTGGTATGTAGATGCAATCTCTCTCCCATGACTCGTTGCTTAGATGAACTCATAGATGGATCTTGGTGAAACCGTAGGAAAAAAATTAATTTTCTGCAACGTTCCCCAACAGTGGTATCAGAGCTAGGTCTATGCGTAGTTCTCTATTGCACGAGTAGAACACAATTTTGTTGTGGGCGTAGATCTTGTTAACTTGCTTGCCGCTAATAGTCTTTTCTTGCTTCAGCGGTATTGTGGGATGAAGCGGCCCGGACCGACCTTACACGTACACTTACGTGAGATAGGTTCCACCGACTGACATGCACTAGTTGCATAAGGTGGCTAGCAGGTGTCTGTCTCTCCTACTTTAGTTGGAGCGATTAGATGAAAAGGGTCCTTATGAAGGGTAAATAGAAGTTGACAAAATCACGTTGTGGTTATTCGTAGGTAAGAAAACGTTCTTGCTAGAACCCAATTGCAGCCACGTAAAAGATGCAACAACAATTAGAGGACGTCTAACTTGTTTTGGCAGCAATTGTCATGTGATGTGATATTGCCAGAAGTTGTGATGAATGATGAATGATATATTGTGATGTATGAGATCATGTTCTTGTAATAGGAATCACGACTTGCATGTCGATGAGTATGACAACCGGCAGGAGCCATAGGAGTTGTCTTTATTTTTTGTATGACCTGTATGTCATTGAAGAACGCCATGTAAATTACTTTACTTTATTGCTAAACGCGTTAGCCATAGAAGTAGAAGTAGTCGTTGGCGTGACAACTTCATGAAGACACGATGATGGAGATCATGGTGTCATGCCGGTGACAAAGATGATCATGGAGCCCCGAAGATGGAGATCGAAGGAGCTATATGATATTGGCCATATCATGTCACTACTTTATATAATTGCATGTGATGTTTATTATGTCTATGCATCTTGTTTACTTAGAACGACGGTAGTAAATAAGATGATCCCTTATAACAATTTCAAGAAAGTGTTCCCCCTAACTGTGCGCCGTTGCTAAAGTTCGTCTGCTTCAAGCACCACGTGATGATCGGGTGTGATAGATCCTTACGCTCACATACAACGGGTGTAAGACAGTTTACACATGCATAAACACTTAGGGTTAACTTGACGAGCCTAGCATGTACAGACATGGCCTCGGAACACAAGAGACCGAAAGGTCGAACATGAGTCGTATGGAAGATACGATCAACATGGAGATGTTCACCGATGATGACTAGTCCGTCTCACGTGATGATTGGACATGGCCTAGTCGACTCGGATCGTGTAACACTTAGATGACTAGAGGGATGTCTAATCTGAGTGGTAGTTCATTAAATAATTTGATTAGATGAACTTAATTATCATGAACTTAGTCTAAAACCTTTGCAAAATATGTCTTGTAGATCAAATGGCCAACGCTCATGTCAACATGAACTTCAACGCGTTCCTAGAGAAAAACCAAGCTGAAAGATGATGGCAGCAACTATTCGGATCGGGTCCGGAACACGAGGATCATCCTCATAGCAGCCAAGAAAGATTATGTCCTAGAAGCACCGCTAGGTGAAGCACCCATCCTGAAGAACCAAGACGTTATGAACGCTTGGCAGTCACGCGTCTTGATGATTACTCCCTCGTTCGGTGCGGCATGCTTTACAGCTTAGAACCGGGCTCCAAAAGCGTTTTGAGCGACACGGAGCATATAAGATGTTCGAGGAGCTGAAAATGGTTTTTCAAGCTCATGCCCGGTCGAGAGATATGAAGTCTCCGACAAGTTCTATAGTTGTAAGATGGAGGAAAACAGTTCACAAGGAGCACATACTCAAAATGTCTAGGTTGCACAACCGCCTGTCCCAGCTGGAGATCAACCTCCCGGACGAGGCGGTCATTGACAGAATCCTTCAGTCGCTCCCACCAAGCTACAAGAGCTTTGTGCTGAACTACAATATGCAGGGGATGGTGAAGACCATTCCTAAAGTATTTTCAATGCCGAAGTCAGCAGAGGTTGAAATCAAGAAAGAACATCAAGTGTTGATGGTCAATAAGACCACTAAGTTCAAGAAGGGCAAGGGTAAGAAGAACTTCAAGAAGGACGGCAAAGATGTTGCCGCTCGGTAAGCCAGCTTGCCGGGAAGAAGTCAAAGAATGGACCCAAGCACGAGATCGAGTGCTTTTATTGCAAAGGGAAGGGTCATCGAAGCGGAACTGCCCCAAATACTTAGCGCATAAGAAGGCCGGCAACACTAAAGGTATATGTGATATACATGTAATTGATGTGTACCTTACCAGTACTCGTAGTAACTCCTGCGTATTTGATACCGGTGCCGTTGCTCATATTTGTAACTCACAGCAGGAGCTGCGGAATAAGCGGAGACTGGCGAAGGACGAGGTGACGATGCGGCGTCGGGAATGGTTCCAAGGTCGATGTGATCGCCGTCGGCACGCTACCTCTACATTTACCCACGGGATTAGTTATAAACCTCAATAATTGTTATTTAGTGCCAAGTTTGAGCATGAACTTTGTATCTGGATCTCGTTTGATGCGAGATGGCTACTCATTTAAATCCGAGAATAATGGTTGTTCTGTTTATATGAGAGATATGTTTTATGGTCATGCCCCAATGGTCAATGGTTTATTCTTAATGAATCTCGAACGTAATGTTACACATATTCATAGTGTGAATACCAAAAGATGTAAAGTTGATAACGATAGTCCCACATACATTTGGCACTGCCGCCTTGGTCACAATGGTGTCAAGCGCATGAAGAAGCTCCATGCTGATGGACTTTTAGAGTCTCTCGATTATGAATCATTTGACACATGCGAACCATGCCTCATGGGAAAAATGACCAAGACTCCGTTCTCGGAACAATGGAGCGAGCAACCAACTTATTGGAAATCATACATACCGATGTGTGCGGTCCAATGAGCGTTGAGGCTCGCGGAGGATATCGTTATGTTCTCACTCTCACTAATGACTTGAGTAGATATGGGTATGTATACTTGATGAAACACAAGTCTGAGACCTTTGAAAAGTTCAAGGAATTTCAGAATGAAGTAGAGAATCAACGTGACCGAAAGATAAAATTCTTACGATCAGATCGTGGAGGAGAATATTTAAGTCACGAATTTGGTACGCACTTAAGGAAATACGGAATCGTTTCACAACTCATGCCGCCTGGAACACCTCAGCGTAACGGTGTGTTCGAACGTCGTAATCGCACTCTATTGGATATGGTGCGATCTATGATGTCTCTTACCGATTTACCGCTATCATTTTGGGGATACGCTCTAGAGACAGCTACATTCACTTTAAATAGGGCACCGTCTAAATCCGTTGAGACGACACCGTATGAATTATGGTTTGGGAAGAATCCTAAGCTGTCGTTTCTAAAAGTTTGGGGATGCGATGATTATGTCAAGAAACTTCAACCTGAAAAGCTCGAACCCAAGTCGGAAAAATGCGTCTTCATAGGATACCCTCAGGAAACCATTGGGTATACCTTCTGCCTTAGATCCGAAGGCAAGATCTTTGTTGCCAAGAACGGATCCTTTCTCGAAAAGAGTTTCTCTCGAAAGGAGTAAGTGGGAGGAAAGTAGAACTTCGATGAAGTACTACCTCTTGAACCGGAAAGTAGTGCAGCCCAGAAAATGTTCCTGTGGTGCCTACACCGACTGGAGAGGAAATTAATGATGATGATCAAGGTACTTCGGATCAAGTTGCTACTGAACTTCATAGGTCCACAAGGACACGTTCCACACCAGAGTGGTATGGCAACCCTGTCCTGGAAATCATGTTGTTAGACAACGGTGAACCTTCGAACTATGAAGAAGCGATGGCGGGCCCAGATTCCAACAAATGGCTAGAAGCCATGCAATCCGAGATAGAATCCATGTATGAAAACAAAGTATGGACTTTGACTGACTTGCCCGATGATCGGCGAGCGATAGAAAACAAATGGATCTTTAAGAAGAAGACGAACGCGGATGGTAATGTCACCACCTATAAAGCTCGACTTGTCGCTAAGGGTTATCGGCAAGTTCAAGGGTTGACTATGATGAGACTTTCTCTCCCGTAGCGAAGCTTAAGTCGGTCCGAATCATGTTAGCAATTGCCGCATACTATGATTATGAGATATGGCATATGGACGTCAAAACGGCATTCCTTAACAGTTATCTTAAGGAAGAGCTGTATATGATGCAGCCGGAAGGTTTTGTCGATCCTAAGAATGCTAACAAAGTATGCAAGCTCCAGCGATCCATTTATGGGCTGGTGCAAGCATCTCGGAGTTGGAACATTCGCTTTGAAGAGATGATCAAAGTGTTTGGGTTTATGCAGTCTTATGGAGAAGCCTGCGTTTACAAGAAAGTGAGTGGGAGCTCTGTAGCATTTCTCATATTATATGTAGATGACATACTTTTGATGGGAAATGATATAGAATTCTTGGACAGCATTAAGGCCTACTTGAATAAGTGTTTTTGAATGAAGGACGTCGGAGAAGCTGCTTACATATTAGGCATCAAGATCTATAGGGATAGATCGAGACGCCTCATAGGTCTTTCACAAAGCACATACCTTGATAAGATTTTGAAGAAGTTCAAAATGGATCAATCCAAGAAAGGGTTCTTGCCTGTATTGCAAGGTGTGAGATTGACCTCGGCTCAATGCCCGACCACGGCAAAAGATAAAGAAGAGATGAGTGTCATCCCCTATGCCTCAGCCATAGGATCTATTATGTATGCCATGCTTTGTACCAGACCTGATGTAAACCTTGCCGTAAGTTTGGTAGGAAGGTACCAAAGTAATCCCGGCAAGGAACACTGGACAGCGGTCAAGAATATCGTGAAGTACCTGAGAAGGACAAAGGACATGTTTCTCGTTTATGGAGGTGACGAAGAGCTCGTCAGAAGGGTTACGTCGACGCTAGCTTCGACACAGATCTGGATGACTCTAAGTCACAAACCAGATACGTGTATATGTTGAATGGTGGGGCAGTAAGCTGGTGGAGCTGCAAGCAGAGCGTTGTGGCGGTATCTACATGTGAAGCGGAGTACATGGCAGCCTCGGAGGCAGCGCATGAAGCAATCTGGGTGAAGGAGTTCATCACCGACCTAGGAGTCATACCCAATGCGTCGGGGCCGATCAAACTCTTCTGTGACAACACTTGAGCTATTGCCCTTGCCAAGGAGCCCAGGTTTCACAAGAAGACCAGGCACATCAAGCGTGCCGCTTTCAACTCCATCCATGAAAATGTTCAAGATGGAGACATAGATATTTGCAAAGTGCATACGGATCTAAATGTCGCAGATCCGTTGACTAAACCTCTTTCGCGAGCAAAACATGATCAACACCAGAACTCTATGGGTGTTCGATTCATCACAATGTAACTAGATTACTGACTCTAGTGCAAGTGGGAGACTGTTGGAAATATGCCCTAGAGGCAATAATAAAAGGATTATTATTATATTTCCTTGTTCACGATAATTGTCTTTTATTCATGCTATAATTGTATTATCCGGAAATCGTAATACACGTGTAAATACATAGACCACAATACGTCCCTAGTAAGCCTCTAGTTGACTAGCTCGTTGGTCAACAGATAGTCATGGTTTCCTGACTATGGACATTAGATGTCGTTGACAACCGGATCACATCATTAGGAGAATGATGTGATGGACAAGACCCAATCTTAAGCATAGCACAAGATCGTGTAGTTCGTTTTGCTAGAGCTTTTCCAATGTCAAGTATCTCTTCCTTAGACCACGAGATCATGTAACTCCCGGATACCGTAGAAGTGCCTTGGGTGTACCAAACGTCACAACGTAACTGGGTGACTATAAAGGTGCACTACAGGTATCTCCGAAAGTGTCTGTTGGGTTGACACGGATCAAGACTGGGATTTGTCACTCCGTGTCACGGAGAGGTATCACTGGGCCCACTCGGTAGTGCATCATCATAATGAGCTCAAAGTGACCAAGTGTCTGGTCACGGGATCATGCATTACGGTACGAGTAAACTGACTTACCGGTAACGAGATTGAACGAGGTATTGGGATACCGACGATCGAATCTCGGGCAAGTAACATACCGTCTGACAAAGGGAATAGTATACGGGGTTGCTTGAATCCTCGACATCATGGTTCATCCGATGAGATCATCGAGGAGTATGTGGGAGCCAACATGGGTATCCAGATCCCGCTGTTGGTTATTGAACGGAGAGCCGTCTCGGTCATGTCTGCATGTCTCCCGAACCCGTAGGGTCTACACACTTAAGGTTCGGTGACGCTAGGGTTGTATGAATATGAGTATGCAGCAAACCGAATGTTGTTCGGAGTCCGGGATGAGATCCCGGACGTCACGAGGAGTTCCGGAATGGTCCGGAGGTAAAGAATTATATATAGTAAGTGCTATTTCGCAATCGAAAGTTTCGGGTCACCGGTATTGTACCGGGACCACCGGAAGGGTCCCGGTGGTCCACCGGGTGGGGCCACCTATCCCGGAGGGTCCCGTGGGCTGAAGTGGGAGGGGAACCAGCCCCTAGTGGGCTGGTGCGCCCCCCTTGGGCCCCCCTGCGCCTAGGGTTGGAAACCCTAGGTGGGGGGGGGGGGGGGGCGCACCACTTGCCTTGGGGGGCACTCCACCCCCCCTTGGCCGCCGCCCCCCTTGGGAGATTGCATATCCCAGGGCCGGCGCCCCCCCTGGGGGCCTATATAAAGGAGGGCAAGGGGGAGGGCAGCCGCACCCTGTGTCTTGGCGCCACCCTCCCCTTGCTACACCTCGTCCTCCTCCCGCAGCAGCTTGGCGAAGCCCTGCCGGAGTTCTGCTGCATCCACCACCACGCCGTTGTGCTGCTGGATCATCATCAACCTCTCCTTCCCCTTGCTGGATCAAGATGGAGGAGACGTCATCCGCTCCGTACGTGTGTTGAACGCGGAGGTGCTGTCCGTTCGGCACTTGGTCATCGGTGATTTGGATCACGGCGAGTACGACTCCATCATCACCGTTCTCTTGAACGCTTCCGCACGCGATCTACAAAGTGGTATGTAGATGCAATCTCTCTCCCATGACTCGTTGCTTAGATGAACTCATAGATGGATCTTGGTGAAACCGTAGGAAAAATTTTAATTTTCTGCAACGTTCCCCAACACGACCTGCCAAGCTTCCCGGCTACCCCGCCATCTCGGCGGAGAAGCAGCGTGGCTTCCACCGAGCTGCTTCACCCGAGCATGTCTTGACGGCTCCTGCCAACTATCCCGTGGATGCTATCACGGAGTCTCAACATTGCCACATTATGGCGCGATGGATGAATTTGAAGGTCAAGGCGGCTGTTGGCTCTGTTTATCCTACTGGATCCGGAGCAACTTATCACTGCCGGCCGATTCCAAAAGGATATGCTAAGGTGATGGTGGATGAAATAACGGAGGGATTTGAGGACCTCCTGCTTGACCATCCTACCGCTGAAGGGGAGACTAGGCTGGGTTCTGCTCTGAAGACTCCATGCCTATGGCGGAAGGAGCTCATCAACCTTCCGAACTGGACACCTCCGCCTCCTCCTCCTCCTCCTCCGGCGAGTCAGGGCACTCCGCCTCCTCCACCGCTCCTCCTCCGCGAGTGATGATCAGGGCACGCAGCGTGGCGGCACTCCGCCTCCTTCTTCCGCTGCGCCCGGCTCTCCCGAGCAGCAGTAGCCTCCTCCTTCTCCGCCTCGCCAAAAGGCGGAAGAGACCACGCCGCCGCCCGGCTGCTCCGTGTCAGATTCTCCTTCTCCCCTGCCTCGTAAGCAAGCACGAAGAAGACAGACGCGGTAGCCGCTCCGTCTGCTCCGGCGTCTAGCAGCACAACCAGAGGCGGGAGGCAATACAGATACGGTCCACCTCTCAAGCCTCTAGAGAAGTTACCGTACGAGAGGTCCGAGGAGGAAAACGATACGATTGTGCGGACCCACGTGAAGGGGTTCTTTGAAGGGGTGAAAGCAAAGAGACATCCACCTCCGGAGGAGAAGGTAGATCCGGTGAAAGCAAAGCGCACTATCGATGCCCTGAGGAAACCACCAAAGTCTCCGCCGAGAACCAACTATGAGCGCATTCTTGAGCAGACATATCTCCAACCCCAGCGTCGGGAACTACCGCTGCTAAAAGGTTAAAAGAACGAGCAAAGGGGAAAAAAATTGCCCAACTCGGCGAACAAGCACAACAATCGTGCCCCCCGCTCAATGTGTCTAATGCTCTGGGGACGGTGGCCGGTTATGGCAATCTTGCTGATTACCTGCCTGACGATCAACTTCCTGATTTCTTGGAGGTGGACGAACACAGATACGAGTACGGTAAGCCTCTCGTCAAAGATGAAAAATCTCTGACAACAATGATGCGAAGATTCCATAATTGGTACATGGAAACCTGCTTTGTATCTGAATATTAAAGAGGAGCACGACCTCGTTGCAAGTGATCTGTTGACTGTTCCATTTGATGAGTTCTTCGTTCTTCAATCAAAAGGCCCTCGATAAACTAATGGTCTTTGCTACTGTCTGTAAGTACTATTTCTGTCATTAAGTCTCTATATATAGCTCGGCTCTTTCATTTCATGTATTTATAATTAATTATCCTCAATATATTATGCAGACTGAAGATCGTTGAGTGCAAAAAACAAGAAATTTATGATATTGGGTTCATTAACACAAATATCAAAGATGAATTTCTGGTTAAAAAGACGTCAAAGAGGCCGAGGACAACTTGCTACGATCGTTGATCAAAAATCAAAACAAAGATACCATACTCTTTCCATACAACGGCAAGTGAGTGTTACTGTCGTGTGCATAATAAGTTTCCCATATTACTCGATCGTGGTTATATTAATGTAATTGAAGATTTATGCATGCGCAAGCAGGTACCATTATGTTCTTCTGGAGATTAAGCTTGAGCGGGGACTAGTAACCGTCTTAGACTTGAGACAGAAAGATCCCAAAACCTATGCGGACATGACTGAATTGCTCAACAAATAAGTTCAATCGATCATTATCGCACCATATCGGCAACTTTTTGTTCATTTCCTGATATCTCAAATAATAATAATTATTTTCTTTGTCTTGCAGGGTTTGGAAACAGTTCACCGCAGAAGCTCCGGGACTGCCAAGGAGCTGCGATATATGTACCCGAAAGTAAGTACTACTGGCTAGCTAGTTGCGCGCATCTCCCGTTGATTCTATAGCTATACTTTCATCAATGCCATTTATAATGCTTCATTATCAGTTTGATTGACCTCTGTTTCTCGTAAAGTGCTTGTGGCAGGAAGAAGGGAATGATTTCTGTGGATACTACGTGTGTGAGTTCATCCACAACGCGACTTTGAAAAACAAGCGGGGCTACTCTAAAAGACAATATGAAGTGCGTAAGCAATAATATTCATAATTTCATTTTATTACACCATCATTTCTGTTGAGTTTCATTCATATATATATATGTATTAATTAACCCCCTTCTTCAAATTAGACGTGGCAGATGCGGAATGAACTCCTAGAACCAGATCGCATGAAAGCAATTCAAGAGGAATTGGCGGGATTCTTTCTTGACCACGTCATCAATAAATCCGGAGAATACCATGTGCAAAATGATTTCAATTGCTAGGGGATTGTAATTAAGAGATCTTATACGTATTGTACATGTATGTAGCCAGTAGCGTCGGATACATGATATACAAAAACTTGTTGTTCGACCTCGGAGAAGGAGAGGTCGATCGATCACTTCTCACGGTATGCATGACTTAACTTCTGTACTCAATGGTTCTCTCGATCACTTATGTATATATATTACGTAGCGTCGACCAAGCACGGACATAATATAGGACAATTCTATATATTAATTAGCTAGCTAACACAATATATGAAACACCTAAATTAACCCCCCAAAACCCCCACCCCCCCCCCCCCCCCCTTCTTTCAAGAAAAAAACAAAAAACCTAGCCACTGGAATGCTGATGCGTGGATGCCTTTTGGTCCCGGTTGATACCACCAACTGGGACCAAAGGACCCCTGACTGGGCTCGGCGCATAGGGCCATGTGGTGGCACATTGGTCCCGGTTCGTGTTTGAACCAGGACTAATGGGTGGAGGTATTAGTAACGACCCATTAGTCCCGGTTCATGAACCAGGACTATTCATGAACCAGGACTAAAGGCCCTTACGAACCGGGACTATTAGGTGTTTTCCTACTAGTGTAGAAAGATCCATCATAGACTTATGCAGCAGCAGCAGCACCTTGTTACCTGACAAGATGGTGATCGCGGACTTGGGCTGCTCCTCTGGCCCAAACGCGCTGGCTCTGGTATCGGTCGCTGTCGAGGCGATCCATGGTTACTGTCTTCAGTTGCAGCAGCCACCACCGGAACTGTGTGTGTTCCTCAACGACCTGCCTGACAATGACTTCAACACGGTGGTGAAGAGCCTTGTCACGCTCCGTCGAATCAACGACCCTGTGGTCCTGACGGGTGTCGCACCAGGGTCGTTTTACGAGAGACTCTTCACTAGTAGCTCCGTGCATCTTATGTGCTCGTCCAGTAGCCTACACTGGCTCTCAAAGGTATGAGTGTGACACTGCTTGATGGATCGATCCATTGCATTAACTTGCCAATTTTCTAATCAAAACCTTTATCTTCACAGGCTCCTGAAGTTCTAACAAGGAACCAGATCCCGGCTTACTACATCAATGAGCATGCTAGGCGTGAAAAGCTCCCTATGGTCCTTGAAGCCTATGCACAACAGTTCAGGAAGGATTTCAGACATTTTCTGGAACTGAGAGCCAAAGAATTAGTCACAGGAGGGCAGATGGTGGTTTCCATTATAGGAAGGCATTCTGATGGCATCGCCCCCTTTCACATCTAGGACATTCTTGCTCAGGTTCTAAGTATTATGGCCTCAGCCCTCAGAGGTACATTTTCTTAGTTTTTCTAGCATAGAGTTTTATCGTTTACCTGCGAAGGCATGAGTAATTGATCTTTCACGGTGATCGACAGGGTGTAATCGACAAGGCGAAGTTTGATTCTTTCTACGTGCCAGTCTATGGGCCTTCAAAGGAAGATTTAAGGGAGATCATCCAAGAAGAGGGTTCCTTTTCCATCAAGGAGTTTCTGGTACATAACTTTTAAGTGACCTAGACAGTGCACTCGTCAACCCAAGCTGGATCGCAAACCAGATAAGAGCCGTGTACGAACAGATAGTCGTGCAACATTTTGGGGATGTCATGGACGAATTTGTGAGGATCGCGGAGCGGGCGCTGGAGCCTGGACGCAAGCTTGCTGCAGGAAGAGCTTGGTGGATTAGCTATGCTGACTCTGTCGGTCGCCAAGGCACCATCAATTGATGACCATGGCTGGTGGTGTGACTGGTTTGCATTTTCCAAAGGTACGCCACATTTGAATGAGACTGAGCTGTTGAATTCTTCAAGGCAACGATGTCAACAGTTTCCTTGGTCTTGTTACTCAGGATGGTGAGTTGGTGGCCGGTTTACAAGGCAACAACATGTTCACACTTCATTAATCAATTTACATATTGGAGTGGGCTTTCTTGTGTCATACTATGTGATTGCTTCTCTTCTATGTTTATGAACTTCTATGTTTATAAACTTTATATATCTGTATTATTCTGTCATTCGAATAGACTATTTTATATATTGTAAAAATGTGTGACTTATTTGTCCAAGTACATGTTCACGCTACAACCTTATTCTAACTCTCAGTTATTGCTCCAGCTCGTTTTTTCATCGTCATAACTCGAAGTGTTCTTTACACATTTGACCTTAATTCAGGCCCGTGGCTCTCACTGTATTCTTATTTTTGTCCTTAATCATGCTCCTGACTGTTCCATCAGCCCAACTACTATGGTACAGTTCTGCATAGTGATCAGGGTCAGCGCACTGTTTGGGTGATGCTCGCAAGGTGCTCGAACAGATGCCAGCCAGAGAGTAAAAACCTGAAGATGCTCTTCAGGTAGTCGAAGCTTTCGCCATGGCCGATGAGAGAAGAGGTGGTGCCAGACTGGGTAGTGGCTGGCGTACCAAGCTGGGAGGATGAGAGAACCAAAGGAGGGGAGGAAGTGGGTATGCACCTGTGTTTGATACAAGAGTTTTGCAGATTGAGTTTGATACTGAAGTTTTTCTGAGTACTATTACGCAACCCTTCTTTTCATATGATAATTCTGGAAGTATCACAAAGACTTCTACGCTTTTGTCATGCTATTTTGCCATTGATGTTTCCTTGATGTGCATTAATATGCATAAAAGGGTGTATGCTAGTTCATTATTTGTCTGCTGATGCATTAGTTGTGCAGCTGCTTGTGTCCAGTGTCAGTGGCAATTCGAGCACTGTAATTCACTAAAAAATGTGGTAAATTTTACAGAGATAGGATTTGCCCTTTCCTTCATGTGGTAATTTTGTAAGTATGAAGAAACTTGTTAGTTTTGTCATGATATCCTTCCAATTTATTTTCTTTCTGAAGCATCATTATCCGAAGATTGTATTCTAATTTATTATTCGGCTGCTTGATCAGCCTGCATTAACTGTGTGCCTGTTCCTATTGGCGATTTCAAGAATTTGTTAGCTGCATAAGTGCACAGTCAATATAGATAAATAAATTTACACCGTACAAAACAAAAAAGGGTGTGCATGTGCTGCTCTAAAATGTTTTCTCTGTTTGCTTTTTTCCATTGGATACCATGTTGGTCTGCTATTCTGAAACAACTGATGCCCTGCTAGTGTCAGACAGGTAGCTAGTATTGTATTCTGATCTGGATTTGACCAACCTTCCAGTGTTTCTGTTGGCTGGCCAACCTTTTAACTAGATTAAAATAACAAAGCACGCTGACTTGCTACTGCCCCCATTAAGTAGCCACAGGCCTAGAAAACAGATGCTAGTTGAGCATAGAAAAATTAAGTATTAAATGTCTGGTACCTTGCCTCCCTAATCTGCTTGCTGCAGATTCAAGATCAGGAGTTCAGCCTAGATTGCTTCAAGCAAAGCCATGGCCTCCAAACAGATGCTGCATACGAATCAAGGACAAGAGGAAACAAGCTATGATCGCAACTCCAGTGCTCAGGTGTCTTCTCTTGTTTCAGTTAGTTCTCTTATATGTCTTTGACACTTGGATTATCGATCGGAAGTGTTTCATACCTAGCTTATATTATTGATTGATCAACAAGAAATGAGGAAGTTAAGGACACCAATCACACCATTGAGCCAAGAGATAGGCTAGATTTTTTCTGACGAACTACAACTTGACTGCAGAGTGTTGAACAGAACAAGATGAGACCCGTGATAGAAGCAGCCATCCTTGACTTATGCAGCAGCAGCACCACCACCACCACCACCATGTTGCCAACGAAGATGGTGGTCGCCGATCTGGGTTGCTCCTCTGGCCCAAACGCCTAACACTGGTGTCAACAGCTGTCCAGGCTATACACAATCATTGCCTTTGTGCGGAGCAGAAACGTCTTGCCCTTCGAGGGGGACGTGGTACGTGTTATATAGGGGATTGCGAGTCCCTGATACGCGTACAAGTTGTTGAAGATACATGACTTGAGGGAGAAGGCGTATACGAGATAAGAAGTCTAGTTACAGCTGAATACAGGATTTAAACCAACCATGCGGCTATCTATCTCATCTATCTCCTAGTACATATCTCGTTTGACACCCTCCCTTAATCACAACTTCATCAAGTTGAGATTATGCTTGAAGTCTTCGAAACTCCTTATAGGCAAAGCTTTTGTAAACCCATCTGCCACTTGATCCCGTGAATGAATGAAACGAATGTCCAAGAGTTTATTAGCAACTCTATCTCTGACAAAATGAAAATCTATTTCAATGTGTTTTGTTCTGGCATGAAATATTGGGTTTGCAGACAGATAGGTGGCACCAAGGTTATCACACCATAAGCATGGAGCTTGAGAGCTTTTCACACCTAACTCCTTCAAGATAGACTGTACCCATATGATTTCTGGTGTTGCATTGGCCAAAGCCTTGTATTCTGCTTCAGTGCTGGACTTGGAAACTGTGACTTGTTTTCTGGCACACCATGATATAAGATTGGGTCCAAAAAATACTGCAAAGTCACCAGTTGAACGTTTGTCATCCAAACATCCTGCCCAATTTGAATCATAAAATGCACTTACAAGAGTAGCGGGTGACTTGCTGAAATTTAGACCAACATTCAAAGTATACTTGACATATCTGACAATGCGCTTGGCTGCAGTCAAGTGAACTGTAGTGGGTGCATGTAGGAACTGACATACTTTGTTGACAGCAAAAGAAATGTCTGGCTTGGTCAATGTTAAGTATTGAAGTGCACCTACAAGACTTCTGTATTTTGTACTATCCTCTGAACTCAAAAGTGTTCCTTCTGTAAGAGACAATTTTTCTGTACTAGAGAGAGGAGCAGGTGTGGGCTTACAACCTTGCAAGCCTACCTTCCTTACCAAATCTGTTGCATATTTTTCTTGAGAGAGATGTAGCCCATCCTTGTGCTGCTTCACCTCAATTCCTAGGAAGTAATGTAGTTCCCTAGATCCTTGAGAGCGAATTCAGCACCTAAATCCTTTAGGAGTCCTGATATTGCCTCATCAGATGAGCTTGTGATGATAATATCATCAACATATATAAGAACAAACATGGAGGTGTGGAACTTGTTATAAATGAACAAGGAGGTGTCATATTTGGAAGGAACAAAGCCAAGTGTCTGCATCTTTTTACTGAGACAGGAATACCAATGCCCTTGGAGCTTGTTTCAGTCCATATAATGCTTTATCCAAGTTGCACACATAAGAAGGTATATGTTTGCTTTCAAACCCAGGAGGTTGTTTTATGTACACTTCCTCTTCCAAAACACCATGGAGAAACGCGTTCTGTACTTCTAGTTGTCGAAGGCTCCGTCCCCTGTAAAAAGCAATAGACAATACGAGACGAATGGTAGCAGCTTTTACAACTGGATTAAAAGTATCCTCGTAGTCTATGCCATACCGTTGTTTGAAGCCTTTTGCAACTAGTCTAGCCTTATAATGATCAATGGTTCTGTCAGACTTTCTCTTAATTCTGAATACCCACTTGAAGTCAATGAGGTTTTTACCTTGCTTTGGAGGAACCAAGTGCCATGTCTTGTTTTTCTCAAGAGCCTTATATTCTTATAGCATTGCCTTTTTCCACTTTTCATCACCGAGAGCCTCTTCAATTGTGTTGGGCTCACCTGGTTCACTTGTGGAACAAACTAGACCATATTTGGTTATGTGTTTGTAATTTTTTGGTTGAATCACACCTTGTTGTAGTCTTGTGCGGCGCTCTGGGGATCCAGCGGAATCAGCAGCCACAGAAGATCCCGCAGGGGCCAGATCAGCAGCGGGGACCGAGGAAGATCTTCCCGCAACTGTCGGTTCCTGGTGCACAGGATTTTATGTGGCAACGTCTCGAGTCAATGGTGAGGAATTTGCCGCAGAAGATCCTGAGCTGTAGATTGGCTAATAATGAGCTCGTGATTGCGCTGCCCGTCTCGAGTCGAGCTGGCCTCACATCCGCCTCGACGCGTGAGGACGCGTGCCTCTTGTAATGCATGTGCTGGTCCACGGCGCGCTGGTCCGCCATCATTTAACTGCCGCGTGGCAGCAGGAGACTGGCGCGGGCTGGAGGGCGCGTCTCGCCCTGTCAGGAGGGGCCACGCGTCATGCGGCGGGCTGCTGGGGCCCATGCGATCGACCGCGCCTTGTGCGTCTGGCCCGTCTGGCGCAGGCGTGTGGCTGGCGGCTGGCACGGATCCCGGAGGCGATCGTCTGGGCGTCTGCAGCTCCGATCCCGAGGGAGATATGCTACCCACGCCATGACACATGCGATGAAGCCCATCTGGATGGATGTCTTCACCGTTTGAGTTGATTTCTTCGCCGTTTTCTTCTCTGCTTCAAGTTTGGTGCTCCTGTAACATCATTAGATGACTCATGCGCAAGAGGGTTAGCCAACATATGATCAGGACAATTATCAACGCCCCTTGATCATAACCGGAGAGATTTGGAGAAAGCAAAAGAATTTCTTTTGAAGTAGAGCACCGCATTTGGGTGAAGATCTGAAAAGGGAACTTGGTCTCATCAAAGACCACATCACGTGATATATAGACTCGACCAGTGGAGATGTCAAGGCATTTCACACCTTTGTGTTGGGCACTCGTACCCAAGAAAAGCACATTGGGTTGATCAAACATTAGCTTGCGCTTGTTGTATGGGAGTAGGTTAGTCCAGCACGCACAGCCAAATGCATTTAAGAGTGGAATAGTCAGGTTTGACATGAAGAAGGCGTTCTACTGGAGTTTTGTTATTTATAACACGACTAGGGAGCATGTTGATAATATGAACAACAGTAAGAAACGGTTCGTCCCAAAACTTTAAGGGCATGGACGCGTGAGCTAGGAGAGCAAGGCCAACCTCAACAATGTGACGGTGTTTATGCTCAGCTGAGCTGTTTTGTTGGTGAGCATGGGGGCATGACACATGGTGTGAGATGCCAAGGGTTTGGAGGAAGGAGTTCAACTTCTAGTATTCCCTTCCCAACAGACTGAACAACTATGATTTTGGAATCAAATTTACGCTCAACAAGTGCTTGAAAGTTTTTGAACACTTGGAAAACGTCAGATCTTTTCTTAAGAAGATAGATCCATGAAAACTTGTTGTAGTCATCAATAAAGCTTACGTAGTAAGTGTGCCTAACAAAAGAGCTTAGGGCCGGTCCCCAAACATCGGAAAAATCAATTGCAATGGTTGAGTAGACACACTAGTAGAAATTGTATAGGGAGCTGATGACTTTTAGCTTGCTGACAAGAATCACAAATAGTTTCAACATTGCGCTCACCAACATACGGGAGCTTATTTTTCCTAAGAAGTTTTTCAACTAAAGCAAAAGAAGCATGTCCTAAACAATCGTGCCATCGTGTTGATGAGAGTTTGACAACACCAAAAGCTTGTTTATTGAATATTGTGCGCCCGAATCAACGGGTAAAGCCCTCGAACACATCTACCATAATAGAAGATTCTCTTCGTGGCCTGATCCTTAATCAAAAAGAAATATGGATGAAATTCAAGAAAAACGTGATTATCAAGAGCAATTCTATGAACAGAAAGAAGGCTTTTGTTGGCACTAGGGACATGCAAGATTTTCTTAAGATGAATTTTTCTTAGGGGGGTAAGAAAAAATGAGTGACCAATGTGGTTTATCCTCATACCTTCACCACTAGCTGTGTGGATTTGATCCTTGCCGCGATATTTTTCCTTCATGGTCACCTTTTCAAGTTCATTGGTGATGTGGTTGGTGGCGCCACCGTCGACGCATCAGTTGGTGTCGATCCTGTAGGAGCCATCCGCAGCAGCAACAAGTTTGTCCTCGCCTTGGGAGGAGTCGCCGCCAGAAGCGGTACCAGCAGTCTTTGGTCAGATGCCCTGGCTTGCCATAGATTTGGCAGCGAGGTGCATCCGTCGTGACTGGTAGAGCCACCGCGACGGCCCCTGTTGTTGCCAGAAGAGGGTCGCCCGCCGCCGCATGAAGTGCTGTTGCCGTGTCCCCGCCCGAGGTCTTTCCTGGTGCGAGGTGAGCCACGCTGATGAGAGGAGCCTCCGCCGCCGCCCACGGAAGGTTGCGCTGCGACGACTTAAAGCCACCTGAAGACTGGAAGAGCGCCACGCGCTGGTCGAAGTTGCTCATCATGGAGAAGAGCTCGTCGAGGGAGACCAGCGTGGTGCGGGCGTCGAGGGCAGACACCAGGGGGTGGTAATCCATGTCCAACCCATGGAGGATGTAGGAGATAAGATCGTCTGCCCTGCAGAGGCTTGCCGCCGCGGGCGAAGTTCGTCTGCGAGGCCGCGCATGTGTGGGCGTAGGTGGCGGCGGATTGGTTCCCCTTCTGCGCGTTGATGAGGGCCGTACGGATGTTGTTCACCCGGCTGAGGGACTGTGACGAGAACATGCTGGCTAGAGCATCCCAGAGCACGGGAGACGTGGTGATCGCGGTCACCTGCATGAGGACCTCCTTGGACAGATTGTTGAGCAGGTAACTGATGACCTGCTGGTCCTCCCGCACCCAGATTGGGTGGAGAGGGTTGGGCGTCAATGACTCCTTCCCGTCTTTGTCCTTGCTGACGAGGAGTCAGGCCGGCTCCTGTGTGGTTCCGTCGGCATAGCCGAAGACACCGCGCCCCGCAGCTACGACACGATCTGGACGCGCCACAGAACATAGTTCGTGCGGGTAAGCTTCTCGGTGTCCTGTTGGTTGAGGTTTGGGTGGGAGGAGCTGAAGGAAGACATGGATAGGGCACTAATGGCGATGAGCGAGGCTAGATGAGATTGGAAGAGGAGGCTCTGTATACCATGTGCGGAGCAGAAACGTCTTACCCTTCGAGCGGGACGTGGTACGTGTTATATAGGGGATTGCGAGTCACTGATACGTGCACAAGTTGTTGGAGATACATGACTTGAGGGAGAAGACTTATAGGAGATAAGAAGTCTAGTTACAATTGAATACAGGATTTATACCAACCATGCGGCTATCTATCTCATCTATCTCCTAGTACATATCTCGTTTGACAGCCTTCAGTTCGTACAGTCACCATCAGAAGTGTGTGTGCTCCTCAACGACCTCCCCCACAACGACTTCAACACGGTGATGAGGAGCCTGATCATGCTCCATCGAGGAAATGACCCTGTTGTCGTGAGCGGTGTCGCACCAGGGTCATTTTACGAGAGGCTCTTCACTAGTGCCTCCTTGCATCTTGTCTGCTCATCCAACAGCCTGCATTGGCTCTCAAAGGGTGTAAGTTTGATGCTGCTCGATGGGTTGATTTGTTCCATTACTTTTGGATTCATAAGCAAAACCTTATCTTTGCAGGCTCCTGAAGTGCTTACTAGTAACAAGATCTCGGCGTATGACATATATGAGCATGCTAGGCTTCAAAAGCTCCCTATCGTCTTTGAGGCTTATGCACAACAGTTCAGGAAAGATTTCACACTTTTCCTCAAGCTAAGAGCCAAAGAATTGGTTCCAGGAGGTCGGATGGTTATTTCTCTTCCAGGGAGGCGTTCCAATGAACTTGCTTCCGAATTTTATCACCTCTGGGAAACCTTGGCTCAGATTTTACGTGTCATGGCCATAGAGGTACGCGACCTTACTTTTCTAACATAGCATTATGTGATTTTCTAACCAACACATGGCTATTTGATATCTGAGGTCTTTTGGCATCATCGGTAGGCTGTGATCGACAAAGCGAAGATCAATACTATCTATAAGCCAATGCATGGACCTTTCGATGAAGAGCATAGGCTGATCATCCAAGAAGAAGGTTCTTTTTCGAGCATAGAGATGCGGGTGCACGACCCTTCAAGCGGTGTGTGGACAATGCACTCATGGTCCCAAGTATGTTCGCAAGTATGATGGGAGCTGTATTTGAGCCGATAATTGTCCAACATTTTGGGGATGTCATGGATGAATTCATGGCGTGCATGGAGCAGCGATGGAGCCAGCCGGGCAGCTTGAAGGAAGAAGTTGCCGGAAACCCGCTAGTTATGCTGGTTGTATCAATCACGAAGGCATGACCAGGTAACTGCTTTTTATACTTGCTTGCCTTGTTTTAAAGGTACACTACACACCTTGTGACCTTGCCTCCTTTGATCTTTTATGGTTAGTATCTAGTAGAACAGTGACCTGTTAGGCCCCTGTTAAGAGATTATAGTGTGTCTTGAGATTTTAAAAGGCTTAATTTAACAATACATAGCACTTCATTATTATGGGTTTTTATCAGTTTTGCCATCGGCTGTCTAACGCTATTCAGTTTTGCCATTAAATGTTTTCACTAATCAAAAATGCCACTGTTCCGTTAGACACAAACTCAGAAATGCCATTTTTCATCATTACCGTCTGGTCAATGCATGTTGACTGGAGGTAGATGACGAAACTACCCCTATCCCATTTGTAAGGGGCGCATGAGAAACCTTGTGACCTTGTCTCCTTTGATCTTTATGGTTAGTATCTAGTAGAACAGTGACCTGTTAGGCCCTTGTTAAGAGATTATAGTGTGTCTTGAGATTTTAAAAGGCTATTTAACAATACATAGCACTTCATTATTATGGGTTTTATCAGTTTTGCCATCGGCTGTCTAACGCTATTCAGTTTTGCCATTAAATGTTTTCACTAATCAAAAATGCCACTGTTCCGTTAGACACAAACTCAGAAATGCCATTTTTCATCATTACCGTCTGGTCAATGCATGTTGACTGGAGGTAGATGACGAAACTACCCCTATCCCATTTGTAAGGGGCGCATGAGAAAAAGATAATTAAATTTGGGAGGATGGGGGATCGAACCGGAGACCACAGGCTGCACAGCACGCGAGCTAACCAACTGACCCTGGGAAGCACTTAGTTTTGTTAGGAGATATACGTTTCATATGCAGATATCCAAACCTAACTAAACAGAACCCTTATCTTATCTTTTACCGATCTGTTCCTGGCAGTTTCAGCCGGATCGGAACCAAATATCCCCAGCCACCGCCGCCGCCAAACTCCTCACCTGGCACCGCCGGTCGCCGGGCTGCCCGCCCAGCTCCGGCGCGCCCCCACTCGCCGCAGCCGCGGTGCCTCCCGCCAAGTGCCTCCACCCACCGCAACTTCGGCTCTTCCTCCCGACGGGCACCGCCACCGGAGGCAGGCAGCTCTGGCGCTTCTCCCGCCATACTCCGCAGCTCCTCCCGAGTCTTGAAGGGCAGTTGTTCCACGGCAATGGTGACGAACAGCACGACCAATCAGAGGGTTGCTCGGCCACAGGACGCCCCAAAGATGACATAGGCTCTGAAATTCCTGCATTGTGAGTGTACTAATTCTCGCAGCGTGTGTGGTTCAATATAACTTGTAGAGGTCGAAATTTGTATGTATAATATGTAGTAGCTGACTTTGCCTTTACCGATAATCGCGCGTGCAATTTGGTCTTGTGTTCTGATGGTCAGGATGGATGCGGATACCGCTTGTGGCGTCGATGCTTAGGATGGAAACAAGCTGTGAGAATAGCGATGGTCTCAAGCGATATGTTGGCGGCTTTGATTTTCATCTATTCGTAGAACCTAGTATCACACACAAAACATTGCTGCACAAACTGTGTGATACCTATCCATGGGGGTGGCGTGATTACGTTGAGTTGAAGTACTATGACAGGGAGCAGAATAAATGGGTTGTTGTTGTATGTGATGATGATGCAGCTTTGACATTTGGAAAACATCAAGATTCAAAGAAAATATCTATGCAAATTGAGGTTCTTCAAAAATCCCAAACTCCTAGCACACCTAGCCATAATCCACCTACACAACCTTGTTACAGTGAGAGTCAACATACAGGGAGTCAGGCAGTTGATGTTGATACAGTCAACATACAGGGAGTCAGGCAGTCTAATAGTGTTGATGATGCTAATAGAGACATAAACGATGATGCTATACCTGATGATGCTATTCTCTCGGATAATGATGATGAGCGGCAGTATCCAGACTTAGTCAAGAAGTCTACCAAAGAAGATGATTTGGCAGATATGGAAGAGGAAGATAATCCTCCAGCATATGAATCCACTGACACTGAAGAGGAAGAAGAGAATAGAGACATGGGTTTAGTTGATGAAGAGGAGGAGGAGGAGGAGGACAGACCTGTTGTAGTATATAACAAGGAGAATCCATTATTTACAGAAGGCTCGGTATTCCCCTCTTTGTTGGACTGCAAGAATGCACTTTCTACGTTTGCAATTAAACGTGAATTTGACTATACAAATCGAAAAGAGTGATTCTAAGAGGCTGAGAGCAAGTTGTGCATATAAGAGGTGTAAGTGGAGAATTCATGGCTCTTATATGAGGAATAGCACAATATTTCAGGTATAACTTGCTAACATCTAATTGATTTGTTTATTGTACCCTTTATTTTGTGGAACTGGTAACTATACAAATGTGGCAAGTTTAACATACTAGCAACATACTAACTGATTTTGTTGTTTCCTACAGATCAAGGTGTGTCCTTTCTCTCATACATGCCCAACTAAGCTGAGAAGTGAGAAGTTCAAGCCGGCAAAGAGCAGGTGGGTTGCTGATGTTGTGCTGGAGTGGGTGAGAAAGAACCCAGATATTGGCCCTACTGCTCTTCAAGAGAAGATCCATGAGAAGTACCACTTCACGGTGCCATACACGCGTGTATCTCGTGGTAAGGACAAAGCAATGGATATGATTAGTGGAAAATGGGAAGATAGCTTCCATCGTCTCTACAGTTTCAAGGCTGAGGTGGAGAAGTGTTCTCCTGGTAGTGTAGTGGAAATAGACAAAGAAACTGTGCAAAGACAAGATCAAAGGAAAGGTGAGGGAGAAGGAATGCTTTAGGAGGGTGTTTGTTTCATTCAAGGCATGTTGGCAAGGCTTTTTAAATGGATGTCGACCATACTTGGTCAGAGAATCAACTGCACTAAATGGGAGATTCAAAGGGCAACTAGCTTCGCTTGTGCCATTGATGGCCGTAATTGGCTTTACCCTGCTGTATATGGGGTGCTAGAGATGTAATCATTTGAAAGTTGGGCTTGGTTTCTTCAAAATCTGCGTGGGCTTATTGGGCATCCTGAAGGACTAGTCATACACACTGACGCTTGCAAAGGTTTAGAGACAGCAGTAGAACAAGTGTGGCCTGGAGTGGAGCATAGGGAGTGTATGAGGCATCTTGCTGCAAATTTTCGAAAAAAATACAAGGGCAAGGTCTATGATGATAATCTTTGGGCTCCAAGCTTAACTTTCAGCTCTAGAAAGCACAACTGGCATATGAAACAGATCCTTGCTAAGAAGAGTGTCCAATAATATATGGCTGAACACCACACAAAGATATGGTATAGAAGCAAGTTTAATGAAATATGCAAGGTTGACTACGTCAATAACAACCTTGCAGAGTCATTTAATAGCAAAGTCAGAAAAGTTAAGTCTCTTCTTATTGTCGACATGTTGGACAAGATTAGGCAGATGATAATGGAGAAGTTTGATCTATGGATGAGGATAGCATTAGAAAAATGGCTTGGCCATCTCATAATACCAAGTGTGATAAAGGCACTGCATGCCAAATCCAGAGGTAAATATCTTGTACTCTCTCAATTGATTAATTTCATAACAACTCAATTCAATAATTAATGTTTTGTGTTCTTTTCAGGGCTGATGATGACGGTAATTAGACGTAGTGATGTTGAGGCAGAAATTACTGCAGTGGACAAAGAGAATAGGGAATGGAGGTACCTGCTGACATCGCAAAGGAAACATGTAGCTGCAGGCAATGGCAGGTCAAGGGTTTGCCATGTATCCATGCCCTGTACTTTATTACTTCACCACGAGGTCCAAGATCGTAAATTGAACCATATGTACATGAGTTCTACTCCGCTGTAAAATTTAAGGCTGCGTGTCACGGACAACATACCTGCAATGGTAGGCAAGCAACAATGGGACATTGTTGACTCGGCTTCAAACTACATGCTCTAGTGTTGAGCAGGCCAAAAGGCCGACCAAGGAAGACTAGAATTAGATCTAGTGCTGAAGGTGCTGGCATGGGCGCTAGGAAAAGGAAGTGCAAGCGATGGAGGCTTCGGCACATTGCCGATTGTGCACAAATCCAGTTGACCCAGCATTTGGAGAAGATGAGGCTGACCTCCAAGCTAGGGAAGCCCCTTTTGTGGCAGGAGAAGGCGACCCTGAACTATCAATGGTTGCAAGTTCTGCTAGGTAACATCAAAAGAACATGTGCTTTTCTATATGTATTTTCAACATCTATTTTCATTCTTTTTTGCAACATGACTAACTTCTGTACAGCTCAAAGAAAAGTGTGAAGAAAACAAGTGTGAAGAACACTAGGAAAAGGAAGGACATGCAAAATGAAGTTTGTACCACAACCGATGGACCTGCAAGTGGATTTGTTTCGTCTCCCATGCATATTCGAATTGCAAATGCGGAACTACCAGACAGTCCTGCTAAAAACACAAGAAGCAAAAAGAAGCTACATATGTGAAGTTTGTGTGATCGTGACCTTTTGCTTGTGAACCTGGACATGTTTACTTTCAACCTTATGCATGTTTGAGAATTTGGACCTTTATATTTCACCAAGTGGATGTTATTGAACCTTATTTATGTTTGTGAACCTGATTTGTGTGTGCTGAAAAACAACAAGTTGATATTTCAACCTTATTTATGTCTGTGGAACCACTTTGTGTTTGTGTCGCTTTTCAGAAAAATGGGCAGCAACCATGCTAAAATTTTCAGAGAAATTTAGAATACCATGTGATCGTGCTGTCATGTGTTGTTTCTGTCAATTAGTATGTGACCGTCAAAAAATTTGGGCGTGGCGGTCTGCCTCATTTGTTTATGTCTACTAGTACCAGACAGATTCTTCCAGCCGCCAGCCGCTCATGCAGATGTGTTGTCCATACTAACTTTCAAACCCAAGTTCAATTAGCTAGGAACAAGAAAATATACGAGACGTTACTGTGTTGGAATATTATTGCATATGATCATATAAGGCATATATCTGCTTCTACATCAGAACACCTCCTTAGCTTAGTTGGTTAGCTCGTGCGCTTCTGTACCGTGTGGTCTTGGGTTTGAATCCCCAGCCTCCCAAGTTTTGTTCTCTTTTTCTCATGCGCCCCTTACAAATGGGATAGGGGTAGTTTCGTCATCTAACTTCAGTCAACGTGTATTGACCAAACGGTAACGGTGAAAAATGGTCTTTTTGATCTTGATTTAACAGAACAGTGGCATTTTTGAGTAGTGAAAATGTTTAGTGGCAAAACTGAGTAGCGTTACACAGCCGGTGGCAAAACTGATAAAAACCCCATTATTTAACACATCCTTGAGTGTTGTGAAAGTTTTCATACCTATATATGACTGCTCAAGATTGTAACCTTGCTCTCTCTCTTTTTATTTGACAAAATGGTCTCGATGTGTTATTTGTTTCTGAAGATTAAATTTGCTCACGTGATTATGAACCAAACACGGAAAAAAAACTTACAAGAGACTGCAGGGAGGATATAAGAGCAGAAACAAGACTAAAACACTGCTCGAGACTGTAACACTTATTCTGATTTATATCTCCCTTTTCTTTCAGAAAGATGACGGGTTTTTTGTTTTTTCGTGTAACTCAGTTATATTACAATTTTAGTCATGGCGACAGTTGACAGTATTGTAATACTTACTGTGTGATCCGTTCCATAACAATGTGTGCCCACTCCAATTTACTGCTCTTGGTCTTATTCAGTGAAAGATCTTACTCAGCTGACGGGTTCGTGTTAATGACTTAATGCTAACAATGTACCAGAAATTCCAGTAAAACAGAGAATGTACTGGAAGTTCAGTTAACATTCTGTTTCTATATATGCTCAGTAGTAAGAGCCAACAAAATTTAACCATGCCACTAGTGGCCGAATCATTGAGAAATGTGTGTCTGTTCTCCGAGCATACATGATGTCCTGCTGACTATAAAGTCACTGAAGGTAAAGTAGGATGGCATGGCGCATTGTGCTTGTTTGATTGGTCGTTTTAAATGGATTATGCGGCACTGCATTTATTTATACGAAGCAAGAATCAAGAGGCGTAAAATCTATGACCTTCGAGCATTTCAAATCTCGTCGTTGTTGAGGCACATACCTTATAATCGTGGACATGTCTGCATTAAGGATCCACGGTGTAGATATTACTCCCTCTCTTCTGGTTTAAAGGGCTCAACTACAAAATATCTTCATGTTTGAGAGTGGATGCACCTTCGTTCTCTTTTCTTGCTAGTTCATCTATGATATGTTGCTATTAAGTACTCCTCTGTCCTGGTGCATAGGGCATCTAAGGAGGTGCATCGCAACACAAGTGCATGGAGATCGGATGGAGGATATTACACCATAAATCAATGGCAATAATGACTTCTTGCCCACTTGGAAAATTGGGAGGAGCCAATCACTACGTTGGTTTCCCATGTCATTAATTACTAAAGAGCAACATGCAAATCTTATTTAATGTGTTAGTCAATATAAATAGCAGCATGCATAAGAAAAATTAATGATCTCTTTCCACACATGGTGACTTATATATTTGGAATACTAGTTTTTTATTAGACGCTCTATGCACCTGAACGAAGGGAGTACTAATTTTCAGTTGAGAAAAGAACAAGTCAAACTACCTTGATGTAATTTACAGGGTTTGCTAATTCTCATCTAGATAAGAATTAACTATGTCTCATCTAACTCCTATATCTTTTGATTAATAAAATAAAATAAAAAGAAGACAAAAAACAACATGAATCTTCATGTAAAATCAAATGGTGTAGGAGTTATAAGAGAATTAGAGGCACCCATAATTTATCTCATCATTGTTATGATTGGAAAAATATTTTATAATGGTTTCTCATGTTGTGATGTGACCTATCTTGTTAAAAGTTTTGCCTTTGATTATTAAAATTTTAATCATCCCTTGTAGCTCAAAAATTAGCTCAAAATTAGCTCAAGATCACTAGAAGTTGAGCACGAGATACTTTCTACAGCTCAACCTTGAGCTTCATTCAGAAGTTCAGTATAAATTGAGTTGAGCCTGTTTCAACTCGCTCAAACTCAACTCTACCTATGAATGCCTGTAGATGTAATGATTTTTGCTCTCCTTGAAGAAGAAAATCCCTTTTGTTTAAAAAACACTTATAGCTACTGCTCACATGTTATAATTCACAACACGTATCAGGTCTGACAAAACAATTGTGCACACTCATTTTTGTTATGCGTCGTTACTTCACGAAGGTAGTCCTTCCGTGCCCTTCAAATTCCTTTTGGGTTCCATTGAAAAAAAAAAAAAGATTCCTTTTGTGTTGTTACTGAACTTATTTTTCTGAAGTAGTTATTATTGAACTAGTACTATTGATTCTTTTTCACTTAGAAGAAGGAACTTGTAGACGAATGTGGGCCGAACCCAGCGCCCCAGCCCAGCTCAAGTCACACTCCTTACTTCACGAAGGAACTTGTAGACGAATCTGCCGAAAGACCTAACACTCCACTCCACTCCCACCTCCCCTCCGCCGCAACCACCCACCAGCACCAGCCAGTCAGCCACAGCCGGCGACCATGGCGGGGGATGCCACGGCAGCAGCAGCGACGCCTCTCCTCCACGGCCTCCTAGATGACATCGTCCTGTGGGAGATCCTCGTCCGCCTCGACCCCAAATCCCTCCTCTGCTGCCGTCATTGCGCCTGGCGCTGCGCCACCTCCACCGGCCGCTTCCTCGCCCACCACGCCCGCCAACCTGCCCTCACCATCTTCTCTGCATTATCGTGCAATAGCAGTACCAGCCACCATGACATCACCGCCTTCGACCACCGGGCCGCTGCCGCCGCCCGGCTCCACACCGTCGCCCGGCTTGACAAACCATTCAGTGTGCCAGCCTCTTGCGACGGCCTTCTTGTCCTCTTCATGTTATCAAAAAAGGCTTTCGCCCCACTTTATATATAGGCGCCGTATCAAGTGCATCCGTGGTCGGTCATGCATCCCTGTATCCGCGGCTCCTTGGCCAGCCGATCAAGATCTCATGGACTGGATCAAAAGCAATACAAACTGCAAAAACACACCCGCACCAGCTCTCGGTTATGTGTGCTAATTTTCTAATAACCCCTTGGGGAACCAGCTCTCCTAATTTCCTGCTCCCCGTCTTCTCCCTTCCAAGCCCTAATCAAGGCCGCAGCATGCATCGCAACGACAGCCACGACGGCGGCTGCATGTGTTCGCAAGGACAATCTCCACGACCGCCCCAATGGAATGCATCCCTGAACTCCACTGAGCATGGTGGACACATCCTCACCGTGTGATACGCTGCAGCCGATCATCACGGGCGGCTCCTGTTGTTATGGAGGTTTAACATGCATCAACAGTGATGTATGGATCTTGCGTGGCCTTCTTTCTCCATAATTCAAGTGGTGACCCAGAGTACGCCGCTCCCCATCTGGCCATCAGGACGCCCATCTGACTTGCCCTGACACGGCTGCAAAAAATCCTACTGTTGCAGAATACAAACTGAACTGCAGTACGGTGCATGGAGCTTCAGGTAACACACCAAAAGAAACTAATATTTTTTTTTTGAAACGAGGCAAAAGATACATGCGTACTTGTTGTCTCGGCGACTAATCATGTAGATGAATGTGCATCTAGAGAATCTGGCAAAAGCTTGCAAACTCAAATGAATGAGGGAGAATTTGCTACATATATAAAAAAAGAAAGCCAATATTTCTCTATTCACGAGTTTAATAGATTTTTCTTGACCATGTCGCTTTTCAGTCCAGAGAGTTATGCCTGCTGATGATTATTATGATTCGTTATTTATTTTTCAATACTCATCTTCTACGCCGAGATGCGCCTTTGGATGAAATGGTTCCGACTTCAGGTGTGAAGCACACTAGACAAGAGGAGTGTGATTTATCCAAAAGATACGAAAGGTATGTCCCTCAAGGACGACCAAGATTTCAAATACTAGAAGTTCACCCAGATTTTGCGCCTCTTGATGCTTGCTTTGAATAAATAATTGCACAGGGCCTCATGACCCATTTATAACGACCAACCAAGCAAGCACAATGTGCCATGCTGGCCTTCTTTACCTTCCGCTACTTTATGTCCAGCAGAACATCGCGGACTATATGCGTACACACTAGCCTGAGAAGGCATCGGCCCCTGTACTCCTGCTTAAAAAATTCAAGCGTGTCTGTATGCGTACACATCCTTTTTCTACCTGGTACCAGCCACCACTAGCTAACAGCCAATTGAAGTGTCTGTTCTGTGTTAAAGAAGCAGGTAGTTAAGAGCTTGTGCTGATGGGAGTAGCAAGAACCTCAAGACAAGGTCTCTAGAACCTGAATATGAGCATTTGCTGTCGTATGCCAGCGCATGAAGTGCTGTACGCAAACATTCGCATTCTCAAGCTCAGAAACGGTAGCTCTGGGTTCAATCTACTGGTATGAACGCAAGTGTTGATGGCAGCACTACCCCTCAGCATTTGCAATAATGCCTTCTTGCACATCTGTTGATCTGATGTATGGGCGAGAGATGCATATCTCTAATAACAATGATCACAAGTGTGCAGCATATGTGCAGTTTTCGTCACTGACTATAACAAATTGTTAGAAATACATGCATCGTCCAGATGCAGAGCCGGGGGTACATCCTCCTTTTCTAAAAAAAAGAAAAGAAATACAGACCACTGTGTGCATTCAGCATAAACTCAGTACACCCCTTGTAGTTACCCTAGCACATGCCTGTGAGGAATAACTTCAACTTCTGCATACTAGTGGGAGTGATTTGGCTATGCAGATTGGAGTTAACTGTGCACGCCACCATCTAGAAGAACCCAACCATGACAAAAGCAAGGAATGCTAGATGCAAGGTATGCACATGCAGTTCAAGATGAAGAGACTTTTGGCCGGTTTCAGATTGATCAAACACAAGCTTAATGCCCGACCGTCATAAACCTTTCTTCTACTTGTCAGTACAAGTTTCATTTCTCGAGTTTATGCCTAGATCAAACATCACATGAAGCATTGATTCCTTAAAGTGTCTAGCAGCTAAAGTGAAATGATGAAAGATAATTGCAAACGATGCAACGCAAAGTGGTAATCTTAATGTGTTTGAATACCTAACCAGCTGGAATGAATCATTAACAAGAACGAACGCAAACAGAACATTTCATCCAAAAGTTGACTATGATGCAATTTTCAATTAAACTAGTGCTCCGAGCTCTTGTAAAAAAATCCATGAACAAAGAATATCATATAACTCAGGTGCAACTTGCTAGTCAACAAGGAGGATCTCTGCCTCATTTTATCGTCGGTTAAAACAAAACAAAGAAACATGTAAGAGCATCTCTAGCAGATCCGGTAAAGATGCGCCCTGCAAAATACGTTTACGGGCGGCCTGTATTTTTTTTCCGGTACCACGAGACCTCCGGCGCGGAACATCCCGTAAACTCGTCCCGGGATGTTCCTCACCGGAGGTCTCTCGGTACCGCAAATTTTCCGAAGCTTTGTAAATTCAGGATTTTCAACAATATGAACCGAATAGGATCATAATATAAATTAAACATATGAATATAAATGGTCCGAAAGGCAATTGACAATGCAACAATCGTCTTCATTACAACCAATGTTCAAATTTGAATAATTATTACAACACCAAAATGTTCAAAGCACACAGAAATACATAAGAATAAAATGGAAATCTATCTCCCGTAGAGTTGCCATTGATGCTCATTAAGATCATCACGGAGCTGGTAGTGTGAAGCACTGTTCTTGATCTTCTGGTAGGTGTCAAGAAATGTAGTGATCTCATCTACGCCCTGGCAGGCTTCATACGGCTACCAACATCATCATAATTAAACTCTAAGTCTAAATCCCTCTCATCCATGATGATCATGTTGTGTAAAATTACACAAACAGTTATCATGTTTCTGAGGGATTTCTTATCCTAGAAGTGAGCGGGATCTCGAATAATGGCAAATCGAGCTTGCAACACACCAAATGCCCTCTCAATATCCTTTCGGAAGCTTCTTGTGCTTCGGCAAAAAAATTGTGTTTCTTGGTTTTGGGGTCACTAATGGCCTTCACAAAGTTTGACCATGGAGGATAAATACCGTAGGCAGGATAGTACCCCACCATGGTATAGTCATAGCCATTGCCAGTATAATTGTCGCGACCAGACCCGAATGGATCTAGCGCCTGTGCTCAAAGGTCATCCTGGATCAGTAATGCCGACACCACACAAGATTTCAAGGATTTATAGCAGAGTAGCAATCACACACTTATTACATCGTTGTCCACAAGGGAACTTAATACAATAATATGGCTTAAGGCCATCTAATAATAACAGCGGAAGGCTTGGAAAACGAAAGTGAGTCCAACTCCAACGGCATCACCGAGTATAGAACCACGACCTAACACCTTACTCATTATCCTAAAAAGTCTGCAACATGAAAAGTTGCAGCCAAAAACGGGTCAGCACATGGAATATGCTGGCAATGTAACACATAGAGAACAATGAAGCTACAAGCCTATACTACATGCATATTTGGCTGGTGGTAAGGCTCTACGGTTACATTTTTGCATAAAGCTGATTTTTCCCTACATCAAAGGAATAATTTTATTTAACTATCATGGTGGTTGTTAAACATTGAGAATGGTTGACAGCATCCTCAATCCCAATTAAAAGTACTCATTAAAACCCAATAACTTTATTATTAGAGTAACATGTTGAGACTCACATGATATTCAAGTACTAGATACTCAAGATTTGTCCATAACCGGGACACGGCTAATCATGATCAGTTTTACACTCTGCAGTTGGTTTATGACTTTTCCCCACAAGACTCGATCGCCTCCGCTTGGTTCTCGTGACTACATGGTGTTTGAGAAACGGATGACCGAGACATAGTCTTTCGTAAGCGCTTAGCACCTTACATGTGGGTAGACCGTACCAACCTACATCCCCTACATCAGCTAGCCTACCCGTAAGAGTTCGCACAACTTAGTCAACTACGCCAGAGCCCATAATTGGCTTGTGGCTGCACACGGAAGTCTCTAGTTTGAATAATCTTATGATCCCTTAGAGCATGGGTGGCGGTCCAAGAAATACAGGCAAGTCCTGATAGAAACCAGGTGCCTCAATCCACCCAGATGTGTGTTTAGGTTGCCACCTTAGATAAACCATTAATTAACAATCTCACATCTGTCATGGATATTCACTCACCCAATCCACGCCTACTAGCATAGCATGGCATAATCAAGCAAACGAGAAGTAACTCCCAAGGTTTCATAAGTAAAACAGGTAATAGGTACTACCTCAATCTACTTCCCATCCCACAATTTGATTAGATCCTAATCATGCAAGTGTTTGAGGGTTTGATCTAATGCAATAAAACTGGGTAGTAGAAAAGGTATGATCAAAGTGTTACTTGCCTTGTCGATGATCCGCGAGTCCTAGAGATTCGAAGTAACAAGCGGCGCACTCCGGGTGATCTAACGCAGACAAACAACAAGCATACAATAAGTACTCATCTAATGCACAGGGAAATCTCGAAAAGATCTAACCAGATAGTTCAACTTAAGAACCCTGGTTGCAAAAGAATCGAATCAAATAAAGCATCGAAAGTCGGAACTCGAGAGAGAACGACTCGGTTTAACAAATCTGAAAATAGGTCAAAATTTCACAGTAACAAAACTCTGTGAAAGTAGGGTAGTCGGAACGGCGGTTTCATATTTAAACTCAGCGCTTGAATCACCTGATTCCGATAAACGAGCAAGAAATAAAACAGATTTGAAAATCGGATCAGAAATCGAATCTGAAAAATAACGGATTAAATCCGATTTAAAAGAAAACGACGAACAGATTAAATAGCGGACGTTCGTTAACAGAACTAATCCAACGAACGCGTTCATTGAAACGAACGGGTCGGTGAACGTTCGTTAATTAAGAAAACCGAAAAAAATAAAACCAATCTAGGGTTTTTAAAAAAAAACCGAACTTTGCAAAAAAAACCGGACCGGGTTTTCTAGGGAAAACCGGATCAGTCGGATCGGATCGGCGCGGGGCGGCGGCTACCTCCGGCGGTTTCTCCGCGGGCTCCGCTGGGTCGGAGGGGCTCCGGGTCGGCGGCTGGGCGCGGGTGCTCCGGCGACGAGGGGCGGCGACGGATCGGGCGGCCCTCGGGCGGCGGGCGGCGGCTCGGCTGGCTCGGGTGAGGGCGGCGGTGGGCGATGTGAGGAGAGAGGGGGGCGGCGGCGTTAAATAGGAGGGGGGGGCTCTGCGTGGGGAGGGGGCACGGGCGGGCTCGGCGTGTCCGAGCCGGAGTCGGGCGGCGGCGGGCGGCGGGACTCCTCCCGCGCGGGCGTGCGCGAGGGGGAAGGGGAGATGGGCCGGGGCGGCTGGCTGGGCCGGGGCCTGGCTGGCTGGGCCGGCTGGGCCTTGGCCCAGGGGGGGGGCGCGTTTGTTTTTTTTTTAAATTAAAACTAAACGAATTAAATAAAATATCAAACGAACTCCGATTTAAATAAAACAAATTTTCCCCGACTCCTAAAAATGAGTCGAACAAAATGAACTTTTAAAAACTGCAACATGCATAATTTTTTTTTAAATGCTCATTTTTGCCTAAGCAAAATAAATCTTCCAAAACCAAATTTGATTTATTTATAATATCCTCATTTTTCCTAAATATTGGGAAAGTCATATTATTCCCTCTCTTGAGATTTTTATAGGAAAAACTTTATGAAGATAATTTTAAATAAATCCAAATGATCCTATTTCCAAAATTTGAGAAATCCCAAATATGAAAATAATGAAACTTCCAACTCTCTCCGAGGGTCCTTGAGTTGCGTGAAATTTCCTAGAATCGGAAAATGCGAGAAAATATGATATGCATGATGATCTAATGTATAACATTCCAAATTGAAAATTTGGGATGTTACAATAATTGCAAGCTGGAGCTTTGCCACTAGCTAGCTGAGAACTAGATGAGATCGCTGCAAAACATTGGTATCACTAAGAGACCCCCGGCAAACCAAAGAAACAATGCCAAATTCATAAATCACGTGAAGCCATAGCTTCAAGCACAATGGTGAGTTTACGTTTGTAGCCGGTGTATTGACATGCCAAGCCACCGGGCAATTCTTCCATCTCCAATGCATGCAATAAATACTACCTAGCATGCCCGGCCATCCCCTTTGTTCGTTCATCGCCATGAGCTTCTTTGTGTCTTCCTCATTTGGAGCTCAAGATACTCCGGCCAGAAACCTGGATCATTGTCTTCGCAAAAACCGGGATGCATTTGATGGTGTGGTATCTTCTCCAATGCAAAGATATTCATCAGCGTAGTCGATGGGGACACCATATGCAATCACTCTCATCGTGGTAGCTGATATTTTTTGATAGGCACTAAACCCAAGCAAACCGGTGGCATTCCTATGCCGAGTGAAAAATTGGCAATTTTGCTCGCAAGCTTCAATGATGCGCATTTAAAAGAGGCCTACACATTCGGTATCGCCTATGAAATAGTTGAGTGGGATATGTCGGTACCTCGTGAAGTAGTCATGAGGGTCTTGTCACCGAGAGCTCCGCTATGCGTGGAATGCATAGCCGCCAACCGTGGATCCACGGTGCTTTTTCTTTGGGCCCTTCTTAAATTTGTCCATGAGATGCAACAACACTAGGTTCTGACATCATCGTCCAGAAATTGAATAAAAGATCGGCGGGCATTGAACACACGTTCCCCGAAGCAAAGCCGGCGGCCCTTTTCTTCTCCCCGCCAGCGAAGCAAAGCGGAAAGACCCCTTTCTTCTCCCCCTCTAGTCAAGCAAAGCCGCCAAAACCCCTTTGTTCGGGCGAAGCTTTGTCCTCGGTGAAGGCTCACCTGCACCGGAAAAAACCGGACCCGCCGTCTACAAGGCCGCGCGCCAAGCTCCGGGGCAGATCCATGGTGCCGACGGCGGCCACTAGCCTCTGGAGACAAATGGGCACCCCGACCACCAAATTTGGTGGAATAGATGTGGCGCGGGGCGGCAGAGCTAATGGACGGTGTGGGGCAGCTCTAAGGATACGGGAAAACGGCAAAAAGAGGGGCAACAAGTGAGGCAGCCGGGGGAACGGAAGTGCGCGGAAATGGCCTTCATGCTAAGCATACGGGAAACGACAAAAAGAGGGGCGACTTCCATAGATATGGTGTAAATGACCCAGACTTTGCAGGATCCCGCAAAAAAATTTACGGGATGGCCAATTTTGCTAGATCTATTCGGGATCGAAAAAACGCCTCCGTCCTCTAAATCGGCGGTTATTATTCCGGATGGCCTTTTTTACGGGATCTGCTAGAGATGCTCGAACATATGTATATTTCCTAAATTTTAGTACTAAGAAAACCACTAGGTAATCTTCAAAAAAGACCTCCATAAAAAGACAAGTCGATTCTTCATTAAATATTTTGGACGGTCTCCTATTCGGACAGAACAGGTTCGTGTTGGAGCTGCTGGACTGTTCCTAGAACAAAGGAATGGGTTATCTATCATCAACAAAATAGGGAGAAAGAGCAAATTTCGAGATTCCAGTGCAACCTGGAATGGACAGATCCCAGAGCGTGCAGTCAATCCGTCAGTCAGCTCTGCTAGAAGAACTAGAACCTTGAAACGAAAAGAAGATAATGCAGTTTAACATCAAGATATGTTTCAGCGGTTTCAGATTTATCAAACACACAAACACACTGAAATATATTAACCTGGGTGTTCAGCTTGTATATTGCATTGACATGGTAAACTGTCGCCACACACAAGAAATTTGTCACCAGTATGTGGTTGCCCTTCAAGTGATCCTACAACAACACATAACACACCCAGTGACAAATTATCAGAGTGAATTTGAGGCAGACAATCCGCTTGAGACCAATGGTACTGAATATGATCTTGCGCTGGGTCACACAGAGAGAATGAACATGGTTGGTAGTTACAGGATCTAAAAGAGAACACAATCTGAGACCTCAGCCTGACCATGATAAACCTACTCCCAAACAATGCAAGAACAAAGACAGATTTATAACATTTCAACACCTAACCAAATCCAATGGATTTGAACATGAAGAAGAATGAAGAACATTGCACTGAGAAGCTGACTATAATGCATTCATGCACTTCAACGAGTAGTGCTTCAAGATCTTTAAAAGATGGTATATTATTTTCAAGTCATACTTCCCAGATCATCCCCAACTCTTCGCTTTTTTGCAAAAGGACTCAGATCTATTATGAAGGTTCGGCAAAAGTACGAAACATCCCAAACATAATAAAAATTACATAGAAGGCACTGAGCCACCAAACGACCACAACCGCCACTGACCGACTTTTGTAGCCGCTCCCATATCAGGGCCGGTCTAACATTGTCGAAGACAACTGAAAAGTCTTTGTGCATGTGCCCCTAAGGACCCGCGCCCTAGAGCGCAGTCATTGTCGTTGAACACTTGAATCGATCTGAAGAACCTGACACCAAATCTCACCGTCGTGTACGCATGATGAGAAAACCCTAACATCGCCACCCTTAGGGTCTGGCATGAATCTACGCCGAGCTCCATCTAGTCCGTCTTGATGGACAAACTTGAAGAAGATCTGAGCCCGAAAGACCGACTCAAAGAAGAAGCGCACCATCCATCCAAGCATCACCTCTGCGAGTACTATCAACCCTAACCAATCTATTAGCCGGGGCCGAAGCAACAAGACTCATCTCCTTGCTGCCGGCTGCTGGAGCGGCCGACGAAAGGGAGGTGAATCTAGGGGCTTGCCATCAAAGATCGAAGGGGGAGGGATGAGGCTTTGCCCTAATCGCCATGCGAGATGGAAAAGAATGACGTGCTTGTTGGCTACGGGGCAAACTCGGTCTACCTGCTTTTCTATCTCCATCTGGACATCTCTTCCTTATGTTGTCTTAATTAACTAGAAATGTCACCCGCGCATTTGCGCGGCTAGAATAACCCTTCTTGTTTATTCCTTCTGACCACTATACAGTCACAATGAAACATCTAGTGCATTATATTCTTAAACAAATTTCATTATATCTTCACTTTTCTCCTCTTTGGCCAACTTCTCCTCTTCTCTCATTTTGTATCTCTTCAGCAATATGTTTTTAAACGATCCCTCACCAAGAATTAAATCTAGACACGGAAGTTGCATATGTAAAGTTATGTTCTCCCACTCAAGTCGATGACTGCTGCATTCTTAGATGCCTTTCTATATTAATGAAATATACTGCCTACCTACATGGGCGCCCATAGATGCTTATCTTACTATCACCCCATATAGTTGTATATTGATAACTTTTAGATTAAATATTCTCTTTAACTCACTCATTTCAAATCTTATTCATGTTAATCATGTCTGTGATTCTTTGTATCATCTTGTATATGTTTTCATTAGTTATATGAATCATCAACTATTAATTGTATATATAATTTATTTTCAAGTTTATCTTCTCCTCAACCACAATTGTAGTTTACTTCTTATACAAAACCATAATTTCTGGTCACTAACTATACTTGTATTCTTTATCATATCAACACGGAGTTGTATCTGCTATGGAGTTTCATGAACATCTTAGTTGAACTACAGTTCTACAACATTGTAATCTCCACAGCTGTGCAAAATATATTTCATCGTATGTCATCGAACATGGTGATTTCTTCTAATCGTGTTAATATAAACTCTAAATAATCAAACTCGGCCAGAATTTATTTTGGATTGAGAGCCACCACGATATGCAGATATATTTCAACTTAATGTCGTGCCTTCTTTTTTATACTGATCGCTTTTATACTATAATATTATTGAGTACTTACCACAAAAAAGAAACTGAATAAACTGATGATTAGATGCATGTATTTGATTATGGCTTTGGCGAGTGTGATGGGTCCTTATGAACATTTTTTTCTTGCGTGTATACTTTGGCTAAATTATTATTATCTATGCTTTTTTGAACCTGCTTCTCTTTCTTATAAGTTTCTCTCTAGCAGTGAGGAAAACCTTGCTCTTTTAGATTTGCTTGTGGGTCAAAAGGATAAGTGGGTTTTATAGCATGCGAGACATAAGCTTTCTTTGATTACCACCTGTAAGAACCAAATCATCATATTGTTTCTCAAGGGCATGGTCTTCCAAAGCCCAAGGATTCAGAAAAGATGCTCGAGATCCATGCTATGACCTCTACACTTTGACCTTGTTATACATCCATCAGTCCTCTACAATCAACCTAACTAGGCGCCATCAAACCAAATTTTGTATGGAACTGAACTCAAGCCTAGAGTCGATTCGTTTGATTAGAAAATAACTGATGCAGTCTGCGGTCGCGAGACAGGTGGAGCATGAATGTTATGCTCGTGATTGTGTTAGCTGACTTGGGTCATCATCTATTCAAAAAACTTCATGGCCTTCCTACATCGTCGCTCTCGCCAGATCAATCTTGCCGTATTATATTGGACTCGTCGATATCGCCAAGCCAGGCTCGTCTTGTAAGAACATGTTACTTCTGTGTCAATGGCAAGGGGACAACATGGTTGATAAGGACTTGTTTTAGACCTTGCGCAGTGACTTCGCTAGTATTCTGCCGGCTGGACTTGTTGGAATTCTTGCCGCAGACTCAGGGCAACTTTGTGTGTTCATCAACTTCTTGCCGATGCGAGATCGATCGTGGTTGTCGCTGGAACTCATCTGAGACTACTCTTTTGAGGTATTTATGTTGGCGCTAACGATGCCAATACCCACTCGATGGGCATTGTTCAAGGCTATTGCTGCTGCACCCATGCTTATGCAGTTGTTTGGAAGCCACAGCAGTGACCTTATTTATCCCTCATGCACACCATGCAAAACGTGATTGCTGAGATGAGATTTCCACCATGGTTATCATCTGAGCGAAGCAACACAACGGCTTTTCTCGAGGTAAATGTGGATCCGTCGATATCGTGCGATTTTGATTCGCCGGGCGTCATATGATTTCGATTCGATGGACCTCCGGACGTGTATCCTTTTGAACGCTTGGCCTCCGAACTTGTATCGTTTGGAGTCTGCATCCTTCTAAACTTCCATGTACGTGTAGTCACCGGAAATCAAGCAATTGTATAGTAACTTTTCCTAAAAGTTAATAGTTTCCATGTCCATGTGCTGCTCTAGGCCGTATTGCTTAGGAATTGATCTTCCAATCATTTTTTTCCTTTTGCTAGGATTGTGATCGTTCGTATTTTGCATAGGAATCGATCTTCCAATCAATTTTCTTTCTTTTTGTAAGGATTCTGATTGTTTTCAGACTGGTGTTTTTCTCTTCTTTTCTATAGCGCGTGGGTGCTTCCCAAAATATTTTTTTTTCTGTTCAATGCATATGTGCGGAAGTGCGTGACATATGGTGACTTCTCTATTGCCTTTTTTTTCGGTGGATTCTGATTGTTTTCAGATCGGTTCTTTTTTTTTGTCTTCTTTTCTATAGCGTGGGTGCTTTATAGAGGATTTTTGTTTCTGTACAATGCATATGTGTGCGCACATGCATAACTTCCTCTCCTAGGACATCGGATCCGAATTATATTGTGACTTCTCTGTTGCTTTTTTTCGTTCTCAATATTGACTAATGCATCTTTCCGTTCAGGCAGCTTATGCATAGGCATATAACATGACAACATGGAAGTCCAATACTATTGGTACATATATTTTAAGATGTTACGTAAAATCTTTTAAATCTCGGCCGTTATTATTCTAAAAATGGTGTAAAAAATATTAGCATATATGGATGAACGTGATGGCTTATTTGACTTCTTGTAGTACTTGAGCACAATTTTCCTTTCCATCATACTCACGAAAGATATTAAAAAGATGGAGCGTATGGGACAAACTCAATTCCATTTTTTTGTAGTTTTCTTTTATAAACTAAACTAGTGCTAAAACAAGAAACAAAAAGATTCGATTGCAAGATCTAAAGATATACCTTCAAGCACTCACCTCGCCAGAAAAGAGCTTAGTGACGGAGTGTGAGTACCCTTTACCTAGCCTCCCCGGCAACGGCGCCAGAAAAGAGCTTGATGTCTACTACACAACCTTCTTCTTGTAGACGTTGTTGGGCCTGCAAGTGCACTGGTTTGTAGGACAGTAGCAAATTTCCCTCAAGTGGATGACCTAAGGTTTATCAATCCGTGGGAGGCGAGGGATGAAGATGGTCTCTCTCAAGCAACCCTGCAACCAAATAACAAAGAGTCTCTTGTGTCCCCAACACACCCAATACAATGGTAAATTGTATAGGTGCACTAGTTCGGGCGAAGAGATGAAGATACAAGTGCAAAATAGATAATAGATATAGGTTTTTGTAATCTGAAATTATAAAAACAGCAAGGTAACAAGTGGTAAAAGTGAGCGTAAACGGTATTGCAATGGTAGGAAACAAGGCCTAGGGTTCATACTTTCACTAGTGCAAGTTCTCTCAACAATAATAACATAGATATAACATATGACAAGCCCTCAATATGCAACAAAGAGTCACTCCAAAGACACTAATAGCGGAGAACAAACGTAGAGATTATGGTCGGGTACGAAACCACCACAAAGCTATTCTTTCGGAACGATCTATAAAAGAGTTCGTACTAGAATAACACCTTAAGACACAAATCAACCAAAACCCTAATGTCACCTAGATACTTCACTGTCACCTCAAGTATCTGTGGGCATGATTATACAATATGCATCACACAATCTCAGATTCATCCAACCAACATAAAAGTACTTCAAAGAGTGTCCCAAAGCTACTACTGGAGAGTCAGGAACGTGTGCCAACCCCTATGCATAGGTTCCCAATGTCACGAAACCCGCAAGTTGATCACCAAAACATACATCAAGTGGATAGCAAGACATACATCAAGTGTTCTCATAAAAGACTCAATCCGATAAGATAACTTCAAAGGGGAAACTCAATTCATCACAAGAGAGTAGAGGGGGAGAAACATCATAAGATCCAACTACAATAGCAAAGCTCGGGATACATCAAGATCGTGCCATAGAGGAACACGAGAGAGAACACGAGAGAGAGAGATCAAACACATAGCTACTGGTACATACCCTCAGCCCTGAGGGTGAACTACTCCCTCCTTGTCGGTGTCAAAACCGGCGGATCTCGGGTAGGGGGTCCCGAACTGTGCGTCTAGGCGGATGGTAACAGGAGACAAGGGACACGATGTTTTCACCCAGGTTCGGGCCCTCTCGATGGAGATAAAACCCTACTCCTGCTTGATTAATATTGATGATATGGGTAGTACAAGAGTTGATCTACCACGAGATCAGAGAGGCTAAACCCTAGAAGCTAGCCTATGGTATGATTGTTTTTCGTCCTACGGACTAAAACTCTCCGGTTTATATAGACACACGGAGAGGGCTAGGGTTACACAGAGTCGGTTACAATGGGAGGAGATCTACATATTGTATCGCTAAGCTTGCCTTCCACGCCAAGGAAAGTCCCATCCGGACACGGGACGAAGTCTTCAATCTTGTATCTTCATAGTCCGGGAGTCCGGCCAAAGGTCATAGTCCGGCCATCCAGACACCCCCTAATCCAGGACTCCCTCAGTAGCCCCTGAACCAGGCTTCAATGACGACGAGTCCGGCGCGCAAATTTGTCTTCGGCATTGCAAGGCGGGTTCCTCCTCCGAATACTTCATAGAAGATGTTGAACACAAGGATAGTGTCCGGCTCTGTAAAATAAGTTCCACATACCACCGTAGAGAGAATAATATCTGCACAAATCTAATCTGCTGACGTATTCTGCAGCGTGACGTCATGCCACAGCCAAGCCTTCATTTGAATCGTTTTACTGTCCCACCTCAGCGTGTTTAGTGAGGCGGTTTCCTTGGCACGTCCTGTCAAAGCAGAGATCGTGTCCCCTTATTTCGGGATTCTCATCAATACGGGCGTGGGTAACCCAACCGCGCCATCAATCACGGCGCTTGGGAGATAAGCGAGCTTTACTAGGCTGGTGGGGGCCCGCAGCTTCGGCCGCCCATATAAGGGGATAAGAATTCACCCTTTTAATCTACGCCTTCTTCCTCCTTTGCTTATCCATTTCCGCGTACTTGAGCTCCAGCGTCCAAGTCCGCACTTCCCACCTCAACCTTCTCCAATCATGTCCGGAGCGGGAGGTAGATAGATGGCCTCCACCGTCACGGAGGGGCACATCAAAAAGTTGAGGAAAGCCGGATACTTGTCTAACGACATCGCGCACCGGCTCCCAGATGAGGGGCAACTCATCCCCACCCCTAGGCCCCATGAGAGGGTCGTGTTTCTCCCCCATTTCCTCCGCGGACTGGGCTTTCCTCTTCACCCATTTGTCCGGGGGCTCATGTTATACTACGACCTAGATTTCCATGATCTGGCCCCGAACTTCATCCTCAACATCTCGGCGTTTATCGTCGTGTGTGAGGTCTTCCTCCGCATCCAGCCCCACTTTGGCTTATGGATGAAGACCTTTAGTGTCAAGTCAAGGTCGTGGGCGGCCGACAAGCGGAGTGTGGAGGCGCCATGGTGGGCAAGATGGCCAACGTCACATGGCTCGAGGGCTTCTTTGTGGAAACCATCAAAGGGTGGCAATCGGGTGGTTCTACATCACCGAGTCAGCGTGACCCTGATGAAGGAAATATGCCCTAGAGGCAATAATAAAGTTATTATTTATTTCCTTACATCATGATAAATGTTTATTATTCATGCTAGAATTGTATTAACCGGAAACATAATACATGTGTGAATATATAGACAAACAGAGTGTCACTAGTATGCCTCTACTTGACTAGCTCGTTAATCAAGATGGTTATGTTTCCTAACCATAGACATGAGTTGTCATTTGATTAACGGGATCACATCATTAGGAGAATGATCTGATTGACATGACCCATTCCGTTAGCCTAGCACTTGATCGCTTAGTATGTTGCTACTGCTTTCTTCATGACTTATACATGTTCCTATAACTATGAGATTATGCAACTCCCGTTTACGGAGGAACACTTTGGGTACTACCAAACGTCACAACGTAACTGGGTGATTATAAAGGAGTATTACAGGTGTCTCCAAAGGTACTTGTTGGGTTGGCGATTTCGAGATTAGGTTTTGTCACTCCGATTGTCGGAGAGGTATCTCTGGGCCTTCTCGGTAATACACATCACATAAGCCTTGCAAGCATTGCAACTAATGAGTTAGTTGTGAGATGATGTATTACGGAACGAGTAAAGAGACTTGCCGGTAACGAGATTGAACTAGGTATTGGATACCGACGATCGAATCTCGGGCAAGTAACATACCGATGACAAAAGGAACAACGTATGTTGTTATGCGGTCCGACCGATAAAGATCTTCGTAGAATATGTAGGAACCAATATGGGCATCCAGGTCCCGCTTATTGGTTATTGACCGGAGATGTGTCTCGGTCATGTCTACATTGTTCTCGAACCGTAGGGTCCGCACGCTTAAGGTTTCGATGACGGTTATATTATGAGTTTGTGTATTTTGATGTACCAAGGTTGTTCGAGTCCCGGATATGATCACGGACATGACGAGGAGTCTCGAAATGGTCGAGACATAAAGATTAATATATTGGACGGATATATTTGGACACCGGAAAGGTTCCGGAGAAGTTTGGAGCTCCGGGAGGTTACCGAAACCCCCCGGGAGGTATATGGGCCTTATTGGGCCCATATAGGAATAAGGGAGAAGGAACAAGGGAGGGGGGCGCGCCCCCCCAAGCCCAATCCGACTAGGGGAGGGGGCCGCCCCCTTTCTTTTCTCCTTCCCTCTTCCTATTCCTACTACTAGTACTTATTCCTAAATGCTAGTACTCCTTCCTTCCCTCCAAGTGAAATAAGGAAAAGAGAGGGAAACCTACTTGGAGTAGGTTTCTCCCATGGTGCGCCCCCTTGGTGGCCGGCCACCTCCTCCCTCCCTCCTTTATATACGGGGAGGGGGCACCTAGAACACACAAGTTGATCCTTGAGATCGTTCCTCAGCCGTGCAGCGGTGCCCCCTCCACCATATTCCACCTCGGTCATATCAGAGCGGTGCTTAGGCGAAGCCTGCGCCGGTGAAACATCAAGATCGTCCACCACGCCGTCAGGCCGACGGAACTCCCTCTCCCCGGAGCTTTGCTGGATCGGAGCCCGAGGAGCGTCATCGAGCTGAACGTGTGCCAAGAACTCGGAGGCGCCGGAGTAATGGCGCTGGGATCGGCTGGATCGTGAGGAGAACGTACGACTACTTCCTCTACGTCATCATCGACTCGGAGGTGCCGGAGTAACGGCGCTGGGAATAGTATACGGGGTTGCTTGAATCCTCGACATCGTGGTTCATCCGATGAGATCATCGAGGAGTATGTGGGAGCCAACATGGGTATCCAGATCCCGCTGTTGGTTATTGAACGGAGAGCCGTCTCGGTCATGTCTCAAGATGTCTCCCGAACCCGTAGGGTCTACACACTTAAGGTTCGGTGACGCTTAGGGTTGTATGAATATGAGTATGCAGCAAACCGAATGTTGTTCGAGTCCTGGATGAGATCCCGGACGTCACGAGGAGTTCCGGAATGGTCCGGAGGTAAAGAATTATATATAGGAAGTGCTGTTTCGGCCATCGGGAGAGTTTCGGGGGTCACCGGTATTGTACCGGGACCATCGGAAGGGTCCCGGGGGTCCACCGGGTGGGGCCACCTATCCCGGAGGGCCCCGTGGGCTGAAGTGGGGAGGGAACCAGCCCCTGGTGGGCTGGTGCGCCCCCCTTGGGCCCCCCTGCGCCTAGGGTTGGAAACCCTAGGTGGGGGCGCACCCCACTTGCCTTGGGTGGTACTCCACCCCCCCTGGCCGCCGCCCCCTTGGGAGATTGCATATCCAGGGCCGGGCGCCTGGGGCCTATATAAAGGAGGGCAAGGGGGAGGGCAGCCGCACCCTGTGTCTTGGCGCCACCCTCCCCTTGCTACACCTCGTCCTCCTCCCGCAGCAGCTTGGCGAAGCCCTGCCGGAGTTCTGCTGCATCCACCACCACGCCGTTGTGCTGCTGGATCATCATCAACCTCTCCTTCCCCTTGCTGGATCAAGAAGGAGGAGACGTCATCCGCTCCGTACGTGTGTTGAACGCGGAGGTGCTGTCCGTTCGGCACTTGGTCATCGGTGATTTGGATCACGGCGAGTACGACTCCATCATCACCGTTCTCTTGAACGCTTCCGCACGCGATCTACAAAGTGGTATGTAGATGCAATCTCTCTCCCATGACTCCTTGCTTAGATGAACTCATAGATGGATCTTGGTGAAACCGTAGGAAAAATTTTAATTTTCTGCAACGTTCCCCAACACGACCTGCCGAAGCTTCCCCCGAAGCTACCCCGCCATCTCAGCGGAGAAGCAGCGTGGCTTCCACCGAGCTGCTTCACCCGGAGCATGTCTTGACGGCTCCTGCCAGCTATCCCGTGGATGCTATCACGGAGTCTCAACATTGCCACATTATGGCGCGATGGATGAATTTGAAGGTCAAGGCGGCTGTTGGCTCTGTTTATCCTACTGGATCCGGAGCAACTTATCACTGCCGGCCGATTCCAAAAGGATATGCTAAGGTGATGGTGGATGAAATAACGGAGGGATTTGAGGACCTCCTGCTTGACCATCCTACCGCTGAAGGGGAGACTAGGCTGGGTTCTGCTCTGAAGACTCCATGCCTATGGCGGAAGGAGCTCATCAACCTTCCGAACTGGACACCTCCGCCTCCTCCTCCTCCTCCTCCGGCGAGTCAGGGCACTCCGCCTCCTCCACCGGCTCCTCCTCCGGCGAGTGATGATCAGGGCACGCGTGGCGGCACTCCGCCTCCTTCTTCGCCTGCGCCGGCTCTCCCGAGCAGCCAGTAGCCTCCTCCTTCTCCGCCTCGCCAGCAAGGGCGGAAGAGACCCGCCGCCGCCCCGGCTGCTCCGGCGCGTCGTACTCCTTCTCCCCTGCCTCGTAAGCAAGCACGAAAGAAGACAGACGCGGTAGCCGCTCCGTCTGCTCCGGCGTCTAGCAGCACAACCAGAGGCGGGAGGCAATACAGATACGGTCCACCTCTCAAGCCTCTAGAGAAGTTACCGTACGAGAGGTCCGAGGAGGAAAACGATACGATTGTGCGGACCCACGTGAAGGGGTTCTTTGAAGGGGTGAAAGCAAAGAGACATCCACCTCCGGAGGAGAAGGTAGATCCGGTGAAAGCAAAGCGCACTATCGATGCCCTGAGGAAACCACCAAAGTCTCCGCCGAGAACCAACTATGAGCGCATTACTGAACAGACATATCTCCAACCCCAGCGGTCGGGAACTACTGTCAGTGCTAAAAGGTTAAAAGAACGAGCAAAGGGGAAAAAAATTGCCCAACTCGGCGAACAAGCACAACAATCGTGCCCCCCGCTCAATGTGTCTAATGCTCTGGGGACGGTGGCCGGTTATGGCAATCTTGCTGATTACCTGCCTGACGATCAACTTCCTGATTTCTTGGAGGTGGACGAACACAGATACGAGTACGGTAAGCCTCTCGTCAAAGATGAAAAATCTCTGACAACAATGATGCGAAGATTCCATAATTGGTACATGGAAACCTGCTTTGTATCTGAATATTAAAGAGGAGCACGACCTCGTTGCAAGTGATCTGTTGACTGTTCCATTTGATGAGTTCTTCGCGTTCTTCAATCAAAAGGCCCTCGATAAACTAATGGTCTTTTGCTACTGTCTGTAAGTACTATTTCTGTCATTAAGTCTCTATATATAGCTCGGCTCTTTCATTTCATGTATTTATAATTAATTATCCTCAATATATTATGCAGACTGAAGATCGTTGAGTGCAAAAAACAAGAAATTTATGATATTGGGTTCATTAACACAAATATCAAAGATGAATTTCTGGTTAAAAAGGACGTCAAAGAGGCCGAGGACAACTTGCTACGATCGTTGATCAAAAATCAAAACAAAGATACCATACTCTTTCCTTACAACGGCAAGTGAGTGTTACTGTCGTGTGCATATTCGGTTTCCCTTATTACTCGAGCGAGGTTATAGTAATGTAATTGATGAGTTATGCATGCGTGCGCAGGTACCATTATGTTCTTCTGGAGATTAAGCTTGAGCGGGGACTAGTAACCGTCTTAGACTTGAGACAGAAAGATCCCAAAACCTATGCGGACATGACTGAATTGCTCAACAAATAAGTTCAATCGATCATTATCGCACCATATCGGCAACTTTTTGTTCATTTCCTGATATCTCAAATAATAATAATTATTTTCTTTGTCTTGCAGGGTTTGGAAACAGTTCACCGCAGAAGCTCCGGGACTGCCGAAGGAGCTGCGATATATGTACCCGAAAGTAAGTACTACTGGCTAGCTAGTTGCGCGCATCTCCCGTTGATTCTATAGCTATACTTTCATCAATGCCATTTATAATGCTTCATTATCAGTTTGATTGACCTCTGTTTCTCGTAAAGTGCTTGTGGCAGGAATAAGTTAATTATTTCTGTGTATACTACGTGTGAGATTTCATCCACAATGAGACTTTGAAAAACTAGCGAGTCTACTCTAAAAGACAATATGATGTGCGTAAGCAATAATATTCATAATTTCATTTTATTACACCATCATTTCTGTTGAGTTTCATTCATATATATATGTATTAATTAACCCCCTTCTTCAAATTAGACGTGGCAGATGCGGAATGAACTCCTAGAACCAGATCGCATGAAAGCAATTCAAGAGGAATTGGCGGGATTCTTTCTTGACCACGTCATCAATAAATCCGGAGAATACCATGTGCAAAATGATTTCAATTGCTAGGGGATTGTAATTAAGAGATCTTATACGTATTGTACATGTATGTAGCCAGTAGCGTCGGATACATGATATACAAAAACTTGTTGTTCGACCTCGGAGAAGGGGAGGTCGATCGATCACTTCTCACGGTATGCATGACGAACTTCTGTACTCAATGGTTCTCTCGATCACTTATGTATATATAGTACGTAGCGTCGACCAAGCACGGACATAAGAGAGGACACTTCTCTCTATTAATTAGCTAGCTAACACAATATATGAAAAACCTAAATTAACCCCCAAAACCCCCAACCCCCCCCCCCTTTAAAAAAAACAAAAAACCTAGCCACTGGAATGCTGACGCGTGGATGCCTTTTGGTCCCGTTGATACCACCAACTGGGACCAAAGGACCCCTGACTGGGCTCGGCGCATAGGGCCACGTGGTGGCACATTGGTCCCGGTTCGTGTTTGAACCAGGACTAATGGGTGGAGGTATTAGTAACGACCCATTAGTCGGTTCATGAACCAGGACTATTCATGAACCAGGACTAAAGGCCCTTACGAACCGGGACTATTAGGTGTTTTCCTACTAGTGTAGAAAGATCCATCATAGACTTATGCAGCAGCAGCAGCACCTTGTTACCTGACAAGATGGTGATCGCGGACTTGGGCTGCTCCTCTGGCCCAAACGCGCTGGCTCTGGTATCGGTCGCTGTCGAGGCGATCCATGGTTACTGTCTTCAGTTGCAGCAGCCACCACCGGAACTGTGTGTGTTCCTCAACGACCTGCCTGACAATGACTTCAACACGGTGGTGAAGAGCCTTGTCACGCTCCGTCGAATCAACGACCCTGTGGTCCTGACGGGTGTCGCACCAGGGTCGTTTTACGAGAGACTCTTCACTAGTAGCTCCGTGCATCTTATGTGCTCGTCCAGTAGCCTACACTGGCTCTCAAAGGTATGAGTGTGACACTGCTTGATGGATCGATCCATTGCATTAACTTGCCAATTTTCTAATCAAAACCTTTATCTTCACAGGCTCCTGAAGTTCTAACAAGGAACCAGATCCCGGCTTACTACATCAATGAGCATGCTAGGCGTGAAAAGCTCCCTATGGTCCTTGAAGCCTATGCACAACAGTTCAGGAAGGATTTCAGACATTTTCTGGAACTGAGAGCCAAAGAATTAGTCACAGGAGGGCAGATGGTGGTTTCCATTATAGGAAGGCATTCTGATGGCATCGCCCCCTTTCACATCTAGGACATTCTTGCTCAGGTTCTAAGTATTATGGCCTCAGCCCTCAGAGGTACATTTTCTTAGTTTTTCTAGCATAGAGTTTTATCGTTTACCTGCGAAGGCATGAGTAATTGATCTTTCACGGTGATCGACAGGGTGTAATCGACAAGGCGAAGTTTGATTCTTTCTACGTGCCAGTCTATGGGCCTTCAAAGGAAGATTTAAGGGAGATCATCCAAGAAGAGGGTTCCTTTTCCATCAAGGAGTTTCTGGTACATAACTTTTTAAGTGACCTAGACAGTGCACTCGTCAACCCAAGCTGGATCGCAAACCAGATAAGAGCCGTGTACGAACAGATAGTCGTGCAACATTTTGGGGATGTCATGGACGAATTTGTGAGGATCGCGGAGCGGCGCTGGAGCCTGGACGCAAGCTTGCTGCAGGAAGAGCTTGGTGGATTAGCTATGCTGACTCTGTCGGTCGCCAAGGCACCATCAATTGATGACCATGGCTGGTGGTGTGACTGGTTTGCATTTTCCAAAGGTACGCCACATTTGAATGAGACTGAGCCGTTGAATTCTTCAAGGCAACGATGTCAACAGTTTCCTTGGTCTTGTTACTCAGGATGGTGAGTTGGTGGCCGGTTTACAAGGCAACAACATGTTCACACTTCATTAATCAATTTACATATTGGAGTGGGCTTTCTTGTGTCATACTATGTGATTGCTTCTCTTCTATGTTTATGAACTTCTATGTTTATAAACTTTATATATCTGTATTATTCTGTCATTCGAATAGACTATTTTATATATTGTAAAAATGTGTGACTTATTTGTCCAAGTACATGTTCACGCTACAACCTTATTCTAACTCTCAGTTATTGCTCCAGCTCGTTTTTTCATCGTCATAACTCGAAGTGTTCTTTACACATTTGACCTTAATTCAGGCCCGTGGCTCTCACTGTATTCTTATTTTTGTCCTTAATCATGCTCCTGACTGTTCCATCAGCCCAACTACTATGGTACAGTTCTGCATAGTGATCAGGGTCAGCGCACTGTTTGGGTGATGCTCGCAAGGTGCTCGAACAGATGCCAGCCAGAGAGTAAAAACCTGAAGATGCTCTTCAGGTAGTCGAAAGCTTTCGCCATGGCCGATGAGAGAAGAGGTGGTGCCAGACTGGGTAGTGGCTGGCGTACCAAGCTGGGAGGATGAGAGAACCAAAGGAGGGGGAGGAAGTGGGTATGCACCTGTGTTTGATACAAGAGTTTTGCAGATTGAGTTTGATACTGAAGTTTTTCTGAGTACTATTACGCAACCCTTCTTTTCATATGATAATTCTGGAAGTATCACAAAGACTTCTACGCTTTTGTCATGCTATTTTGCCATTGATGTTTCCTTGATGTGCATTAATATGCATAAAAGGGTGTATGCTAGTTCATTATTTGTCTGCTGATGCATTAGTTGTGCAGCTGCTTGTGTCCAGTGTCAGTGGCAATTCGAGCACTGTAACTCAATAAAAAAATGTGGTAAATTTTACAGAGATAGGATTTGCCCTTTCCTTCATGTGGTAATTTTGTAAGTATGAAGAAACTTGTTAGTTTTGTCATGATATCCTTCCAATTTATTTTCTTTCTGAAGCATCATTATCCGAAGATTGTATTCTAATTTATTATTCGGCTGCTTGATCAGCCTGCATTAACTGTGTGCCTGTTCCTATTGGCGATTTCAAGAATTTGTTAGCTGCATAAGTGCACAGTCAATATAGATAAATAAATTTACACCGTACAAAACAAAAAAGGGTGTGCATGTGCTGCTCTAAAATGTTTTCTCTGTTTGCTTTTTTCCATTGGATACCATGTTGGTCTGCTATTCTGAAACAACTGATGCCCTGCTAGTGTCAGACAGGTAGCTAGTATTGTATTCTGATCTGGATTTGACCAACCTTCCAGTGTTTCTGTTGGCTGGCCAACCTTTTAACTAGATTAAAATAACAAAGCACGCTGACTTGCTACTGCCCCATGAAGTAGCCACAGGCCTAGAAAACAGATGCTAGTTGAGCATAGAAAAATTAAGTATTAAATGTCTGGTACCTTGCCTCCCTAATCTGCTTGCTGCAGATTCAAGATCAGGAGTTCAGCCTAGATTGCTTCAAGCAAAGCCATGGCCTCCAAACAGATGCTGCATACGAATCAAGGACAAGAGGAAACAAGCTATGATCGCAACTCCAGTGCTCAGGTGTCTTCTCTTGTTTCAGTTAGTTCTCTTATATGTCTTTGACACTTGGATTATCGATCGGAAGTGTTTCATACCTAGCTTATATTATTGATTGATCAACAAGAAATGAGGAAGTTAAGGACACCAATCACACCATTGAGCCAAGAGATAGGCTAGATTTTTCTGACGAACTACAACTTGACTGCAGAGTGTTGAACAGAACAAGATGAGACCCGTGATAGAAGCAGCCATCCTTGACTTATGCAGCAGCAGCACCACCACCACCACCACCATGTTGCCAACGAAGATGGTGGTCGCCGATCTGGGTTGCTCCTCTGGCCCAAACGCTCTAACACTGGTGTCAACAGCTGTCCAGGCTATACACAATCATTGCCTTTGTGCGGAGCAGAAACGTCTTGCCCTTCGAGGGGGACGTGGTACGTGTTATATAGGGGATTGCGAGTCCCTGATACGCGTACAAGTTGTTGAAGATACATGACTTGAGGGAGAAGGCGTATACGAGATAAGAAGTCTAGTTACAGCTGAATACAGGATTTAAACCAACCATGCGGCTATCTATCTCATCTATCTCCTAGTACATATCTCGTTTGACACCCTCCCTTAATCACAACTTCATCAAGTTGAGATTATGCTTGAAGTCTTCGAAACTCCTTATAGGCAAAGCTTTTGTAAACCCATCTGCCACTTGATCCCGTGAATGAATGAAACGAATGTCCAAGAGTTTATTAGCAACTCTATCTCTGACAAAATGAAAATCTATTTCAATGTGTTTTGTTATGGCATGAAATATTGGGTTTGCAGACAGATAGGTGGCACCAAGGTTATCACACCATAAGCATGGAGCTTGAGAGCTTTTCACACCTAACTCCTTCAAGATAGACTGTACCCATATGATTTCTGGTGTTGCATTGGCCAAAGCCTTGTATTCTGCTTCAGTGCTGGACTTGGAAACTGTGACTTGTTTTCTGGCACACCATGATATAAGATTGGGTCCAAAAAATACTGCAAAGTCACCAGTTGAACGTTTGTCATCCAAACATCCTGCCCAATTTGAATCAGAAAAGGCACTGACAAGAGTAGCGGGTGACTTGCTGAAATTTAGACCAACATTCAAAGTATACTTGACATATCTGACAATGCGCTTGGCTGCAGTCAAGTGAACTGTAGTGGGTGCATGTAGGAACTGACATACTTTGTTGACAGCAAAAGAAATGTCTGGCTTGGTCAATGTTAAGTATTGAAGTGCACCTACAAGACTTACGTATTTTGTACTATCCTCTGAACTCAAAAGTGTTCCTACATAAGAGACAATTTTCTGTACTAGAGAGAGGAGCAGGTGTGGGCTTACAACCTTGCAAGCCTACCTTCCTTACCAAATCTGTTGCATATTTTTCTTGAGAGAGATGTAGCCCATCCTTGTGCTGCTTCACCTCAATTCCTAGGAAGTAATGTAGTTCCCCTAGATCCTTGAGAGCGAATTCAGCACCTAAATCCTTTAGGAGTCCTGATATTGCCTCATCAGATGAGCTTGTGATGATAATATCATCAACATATATAAGAACAAACATGGAGGTGTGGAACTTGTTATAAATGAACAAGGAGGTGTCATATTTGGAAGGAACAAAGCCAAGTGTACGCATCTTTTTCCGAGACAGGAATACCAATGCCCTTGGAGCTTGTTTCAGTCCATATAATGCTTTATCCAAGTTGCACACATAAGAAGGTATATGTTTGCTTTCAAACCCAGGAGGTTGTTTTATGTACACTTCCTCTTCCAAAACACCATGGAGAAACGCGTTCTGTACTTCTAGTTGTCGAAGGCTCCGTCCCCTGTAAAAAGCAATAGACAATACGAGACGAATGGTAGCAGCTTTTACAACTGGATTAAAAGTATCCTCGTAGTCTATGCCATACCGTTGTTTGAAGCCTTTTGCAACTAGTCTAGCCTTATAATGATCAATGGTTCTGTCAGACTTTCTCTTAATTCTGAATACCCACTTGAAGTCAATGAGGTTTTTACCTTGCTTTGGAGGAACCAAGTGACATGTCTTGTTTTTCTCAAGAGCCTTATATTCTTATAGCATTGCCTTTTTCCACTTTTCATCACCGAGAGCCTCTTCAATTGTGTTGGGCTCACCTGGTTCACTTGTGGAACAAACTAGACCATATTTGGTTATGTGTTTGTAATTTTTTGGTTGAATCACACCTTGTTGTAGTCTTGTGCGGCGCTCTGGGGATCCAGCGGAATCAGCAGCCACAGAAGATCCCGCAGGGGCCAGATCAGCAGCGGGGCCCGAGGAAGATCTGCCCGCCACTGTCGGTTCCTGGTGCACAGGATTTTCTGTGGCAACGGCTCGAGGCAATGGTGAGGAAGGTGCCGCAGACGATCCGGAGCTGTCGATGGGCTCATCATGAGCTCGTGATTGCGCGGGCCCGTCTGAGTCAGGAGCTGGCCTCACATCCGCCTGACGCGTGAGGACGTGCCTCTTGTAACAGACAGGCTGGTCCACGAAGCGCGCGCGGTCCGGGCCACCGTCGAACTGCCGCGTGGCAGCAGGAGACTGGCGCGGGCTGGAGGGCGCGTCTCGCCCTGTCAGGAGGGGCCACGCGTCATGCGGCGGGCTGCTGGGGCCCATGCGATCGACCGCGCCTTGTGCGTCTGGCCCGTCTGGCGTAGGCGTGTGGCTGGCGGCTGGCACGGATCCTAGAGGCGATTGCCTGGGCGTCTGCAGCTCCGATCCCGAGGGAGATATGCTACCCACGCCATGACACATGCGATGAAGCCCATCTGGATGGATGTCTTCACCGTTTGAGTTGATTTCTTCGCCGTTTTCTTCTCTGTTTCCGAAGTTTGGTGCTCCTGTAACATCATTAGATGACTCATGCGCAAGAGGGTTAGCCAACATATGATCAGGACAATTATCAACGCCCCCTTGATCATAACCGGAGAGATTTGGAGAAAGCAAAAGAATTTCTTTTGAAGTAGAGCACCGGCATTTGGGTGAAGATCTGAAAAGGGGAACTTGGTCTCATCAAAGACCACATCACGTGATATATAGACTCGACCAGTGGAGATGTCAAGGCATTTCACACCTTTGTGTTGGGCACTGTACCCAAGAAAAGCACATTGGGTTGACCGAAACATTAGCTTGCGCTTGTTGTATGGGAGTAGGTTAGTCCAGCACGCACAGCCAAACAGACGAAGAGTGGAATAGTCAGGTTTGACATGAAGAAGGCGTTCTACTGGAGTTTTGTTATTTATAACACGACTAGGGAGCATGTTGATAATATGAACAACAGTAAGAAACGGTTCGTCCCAAAACTTTAAGGGCATGGACGCGTGAGCTAGGAGAGCAAGGCCAACCTCAACAATGTGACGGTGTTTGCGTTCAGCTGAGCTGTTTTGTTGGTGAGCATGGGGGCATGACACATGGTGTGAGATGCCAAGGGTTTGGAGGAAGGAGTTCAACTTCTAGTATTCCCCTTCCCAGTCAGACTGAACAACTATGATTTTGGAATCAAATTTACGCTCAACAAGTGCTTGAAAGTTTTTGAACACTTGGAAAACGTCAGATCTTTTCTTAAGAAGATAGATCCATGAAAACTTGTTGTAGTCATCAATAAAGCTTACGTAGTAAGTGTGCCTAACAAAAGAGCTAGGGGCCGGTCCCCAAACATCGGAAAAAATCAATTGCAATGGTTGAGTAGACACACTAGTAGAAATTGTATAGGGGAGCTGATGACTTTTAGCTTGCTGACAAGAATCACAAATAGTTTCAACATTGCGCTCACCAACATACGGGAGCTTATTTTTCCTAAGAAGTTTTTCAACTAAAGCAAAAGAAGCATGTCCTAAACAATCGTGCCATCGTGTTGATGAGAGTTTGACAACACCAAAAGCTTGTTTATTGAATATTGTGCGCTCCGGAATCAACGGGTAAAGCCCTCGAACACATCTACCATAATAGAAGATTCTCTTCGTGGCCTGATCCTTAATCAAAAAGAAATATGGATGAAATTCAAGAAAAACGTGATTATCAAGAGCAATTCTATGAACAGAAAGAAGGCTTTGTTGGCACTAGGGACATGCAAGATTTTCTTAAGATGAATTTTTCTTAGGGGGGTAAGAAAAAATGAGTGACCAATGTGGTTTATCCTCATACCTTCACCACTAGCTGTGTGGATTTGATCCTTGCCGCGATATTTTTCCTTCATGGTCACCTTTTCAAGTTCATTGGTGATGTGGTTGGTGGCGCCACTGTCGACGTACCAGTTGGTGTCGATCCTGTAGGAGCCATCCGCAGCAGCAACAAGTTTGTCCTCGTCTTGGGAGGAGTCGTCGTCGCCGTAGCGGTACCAGCAGTCTTTGGCCGTATGCCCTGGCTTGCCATAGATTTGGCAGCGAGGTGCATCCGGTCGTGACCGGGTAGAGCCACCGCGACGGCCCCTGTTGTTGCCAGAAGAGGGTCGTCCGCCGCCGCGAGTGCTGTTGCCGTGTCCCCCGCCCGAGGTCTTTCCCCTGGTGCGAGGTGAGCCACGCTGATGAGAGGAGCCTCCGCCGCCGCGCCCACGGAAGGTTGCGTTGGCCGACGACTTAAAGCCACCTGAAGACTGGAAGAGCGCCACGCGCTGGTCGAAGTTGCTCATCATGGAGAAGAGCTCGTCGAGGGAGACCAGCGTGGTGCGGGCGTCGAGGGCAGACACCAGGGGGTGGTAATCCATGTCCAACCCATGGAGGATGTAGGAGATAAGATCGTCGTCCTGCAGAGGCTTGCCGGCCGCGGCGAGTTCGTCTGCGAGGCCGCGCATGTGGGCGAAGTAGGTGGCGATGGATTGGTTCCCCTTCTGCGCGTTGATGAGGGCCGTACGGATGTTGTTCACCCGGCTGAGGGACTGTGACGAGAACATGCTGGCTAGAGCATCCCAGAGCACGGGAGACGTGGTGATCGCGGTCACCTGCATGAGGACCTCCTTGGACAGATTGTTGAGCAGGTAACCAAGAACCTGCTGGTCCTCCCGTACCCAGATTGGGTGGAGAGGGTTGGGCGTCGATGACTCCTTCCCGTCTTTGTCCTTGCTGACGAGGAGTCAGGCCGGCTCCTGTGTGGTTCCGTCGGCATAGCCGAAGACACCGCGCCCCGCAGCTACGACACGATCTGGACGCGCCACAGAACATAGTTCGTGCGGGTAAGCTTCTCGGTGTCCTGTTGGTTGAGGTTTGGGTGGGAGGAGCTGAAGGAAGACATGGATAGGGCACTAATGGCGATGAGCGAGGCTAGATGAGATTGGAAGAGGAGGCTCTGTATACCATGTGCAGAGCAGAAACGTCTTACCCTTCGAGCGGGACGTGGTACGTGTTATATAGGGGATTGCGAGTCACTGATACGTGCACAAGTTGTTGGAGATACATGACTTGAGGGAGAAGACTTATAGGAGATAAGAAGTCTAGTTACAATTGAATACAGGATTTATACCAACCATGCGGCTATCTATCTCATCTATCTCCTAGTACATATCTCGTTTGACAGCCTTCAGTTCGTACAGTCACCATCAGAAGTGTGTGCTCCTCAACGACCTCCCCACAACGACTTCAACACGGTGATGAGGAGCCTGATCATGCTCCATCGAGGAAATGACCCTGTTGTCGTGAGCGGTGTCGCACCAGGGTCATTTTACGAGAGGCTCTTCACTAGTGCCTCCTTGCATCTTGTCTGCTCATCCAACAGCCTGCATTGGCTCTCAAAGGGTGTAAGTTTGATGCTGCTCGATGGGTTGATTTGTTCCATTACTTTTGGATTCATAAGCAAAACCTTATCTTTGCAGGCTCCTGAAGTGCTTACTAGTAACAAGATCTCGGCGTATGACATATATGAGCATGCTAGGCTTCAAAAGCTCCCTATCGTCTTTGAGGCTTATGCACAACAGTTCAGGAAAGATTTCACACTTTTCCTCAAGCTAAGAGCCAAAGAATTGGTTCCAGGAGGTCGGATGGTTATTTCTCTTCCAGGGAGGCGTTCCAATGAACTTGCTTCCGAATTTTATCACCTCTGGGAAACCTTGGCTCAGATTTTACGTGTCATGGCCATAGAGGTACGCGACCTTACTTTTCTAACATAGCATTATGTGATTTTCTAACCAACACATGGCTATTTGATATCTGTGGTCTTTTGGCATCATCGGTAGGGTGTGATCGACAAAGCGAAGTTCAATTCTTTCTATATGCCAATGCATGGACCTTTCGATGAAGAGCTGAGGGTGATCATCCAAGAAGAAGGTTCGTTTTCGATCAGTGAGATGCGGGTGCACGACCCCCGAAGCGGTGTGGACAATGCACTCATGGTCCCAAGTATGTTCGCAAGTATGATGGGAGCTGTATTTGAGCCGATAATTGTCCAACATTTTGGGGATGTCATGGATGAATTCATGGCGTGCATGGAGCAGCGATGGAGCCAGCCGGGCAGCTTGAAGGAAGAAGTTGCCGGAAACCCGCTAGTTATGCTGGTTGTATCAATCACGAAGGCATGACCAGGTAACTGCTTTTTATACTTGCTTGCCTTGTTTTAAAGGTACACTACACACCTTGTGACCTTGCCTCCTTTGATCTTTATGGTTAGTATCTAGTAGAACAGTGACCTGTTAGGCCCCTGTTAAGAGATTATAGTGTGTCTTGAGATTTTAAAAGGCGACGAACAATACATAGCACTTCATTATTATGGGTTTTTATCAGTTTTGCCATCGGCTGTCTAACGCTATTCAGTTTTGCCATTAAATGTTTTCACTAATCAAAAATGCCACTGTTCCGTTAGACACAAACTCAGAAATGCCATTTTTCATCATTACCGTCTGGTCAATGCATGTTGACTGGAGGTAGATGATGAAACTACCCCTATCCCATTTGTAAGGGGCGCATGAGAAACCTTGTGACCTTGTCTCCTTTGATCTTTATGGTTAGTATCTAGTAGAACAGTGACCTGTTAGGCCCTTGTTAAGAGATTATAGTGTGTCTTGAGATTTTAAAAGGCGACGAACAATACATAGCACTTCATTATTATGGGTTTTTATCAGTTTTGCCATCGGCTGTCTAACGCTATTCAGTTTTGCCATTAAATGTTTTCACTAATCAAAAATGCCACTGTTCCGTTAGACACAAACTCAGAAATGCCATTTTTCATCATTACCGTCTGGTCAATGCATGTTGACTGGAGGTAGATGACGAAACTACCCTATCCCATTTGTAAGGGGCGCATGAGAAAAAGATAATTAAATTTGGGAGGATGGGGGATCGAACCGGAGACCACAGGCTGCACAGCACGCGAGCTAACCAACTGACCCTGGGAAGCACTTAGTTTTGTTAGGAGATATACGTTTCATATGCAGATATCCAAACCTAACTAAACAGAACCCTTATCTTATCTTTTACCGATCTGTTCCTGGCAGTTTCCCCAGCCGGATCGGAACCAAATATCCCCAGCCACCGCCGCCGCCTGCCAAACTCCTCACCTGGCACCGCCGGTCGCCGGGCTGCCCGCCCAGCTCCGGCGCGCCCCCACTCGCCGCAGCCGCGGTGCCTCCCGCCAAGTGCCTCCACCCACCGCAACTTCGGCTCTTCCTCCCGACGGGCACCGCCACCGGAGGCAGGCAGCTCTGGCGCTTCTCCCGCCATACTCCGCAGCTCCTCCCGAGTCTTGAAGGGCAGTTGTTCCACGGCAATGGTGACGAACAGCACGACCGAATCAGAGGGTTGCCTCGGCCACAGGACGCCCCAGCATGACATAGGCTCTGAAATTCCTGCATTGTGAGTGTACTAATTCTCGATTAATGCGTGTGTGGTTCAATATAACTTGTAGAGGTCGAAATTTGTATGTATAATATGTAGTAGCTGACTTTGCCTTACTGATAATCGCGTGCAATTTGGTCTTGTGTTCCTGATGGTCAGGATGGATGCGGATACTGCTTGTATGCTGACAGTTAGGATGGAAACAAGCTGTGAGAATAGCGATGGTCTCAAGCGATATATTGGCGGCTTTGATTTTCATCTATTCGTAGAACCTAGTATCACACACAAAACATTGCTGCACAAACTGTGTGATACCTATCCATGGGGGTGGCGTGATTACGTTGAGTTGAAGTACTATGACAGGGAGCAGAATAAATGGGTTGTTGTTGTATGTGATGATGATGCAGCTTTGACATTTGGAAAACATCAAGATTCAAAGAAAATATCTATGCAAATTGAGGTTCTTCAAAAATCCCAAACTCCTAGCACACCTAGCCATAATCCACCTACACAACCTTGTTACAGTGAGAGTCAACATCTGAGTCGAGGCAGTTGATGTTGATACAGATCAACATACTGAGTCAGGCAGTCTAATAGTGTTGACGATGCTAATAGAGACATAATCGATGATGCTATACCTGATGATGCTATTCTCTCGGATAATGATGATGAGCGGCAGTATCCAGACTTAGTCAAGAAGTCTACCAAAGAAGATGATTTGGCGAGATATGGAAGAGGAAGATAATCCTCCGACATATGAATCCAATCGACCTTTGAAGAGGAAGAAGAGAATAGAGACATGGGTTTAGTTGATGAAGAGGAGGAGGAGGAGGAGGACAGACCTGTTGTAGTATATAACAAGGAGAATCCATTATTCTGAAGGCTCGGTATTCCCTCTTTGTTGGACTGCAAGAATGCACTTTCTCGTTTGCAATTAAGCGTGAATTTGACTATATGATCGAAAAGAGTGATTCTAAGAGGCTGAGAGCAAGTTGTGCATATAAGAGGTGTAAGTGGAGAATTCATGGCTCTTATATGAGGAATAGCACAATATTTCAGGTATAACTTGCTAACATCTAATTGATTTGTTTATTGTACCCTTTATTTTGTGGAACTGGTAACTATACAAATGTGGCAAGTTTAACATACTAGCAACATACTAACTGATTTTGTTGTTTCCTACAGATCAAGGTGTGTCCTTTCTCTCATACATGCCCAACTAAGCTGAGAAGTGAGAAGTTCAAGCCGGCAAAGAGCAGGTGGGTTGCTGATGTTGTGCTGGAGTGGGTGAGAAAGAACCCAGATATTGGCCCTACTGCTCTTCAAGAGAAGATCCATGAGAAGTACCACTTCACGGTGCCATACACGCGTGTATCTCGTGGTAAGGACAAAGCAATGGATATGATTAGTGGAAAATGGGAAGATAGCTTCCATCGTCTCTACAGTTTCAAGGCTGAGGTGGAGAAGTGTTCTCCTGGTAGTGTAGTGGAAATAGACAAAGAAACTGTGCAGTACAAGATCAAAGGAAAGGTGAGGGAGAAGGAATGCTTTAGGAGGGTGTTTGTTTCATTCAAGGCATGTTGGCAAGGCTTTTTAAATGGATGTCGACCATACTTGGCCGTAGAATCAACTGCACTAAATGGGAGATTCAAAGGGCAACTAGCTTCTGCTTGTGCCATTGATGGCCGTAATTGGCTTTACCCTGTTGCATATGGGGTGCTAGAGACAGAATCATCTGAAAGTTGGGCTTGGTTTCTTCAAAATCTGCGTGGGCTTATTGGGCATCCTGAAGGACTAGTCATACCTCGACGCTTGCAAAGGTTTAGAGACAGCGATAGAACAAGTGTGGCCTGGAGTGGAGCATAGGGAGTGTATGAGGCATCTTGCTGCAAATTTTCGAAAAAAATACAAGGGCAAGGTCTATGATGATAATCTTTGGGCTCCAAGCTTAACTTTCAGCTCTAGAAAGCACAACTGGCATATGAAACAGATCCTTGCTAAGAAGAGTGTCCAATAATATATGGCTGAACACCACACAAAGATATGGTATAGAAGCAAGTTTAATGAAATATGCAAGGTTGACTACGTCAATAACAACCTTGCAGAGTCATTTAATAGCAAAGTCAGAAAAGTTAAGTCTCTTCTTATTGTCGACATGTTGGACAAGATTAGGCAGATGATAATGGAGAAGTTTGATCTGCGGATGAGGATAGCATTAGAAAAATGGCTTGGCCATCTCATAATACCAAGTGTGATAAAGGCACTGCATGCCAAATCCAGAGGTAAATATCTTGTACTCTCTCAATTGATTAATTTCATAACAACTCAATTCAATAATTAATGTTTTGTGTTCTTTTCAGGGCTGATGATGGCGGTAATTAGGCGTAGTGATGTTGAGGCAGAAATTACTGCAGTGGACAAAGAGAATAGGGAATGGAGGTACCTGTTGACATCGCATAAAGGAAACATGTAGCTGCAGGCAATGGCAGGTCAAGGGTTTGCCATGTATCCATGCCCTGTACTTTATTACTTCACTACGAGGTCGATGTCAGAAATTGAACCATATGTACATGAGTTCTACTCCGTTGCAAAATTTAAGGCTGCGTATGCGGACAACATACCTGCAATGGTAGGCAAGCAACAATGGGACATTGTTGACTCTGGCTTCAAACTACATGCTCTAGTGTTGAGCAGGCCAAAAGGCCGACCAAGGAAGACTAGAATTAGATCTAGTGCTGAAGGTGCTGGCGTGGGCGCTAGGAAAAGGAAGTGCAAGCGATGCGGAGGCTTCGGGCACATTGCCAGATTGTGCACAAATCCAGTTGACCCAGCATTTGGAGAAGATGAGGCTGACCTCCAAGCTAGGGAAGCCCCTTTTGTGGCAGGAGAAGGCGACCCTGAACTATCAATGGTTGCAAGTTCTGCTAGGTAACATCAAAAGAACATGTGCTTTTCTATATGTATTTTCAACATCTATTTTCATTCTTTTTTGCAACATGACTAACTTCTGTACAGCTCAAAGAAAAGTGTGAAGAAAACAAGTGTGAAGAACACTAGGAAAAGGAAGGACATGCAAAATGAAGTTTGTACCACAACCGATGGACCTGCAAGTGGATTTGTTTCGTCTCCCATGCATATTCGAATTGCAAATGCGGAACTACCAGACAGTCCTGCTAAAAACACAAGAAGCAAAAAGAAGCTACATATGTGAAGTTTGTGTGATCGTGACCTTTTGCTTGTGAACCTGGACATGTTTACTTTCAACCTTATGCATGTTTGAGAATTTGGACCTTTATATTTCGACCAAGTGGATGTTATTGAACCTTATTTATGTTTGTGAACCTGATTTGTGTGTGCTGAAAAAACAACAAGTTGATATTTCGAACCTTATTTATGTCTGTGAACCACTTTGTGTTTGTGTCGTTTTCAGAAAAATGGGCAGCAACCATGCTAAAATTTTCAGAGAAATTTAGAATACCATGTGATCGTGCTGTCATGTGTTGTTTCTGTCAATTAGTATGTGACCGTCAAAAAATTTGGGCGTGGCGGTCTGCCTCATTTGTTTATGTCTACTAGTACCAGACAGATTCTTCCAGCCGGCCAGCCGCTCATGCAGATGTGTTGTCCATACTAACTTTCAAACCCAAGTTCAATTAGCTAGGAACAAGAAAATATACGAGACGTTACTGTGTTGGAATATTATTGCATATGATCATATAAGGCATATATCTGCTTCTACATCAGAACACCTCCTTAGCTTAGTTGGTTGGCTAAATGCGCTTCTGTACCGTGTGGTCTTGGGTTTGAATCCCCAGCCTCCCAAGTTTTGTTCTCTTTTCTCATGCCCCTTACAAATGGGATAGGGGTAGTTTCGTCATCTAACTTCAGTCAACGTGTATTGACCAAACGGTAACGGTGAAAAATGGTCTTTTTGAGCTTGATCTAACAGAACAGTGGCATTTTTGAGTAGTGAAAATGTTTAGTGGCAAAACTGAGTAGTGTTACACAGCCGGTGGCAAAACTGATAAAAACCCCATTATTTAACACATCCTTGAGTGTTGTGAAAGTTTTCATACCTATATATGACTGCTCAAGATTGTAACCTTGCTCTCTCTCTTTTTCCTTTTTATTTGACAAAATGGTCTCGATGTGTTATTTGTTTCTGAAGATTAAATTTGCTCACGTGATTATGAACCAAACACGGAAAAAAAACTTACAAGAGACTGCAGGGAGGATATAAGAGCAGAAACAAGACTAAAACACTGCTCGAGACTGTAACACTTATTCTGATTTATATCTCCCTTTTCTTTCAGAAAGATGACGGGTTTTTGTTTTTCGTGTAACTCAGTTATATTACAATTTTAGTCATGGCGACAGTTGACAGTATTGTAATACTTACTGTGTGATCCGTTCCATAACAATGTGTGCCCTCCAATTTACTGCTCTTGGTCTTATTCAGTGAAAGATCTTACTCAGCTGACGGGTTCGTGTTAATGACTTAATGCTAACAATGTACCAGAAATTCCAGTAAAACAGAGAATGTACTGGAAGTTCAGTTAACATTCTGTTTCTATATATGCTCAGTAGTAAGAGCCAACAAAATTTAACCATGCCACTAGTGGCCGAATCATTGAGAAATGTGTGTCTGTTCTCCGAGCATACATGATGTCCTGCTGACTATAAAGTCACTGAAGGTAAAGTAGGATGGCATGGCGCATTGTGCTTGTTTGATTGGTCGTTTTAAATGGATTATGCGGCACTGCATTTATTTATCTGAAGCAAGAATCAAGAGGCGTAAAATCTATGACCTTCGAGCATTTCAAATCTCGTCGTTGTTGAGGCACATACCTTATAATCGTGGACATGTCTGCATTAAGGATCCACGGTGTAGATATTACTCCCTCTCTTCTGGTTTAAAGGGCTCAACTACAAAATATCTTCATGTTTGAGAGTGGATGCACCTTCGTTCTCTTTTCTTGCTAGTTCATCTATGATATGTTGCTATTAAGTACTCCCTCTGTCCTGGTGCATAGGGCATCTAAGGAGGTGCATCGCAACACAAGTGCATGGAGATCGGATGGAGGATATTACACCATAAATCAATGGCAATAATGACTTCTTGCCCACTTGGAAAATTGGGAGGAGCCAATCACTACGTTGGTTTCCCATGTCATTAATTACTAAAGAGCAACATGCAAATCTTATTTAATGTGTTAGTCAATATAAATAGCAGCATGCATAAGAAAAATTAATGATCTCTTTCCACACATGGTGACTTATATATTTGGAATACTAGTTTTTTATTAGACGCTCTATGCACCTGAACGAAGGGAGTACTAATTTTCAGTTGAGAAAAGAACAAGTCAAACTACCTTGATGTAATTTACAGGGTTTGCTAATTCTCATCTAGATAAGAATTAACTATGTCTCATCTAACTCCTATATCTTTTGATTAATAAAATAAAATAAAAAGAAGACAAAAACAACATGAATCTTCATGTAAAATCAAATGGTGTAGGAGTTATAAGAGAATTAGAGGCACCCATAATTTATCTCATCATTGTTATGATTGGAAAAATATTTTATAATGGTTTCTCATGTTGTGATGTGACCTATCTTGTTAAAAGTTTTGCCTTTGATTATTAAAATTTTAATCATCCCTTGTAGCTCAAAATTAGCTCAAAATTAGCTCAAGATCACTAGAAGTTGAGCACGAGATACTTTCTACAGCTCAACCTTGAGCTTCATTCAGAAGTTCAGTATAAATTGAGTTGAGCCTGTTTCAACTCGCTCAAACTCAACTCTACCTATGAATGCCTGTAGATGTAATGATTTTTGCTCTCCTTGAAGAAGAAAATCCCTTTTGTTTAAAAAACACTTATAGCTACTGCTCACATGTTATAATTCACAACACGTATCAGGTCTGACAAAACAATTGTGCACACTCATTTTTGTTATGCGTCGTTACTTCACGAAGGTAGTCCTTCCGTGGCCTTGAAATTCCTTTTGTGTTCCATTGCAAAAAAAAAAAAGATTCCTTTTGTGTTGTTACTGAACTTATTTTTCTGAAGTAGTTATTATTGAACTAGTACTATTGATTCTTTTTCACTTAGAAGAAGGAACTTGTAGACGAATGTGGGCCGAACCCAGCGCCCCAGCCCAGCTCAAGTCACACTCCTTACTTCACGAAGGAACTTGTAGACGAATCTGCCGAAAGACCTAACACTCCACTCCACTCCCACCTCCCCTCCGCCGCAACCACCCACCAGCACCAGCCAGTCAGCCACAGCCGGCGACCATGGCGGGGGATGCCACGGCAGCAGCAGCGACGCCTCTCCTCCACGGCCTCCTAGATGACATCGTCCTGTGGGAGATCCTCGTCCGCCTCGACCCCAAATCCCTCCTCTGCTGCCGTTCGCCGTGCCTGGCGCTGCGCCACCTCCAACGGCCGCTTCCTCGCCCACCACGCCCGCCAACCTGCCCTCACCATCTTCTCTGCATTATCGTGCAATAGCAGTACCAGCCACCATGACATCACCGCCTTCGACCACCGGGCCGCTGCCGCCGCCCGGCTCCACACCGTCGCCCGGCTTGACAAACCATTCAGTGTGCCAGCCTCTTGCGACGGCCTTCTTGTCCTCTTCATGTTATCAAAAAAGGCTTTCGCCCCACTTTATATATAGGCGTCGTATCAAGTGCATCCGTGGTCGGTCATGCATCCCTGTATCCGCGGCTCCTTGGCCAGCCGATCAAGATCTCATGGACTGGATCAAAAGCAATACAAACTGCAAAAACACACCCGCACCAGCTCTCGGTTATGTGTGCTAATTTTCTAATAACCCCTTGGGGAACCAGCTCTCCTAATTTCCTGCTCCCCGTCTTCTCCCTTCCAAGCCCTAATCAAGGCCGCAGCATGCATCGCCATAGCGACAGCCACGACGGCGGCTGCATGTGTTCGCAAGGACAATCTCCACGACCGCCCCAATGGAATGCATCCCTGAACTCCACTGAGCATGGTGGACACATCCTCACCGTGTGATACGCTGCAGCCGATCATCACGGCGGCTCCTGTTGTTATGGAGGTTTAACATGCATCAACAGTGATGTATGGATCTTGCGTGGCCTTCTTTCTCCATAATTCAAGTGGTGACCCAGAGTACGCCGCTCCCCATCTGGCCATCAGGACGCCCATCTGACTTGCCCTGACACGGCTGCAAAAAATCCTACTGTTGCAGAATACAAACTGAACTGCAGTACGGTGCATGGAGCTTCAGGTAACACACCAAAAGAAACTAATATTTTTTTTTTGAAACGAGGCAAAAGATACATGCGTACTTGTTGTCTCGGCGACTAATCATGTAGATGAATGTGCATCTAGAGAATCTGGCAAAAGCTTGCAAACTCAAATGAATGAGGGAGAATTTGCTACATATATAAAAAAAGAAAGCCAATATTTCTCTATTCACGAGTTTAATAGATTTTTCTTGACCATGTCGCTTTTCAGTCCAGAGAGTTATGCCTGCTGATGATTATTATGATTCGTTATTTATTTTTCAATACTCATCTTCTACGCCGAGATGCGCCTTTGGATGAAATGGTTCCGACTTCAGGTGTGAAGCACACTAGACAAGAGGAGTGTGATTTATCCAAAAGATACGAAAGGTATGTCCCTCAAGGACGACCAAGATTTCAAATACTAGAAGTTCACCCAGATTTTGCGCCTCTTGATGCTTGCTTTGAATAAATAATTGCACAGGGCCTCATGACCCATTTATAACGACCAACCAAGCAAGCACAATGTGCCATGCTGGCCTTCTTTACCTTCCGCTACTTTATGTCCAGCAGAACATCGCGGACTATATGCGTACACACTAGCCTGAGAAGGCATCGGCCCCTGTACTCCTGCTTAAAAAATTCAAGCGTGTCTGTATGCGTACACATCCTTTTTTCTACCTGGTACCAGCCACCACTAGCTAACAGCCAATTGAAGTGTCTGTTCTGTGTTAAAGAAGCAGGTAGTTAAGAGCTTGTGCTGATGGGAGTAGCAAGAACCTCAAGACAAGGTCTCTAGAACCTGAATATGAGCATTTGCTGTCGTATGCCAGCGCATGAAGTGCTGTACGCAAACATTTGCATTCTCAAGCTCAGAAACGGTAGCTCTGGGTTCAATCTACTGGTATGAACGCAAGTGTTGATGGCAGCACTACCCTCAGCATTTGCAATAATGCCTTCTTGCACATCTGTTGATCTGATGTATGGGCGAGAGATGCATATCTCTAATAACAATGATCACAAGTGTGCAGCATATGTGCAGTTTTCGTCACTGACTATAACAAATTGTTAGAAATACATGCATCGTCCAGATGCAGAGCCGGGGGTACATCCTCCTTTTCTAAAAAAAAGAAAAGAAATACAGACCACTGTGTGCATTCAGCATAAACTCAGTACACCTTGTAGTTACCCTAGCACATGCCTGTGAGGAATAACTTCAACTTCTGCATACTAGTGGGAGTGATTTGGCTATGCAGATTGGAGTTAACTGTGCACGCCACCATCTAGAAGAACCCAACCATGACAAAAGCAAGGAATGCTAGATGCAAGGTATGCACATGCAGTTCAAGATGAAGAGACTTTTGGCCGGTTTCAGATTGATCAAACACAAGCTTAATGCCCGACCGTCATAAACCTTTCTTCTACTTGTCAGTACAAGTTTCATTTCTCGAGTTTATGCCTAGATCAAACATCACATGAAGCATTGATTCCTTAAAGTGTCTAGCAGCTAAAGTGAAATGATGAAAGATAATTGCAAACGATGCAGCATAAAGTGGTAATCTTAATGTGTTTGAATACCTAACCAGCTGGAATGAATCATTAACAAGAACGAACGCAAACAGAACATTTCATCCAAAAGTTGACTATGATGCAATTTTCAATTAAACTAGTGCTCCGAGCTCTTGTAAAAAAATCCATGAACAAAGAATATCATATAACTCAGGTGCAACTTGCTAGTCAACAAGGAGGATCTCTGCCTCATTTTATCGTCGGTTAAAACAAAACAAAGAAACATGTAAGAGCATCTCTAGCAGATCCGGTAAAGATCGCCCTGCAAAATACGTTTACGGCGGCCTGTATTTTTTCCGGTACCACGAGACCTCCGGCGCGGAACATCCCGTAAAACTCGTCCCGGGATGTTCCTCGCCGGAGGTCTCTCGGTACCGCAAATTTTCCGAAGCTTTGTAAATTCAGGATTTTCAACAATATGAACCGAATAGGATCATAATATAAATTAAACATATGAATATAAATGGTCCGAAAGGCAATTGACAATGCAACAATCGTCTTCATTACAACCAATGTTCAAATTTGAATAATTATTACAACACCAAATTGTTCAAAGCACACATAAATACATATGAATAAAAATGGAAATCTATCTCCCGTAGAGTTGCCATTGATGCTCATTAAGATCATCACGGAGCTGGTAGTGTGAAGCACTGTTCTTGATCTTCTGGTAGGTGTCAAGAAATGTAGTGATCTCATCTACGTCCTGGCAGGCTTCATACGGCTACCAACATCATCATAATTAAACTCTAAGTCTAAATCCCTCTCATCCGCGATGATCATGTTGTGTAAAATTACACAAACAGTTATCATGTTTCTGAGGGATTTCTTATCCTAGAAGTGAGCGGGATCTCGAATAATGGCAAATCGAGCTTGCAACACACCAAATGCCCTCTCAATATCCTTTCGGAAGCTTCTTGTGCTTCGGCAAAAAAATTGTGTTTCTTGGTTTTGGGGTCACTAATGGCCTTCACAAAGTTTGACCATGGAGGATAAATACCGTAGGCAGGATAGTACCCCACCATGGTATAGTCATAGCCATTGCCAGTATAATTGTCGCGACCAGACCCGAATGGATCTAGCGCTCTGTGCTCAGTGTCATCCCTGGATCAGTAATGCTGACACCACACAGTACTTCGAAGGATTTATAGCAGAGTAGCAATCACACACTTATTACATCGTTGTCCACAAGGGAACTTAATACAATAATATGGCTTAAGGCCATCTAATAATAACAGCGGAAGGCTTGGAAAACGAGTGAGTCCAACTCCAACGGCATCACTGAGTATAGAACCACGACCTAACACCTTACTCGTCGTCTGAAAAGTCTGCAACATGAAAAGTTGCAGCCCGAAAACGGGTCAGCACATGGAATATGCTGGCAATGTAACACATAGAGAACAATGAAGCTACAAGCCTATACTACATGCATATTTGGCTGGTGGTAAGGCTCTCTGATTTACATTTTGCATAAAGCTGATTTTTCCCTACATCAAAGGAATAATTTTATTTAACTATCATGGTGGTTGTTAAACATTGAGAATGGTTGACAGCATCCTCAATCCCAATTAAAAGTACTCATTAAAACCCAATAACTTTATTATTAGAGTAACATGTTGAGACTCACATGATATTCAAGTACTAGATACTCAAGATTTGTCCATAACCGGGGACACGGCTAATCATGATCAGTTTTTACACTCTGCAGTGGTTTGCGCACTTTTCCCCACAAGACTCGATCGCCTCCGCTTGGTTCTCGCACTACATGGTGTTTGAGAAACGGATGACCGAGACATAGTCTTTCGAGCGCTAGCACCTTACATGTGGGTAGACCGTACCAACCTACATCCCCTACATCAGCTAGCCTACCCGTAAGAGTTCGCACAACTTAGTCAACTACGCCATGAGCCCATAATTGGCTTGTGGCTGCACACGGAAGTCTCTAGTTTGAATAATCTTATGATCCCTTAGAGCACAGGTGGCGGTCCGAAGAAATACAGGCAAGTTCTGATAGAAACCAGGTGCCTCAATCCACCCAGATGTGTGTTTAGGTTGCCACCTTAGATAAACCATTAATTAACAATCTCACATCTGTCATGGATATTCACTCACCCAATCCACGTCTACTAGCATAGCATGGCATAATCAAGCAAGCGTAGAAGTAACTCCCAAGGTTTCATAAGTAAAACAGGTAATAGGTACTACCTCAATCTACTTCCCATCCCACAATTTGATTAGATCCTAATCATGCAAGTGTTTGAGGTTTGATCTAATGCAATAAAACTGGGTAGTAGAAAAGGTATGATCAAAGTGTTACTTGCCTTCTTGATGATCCATGAGTCCTAGAGATTCAAGTAACAAGCGGCGCACTCCGGGTGATCTAACGCAGACAAACAACAAGCATACAATAAGTACTCATCTAATGCACAGGTAAATCTCGAAAAGATCTAACCAGATAGTTCAACTTAAGAACCCTGGTTGCAAAAGAATCGAATCAAATAAAGCATCGAAAGTCGGAACTCGAGAGAGAACGGCTCGGTTTAACAAATCTGAAAATAGGTCAAAATTTCACAGTAACAAAACTCTGTGAAAGTAGGGTAGTCGGAACGGCGGTTTCGTTACGAAACTCCAGGCGCTTGAATCACCTGATTCCGATAAACGAGCAAGAAATAAAACAGATTTGAAAATCGGATCAAATCGAATCGAAAAATAACGGATTAAATCCGATTTAAAAGAAAACGACGAACAGATTAAATAGCAGACGTTCGTTAACAGAACTAATCCAACGAGCAGCGTTCATTGAAGCGAGCGGGTCGGTGAGCGTTCGTTAATTAAGAAAACCGAAAAAATAAAACCAATCTAGGGTTTTAAAAAAACCGAACTTTGCAAAAAACCGGACCGGGTTTTCTAGGGAAAACGGATCGATCGGATCGGATCGGCGCTGGGCGGCGGCTACCTCAGCGGCTCTCGTGAGGCTCCGAGGTCGGGAGGGCTCGGGGTCGGCGGTGGCGGTGGGGTGCTCCGGCGACGAGGCGGCGACGGCGGGATCGTGGCGTCCTCGGGCGGCGGCGGCGGCTCCGGTCGGGCTCGGGTGAGGGCGGCGGGGCGATGTGAGGAGAGAAGTGCGGCGGCGGTTAAATAGGAGGGGGGGGGCTCCGGTTGCGTAGGGGAGGGGGCACGGCGGCGGGGCTCCGGCGTGTCCGAGCCGGAGTCGGGCGTCGGCGGGCGGCGGGACTCCTCCCGCGGCGTGCGCGAGGGAGGAGAGGGAGGTGGGCCGGGGCGACTGGCTGGGCCGGGGCCTGGCTGGCTGGGCCGGCTGGGCCTTGGCCCGGGGGGGGCGCGTTTTGTTTTGTTTTTAAATTAAAACTAAACGAATTAAATAAAATATCAAACGAACTCCGATTTAAATAAAACAAATTTTCCCCGACTCCTAAAAATGAGTCGAACAAAATGAACTTTTAAAAACTGCAACATGCATAATTTTTTTAAATGCTCATTTTGCCTAAGCAAAATAAATCTTCCAAAACCAAATTTGATTTATTTATAATATCCTCATTTTCCTAAATATTGGGAAAGTCATATTATTCCCTCTCTTGAGATTTTTATAGGAAAAACTTTATGAAGATAATTTTAAATAAATCCAAATGATCCTATTTCCAAAATTTGAGAAATCCCAAATATGAAAATAATGAAACTTCCAACTCTCTCCGAGGGTCCTTGAGTTGCGTGAAATTTCCTAGAATCGGAAAATGCGAGAAAATATGATATGCATGATGATCTAATGTATAACATTCCAAATTGAAAATTTGGGATGTTACAATAATTACAAGCTGGAGCTTTGCCACTAGCTAGCTGAGAACTAGATGAGATCGCTGCAAAACATTGGTATCACTAAGAGACCCCCGGCAAACCAAAGAAACAATGCCAAATTCATAAATCACGTGAAGCCATAGCTTCAAGCACAATGGTGAGTTTACGTTTGTAGCCGGTGTATTGACATGCCAAGCCACCGGGCAATTCTTCCATCTCCAATGCATGCAATAAATACTACCTAGCATGCCCGGCCATCCCCTTTGTTCGTTCATCGCCATGAGCTTCTTTGTGTCTTCCTCATTTGGAGCTCGAAGATACTCCGGGCCAGAAACCTGGATCATTGTCTTCGCAAAAACCGGGATGCATTTGATGGTGTGGTATCTTCTCCAATGCAAAGATATTCATCAGCGTAGTCGATGGGGACACCATATGCAATCACTCTCATCGTGGTAGCTGATATTTTTTGATAGGCACTAAACCCAAGCAAACCGGTGGCATTCCTATGCCGAGTGAAAAAATTGGCAATTTTGCTCGCAAGCTTCAATGATGCGCACGAAAAGAGGCCTACACATTCGGTATCGCCTATGAAATAGTTGAGTGGGATATGTCGGTACCTCGGCGAAGTAGTCATGAGGGTCTTGTCACCGAGAGCTCCGTTGCGTGGAATGCATAGCCGGCCAACCGTGGATCCACGGTGCTTTTTCTTTGGGCCCTTCTTAAATTTGTCCATGAGATGCAACAACACTAGGTTCTGACATCATCGTCCAGAAATTGAATAAAAAGATCGGCGGGCATTGAACACACGTTCCCCCGAAGCAAAGCCGGCCGGCCCTTTCTTCTCTCCCGCCAGCCGAAGCAAAGCGGAAAGACCCCTTTCTTCTCCCCCTCTAGCCGAAGCAAAGCCGGCCAAAACCCCTTTGTTCGGCGCAAGCGGCTGTCCCTCGGGTGAAGGCTCACCTGCACCGGAAAAAACCGGACCCGCCGTCTACAAGGCCGCGCGCCAAGCTCCGGGGCAGATCCATGGTGCCGACGGCGGCCACTAGCCTCTGGAGACAAATGGGCACCCCGACCACCAAATTTGGTGGAATAGATGTGGCGCGGGGCGGCAGAGCTAATGGACGGTGTGGGGCAGCTCTAAGGATACGGGAAAACGGCAAAAAGAGGGGCAACAAGTGAGGCAGCCGGGGGAACGGAAGTGCGCGGAAATGGCCTTCATGCTAAGCATACGGGAAACGACAAAAAGAGGGGCGACTTCCATAGATATGGTGTAAATGACCCAGACTTTGCAGGATCCATAAAAAAATTCTGGGATGGCCAATTTTGCTAGATCTATTCGGGATCGAAAAACGCCTCCGTCCTCTAAATCGGCGGTTATTATTCGGATGGCCTTTTTACGGGATCTGCTAGAGATGCTCGAACATATGTATATTTCCTAAATTTTAGTACTAAGAAAACCACTAGGTAATCTTCAAAAAAGACCTCCATAAAAAGACAAGTCGATTCTTCATTAAATATTTTGGACGGTCTCCTATTCGGACAGAACAGGTTCGTGTTGGAGCTGCTGGACTGTTCCTAGAACAAAGGAATGGGTTATCTATCATCAACAAAATAGGGAGAAAGAGCAAATTTCGAGATTCCAGTGCAACCTGGAATGGACAGATCCCAGAGCGTGCAGTCAATCCGTCAGTCAGCTCTGCTAGAAGAACTAGAACCTTGAAACGAAAAGAAGATAATGCAGTTTAACATCAAGATATGTTTCAGCGGTTTCAGATTTATCAAACACACAAACACACTGAAATATATTAACCTGGGTGTTCAGCTTGTATATTGCATTGACATGGTAAACTGTCGCCACACACAAGAAATTTGTCACCAGTATGTGGTTGCCCTTCAAGTGATCCTACAACAACACATAACACACCCAGTGACAAATTATCAGAGTGAATTTGAGGCAGACAATCCGCTTGAGACCAATGGTACTGAATATGATCTTGCGCGGGTCACACAGAGAGAATGAACATGGTTGGTAGTTACAGGATCTAAAAGAGAACACAATCTGAGACCTCAGCCTGACCATGATAAACCTACTCCCAAACAATGCAAGAACAAAGACAGATTTATAACATTTCAACACCTAACCAAATCCAATGGATTTGAACATGAAGAAGAATGAAGAACATTGCACTGAGAAGCTGACTATAATGCATTCATGCACTTCAACGAGTAGTGCTTCAAGATCTTTAAAAGATGGTATATTATTTTCAAGTCATACTTCCCAGATCATCCCCAACTCTTCGTTTTTTGCAAAAAGGACTCAGATCTATTATGAAGGTTCGGCAAAAGTACGAAACATCCCAAACATAATAAAAATTACATAGAAGGCACTGAGCCACCAAACGACCACAACCGCCACTGACCGACTTTTGTAGCCGCTCCCATATCAGGGCCGGTCTGACATTGTCGAAGACAACTGAAAAGTCTTTGTGCATGTGCCCCTAAGGACCCGCGCCCTAGAGCGCAGTCATTGTCGTTGAACACTTGAATCGATCTGAAGAACCTGACACCAAATCTCACCGTCGTGTACGCATGATGAGAAAACCCTAACATCGCCACCCTTAGGGTCTGGCATGAATCTACGTCAGAGCTCCATCTAGTCCGTCTTGATGGACAAACTTGAAGAAGATCTGAGCCCGAAAGACCGACTCAAAGAAGAAGCGCACCATCCATCCAAGCATCACCTCTGCGAGTACTATCAACCCTAACCAATCTATTAGCCGGGCGAAGCAACAAGACTCATCTCCTTGCTGCCGGCTGCTGGAGCGGCCGACGAAAGGGAGGTGAATCTAGGGGCTTGCCATCAAAGATCGAAGGGGGAGGGATGAGGCTTTGCCCTAATCGCCATGCGAGATGGAAAAGAATGACGTGCTTGTTGGCTACGGGGCAAACTCGGTCTACCTGCTTTTCTATCTCCATCTGGACATCTCTTCCTTATGTTGTCTTAATTAACTAGAAATGTCACCCGCGCATTTGCGCGGCTAGAATAACCCTTCTTGTTTATTCCTTCTGACCACTATACAGCCTCCCAATAAACTACTGTTTGATCTAATTGGCCGCAAATTATTTATGTCATATAAAAAGATTATGGAGAAAACTGAAGTCACAATGAAACATCTAGTGCATTATATTCTTAAACAAATTTCATTATATCTTCACTTTTCTCCTCTTTGGCCAACTTCTCCTCTTCTCTCATTTTGTATCTCTTCAGCAATATGTTTTTAAACGATCCCTCACCAAGAATTAAATCTAGACACGGAAGTTGCATATGTAAAGTTATGTTCTCCCACTCAAGTCGATGACTGCTGCATTCTTAGATGCCTTTCTATATTAATGAAATATACTGCCTACCTACATGGGCCCATAGATGCTTATCTTACTATCACCCCATATAGTTGTATATTGATAACTTTTAGATTAAATATTCTCTTTAACTCACTCATTTCAAATCTTATTCATGCTAATCATGTCTGTGATTCTTTGTATCATCTTGTATATGTTTTCATTAGTTATATGAATCATCAACTATTAATTGTATATATAATTTATTTTCAAGTTTATCTTCTCCTCAACCACAATTGTAGTTTACTTCTTATACAAAACCATAATTTCTGGTCACTAACTATACTTGTATTCTTTATCATATCAACACGGAGTTGTATCTGCTATGGAGTTTCATGAACATCTTAGTTGAACTACAGTTCTACAACATTGTAATCTCCACAGCTGTGCAAAATATATTTCATCGTATGTCATCGAACATGGTGATTTCTTCTCGAATCGTGTTAATATAAACTCTAAATAATCAAACTCGGCCAGAATTTATTTTGGATTGAGAGCCACCACGATATGCAGATATATTTCAACTTAATGTCGTGCCTTCTTTTTTTATACTGATCGCTTTTATACTATAATATTATTGAGTACTTACCACAAAAAAGAAACTGAATAAACTGATGATTAGATGCATGTATTTGATTATGGCTTTGGCGAGTGTGATGGGTCCTTATGAACATTTTTTTCTTGCGTGTATACTTTGGCTAAATTATTATTATCTATGCTTTTTTGAACCTGCTTCTCTTTCTTATAAGTTTCTCTCTAGCAGTGAGGAAAACCTTGCTCTTTTAGATTTGCTTGTGGGTCAAAAGGATAAGTGGATTTTATAGCATGCGAGACATAAGCTTTCTTTGATTACCACCTGTAAGAACCAAATCATCATATTGTTTCTCAAGGGCATGGTCTTCCAAAGCCCAAGGATTCAGAAAAGATGCTCGAGATCCATGCTATGACCTCTACACTTTGACCTTGTTATACATCCATCAGTCCTCTACAATCAACCTAACTAGGCGCCATCAAACCAAATTTTGTATGGAACTGAACTCAAGCCTAGAGTCGATTCGTTTGATTAGAAAATAACTGATGCAGTCTGCGGTCGCGAGACAGGTGGAGCATGAATGTTATGCTCGTGATTGTGTTAGCTGACTTGGGTCATCATCTATTCAAAAAACTTCATGGCCTTCCTACATCGTCGCTCTCGCCAGATCAATCTTGCCGTATTATATTGGACTCGTCGATATCGCCAAGCCAGGCTCGTCTTGTAAGAACATGTTACTTCTGTGTCAATGGCAAGGGGACAACATGGTTGATAAGGACTTGTTTTAGACCTTGCGAGTGACTCGCTAGTATTCTGCCGGCTGGACTTGTTGGAATTCTTGCCGCAGACTCAGGGCAACTTTGTGTGTTCATCAACTTCTTGCCGATGCGAGATCGATCGTGGTTGTCGCTGGAACTCATCTGAGACTACTCTTTTGAGGTATTTATGTTGGCGTTGCGCCGCGATGCCAATACCCACTCGATGGGCATTGTTCAAGGCTATTGCTGCTGCACCCATGCTTATGCAGTTGTTTGGAAGCCACAGCAGTGACCTTATTTATCCCTCATGCACACCATGCAAAACGTGATTGCTGAGATGAGATTTCCACCATGGTTATCATCTGAGCGAAGCAACACAACGGCTTTTCTCGAGGTAAATGTGGATCCGTCGATATCGTGCGATTTTGATTCGCGGGCGTCATATGATTTCGATTCGATGGACCTCCGGACGTGTATCCTTTTGAACGCTTGGCCTCCGAACTTGTATCGTTTGGAGTCTGCATCCTTCTAAACTTCCATGTACGTGTAGTCACCGGAAATCAAGCAATTGTATAGTAACTTTTCCTAAAAAGTTAATAGTTTCCATGTCCATGTGCTGCTCTAGGCCGTATTGCTTAGGAATTGATCTTCCAATCATTTTTTTCCTTTTGCTAGGATTGTGATCGTTCGTATTTTGCATAGGAATCGATCTTCCAATCAATTTTCTTTCTTTTTGTAAGGATTCTGATTGTTTTCAGACTGGTGTTTTTCTCTTCTTTTCTATAGCGCGTGGGTGCTTCCCAAAATATTTTTTTTTCTGTTCAATGCATATGTGCGGAAGTGCGTGACATATGGTGACTTCTCTATTGCCTTTTTTTTCGGTGGATTCTGATTGTTTTCAGATCGGTTCTTTTTTTTTGTCTTCTTTTCTATAGCGTGGGTGCTTTATAGAGGATTTTTGTTTCTGTACAATGCATATGTGTGCGCACATGCATAACTTCCTCTCCTAGGACATCGGATCCGAATTATATTGTGACTTCTCTGTTGCTTTTTTTCGTTCTCAATATTGACTAATGCATCTTTCCGTTCAGGCAGCTTATGCATAGGCATATAACATGACAACATGGAAGTCCAATACTATTGGTACATATATTTTAAGATGTTACGTAAAATCTTTAAATCTCGGCCGTTATTATTCTAAAAATGGTGTAAAAAATATTAGCATATATGGATGAACGTGATGGCTTATTTGACTTCTTGTAGTACTTGAGCACAATTTTCCTTTCCATCATACTCACGAAAGATATTAAAAAGATGGAGCGTATGGGACAAACTCAATTCCATTTTTGTAGTTTTCTTTTATAAACTAAACTAGTGCTAAAACAAGAAACAAAAGATTCGATTGCAAGATCTAAAGATATACCTTCAAGCACTCACCTCGCCAGAAAAGAGCTTAGTGACGGAGTGTGAGTACCCTTTACCTAGCCTCCCCGGCAACGGCGCCAGAAAAGAGCTTGATGTCTACTACACAACCTTCTTCTTGTAGACGTTGTTGGGCCTGCAAGTGCACTGGTTTGTAGGACAGTAGCAAATTTCCCTCAAGTGGATGACCTAAGGTTTATCAATCCGTAGGAGGCGTAGGATGAAGATGGTCTCTCTCAAGCAACCCTGCAACCAAATAACAAAGAGTCTCTTGTGTCCCCAACACACCCAATACAATGGTAAATTGTATAGGTGCACTAGTTCGGCGAAGAGATGAAGATACAAGTGCAAAATAGATAATAGATATAGGTTTTTGTAATCTGAAATTATAAAAACAGCAAGGTAACAAGTGGTAAAAGTGAGCGTAAACGGTATTGCAATGGTAGGAAACAAGGCCTAGGGTTCATACTTTCACTAGTGCAAGTTCTCTCAACAATAATAACATAGATATAACATATGACAAGCCCTCAATATGCAACAAAGAGTCACTCCAAAGACACTAATAGCGGAGAACAAACGTAGAGATTATGGTCGTGCAGAAACCACCACAAAGCTATTCTTTCGGATCGATCTATAAAAGAGTTCGTACTAGAATAACACCTTAAGACACAAATCAACCAAAACCCTAATGTCACCTAGATACTTCACTGTCACCTCAAGTATCTGTGGGCATGATTATACAATATGCATCACACAATCTCAGATTCATCCAACCAACATAAAAGTACTTCAAAGAGTGTCCCAAAGCTACTCTTTGGAGAGTCAGGAACGTGTGCCAACCCCTATGCATAGGTTCCCAATGTCACGAAACCCGCAAGTTGATCACCAAAACATACATCAAGTGGATAGCAAGACATACATCAAGTGTTCTCATAAAAGACTCAATCCGATAAGATAACTTCAAAGGAGAAACTCAATTCATCACAAGAGAGTAGAGGGGAGAAACATCATAAGATCCAACTACAATAGCAAAGCTCGGGATACATCAAGATCGTGCCATAGAGGAACACGAGAGAGAACACGAGAGAGAGATCAAACACATAGCTCTTGGTACATACCCTCAGCCTCGAGGGTGAACTACTCCCTCCTTGTCGGTGTCAAAACCGGCGGATCTCGAGTAGGGGGTCCCGAACTGTGCGTCTAGGCGGATGGTAACAGGAGACAAGGGACACGATGTTTTTACCCAGGTTCGGGCCCTCTCGATGGAGATAAAACCCTACTCCTGCTTGATTAATATTGATGATATGGGTAGTACAAGAGTTGATCTACCACGAGATCAGAGAGGCTAAACCCTAGAAGCTAGCCTATGGTATGATTGTTTTTCGTCCTACGGACTAAAACTCTCCGGTTTATATAGACACACGGAGAGGGCTAGGGTTACTGAGTCGGTTACAATGGGAGGAGATCTACATATTGTATCGCTAAGCTTGCCTTCCACGCCAAGGAAAGTCCCATCCGGACACGGGACGAAGTCTTCAATCTTGTATCTTCATAGTCCGGGAGTCCGGCCAAAGGTCATAGTCCGGCCATCCAGACACCCCCTAATCCAGGACTCCCTCAGTAGCCCCTGAACCAGGCTTCAATGACGACGAGTCCGGCGCGCAAATTTGTCTTCGGCATTGCAAGGCGGGTTCCTCCTCCGAATACTTCATAGAAGATGTTGAACACAAGGATAGTGTCCGGCTCTGTAAAATAAGTTCCACATACCACCGTAGAGAGAATAACATCTGCACAAATCTAATCTGCTGACGTATTCCGTAGCGTGACGTCATGCCACAGCCAAGCCTTCATTTGAATCGTTTTACCGTCCCACCTCAGCGTGTTTAGCGAGGCGGTTTCCTTGTACGCCCTGTCAAAGCAGAGATCGTGTCCCCTTATTTCGGGATTCTCATCAATACGGGCGTGGGTAACCCAACCGCGCCATCAATCACGGCGCTTGGGAGATAAGCGAGCTTTACTAGGCTGGTGGGGCCCGCAGCTTGACCGCCCATATAAGGGGATAAGAATTCACCCTTTTAATCTACGCCTTCTTCCTCCTTTGCTTATCCATTTCCGCGTACTTGAGCTCCAGCGTCCAAGTCCGCACTTCCCACCTCAACCTTCTCCAATCATGTCCGGAGCGGGAGGTAGATAGATGGCCTCCACCGTCACGGAGGGCACATCAAAGTTGAGGAAAGCGGATACTTGTCTAACGACATCGCAGACCGGCTCCCAGATGAGGGGCAACTCATCCCCACCCCTAGGCCCCATGAGAGGGTCGTGTTTCTCCCCCATTTCCTCCGTGGACTGGGCTTTCCTCTTCACCCATTTGTCCGGGGGCTCATGTTATACTACGACCTAGATTTCCATGATCTGGCCCCGAACTTCATCCTCAACATCTCGGCGTTTATCGTCGTGTGTGAGGTCTTCCTCCGCATCCAGCCCCACTTTGGCTTATGGATGAAGACCTTTAGTGTCAAGCCGAAGGTCGTGGGCGGCCGACAAGCGGAGTGTGGAGGCGCCATGGTGGGCAAGATGGCCAACGTCACATGGCTCGAGGGCTTCTTTGTGGAAACCATCAAAGGGTGGCAATCGGGGTGGTTCTACATCACCGAGCCGCGTGACCCTGATGAAGGAAATATGCCCTAGAGGCAATAATAAAGTTATTATTTATTTCCTTACATCATGATAAATGTTTATTATTCATGCTAGAATTGTATTAACCGGAAACATAATACATGTGTGAATATATAGACAAACAGAGTGTCACTAGTATGCCTCTACTTGACTAGCTCGTTAATCGAAGATGGTTATGTTTCCTAACCATAGACATGAGTTGTCATTTGATTAACGGGATCACATCATTAGGAGAATGATCTGATTGACATGACCCATTCCGTTAGCCTAGCACTTGATCGTTTAGTATGTTGCTACTGCTTTCTTCATGACTTATACATGTTCCTATAACTATGAGATTATGCAACTCCCGTTTACCGGAGGAACACTTTGGGTACTACCAATCGTCACAACGTAACTGGGTGATTATAAAGGAGTATTACAGGTGTCTCCAAAGGTACTTGTTGGGTTGGCGTATTTCGAGATTAGGTTTTGTCACTCCGATTGAGGAGAGGTATCTCTGGGCCTTCTCGGTAATACACATCACATAAGCCTTGCAAGCATTGCAACTAATGAGTTAGTTGTGAGATGATGTATTACGGAGCGAGTAAAGAGACTTGCCGGTAACGAGATTGAACTAGGTATTGGATACCGACGATCGAATCTCGGGCAAGTAACATACCGATGACAAAAGGAACAACGTATGTTGTTATGCGGTCTGACCGATAAAGATCTTCGTAGAATATGTAGGAACCAATATGGGCATCCAGGTCCCGCTATTGGTTATTGACCGGAGATGTGTCTCGGTCATGTCTACATTGTTCTCGAACCGTAGGGTCCGCACGCTTAAGGTTTCGATGACGGTTATATTATGAGTTTGTGTATTTTGATGTACGAAGGTTGTTCGAGTCCGGATATGATCACGGACATGACGAGGAGTCTCGAAATGGTCGAGACATAAAGATTAATATATTGGACGGATATATTTGGACACGGAAAGGTTCCGGAGAAGTTTGGAGCTCGGGAGGTTACGGAACCCCGGGAGGTATATGGGCCTTATTGGGCCCATATAGGAATAAGGGAGAAGGAACAAGGGAGGCGCGCCCCAAGCCCAATCCGAATTGGGGAGGGCGGCCCCCCTTTCTTTTCTCCCCCCTCTTCCTATTCCTACTACTAGTACTTATTCCTAAATGCTAGTACTCCTTCCTTCCCCCTCCAAGTGAAATAAGGAAAAGAGAGGGAAACCTACTTGGAGTAGGTTTCCCCCTCCCATGGTGCGCCCCCCGTGGTGGCCGGCCACCACCACCCACCCACCGTTATAAACGGGGGAGGGGGGGCACCCTAGGACACACAAGTTTATCCTTGAGATCGTTACATAGCCGTGTGCGGTGCCCCCCTCCACCATATTCCACCTCGGTCATATCGTAGCGGTGCTTAGGCGAAGCCTGCGCCGGTGAAACATCAAGATCGTCCTGCCACGCCGTCGTCTTGTGAACTCCCTCTCCCGGAGCTTTGCTGGATCGGAGCCGAGGAGCGCCATCGAGCTGAGCGTGTGCCAAGAACTTCGAGGCGCCGAATGCTTGGCGCTGGGATCGGCTGGATCGTGAGGAGAACGTCGACTACTTCCTCTACGTCATCATCGACTCGGAGGTGCCGGAGTAACGGGCGCTGGGATCGGCAGGATCGCGAGGAGAACGTCGACTACTTCCTCTACGTTGTGATCGCTTCCGCCACGGTCTCACGAGGGCACGTAGACAACACTCTCCCCTCTCGTTGCTATGCCATCACCATGGTCCTGTGTGCGTGGGAAATTTTTGAAATTACTGCGTTCCCCAACAGTGGCATCCGAGCCTAGGTTTTTATGGTTTGATGTTTTGCACGAGTAGAACACAAGTGAGTTGTGGGCGATACAAGTCATACTGCCTACCAGCATGTCATACTTTGGTTCAGCGGTATTGTGAGATGAAGCAGCCCTGACCGACTTTACGCGTTCGCTTTCGCGAGACTGGTTTCACTGTTACGAGCACTCGTGCTTAAAGGTGTCTGGCGGGTGTCTGTCTCTCTCACTTTAGTTGAACCGTGTGTGGCTTCGACCGGTCCTTGAGAAGTTTAACACGGAGTCTATTTGACGAAGTATCGTTGTGGTTTTAATGCGTAGGTAAGAACGGTTCTTGCTCAGCCCGTAGCAGCCACGTAAAACTTGCAACAACAAAGTAGAGGACGTCTAACTTGTTTTTGCAGGGCATGTTGTGATGTGATATGGTCAAGACGTGATGCTATATTTTATTGTATGAGATGATCATGTTTTGTAACCGAAGTTATCGGCAACTGGCTGGAGCCATATGGTTGTCGCTTTATTGTATGAAATGCAAACGCCCTGTAATTGCTTTACTTTATCACTAAGCGGTAGCGATAGTCGTAGAAGCAATAGATGGCGTGACGACAACGATGCTACGATGGAGATCAAGGTGTCGCGCCGGTGACGATGGTGATCACGACGGTGCTTCGGAGATGGAGATCACAAGCACAAGATGATGATGGCCATATCATATCACTTATATTGATTGCATGTGATGTTTATCCTTTATGCATCTTATTTTGCTTTGATTGACGGTAGCATTTTAAGATGATCTCTCACTAAAATTATCAAGTAGTGTTCTCCCTGAGTATGCACCGTTGCCAAAGTTAGTCGTGCCGAGACACCACGTGATGGTCGGTGTGATAAGCTCTCGTCCATCTACAACGGGTGCAAGCCAGTTTTGCACGCAGAATACTCAGGTTATACTTGACGAGCCTAGCATATGCAGATATGTCCTCGGAACACGGAGACCGAAAGGTCGGCGTGAATCATATAGTAGATATGATCAACATAAGATGTTCACCATTGAAAACTACTCCATCTCACGTGATGATCGGTTATGGTTTAGTTGATTTGGATCACGTGATCACTTAGATGACTAGAGAGATGTCTATCTAAGTGGGAGTTCTTAAGTAATATGATTAATTGAACTTTAATTTATCATGAACTTAGTCCTGGTAGTATTTTGCAAATTATGTTGTAGATCAATAGCTCGCGTTGTTGCTTCCCTATGTTTTTATATGTGTTCCTAGAGAAAATTGTATTGAAAAATGTTAGTAGCAATGATGCGGATTGGATCCGTGATCCGAGGTTTATCCTCATTGCTGCCTGTAAGAATTATGTCCTTAATGCACCGCTAGGTGACAGACCTATTGCAGGAGCAAATGTAGACGTTATGAACGTTTGGCTAGCTCAATATGATGACTACTTGGTAGTTTAGTGCACCATACTTAACAGCTTAGAATCGGGACTTCAAAGACGTTTTGAACGTCATGGACCATATAAGATGTTCCAGGAATTGAAGTTAATATTTCAAGCAAATACCGAGTTGAGAGATATGAAATCTCCAACAAGTTCTATAGCTAAAAGATGGAAGAGAATCGCTCAACTAGTGAGCATGTTCTCAGATTGTCCGGGTACTTCAATCGCTTGAATCAAGTGGGAGTTAATCTTCCAGATAAGATAGTGATTGACAGAATTCTCTAGTCACCAACACTAAGTTACTAGAACTTCGTGATGAACTATAGTATGCAAGGGATGACGAAAACGATTCCCGAGCTCTTCGTGATGTTGAAATCGACGAAGGTAGAAATCAAGAAAGAGCATCAAGTGTTGATGATTGACAAGACCACTAGTCTCAAGGAAAAGGGCAAAGGGAAGAAGGGGAACTTCAAGAAGAACGGCAAGCAAGTTGCTGCTCGAGTGAAGAAGCCCAAGTCTGGACCTAAGCACGAGACTTAGTGCTTTTGCTGCAATGGAACTGGTCACTAGACGCGGAACTACCCCAAGTGATTGGTGGATAAGACGGATGGCAAAGTGAACATAAGTATATTTGATACACATGTTATTGATGTGTACTTTACTAGTGTTCATAGCAACCCCTCAAAGATTTGGTACTAGTTCAGTTGCTAAGATTAGTAACTTTCGAAAAAGGGAGTTGCAGAATGAACAGAGACTAGTTAAGGGTGAAGTGACGATGAGAGTTGGAAGTGGTTCCAAGATTGATATGATCATCATCGCACACTCCCTATACTTTCGGGATTAGTGTGGAACCTAAATAAGTGTTATTTGGTGTTGAGCATAAATATGATTTGATCATGTTTATTGCAATACGGTTATTCATTTAAGTAAGAGAATAAATTGTTGTTCTGTTTACATGAATAAAACCTTATATGGTTACACACCCAATGAAAATGGTTCATTGGATCTCGATCATAGTGATACACATATTCAAAATATTGAAACCAAAAGATGCAAAGTTAATAATGATAGTGCAACTTATTTGTGGCCTTGCCGTTTAGGTCATATTGGTGTAAAGCGCTTGAAGAAAACTCCATCTTGATGGACTTTTGGAATCACTTGATTATGAATCATTTGATGCTTGCGAACCGTGCCTTTTGGGCAAGATGACTAAAACTCCGTTCTCGGAACAATGGAACAAGCTCTTGACTTATTGGAAAAAATACATACCGATGTATGCGATTCAATGAGTGTTGATGCTCGTGGCAAGTATCGTTATTTTCTGACCTTCACAAGATGATTTGAGCAGATATGGGTATATCTACTTGATGAAACATAAGTCTGAAACATTTGAAAAATTCAAAGAATTTCAGAGTGAAGTTGAAAATCATCGTAATAAGAAAATAAAGTTTCTACGATCTGATCGTGGAGGCGAATATTTGAGTTACGAGTTTGGTCTACATTTGAAACAATGCGGAATAGTTTCGCAACTCACGCCTCCGGAACACCACAGCGCAATGGTGTGTCCGAACGTCGTGTCGCACTTTACTAGATATGGTGCGATCTAAGATGTTTCTTACCGATTTACCGTTATAGTTTTGGGGCTATGCATTAGAGACAGTTGCATTCACGTTAAAAGGGCACCATCTAAATCCGTTGAGACGACACCGTATGAACTGTGGTTTGGCAAGAAACCAAAGTTGTTGTTTCTTAAAAGTTTGGAGTTGTGATGCTTATGTGAAAAAGTTTTCACCTGATGAGCTCAAACCCAAATCGGAGAAGTGCGTCTTCATTGAATACCCAAAGGTAACTATTGGGTACACCTTCTATCACAGATCCGAAGGCAAGTTTTTCGTTGCTAAGATGGATCCTTTCTAGAGAAGAAGTTTCTCTCGAAAGAAGTGAGTGGGAGGAAAGTAGAACTTGATGAGGTAATTGTACCTTCTCCCTTATTTGAAAGTAGTGTTGGGGAACGTAGCAGAAATTCAAAATTTTCCTACGTGTCACCAAGATCTGTCTATGGAGAAACTAGCAACGAGGGAAGGAGAGTGCATCTACATACCCTTGTAGATCGCTAAGCGGAAGCGTTCAAGTGAACAGGGGTTGATGGAGTCGTACATCGCCGTGATTCAGATCACCGATGATCTAGTGCGAGCATACGGCACCTCCGCGTTCAACACACGTACAGCCCGATGACGTCTCCCATGCCTTGATCCAGCAAGGAGAGAGGGAGAGGTTGAGGAAGACTCCATCCAACAGCAGCACAACGGTGTGGTGGTGGTGGAGGAGCGTGGTTATCCTGCAGGGCTTCGCCAAGCACCACAGAAGAAGAGGAGGAAGAAGAGATGCAGGGCTGCACCAACGAGAGGAGAAGTTCTCTTGTATTATGGGCAGCCCCAGGCCTCTATTTATATAGGGGAGAGGGAGGAGGTGCGCCTCTGGGGTTCCCACCCCTAGGGGCGGCAGCCCTAGATGGGACGGGGGCGGCGGCCAAGCGGGGAGGGAGCCGCACCCGCCCCTTAGATGGGCCTTAGGGCCCATCTGCCCTAGGGTTTGCCCCCTCCCACTCTCCCATGCGCCTTGGGCCCCTTGTGGGGGGCGCACCAGCCCCCTTGGGGCTGGTTCCCTCCCACACTTGGCCCACGCAGCCTTCTGGGGTTGGTGGCCCCACTTGGTGGACCCCCGGGACCCTCCCGGTGGTCCCGGTACATTACCGATATCACCCGAAACTTTTCCAGTGACCAAAACAGGACTCCCCATATATAAATCTTTACCTCCGGACCATTCCGGAACTCCTCGTGACGTCCTGGATCTCATCCGGGACTCCGAACAACATTCGGTAACCACATACAAGCTTCCTATATAACCCTAGCGTCATCGAACCTTAAGTGTGTAGACCCTACGGGTTCGGGAGACACGTAGACATGACCGAGACGTTCTCCGGTCAATAACCAACAGCGGGATCTGGATACCCATGTTGGCTCCCACATGTTCCACGATGATCTCATCGGATGAACCACGATCTCAAGGACTCAATCGATCCCGTATACAATTCCCTCTGTCTAGCGGTATTGTACTTGCCCGAGATTCGATCGTCGGTATCCCGATACCTTGTTCAATCTCGTTACCGGCAAGTATCTTTACTCGTTCCGTAACACATCATCCCGTGATCAACCCCTTGGTCACATTGTGCACATTATGATGATGTCCTACCGAGTGGGCCCAGAGATACCTCTTCGTTTACGGAGTGACAAATCGATCTCGATTCGTACCAACCCAATGCAGACACTTTAGGAGATACTTGTAATGCACCTTTATAGCCACCCGATTACGTTGTGACGTTTGGTACACCCAAAGCATTCCTACGGTATCCGGGAGTTGCACAATCTCATGGTCTAAGGAAAAGATACTTGACATTAGAAAAGCTTTAGCATACAAACTACGATCTTTGTGCTAGGCTTAGGATTGGGTCTTGTCCATCACATCATTCTCCTAATGATGTGATCCCGTTATCAATGACATCCAATGTCCATGGTCAGGAAACCGTAACCATCTATTTATCAACGAGCTAGCCAATAGAGGCTTGCTAGGGACATGGTGTTGTCTATGTATCCACACATGTATTGCTGTTTCCGGTCAATACAATTATAGCATGAATAATAAACGATTATCATGAACAAGGAAATATAATAATAACTCATTTATTATTGCCTGTAGGTCATATTTCCAACAGTGTCCCACATGCACTAGCGTCAAGAATATATTTAACATAGCCATGTGATCAACAGGGATAGGTCACATCGACATGTGAACAACATCCAAAGAGTTTACTAGTGTCTTAAACTAGTTCACATCACCATGTGATTAAGTCTCAATGAGTTTCGGGTTTGATCATGTTTTGCTTGTGAGAGAGGTCTTAGTCAACGGGTCGAACCTTTCAGATCCGTGTGTACTCATAATTCTCTATGTCATATTGTAAATGCTGCTTTCACGCTCCATTTGAAACTATTCCAAATGGTTGCTCCACTATACGTATCCGGTTGGCTATTTAGAGTCATTCGGATAGGTGTTACAGCTTGCATCGACGTAACCCTTTACGCGAACTCTTTATCACCTCCATAATCGAGAAACATGTCCTTATTTACTCCAAGGACAATTTTGACCGCTGTCCAATGATCCCCATTCCTGGATCATTCTTGTACCCCTTGACTGACTCATGGCATGGCACATTTCCGGTGCGGTACACAGCATAGCATACTATAGAGCCTACGTCTAAAGCATAGGGGACGACCTTCGTCCTTTCTCTCTTTTCTGCCGTGGTCGAGCTTTAACTCTTAACCTCATACCTTACATCTTAGGCAAGAACTCCTTCTTTGACTGATCCATCTTGAACACCTTCAAGATCATGTTTAAGGTATGTGCTCATTTGAAAGTATTATTAAGCATTTTTTGATCTATCCTTATAGATCTCGATGCTCAATGTTCAAATAGCTTAATCCAGGTTTTCTATTGAAAAACATCTTTCAAATAACCCTATATGCTTTCCAGAAATTCTACATCATTTCTGATCATCCATATGTCAACAACATATACTCATCAGAAATTCTATAGTGCTCCCACTCACTTCTTTGGAAATACAAGTTTCTCATAAACTTTGTATAAAACCAAAATCTTTGATCATCTCATCAAAGTGCACATTCCAACTCCGAGATGCTTACTCCAGTCCTTAGAAAGGATCGCTGGAGCCAGCATACCTTTTAGCATCCTTAGGATCGATAAAACTTTTCTGATTGTATCACATACAACCTTTCCTTACGAAAATTGGTAAGGAAACTCATTTTGACATCCATCTGCCAGATTTCATAAATGCAGCTTTATGCTAACATGATTCCGACGGACTTAAGCATCGCTACAGATGAGAAAATCTCATCGTAGTCAACTCCTTGAACTTGTGAAAAACTCTTCACCACAAGTCGAGCTTCACAGATGGTGGCATTACCGTTCACGTCCGTCTTCTTCTTAAAGATCCATTCATCTCAATGGCTTGCCGCTCATCGGGTAAGTCCACCAAAGTCCATGCTTTGTCCTGATACATGGATCCTATCTCGGATTTCATGGTTTCTAACCATTTGTCGGAATTTGGGCCCACCATTGCTTCTCCATAGCTCGTAGGTTCATTGTTGTCTAGCAACATGACCTTCAAGACAGGATTGCGTATCACTCTGAAGTAGTACGCATCCTTGTCACCCTACGAGGTTCGGTAGTGACTTGATCCGAAACTTCATGATTACTATCATAAGCTTCTACTTCAATTGGTGTAGGTGCCACGGGAACAACTTCCTGTGCCCTGCTACACACTAGTTGAAGTGACGGTTCAATAACCTCATCAAGTCTCCACCATCCTCCCACTCAATTTTTCGAGACGAACTTTTCCTCGAGAAAGGACCCGATTCAAGAAACAATCCCTATTGCTTCCGGATCTGAATTAGGAGGTATACACAACTATTTTGGGTGTCCTATGAAGATGCATTTTGTCCACTTTGGGTTCGAGCTTATCAACCTGAAACTTTTCCACATAAGCGTTGCAGCCCCAAACTTTTAAGAAACGACAACTTAGGTTTCTCCAAACGGTGTCGTCTCAACGGAATTACGTGGTGCCCCATTAAAGTGAGTGCGGTTGTCTCTAATGCCTAACCCATGAGCGATAGTGGTAATTCGATAAGAGACATCATGGTACGCACCATATCCAATAGGTTGCAACTATGATGTTCGGACACACCATCACACTATGGTGTTCGGTGTATTAATTGTGAAACAATTTGCACAATGTCTTAATTGTGTGCCAAAACTTGTAACTCAGATACTTATCTCTATGATCATATCATAGACATTTTATCCTCTTGTCACAATGATCTTAAACTTCACTCTGAAATTACTTGAACCATTCAACAATTCAGACTTGTGTTTCATCAAGTAAATATACTCAACATATACTCGAATCATCAGTGAAGACAGAACAAAACGATATTCACTGAATGCCTAAGAACTCATATGACTGCACACATCAAAATTTGTAACTACCAACAAGTTGCTACCTTGTTCCATCTTCTTTGAAACCGAGGCTTTTCGGTCATCTTGCCCATGTGGTATGATTTGCATATCTCAAGTGATTCAAAATCATGCGAGTCCAAACGATCCATCTGCATGGAGTTTCTTCATGCGTATACACCAATAGACATGGTTCGCATGTCTCAAACTTTTCAAAAACGAGTGAGTCCAAAGATCCATCAACATGGAGCTTCTTCATGCGTTTAACACCAATATGACTTACATGGGAGTGCCACAAGTAAGTGGTACTATCATTACTATCTTATACATTTGGCATGGAAATGTGTATCACTACGATCGAGATTCAATCAACCATTCCTTTAGGTGCAAGACCATTGAAGGTATTATTCAAATAAACAGAGTAACCATTATTCTCCTTAAATGAATAACCGTATTGCGATAGACATGATCCAATCAAGTCTATGCTCAACGCAAACACCAAATCTCGATGGTAGAGGGAGCGTGCGATGCTTGATCACATCAACCTTGGAAAAACTTCCAACACATATCGTCAGCTCACCTTTAGCTAGTCTCCGTTTTATTCCGTAGCTCTTTTATTTCGAGTTACTAACACTTAGCAACCGAACCGGTATCTTAATACCCTGGTGCTACTAGGAGTACTAGTAAAGTACACATTAACATAATGTATATCCAATATACTTCTATCGACCTTGCCAGCCTTCTCATCTACCAAGTATCTAGGGTAATGCTGCTCCAGTGACTGTTCCCCTTATTGCAGAAGCACTTAGTCTCGGGTTTGGGTTCAACCTTGAGTTTCTTCACTGGAACAGCAACTAATTTGCCGTTTCATGAAGTGTCCCTTCTTGCCCTTGCCCTTCTTGAAACTAGTGGTTTCACCAACCATCAACAATTGATGCTCCTTCTTGATTTCTACTTTCGCGAAAACAACGCGAATACCTCAAGGATCATCATATCTATCCCTGATATGTTATAGTTCATCACGAAGCTGTAGCAGCTTGGTGGCAATGACTTTGGAGAAACATCACTATCTCATCTGGAAGATCAACTCCCACTCGATTCAAGTGATTGTTGCACTTAGACGATCGAGCACAAGCTCAACGATTGAGCGTTTCTCCCTTAGTTTGTAGGCTAAGAAAATCGTCGGAGGTCTCATACCTCTTGGCGTGAGCACGAGCCTGAAATCCTAATTTCAGCCCTCGAAACATCTCATATGTTCCGCGACATTTGAAAAACATCTTTCATGCCTCAACTCTAAACCGTTTAACTGAACTATCACGTAGTTATCAAGGCGTGTATGTCCGATGTTCGCAACATCCACAGGGCGACGTTTGGGGTTCAGCACACTGAGCGGTGCATTAAGGACATAAGCTTTCTACTGTCCGCATAATCGCTACTTTCAACTTTCAACTATATTTACTCTAGGAACATATCTAAACAGTGGAACTAAAGCGTGAGCTTACGACATAATTTGCAAAAAGGTCTTTTTGACTATGTTCAGGATAATTAAGTTCATCTTATGAACTCCCACTCAGATAGACATCCCTCTGGTCATCTAAGTGATTACATGATCCGAATCAACTAAGCCGTGTCCGATCAACACGTGAGACGGACTAGTCATCATCGGTGAACATCTTCATGTTGATCGTATCTACTATACGACTCATGCTCGACCTTTCGGTCTCCGTGTTCCGAGGCCATGTCTTCACATGCTAGGCTCGTCAAGTTAACCCTAAGTGTTTCTGCGTGTGTAAATCTTGCTTACACCCGTTGTATGTGAAATTAACACGTAGTGCTTAGAAGCGACGAACTGTAGCAACGGTGCACAGTCAGGGGAGAACACTTCTTGAAATTCATGTAAGGGATCATCTTATTTACTACCGTCGTTCTAAGTAAACAAGATGCATAAACATAATAAACATCACATGCAATTATATAGTAGTGACATGATATGGCCAATATCATATTGCTCCTTTTGATCTCCATCTTCGGGCTCCATGATCATCATTGTCACGGCATGACACCATGATCTCCATCATCATGATCTCCATCATCGTGTCTCCATGAAGTTGTCTCGCCAACTTATTACTTCTACTACTATGGCTACCCGTTAGCAATAAAGTAAAGTAATTACATGGCGTTGTTCAATGACACGCAGGTCATACAATAAATAAAGACAACTCCTATGGCTCCTGCCGGTTGTCATACTCATCGACATGCAAGTCGTGAATCCTATTACAAGAACATGATCAATCTCATACATCACATATCATTCATCACATTCTTCTTGGCCATATCACATCACATAGCATACCCTGCAAAAACAAGTTAGACGTCCTCTAATTGTTGTTTGCATGTTTTACGTGGCTGCTTTGGGTTTCTAGCAAGAACGTTTCCTACCTACGCAAAACCACAATGTGACATGCCAATTGCTATTTTCCCTTCATAAGGACCCTTTTCATCGAATCCGTTCCGACTAAAGTGGGAGGCGGCACCCGCTAGCCACCTTATGCACCAAGTGCATGTCGATCAGTGGAACTGTCTCACGTAAATGCGTGTAAGGTAGGTCCGGGCAGCTTCATCCCACAATACCTTCGAAACAAGATTGGACTAGTAACGGTAAGCATATTGAACAACATCAACGCCCACAACTAATTTGTGTTCTACTCGTGCAAAGAATCTACGCAATAGACCTAGCTCATGATGCCCTTTGTTGGGGAACGTAGCAGAAATTCAAAATTTTCCTACGTGTCACCAAGATCTGTCTATGGAGAAACTAGCAACGAGGGAAGGAGAGTGCATCTACATACCCTTGTAGATCGCTAAGCGGAAGCGTTCAAGTGAACGGGGTTGATGGAGTCGTACTCGTCGTGATTCAGATCACCGATGATCTAGTGCGAGCATACGGCACCTCCGCGTTCAACACACGTACAGCCCGATGACGTCTCCCATGCCTTGATCCAGCAAGGAGAGAGGGAGAGGTTGAGGAAGACTCCATCCAACAGCAGCACAACGGCGTGGTGGTGGTGGAGGAGCGTGGTTATCCTGCAGGGCTTCGCCAAGCACCACAGAAGAAGAGGAGGAAGAAGAGATGCAGGGCTGCACCAACGAGAGGAGAATTTCTCTTGTATTATGGGCAGCCCCAGGCCTCTATTTATATAGGGGAGAGGGAGGAGGTGCGCCCCCTCTAGGGTTCCCACCCCTAGGGGGCGGCAGCCCTAGATGGGAAGGGGGAGGCGGCCAAGAGGGGAGGGAGAGGGAGGCGCCCCCTTAGATGGGCCTTAGGGCCCATCTGCCCTAGGGTTTGCCCCCTCCCACTCTCCCATGCGCCTTGGGCCCCTTGTGGGGGGCGCACCAGCCCCCTTGGGGCTGGTTCCCTCCCACACTTGGCCCACGCAGCCTTCTGGGGTTGGTGGCCCCACTTGGTGGACCCCCGGGACCCTCCCGGTGGTCCCGGTACATTACCGATATCACCCGAAACTTTTCCAGTGACCAAAACAGGACTCCCCATATAAAAATCTTTACCTCCGGACCCTTCCGGAACTCCTCGTGACGTCTGGATCTCATCCGGACTCGAACAACATTCGGTAACCACATACAAGCTTCCTATATAACCCTAGCGTCACCGAACCTTAAGTGTGTAGAACCTACGGGTTCGGGAGACATGCAGAACATGACCGAGGCGTTCTCCGGTCAACAACCAACAGCGGGATCTGGATACCCATGTTGGCTCCCACATGTTCCACGATGATCTCATCGGATGAACCACGATGTCAAGGACTCAATCGATCCGTATACAATTCCCTCATCTAGCGGTATTGTACTTGCGAGATTCGATCGTCGGTATCCCGATACCTTGTTCAATCTCGTTACCGGCAAGTCTCTTTACTCGTTCCGTAACACATCATCCCGTGATCAACCCCTTGGTCACATTGTGCACATTATGATGATGTCCTACCGAGTGGGCCAGAGATACCTCTTCGTTTACACGGAGTGACAAATCCCGATCTCGATTCGTACCAACCCAATGCAGACACTTTCGGAGATACTTGTAATGCACCTTTATAGCCACCCAGTTACGTTGTGACGTTTGGTACACCCAAAGCATTCCCTACGGTATCCGGAGTTGCACAATCTCATGGTCTAAGGAAAAGATACTTGACATTAGAAAAGCTTTAGCATACGAACTACGATCTTTGTGCTAGGCTTAGGATTGGGTCTTGTCCATCACATCATTCTCCTAATGATGTGATCCCGTTATCAATGACATCCAATGTCCATGGTCAGGAAACCGTAACCATCTATTGATCAACGAGCTAGCCAATAGAGGCTTGCTAGGGACATGGTGTTGTCTATGTATCCACACATGTATTGCTGTTTCCGGTCAATACAATTATAGCATGAATAATAAACGATTATCATGAACAAGGAAATATAATAATAACTAATTTATTATTGCCTCTAGGGCATATTTCCAACAAGTAGTTCATCACAGGAATCAGTTCCAGTGATTCCTACACCAATTAGTGAGGAAGTTAATGATGATGATCATGAAACTTCAGATCAAGTTGCTACCAAACCTCGTAGGTCTTCCAGAGTAAGATCCGCACCAGAGTGGTACGGTAATCTTATTCTAGAAGTCATGTTACTAGACCATGATGAACCTACAAACTATGAAGAAGCGATGGTGAGCCCAGATTCCGCTAAATGGCTAGAAGCCATGAAATCTGAGATGGGATCCATTTATGAAAACAAAGTGTGGACTTTGGTTGACTTGCCCGAGGGTCGGCAAGCAATAGAAAATAAATGGATCTTCAAGAGGAAGACGGACGTTGATAGTAGTGTTACTATCTACAAAGCTCGACTTGTCGCATAAAAGGTTTTTGACAAGTTCAAGGTGTTAACTACAATGAGATTTTCTCAAGCGTAGCGATGCTTAAGTCTGTCCGAATCATGTTAGCAATTGCCACAATTTATGAAATTTGGCAAATGGATCTAAAAACTGCATTCCTGAATGGGTTTACGGAGGAAGAGTTGTATATGATGCAACCAGAAGGTTTTATCGATCCAGAGGGAGCTAACAATGTGTGCAAGCTCCAAATGATCCATCTATGGACTGGTGCAAGCATCTCGGAGTTGGAATATACGCTTTGATAAGTTGATCAAAGCATATAGTTTATACAGACTTACAGTGAAGCCTGTATTTACTAGAGAGTGAGTGGGAGCACTACAGCATTTCTGATAAGTATATGTGAATGACATATTGTAGATCGGAAATAATGTAGAATTATTCGCAAAGCATAAAGGAGTGTTTGAAAGGAGTTTTTCAAACAAAGACCTCGGTGAAGCTGCTTACATATTGAGCATCAAGATCTATAGAGATAGATCAAGACGCTTGATAAGTTTTTCAATGAGTACATACCTTGACAAGATTTTGAAGTAGTTCAAAATGGAACAGTCAAAGAAAGAGTTCTTGCCTGTGTTACAAGGTGTCAAATTGAGTAAGACTCAAAACCCGACCACGGCAGAAGATAGAAAGAGAATGAAAGTCATTCCCTATGCCTTGGCCATAGGTTCTATAAAGTATGCCATGCTGTGTACCAGATCTATTGTATACCCTACACCGAGTTTGGCAAGGAGTACAATAGTGATCTAGGAGTAGATCACTGGACAGCGGTCAAAATTATCCTTAGTGGAATAAGGATATGTTTCTCGATTATGGAAGTGACAAAAGGTTCGTCGTAAAGGGTTACGTCGATGCAAGTTTTGACACCGATTTGGATGACTCTAAGTCTTGATCTAGATACATATTGAAAGTGGGAGCAATTACCTAGAATAGCTCCTTGCGGAGCATTGTTGACATAGAAATTCGCAAAATACTTACGGATCTGAATGTGACAGACCCGTTGACTAAAAATATCTCACAAGCAAAACATGATCACACCTTAGTACTCTTTGGGTGTTAATCACATAGCGATGTGAACTAGATTACTGACTCTAGTAAACCCTTTGGGTGTTGATCACATGTCGATGTGAACAATGGGTGTTAATCACATGGTGATGTGAACTATTCTGTTAAATCACATGGCGATGTGAACTAGATTATTGACTCTAGTGCAAGTGGGAGACTGAAGGAAATATGCCCTAGAGGCAATAATAAAGTTATTATTTATTTCCTTACATCATGATAAATGTTTATTATTCATGCTAGAATTGTATTAACCGGAAACATAATACATGTGTGAATATATAGACAAACAGAGTGTCACTAGTATGCCTCTACTTGACTAGCTCGTTAATCGAAGATGGTTATGTTTCCTAACCATAGACATGAGTTGTCATTTGATTAACGGGATCACATCATTAGGAGAATGATCTGATTGACATGACCCATTCCGTTAGCCTAGCACTTGATCGTTTAGTATGTTGCTACTGCTTTCTTCATGACTTATACATGTTCCTATAACTATGAGATTATGCAACTCCCGTTTACGGAGGAACACTTTGGGTACTACCAAACGTCACAACGTAATCGGGTGATTATAAAGGAGTATTACAGGTGTCTCCAAAGGTACTTGTTGGGTTGGCGTATTTCGAGATTAGGTTTTGTCACTCCGATTGTCGGAGAGGTATCTCTGGGCCTTCTCGGTAATACACATCACATAAGCCTTGCAAGCATTGCAACTAATGAGTTAGTTGTGAGATGATGTATTACGGAACGAGTAAAGAGACTTGCGGTAACGAGATTGAACTAGGTATTGGATACCGACGATCGAATCTCGGGCAAGTAACATACCGATGACAAAAGGAACAACGTATGTTGTTATGCGGTCTCGACCGATAAAGATCTTCGTAGAATATGTAGGAACCAATATGGGCATCCAGGTCCCGCTATTGGTTATTGACCGGAGATGTGTCTCGGTCATGTCTACATTGTTCTCGAACCGTAGGGTCCGCACGCTTAAGGTTTCGATGACGGTTATATTATGAGTTTGTTTATTTTGATGTACCGAAGGTTGTTCGGAGTCCCGGATATGATCACGGACATGACGAGGAGTCTCGAAATGGTCGAGACATAAAGATTAATATATTGGACGGATATATTTGGACACGGAAAGGTTCGGAGAAGTTTGGAGCTCCGGGAGGTTACCGGAACCCCGGGAGGTATATGGGCCTTATTGGGCCCATATAGGAATAAGGGAGAAGGAACAAGGAGGGGGCGCGCTTCAAGCCCAATCCGACTGGGAGGGGGGCCGGCCCCCTTTCTTTTCTCCTTCCCCTCTTCCTATTCCTACTACTAGTACTTATTCCTAAATGCTAGTACTCCTTCCTTCCCCTCCAAGTGAAATAAGGAAAGAGAGGGAAACCTACTTGGAGTAGGTTTCCCCCTCCCATGGTGCGCCCCCTTGGTGGCCGCCACCTCCTCCCTCCTTTATATACGGGAGGGGGGCACCCTAGAACACACAAGTTGATCCTTGAGATCGTTCCTTAGCCGTGTGCGGTGCCCCCTCCACCATATTCCACCTCGGTCATATCGTAGCGGTGCTTAGGCGAAGCCTGCGTCGGTGAAACATCAAGATCGTCACCACGCCGTCGTCTTGTGGAACTCCCTCTCCCGGAGCTTTGCCGGATCGGAGCCCGAGGAGCGCCATCGAGCTGAACGTGTGCCAAGAACTCGAGGCGCCGGAGTAACGGCGCTGGGATCGGCTGGATCGTGAGGAGAACGTCGACTACTTCCTCTACGTCATCATCGACTCGGAGGTGCCGGAGTAACGGCGCTGGGATCGGCAGGATCGCGAGGAGAACGTCGACTACTTCCTCTACGTTGTGATCGCTTCCGCCACGGTCTCACGAGTGCGTAGACAACACTCTCCCCTCTCGTTGCTATGCCATCACCATGGTCCTGTGTGTGCGTAGGAAATTTTTTGAAATTACTGCGTTCCCCAACACCTGAGTGGGCAGCGGCCCCCGAATTCCAATCTAGCATTCCCACACGACTCACATCTTGGAAAGAGACGGGCCTGTTGTGGGGTAATCCGGAAGAGGTGACCAGACTCCAAACCTGCGTCCAAGACCTGGTAAACAAGAAGGTCAAACTTGTCAACGTAGTCCAGGCCATGCTCTTCCGTCGGATCCTCCTGTGTCAACGACGGGCCTTCAACTTGTGGGAGTTCGACCCGGCCCAGCACCAGACGTTGTCCAGGCTCTTCGACACAAAGCATGAGGATTCCTGGAAGGTGCTATTCAAGAGCTCCGAGGTCTCCCCTCCCGTCACCGAGGATCGCGGATTCTGCGCCAAGCGTCAAGCCACCGAAGTAAGCTTGTTTTTATCCTATACGGGACACTTGATTTTCATAGTTTGACTCTATGCAGGATCTAAACTCCCGCTCCTTTGACAGGACTGGAAGAGGACGTCCGAACAGTTTGACTGTCCGTCCCCTTTGCCCGAAGGCCCAGCAGATGCACGCTTGACGAAGCTGTTGGTTCCGGCACCTCACGTGGTGCCGGAGAAGAAGGCCAAGAAGAAGGCCACGGGGACTCGAAAGAGTTCCCGACGCCTGGTGGTAACGGATTCATCGCCCGACAAGCCCGAAGCGCCCTCCGCCTCCGAAGACGAGGAGGAGGAAGAAGAAGCCTCTCCCCCTCCAGCGGAGGGAGGAAAGAAAAGGAAGGCCGCCCCAACTGGGGAGGCCGGAGGGTCCAAGAAGGGTAAGACCCTTCTTCCGGACTACGCCTCCGACACCGACGACGGCGGGGAGGAATGGCCATCCAGGGCCAAGCCCCTGGCAAAATCATAAGTATCCGGATACCAGAATAACTTATAACGTTCCCCTATTGTATAGTACCTTCTGACGCCGAATTCAATCATGCAGTCCGCCCAAGGCTCAGCTCGGCGATTCGTCGAGCGGCTCCCTGGATTCGTCGTATGTGAATAGCGCTTCACTTCCGACGGCCTCCTCCCCTCGCCCTACGGACGATGCCGAGGTGGAGTCCCAAAAGGGGCTACACCAGGAGGAGGTGGTCCTGGAGGCGCCGCAAGGCGACCTCCCGGATTCCAGGCCCAAAGGGGATGAAGCCCCAGATGGATCTAAGTCCGGCCATGGGTCGGACACCGTTCCGGAACCTTTAGTGATTTTGGAGTACGGTAGGCGCCCCCTCGCAAAAAGGGCACGCCTACGACGCCGGTGGCCTCTGTCCAACCGGAGGCGCCGGAAAATTTGCTGGAGGTGCTTAACGGCGCCTCCATCAACGAGGAGCACCGCACTGTTATGAGTGCGGTGATTTAGAAGGTTCAGTCCGCCAAGAGCGGGCTGTAAGCCTTACTGGGCTTCTAACGAGCTTTGAGGTATGTATTTAAAACATATAAAAATGTTACCGCATAGACAGTAGCCCCTGATGCTCAGTTTGTTGTTCGGGAAGAAAAGCCGGACTGAGGATCGAAAAAAGATATACGCAGGAGTCTAACATAAATATGTCAAATGGGAATGCAGGTTGCGCTGCTGACATCTGCCGTACTGACTGTGGAGGTTGATGCATTGAAGCAGAGCCTCAAGCGGTCCGAGAACGAGCTCGGCCTTGCCAAGAAGAAGCTCGAGGACAAAGAAGGTATATAGTACCTTATCTAAGTGTATATATAAATACCTGGTTGCAAATAATGACAGGACCAACGTGAATGTTGCAGGGGCCACAACCGAGGTGGCGACCCTAAAGGAAGCGCTTTCCAAGGCCGAAGACAATGCGGCCATGGAGCGCTCCGAGCGATAGAAACAAGAGGCGCAGGTGGCGGAGGTGCGGCAAGAGCTCAATGCTTTTGTGAAAAAACATGAGAGTTTAGAGCTTGACTCGAAGACTCGAGAGTCCGAGCTTGCCTCGGCACTTGAAAGCGCCAAATCTGCCAAGGCCGAAGCCTAGAAAGCCCTCCAGGAAATTGAGGCGATGAAAAGGATTGCGACGGGTAAGGCATTCTTTATGCAAAGCAAGCACGTGAAAGTAAATTACCTGTTACTTACCCAAATCCAGAGCTCTCTAGGAGCATTTGCAGATCTGCCCCGCAGTGTATCCGACGCCGCCGCATTCTACCGAGCCGAGAAAGGGAGCTCGACGGAGAAGGTGTTCTGGTCCCAGTATGCTGGGGACGGACACCCGGTGCCCCTGAGCGACCAGCTGAAGCAGCTGGTCGACCTTCATAAGGCAGTCGAACAGGCCATGAAGGGCCTGATAGGCCGGCTGTGGCCTGGGGAGGCCATGCCTTTGAGCTACTTTGGGCTGGTGCGGCGGCTAGTGGATGCCTGTCCCCGGCTTGAAGTCATCAAGCGCTCCGTTTGCATCGAAGGCGCCCGTAGAGCTTTTGCCCGTGCTAAAGTGCACGGGGGCAAACTGGATGCTGAGAAGCTGGTGACAGAGGGGCCACCGGAGGGGAAGGAGCATCGCAGGCCCGAGATGTATTATGAGGGCGTCCTGAAGGGTGCCGATCGTGTGGCGGATGAATGTACCAGGGATGTAATTTTTGAGTAAACTCGCTCATGTTTATCTTGTGCGCTGAAAACTTGTTCATATGCGCTAAGCAACGCTTTTTGAATTTAAAATATTACCTTCTGTGCGGCCGTTTATTAAATCTGAGAGATGCAAGTCGTCGGCTTCTACCCCCATGCCACGAGTGCTGGGGTGTTCGGGATAAACCTGAGCGCTCTTGTTCCCATTCTTGGGTCCGTCGAGGGAGGCGCTCAGCACAACGAACGAGGCAACCGGACTTATAATGCTTTATCACTCTCACTTAGCCATAGAATTCTATAATTTTAAATTTCGGTGAAGCCCCTAGTATTCGGAAGACCGAGTTCGGGGCGCTATCCACGCCTAGGCAGGACAAAGCCAGCTCCTCGCTCTAAGCGGCATAAGTCTTTAAGGACTCGAAAAACCTCTCGAACAGCGATCGTCTCTCGCCCTATCATGACGGTCAGTTTTAGCTTTCTCTCGAGGTGTTAACCCAGCTCAACTGGGGCACAATCGCAGTAGTTCTCCCAGCGCTACCTTAGCCGACATAGCGGAACGTAAGGTACCAAAACATGGGAGCCGGGCAAACCCAACTATTGACACAAGACATGATTCGGAGCCGATGCATATAATGCTATAAGTTCGGGGTGCCACACTCATGAGAGTGTTCGGTCTTCTCACACCGCATTATGGGGTACTTAAGCCCCTGGTGTATTGGCCGTACCAAAGTGTACGGTTGCATAATGTCATAACTGAACATATTTATATAAAAAATGAGTGCAATAATAGACAAGAGCTATGTATTGTTTATTAAAAGGGCAGCTATAAGAGCAGAACGATACAAATAGTGCGATACGCAAGAGATGGGATTATTTGACATGTCCCCCTCCAGGGGCAAGCTGCGAGACTTTAAGTAAGACAGGTATTTAGCTCGTTATAGAGACCACCTGGACATTTGACGTGGCTTGTTGTCTCCCTGGCTGTTGCATCGTGTGTTCGGCGATTGTACTGCCGGACAGGCCTTCCGAATAGTGGAGTCCTGAAAGTATATATAAAAAAAAGAAATGGCAAAATCGGGAGCCCCTAGTGCGGTTGAGCCGCATTCTGGGCGTGCCGTGGTTGTGCCCCTCCCCTTATGCCCATGGTATTTCCAGAGCGTAATTATGTACGCGTGGTACTGATATCGCAATCTCGCGAGGGCTGGGGTTGGGGCCGCACTGCTATGCTTGCTCGGAATGTGCCAGACGGTTTTGTTGTAGGTTACTTCGGGCGCGTTTGACGTTGTCCGGACGTTTAACAACCGGACTGGAGAATTGCCTTGAGAGGCTACTTTGTACTTCCGCCGCCAGGGCCGCCGTGTGCTCCTCTGTTCGGAGAGAGCGTTTGGTGTTTCCATTGACCGTAATGACTCCGCGAGGGCCTAGCATCTTGAGCTTGAGATATGCGTAGTGCGGCACCGCATTGAATTTTGCAAATGCGGTTCGTCCAAGCAGGGCGTGATAGCCACTGCAGAACGGGACTATGTCGAAGATTAACTCCTCGCTTCGGAAATTATCCGGGGATCCGAAGACCACTTCAAGCGTAACTGAGCCTGTACAGCTGGCTTCTACACCTGGTATGACGCCTTTAAAGGTCGTCTTTGTGGGTTTAATCCTTGAGGGATCTAACCCATTTTTCGCACTGTATCCTGATAAAGCAGGTTCAGGCTGCTGCCGCCGTCCATGAGGACTCTAGTGAGGTGAAATCTGTCAATGATTGGGTCTAGAACCAATGTGGCGAATCCGTCGTGACGAATGCTAGTGGGGTGGTCCCTTAGATCAAAAGTGATCGGGCAGGAGGACCATTGGTTGAACTTTGGGGCGAGTGGCTCCAACGCATAGATTTTTTCCAGCGGGCCTGCACCCCCTTTCATCAGAACCGTCAAGTTTCAGACTTGCCTTCGCCGACTGTCACGCGCTACACTTGTTCATGGCCAAGGTCTTGTCGGTGTCTCCATGGCTCGCTATAACTTGCCTCGGTACCACAGTCGACTACCTCGTGCTTCGCCACGCATCCTTCCCATGAAATTCGATCGGCCCAAATCCATTTTTTAGTCAACTTATACTAAAATAAATGTACTTGCTTGTAATACAATTTGGTCCCAATCGATTACTTATGTGCGATTGGCATGTATATGAGCCGCACGCCAATACAAGAACGCATACATACATGATAAAAGACAACTGCTATATGAACCAACCTGTGGTTGGATGATTAGAGGGACTTTCAGGATTTTCAGCGATGCGCATTCAGTGGGAGGAGACGTTCCCGTAGACGACGAGGTGCGTACGGTGACTTCGTAAATTTCAAGATGATATGCCGGCTCAGTCTTTTGGAAGTGCTCATAGGGGTAGGATGTGTGTGTATGTTCATAGGGTGAGTGTATGCGTGTGTATATGAACACTTACATGTGTACTGTGTGTATACGGATAAGAAATCTTTTTTTGACACGTACGCGATATAAGAAACTTGTAGAGAAAAGAGACGTGGCAACCAGCTTTGGGAGGTGGGCACACGCACGCACGATAAGAGTTGGACGGCTCCCTGCACGACCGACACGAAGCTTCAATCAGCCGGTCGAGTTGTATAATAATTTCTCAAAAAGAAAACACCACCAAAAGAATACACTTTATTGATTCGTTCCTCATCTTCTTACCTCGATCCCCTGTTCCGCCGCCGCCCGACCCGAGCGCTGGCCACTGGCCGCATCGCGGACAGGGAGGCCGTGCCGCCGCCGCTCTAGTCCACAGCCCACGCCGCCTCTTATAGCCGCTCGAATCCACTCGTCCACCGTCCGCAGGAGCTGCCGCTGGAGTCCACGGACGGGAGACTGGGAGACGGCGGAAGAGCAGGATTTCGCCTCCGCCGACCATTACTTGGACGCTGGTTCTCCACAATCTGGTGGCGGGCGCCGCTATTTCTCCACGCCGTCAGATAGAGCCAGCTGAGGTTTGAGAGCTAGAGCTTCAGAACTCGCTGTTGTGCCTTTTTTCAATTTTTTCTTTAAAGGAACACACGATTCATTTCATTACATAGTAGTACTGGGTATATTGCTAGATCATAATGTTCAGAATTTCATTGCCGTCGTCAGATGCGTTGAGTCAGTTTAAAACTTCACAAAGTGTCAATCATGTCAAACAATAAATCAATATACATAGTTCGAACAAAACCTTCACGCAGTGCCAATCGTGTTTTCCATAACTTGTGAAAAATTAAGCTGACACATTACTTGAGCTGTCAAAGGCGTAGTTGTAAGGTTTCATCCTTGTACTCTGCACCAACAAGAAAATCATATGAGGTTTGAATTTTCCGGCACATTACTTGAGCAGAAAAGATAAGTTGACAGCACTCACTCTGAATGTTCAGCAGTGCGTAAGCTCAGTTTACATGGGTTGTCAATCAAAGGTGCCTTCCATTTGCCTTGTTGTGCTTTTAGAGCTGCAAAAGTGAAATCTTGCATTTGGAGCGTAGTCACAACACATACTGTAGAATATGATGTCCACTTTGGCTTAGCTCAGTATTATAAACTCGCTGTTGGACAGTAACGATGGTTCAATACAATTTCAACTGTTTTAGCATTATAATAAATTCACTAATGATATTTGCTACTTTAACACAGAAGTGATGGATCTAACAACTATTAAAAAGTTATTGTGTTCTCCTAGACCAAGTGCAGACTATTTGGCTGGCGTAGATGGTTTTCTTGCTTTTGCATACACTGAAAAGATGTTGCGCTTTCAACTCCCGAGGCTACCATTTTTAGGCCTAAACGCTTGGATAAAGAGACACAAAATAGTGGAGTCATGGTAACTGCAAAAACTTCTAGTTATGATTCAGCACATGATGCCAATCCTGTTTTACGTGATGTAACGTACTACGGGAGGGTAATTGATATTGTCGAGCTAAACTACTTTGGACAGTTTTCAGTGGTGTTGTTTAAATGTGAATGGGTTAATGTGTTCTCCGGAACAGGAATGAAAAAAGACAAGTACGGTTACACACTTGTCAACTTCTCACATCTAATACACAAAGGAGAAAAGATTGAGCATGAGCCTTTTATTTTCCCTAACCAGGAGAATCAAGTGTTCTATATGGAAGATGAATTGAATCCAGGTTGGTCTGTGGTAATGAAGTTGCCCCAAAGCCTAGAGATGTATATGACTTAGGCAACTTGGAACGGGAAGCACAGGCAGAAAATGAGCCATTCCATGTTTCACAGCTTGGAGAGAGTTTGAAAAGAAAGAACAATGAACAACATTGGGTTAGAAGAGACTTTGAGGGGACAATAGTGGATGCTAATAATGCTTCGAGCAACGAAGAATAGTTGAGGTTAGTAGCAATATGTTCTTGTGTTTCCATATTCAATTTGCAAGATGTGTTTTTACCTCTAGTATAATTTGTTGTTCAATCTTTCTGTTCTTCAATTATGTTTTGTGCATTCTTTCTTTTATGTTGGGTTGACACTTTCATATCAGATATGAAATTTAGTGATAAAAGTAGCACAAAATGTCTCTTCAATTTTCTTGTTCTTGTTTTGAATTATTTTGGCTGCATGCTACAGGTTCAGACTACATGCTACATGGAGGCATGGAGGGGGTGGTCGGCTGTGTGCTTTGTGTTGGTACAAAACAGCCTACTCTTTTCTACTTGCTGGCTTTCTGCTGACTACTTGGCCAACTTGCTTGGTGATATACTGCTGTGTGAGACCATGTCTTGGTCAAAACTTAGTATACTCTTATATTCATGCTTGGTAATTCGGTCAGCTGCGACACCACGTGCTTGTTTGGAACATCATTTTGTACTTTGTTCAACAACAGTTCAGAATTGAGATATATGCAGCTTGTTTGGAACTTTATTTTGTATACTTTGGTTAACAGTTCAGAATTGGCATACTCTTGCTGTGTTCAAAAATCCTGTTTTGCGATCACATGTTGCCATTTTTCTAAAAGTCTGAATCTATCCTGAAGCAGTATATATGTTTTAGTTTCTCTATATATACTTCTCTTGCTGATGTTTAGATTAGATGTTTAGACTCTCATGTGCAAGATGAAAGTTCAATGTTGATTGAAGTCTTTTTCTCCGAATGGTGAAGGCGGATTCTGTACCAAGTAGAAAGTTTAATGTTCTGCTAACGACACTCAGCTTTCTCATGATTTTTGCTCTTTGAACCCAGCTATCAAAATGCATTCAAATTTAGGTTTTCATTATTCCAATTACACGAAATAGTATCTATTGAATATGTTTCCCTATCTCGATGAATTAGCACGAATTCTGAATCAGGGTGGTCCAACTAATAAAAAAAGTCATAGATATAACATGTTAACATACAATATACCTTTGATCGAAAACCGCTTCCCAAATACAACACGTAAACGTACTTTTATACTTTATAATAAAAATATGGATCAATAAATCTTCAAAACATATTAAATTAATTAAGTCCAAAATTACTTAGAAGTAGCTAGCACACCTTTTAGTTTTAACAAATTTTGGAAGCAGAAAACAATTTTTTTTCGAATACCCAAAAGAGCTGCACATCTTTTATCTTAAGATAAGAGAAAAAATATTTACAAGATTACGAACACACGCACACTACAAAGCACAAAACTTTGAGTTTGCACTCTCATCCAGCTTTAGAAAATAGGGTCATACGTACCCATGTAAAGGGAAATAATCTTTTTTAGAATTTTGTACAGGGAAATATCTTTTTTAGAAGAACTTACATGAAAAAGTCAGCTGCTATAGTTTGAGTCATGCCTTCTGTGGGCTTTGGTAGGTGGGCAATGCTAATTGTTTTTCCTAATATATCCCGCCAGTATCAAACACGCATCCTCTAAACTTCTATACGTAGCTAACATGTGAAGGGCACAAGCCCATAACTATTACCTCAGAGGCCATGTGCTACGACGGGATCGACCTAAGAATTGATCGCATGCATCTTGCAACAAGTCTTCTCATGACAAGAAAGAAAAAATCAATCCAATATTATTACGTGTGTAACATTTACCTACGTAGATCACCTATGTGTTACAAACTTGTAACACAACATTGCATATCATATATGTGTTACAATCTTGTAACACTCTCTGAACCGGCTTAAATAATGTGTTACAGTACTGTAACACATTCAATGTATGTGGAATATGTGTTACACATTGTAACACTTCCCACAGAATGTGTTACAACTTGGGTGTGGACACAAATCTTGTCTGACCGGGATTTCAACTAGTAACACATGTTTTTTTGTGTTACCGGGATGTGTTACCAAAGCTAATTCCTGTAGTAGTGTGAGCGCACGCTTCCGTTCTCTTTTGGGGATATGGGTTGCGTATATCATGTTCACCGTGCGCACTTGTGGGGAAAGCCCTTCTGTCCTCTGTTGTTCGGCGGCCGGGGCTCCTCCTCGTCATCGCTATGCAGCCCCTTGTATCTGTGTTCGGCACTTAACTTGCCTGCCTGCTTGAGCACTCATCAATCCCTGTTGGTGTGATTGGCTGTTTGTTCGGGGGTGCCGTGTATCTGGCACGAGCGGTCGAGTATCCGGTCTAAACTGGACGCCCTGGAGTATTTCTTTTGAATGCCTTTTTCCGCTGACCGGGTTTAGAACCTCTGAATCCGGCATTAACTGCCGTATCCTCAGTATTGTCGCTGTTAATGCGGCGCTTGTGCTTGTTACGACGTGACCTGCCATTGTTGTCCTTGGTATCCGAATTACCAGGGCTCTTGGTCATGTTATTGCTACGAGCTAGCCAGTTGTCTTCTCCCGCGCAAAAGCGGGTCATGAGTGTCGTTAGGGCTGCCATAGATTTCGGCTTTTCCTGTCCTAGGTGCCGGGCAAGCCATTCGTCTCGGATGTTATGTTTGAAGGCTGCAAGGGCCTCTGCGTCCGGACAGTCGACTATTTGATTTTTCTTGGTTAGGAACGGCGTCCAGAATTGTCTGGCCGATTCCTCTGGCTGCTGAATTATGTGGCTTAGGTCATCGGCGTCTGGTGGTCGCACATAAGTGCCCTGGAAGTTGTCAAGGAATGCGGATTCCAGGTCCTCCCAGCAACCAATTGACTCTGCTGGCAAGCTGTTAAGCCAATGCCGAGCTGGTCCTTTAAGCTTGAGCGGGAGGTATTTGATAGCGTGTAGATCATCACCACGGGCCATGTGGATATGAAGGAGATAATCCTCGATCCATACCGCAGGATCTGTTGTGCCATCGTATGATTCGATGTTTACGGGTTTAAAACCCTCGGGGATTTGATGATCCATTACTTCATCTGTGAAGCATAGTGGGTGTGCGGCGCCTCTGTACTGGGCTATATCACGACGTAGCTCGGATGAGCTTTGTCTGTTGTGTTCGGCCTGGCCGTATTTGCCATATCCGGCGTGACGGTTATCGTCACGTGTCGTAGGCATACGCGATCCGTAGATCGATCTTGTTTGCCTTGCCTTGTCCTCCAATATGTCTCGCAGGTCTGGCGCATTTCCCCGTGCCTTGGTACTTTTTGAGCGGCGCCGGGGTGCGGCTTGAGTTGAGGGCCGAAAGGCCTCTCTGTCGCGGCCGCATCATACGCTGGTGATGTAGGTTTAGTTGCTTCCTCCTCTAGTTGGGGTAGCAGCCTGCGCTTTGGGTAGCTCTTGGAGGGGCGTTCGAGTTTGTTCTCTTTGGCCGCCAGGACTTCAGTCCATCTGTCGGCTAGCAAATCTTGGTCAGCTCTAAGCTGCTGTTGTTTTTTATTGAGGCTGCTTGTCGTGGCCATAAGCCTGCGTTTGAAACGCTCTTGTTCGACGGGATCCTCTGGCACGACAAATTCGTCGTCGTCGAGGCTTTCCTCGTCTTCGGAGGGAGGCATATAATTGTCGTCCTTGACCTCTCTATCTGCCGCTCTCTGATGAGGGTTGGCTTCTCCATCCTCCTGCGCTGAATCCTGCTGGAGGGGGTTGTCTTCAGTACTGTCTGGGGTGTTATTGTCTCCGGTGCCAGAATCGCTGTTTTTGCTATGGAGGGATTTAGAGCGGCGCCGCAGACGTCGGCGCTTAGGCTGTTTCTTGGAGGGGTCATCTTCCGTTGTTCCATCGCCATTCCCTTCCTTTGGGGTGTTCACCATGTATATGTCATATGACGAGGTGGCTTTCCAGTCCCCTATAGGTGCTGGTTCTTGGTCGTCTCCTTCATCAGCGCCCATACCGTCGATGTCTTCGGAGTCGAAGTCGAGCATGTCGGTTAAATCATCGACAGTGGCTACAAAGTGGGTGGTGGGTGGGTTTCGAATTTCTTTGTCGTCTGCATCCCAACCTTGCTGACCATAGTCCGGCCAGGGCTCTCCTGATAAAGAGAGAGACTTTAGTGAATTCAGGATGTCGCCAAAGGGCGAGTGCTGAAAGATGTCCGTGGCGGTGAACTCCATGATCGGAGCCCCATTGGGTTCGATCGGAAGGGGTGCGGAAGATTCGGAGCTCGGAAAGGAGTCCGGCACCTTGGAGTCACAAGCTTCACAAAGGACAAGGCTGGTATTCGGCTCGATCGCCATAGAGATTGCAGCCCCCGAGGCGGCGTCCAACCGTCCGTCCCCGATTGGCGCGGTCGGCTCTGAGCTAAGGGTCAGAGCGGACACCTGAGCGGCGCTCCGGGCATTGTCCGGCAGCAGAGCTAGATCATGCCCATCGTGACAGTGCGGCGCGCTCGGCCGTGGCTCGAATCCATCAAAGATCAAGTCCCCGCGGATATCAGCCGTGTAGTTCAAATTTCCAAATCTGACCTGATGGCCAGGGGCGTAGCTTTCGATCTGCTCCAGTTGGCCAAGCGAATTGGCCCGCAGTGCAAAGCCACCGATAACGAAGATCTGTCCGAGGAGAAAAGTCTCGCCCTGGACCGCGTCGTGGTTGATGATCGAAGAAGCGATTGGGCCTAAAGGTGACGACACAGAGGAACTCTTAATGAAAGCACCAATGTCGGTGTCAAAACCAGCGGATCTCGGGTAGGGGGTCCCGAACTGTGCGTCTAGGCGGATGGTAACAGGAGACAAGGGACACGATGTTTTTACCCAGGTTCGGGCCCTCTCGATGGAGGTAAAACCCTACTCCTGCTTGATTAATATTGATGATATGGGTAGTACAAGAGTTGATCTACCACGAGATCAGAGAGGCTAAACCCTAGAAGCTAGCCTATGGTATGATTGTTTTTCGTCCTACGGACTAAAACTCACCGGTTTATATAGACACCGGAGAGGGCTAGGGTTACACAGAGTCGGTTACAATGGGAGGAGATCTACATATCGTATCGCCAAGCTTTCCTTCCATGCTAAGGAAAGTCCCATCCGGACACGGGACGAAGTCTTCAATCTTGTATCTTCATAGTCCGGGAGTCCGGCCAAAGGTCATAGTCCGGCCATCCGGACACCCCCTAATCCAGGACTCCCTCACTCCTCGTCATGGATAGCGCCGGGATGATGAAGATGGCCTCCGGTGATGGCATCCCCCTCCGGCAGGGTGCCGGAACAGGGTCCCGATTGGTTTTTCGTGGCTCTGGAGGCTTGGCGGCGGCGGAACTCCCGATCTAGGTTCTGTTCTGGAAGTTTTACGATACGTAGGTATATATGGGTGCAGGAAGTACGTCGGTGGAGCTACGGGGGTCCCACGAGGCAGGGGGCGCGCCCAGGGGGGCACGCCCCACCCTCGTGAGCACGTCCCGTATCTCCTGACGTGCACTCCAAGTCCATCGGGTGGCTTTCCTTCCAAAAATAACTTCTCCAGTTGATTTTGTTCCGTTTTGACTCCGTCTGATATTCCTTTTCCTCGAAACACTGAAATAGGCATAAAACAGCAAATCTGGGCTGGGCCTCCGGTTAATAGGTTAGTCCCAAAAATAATATAAAAGTGGATAATAAAGCCCAATATTGCCTAAAACAGTAGATAAAGTAGCATGGAGCAATCAAAAATTATAGATACGTTGGAGACGTATCAACGGGCACTTCATTTTTTAAAACTTTTTTGAACTCCAGACTTTTTTTAAGTCGGCATTATGTAGCATTCGATGAGACGTCATCAATTTCCAACATGTTCTGACATCATTTGCTGTTTTTCAGTCACCTATTTGTTTAGAGAGCTAAATGACCGTGAAATTGGAAATCACTACAAAATGAACTCTGATAATGTTGAAGGTATCATCATTTCACCCGCATAGCTTGTGCGAAAGAGTAGAGAGGGTCACGGCAAAAACTGAATGCACTTCGTGTACAAATTGGACAATCTCTTTTGGAGTATCAGGGTTTCGAACGAGAACTAATCTGTTACACGGGCACTTCATTTTTTTAAACTTATTTGAACTCCAGACATTTTTTGAGACGGCATTATGTAGCATTCGATGAGACGTCATCAATTTCCAACACGTTCTGACATCATTTGCTGTTTTTCAGTCATTTACCGATTTGTTTAGAGAGCTAAATGACCGTGAAATTGAAAATCCCTACAAAATGAACTCTGAAAATGTTGAAGGTATCATCATTCACCCGCATAGCATGTGCGAAAGAGTAGAGAGGGTCACGGCAAAAACTGGACGCACTTCGTGTACAAACTGGACAATCCCTTTCGGAGTATCAGGGTTTCGGACGAGAACTCATCTATTACGACGGGAACTTCATTTTTTTAAACTTATTTGAACTCCAGACTTTTTTTGCATTCAATATGCAGCATTCAAAGTGACATCATCATTTACCAATTTGTTTAGAGAGCTAAAGCAAAAATATTCACAAAGAAACTAAATACAGCAAAAAAACTACTCAGAAATAAATACAAGAAAATAAATAAAGCAAAAAAGAAAAAAACTATATGAAAAAATTACTCAAAAAATAGAAGAAAATAAATAATGCAGAAAAGAAAAAAAAACTATATAAAAAATTACTGAAAAATAAATAGAAGAAAATAAATAACGCAGAAAAGAAAAAAACTATATAAAAAATTGTTGGGGCGCTGTCCAGTGGGCCTGCTAGACCTAGGGTGTGCAAATTCAGGCCCAGAAGGGCCGGCAGGCTCATAGGGCAGCGCGCCCTAGTTAGGACCAGAAGCCTGCTATATAGAGGAGTTCGGCGAGGTGCGGCTGCCCTTCGCTCGGCGAGGTGGGACTAAACTTAGAGCACCGCGGGTGCCAGTGCATAACCATTAGTACCTGTTGGTGGCCCCAACCGGTACTAATGGGTGGGCCTTTGGTACCGGCTAGGGTAATGAACTGGTACTAAAGGCGGCCGTTTCCCGCCGCTTGAGCTGGCCAAAATTGGCCTTTAGTACTGGTTGGTGGCTCCAACCGGTACTAAAGGCCCACCCTATATATAAGGCACTTACAAAAAATTCAGTTTCATCGACCACCACTTCTTCTCCCACTTCTTCGCGCGACATCGCCACCGCCACCGCGCCGTCACCCATCGCGTGCTGTCGTGGTTCTAAGTATGACAGTAGAATGGGGGGTAGGTATGGAGAGGCATGATCCTAGCTATGGAGTAGTTGTATACGCAAGAGATTTACGAGTTCAGGCCCTTCTCGGAGGAAGTAATAGCCCTACGTCTCGGAGCCCGGAGGCGGTCGACTGGATTATATGCGTATGTGTTACAGGGGTGCGAACCCTTCTACCTGTGGAGGGGGTGGCTTATATAGAGTGCGCCAGGACCCCAGCCAGCCCACGTAGGAGAGGGTTTAAGGTGCGTTAAGGCCAGGCGTTACTGGAACGCCTTACATAAAGTATCATTATGACCATGAAGGCTATTCAACTACAGATCGTTTGGACACCGAGTGGCTCTTGGACTCCTGGTGGTCGAGTGGGTCTTCATGGTCGAGTGTCTTTCAATCTGTCGAGTGGAAACCTATCAGGTCGACTGGAAGGCTGCTTCTCTTGTGAGTGTCCTTGTGGAGGGTACCTTTGGGCAGGTCTATGACCCTACCCCAGGTATATGACTACATCATTAGCCCCCGAATGGATCGAGGTTTGAGTGAGGAAGGAGTTGATGATCTTTCCGACCTGTTCTTCGTGTTGTGAGTGCGTCTTACTCTGGATCAACGACCTTTTAGTGATGGCATCAGCTTCTCTTTCAGTCGCCTTGATCCATTCTTCATGTTTGTCGAGTGAACTCCGTGAACCTGAGGATTTTCGAGCGACGGATCGGAGGAAATCAGTTATCTGACGAGTTGCTCTGCGGTTAGCGGATTTCGCGGGATCCGAATTTTGGGAAGCGAGCTAAGCGGAGAAAACCGCGACACACGGATGGGATAAGACGATGACGCCTCGATCTTCGCGCCGCCTTTTTCGCCACGTATCATGCACGCGCCTGTTGTGGGATTGCGACGGGATTGCCTGGGCCTACCGGTCAGCCACTCGGAAGCGGCCCCATATAAAGCGTTGGACAGGGCATTTTGAACAGTACGACCTCAGACTTCTCCTCTCTCCGCCTCCAAATCTTCTCGCCGCGCTCTTCGTCTGTCCAGCGCCGAAGCTCGGAACTTGCCTCGCCGGCGATCATGGTGAAGGAGAAGACCGCAGCCCTGGAACGGGTGAAGAAGGCGGCGGCGAAGGCCAAGGGGAGAGCGCCCAGCCGGGGCGGCTCCTCTTCGCGGTCCAAGCTGCCGTAGGGCTGGCTCCAAGGAGACTGGATCCGCTCGACCATCACCGAGAAGGATCTCGCCGATCTGGCCAATGAAGGACTGATCCCCCATGGGTCGGCGAGGCTTCCGGGCAGGGAGTGGCAACCACAGCCTGAAGAGGGTGAGTGTGTCCTCCTGGCCACCACGTAGACCGGGGGTTTTCTCTGCCGCCAAATCCTTTTTTCCGGGGGTTTTTGAACTTTTTTGGAGCGCAACTCCATCATTTTACTCCGAACTCCATTGTCTATCTTGCTGCTTTCATTTTGCTATGCGAGAATTTCTTGGGTTGTCGACCGCACTGGGGTCTCTTCAAGCACATAGTCACTGTCGCTCTCGGGACGGTGAAGAAAACGAGCCGAATGACGAGAGGACCCAAGTAATCCAGATGTGCGGGGACTCGGGGTCCAGATGAGGGGAAGAGAGCCTTTCCAGCTATGACTCTCCCGACTCGGTTAGAGGGTGGCGATCGACCTGGTTTCTTGCCAAGACCAGCCGACGCCGGGGCAGTCGACTGGTCTCCCTCCTTTCTCCAAGAGTCGAGTGAACAAGCCAACTTCCCTGAAGGTGTTACCAGAGGAGAGGGCCCAAGTAAAGTTGCTGATGGAGCGTGTAGTACATCTTATTCGCGATGGGTTGACCGGCATGGATCTCCTGGAGGTTTTTCTCCGACGGCGTATTCAGCCACTTCAATACCGAGGTCATCCGATGTGGATGTACTCTGGTACGGATGATACCACTCGGGTCCATCCAGAGGAGGTCGATGACGCCACGCTGGAGAAGTGGATGACTGCCATCACAGGAAACAAAGACAACCCTCGCGGAGCTAGGAGGATTCCACCACTCGACCAGAGTTACGAACCAGACAAGGTATAACCACTTATCTCCGACTGTGATTCTGCTGCATTCATTCTGTTTTGATGCCAATTCGTCGACTAACTTTCACCTTGTTTCATTGTCTTCTAGGTCACCACTGAGACGTACTCGATGCACAACGGGGCGCAGGAAACAGTCGAAGAAGAAGAAGGAAGTGGAGGTGAAAGTCCGGCGGAATGGGAGTCCAACGGCGAGGAGGATGAGGAGGATGATAGCTCCGATGACGAGGAGGAGGAGGAGGAAGAGGAGGAATACGTCGATCCTCCTCGCTCGGAGGGGAGGTCCAAGCTGGCGCATGATCCGGCGGCCGGGCGCGGTAAAGCTGTTGTGCCCACCGGCGGTCGTAAGCGACCTAGGACAACTTCTCCCGCGCCGACTGAGAAACCGCCGAAGCAACCTCGAGCGACGTCGTCAAAGCCGGCGAAGGCTCTACCCAAGATGCGAATGGTCATCCCCACCATCTCCGGGTAACCAACAGAACCTTGTGTTTCCTTTTTCATCATGAGTGAACTTTTGGTCGACTTGATGACTGATCAGCCGATTCTTGAAATCTACAGCGCCGCTACCTCCGAGACTTCAGCCAAGCACGGAGATCAGGAAATGGAAGATGCGGCCACCTCCAACCTTGGTAAGATCCTTGAGGTTTCACTTTTAGTCGACTGGAGTTTGTAGTCAATTGGATTTCCATGTTTACTTTTGAATCCTTCTTCTAGTTCCGCCTCACGTTATTGATCTCCCTGATGATGACGAGGAAGCGCCATTGAGGAAAAGGAAGAACAAGAAAGTGTCTGCTGGCAAGGCTGCTCAAGTCGCGGCGATTCCTGAGACGCTGATTTCTGAGGGAGGCAACCCCACTCGGACTTCTGTGTCTTTCGCTGTACCGCTGACAAGTACCCGACCCACTTCGTCGACTGTTGATCCACCATCTCTCTTTGCCACACACCACGTCCCGGAAGACCAAGTAAGTGCTGCTAAGGAGGCCATACGCCAGGCAGGGATCATGATGGAGATGGTGAAAGCGGTCCGAGAGGCTAGTCAGGCGGCCTATGATGCTAGTTCCGCTCTCCAGAGCAATGTCCAAGTAAGTCAGTCGTTGCTTGCTTTGTTAGGATATGCTACCTGAAACTGCTTCCTTCTGGAGATTTCCATATCTGTACACCCACTAGGTGTGTGTGTTGATTGGACTTTTGCTTTTGTGGGGGCACGCTGAGTGCACCCACTGGGTGTAGTCCCCGAGACTATGGTCGACTGCGTGCAGTCGACTATAGTCTTTATGCTGTGATCTACTTCACTCGTCCTGGACGGACCTAGTCGATTGGCACCGAAAAACCGGTGGGGCACGCTAAGTGCACCCACTGGGTGTAGTCCCCGAGACAATAGTCGACTGCGTGCAGTCGACTATAGTGTAAAGAGCTATATATATATATATATATATATATATATATATATATATATATATATATATATATATATATATATACATTTTTATCTATTGACCACGACAACTAGCCATGGTTTTAGAATCATAACTTTTTGCCTCTTTTGGTCGACTGATCGAACCAAATCGGTAAACCAGTTGGGGCACGCTGAGTGCACCCGCTGGGTGTAGTCCCCGAGACTACTGTCGAATGTTTTGATTCGACTGTAGTCTTAGAAATGCTACTATTTTTCCGTAATCACTCGGAAGTGATCTGTCTTTGATGTCTTTCGTTGGTTGACTCTTTGTAGAAATCTTGCGAGCTTGTGGCTCGCTATACTGAGTTAGAGAACAAGCAGATCCAGCTCAACCTCGATTTGAAGCTTGCTCAGGAGAATTTGCAGATGGCAAAGGATGAAGCAAAAGGTATGGCTGGTGAGAATTTTTGACGACTGCCTTTGTTTTTCTGCTCATTCTCAACTCTGTTCTCATTGTTGTTTTGCAGATAAACTGGAAGAGACTTTGAAGAAGAAGGACCTTGACCTTGCAGAGAGAGCCTGAAGGCTGCTTTGGAGAAAACAAAGCTCGCTGAAGAGAAGCTTGCCTCAGTCGACAAACTCGAAGATGAAAATGCCAAGCTGAAAGCTGCTCTTGACGTGGCTAACAAGGATGTTAGTCGACTGAAGTACGACAAGATTGTTCTGTCTGATAAGGCTAGCCAACTGGCGGGGAAGCGAAACGACCTGGAGATTTATCTCGGAGGGCTCGCCAAGAAGCGGTTTCTCATGCTTGAAGGTAATCTCTTTTATCCGACTGTCTTGCTTTCACCGGCTTATCACATGATCGTTATTTTGAGTCTGAACTGTGTTTTCAGAATTCTGCCAAAACTTTGAAGAAGAAACCAGTCGAGTGGAAACCAGCTTGGACCCCATCAACTCTCCTGTGAAGGACGAAGCTGCTATGAATGTGCTCCGACTGGAGTCTCGCGTTGCTAGCGTGGTGGATTATCTTGCTCGACTGAAAGTTGCGGTGTCGCGGATCGACTCGACTCTCTGGCCAGAACAGACTTTTCAGAACGATCTTGAATCTCTTATGACTCGACTGAATGAGGTTCCAAGTCGAGTGCAGGAATGGAAAAAGTCTTCTGCTAGGTGTGGTGCTGATGTTGCTCTATCTCTGGTTCGTGTCCACTGCAAAGAAGTGCAAGAGGACAAGCTGGTGTCTCTCGAGGTTGCCAATACCAGGAAGCACGACTTCAGATCTTTCATGGAGACTTTCATCGCTGCCGCTACCCGTATTGCCGACGGGATCGAACTCGACCAGTTTGTTGCACCTTCCAGTCCTCCGCCGGAGGAGTAAAAAACTTCTAAGTCCCACTTTAAATTTGCCTCGGAATGCCGAGTGGTTTCTGTAACCGATAAACTTTAACAAGCTTAACGCCTGAGCGCCTTGGAATCTGTAGGGAGTTTATCCGAACTTGATTTTTCCTCGAGAGAACTCTATTCCTCATTCGAAGATATTCCGTTGAAATTCCAGTCGACTTGTGCTTCATCTATCCTGCAGGTAGAGATGGAACACCGACTGTGACCGACCTTGTCGTCCTTACGGATTGGAACGAACCGCACGTTGTACTTGTGGCGAAGCTCCGAAGGAGGAGGTAGCAGTCGACCTGCACCTCGTTGTCCTTGCGGATTGGGATGAACCGCGCGTTGTACTTGTGGCGAAGCTCCGAAGGAGGAGGTAGCAGTCGACCTGCACCTCGTCGTCCTTGCGAATTGGGATGAACCGCACGTTGTACTTGTGGCGAAGCTCCGAAGGAGGAGGTAGCAATCGACTTGCACCTCGTCGTCCTTGAGGATTGGGATAAATTCCTTACTAAGGCAAGCATTGGGCTGCAGCTAAGCCCTCGAGTGGGAGGTTTGCTCTCCACTCGGTAAGATTTTTATTACTTAGGCGAACACTAAGTTGCAACTAAGCCCCCGAGTGGGAGGTTTGCTCTCCACTCGGTAGGATTTTTATTCTTAGGCGAGCACTGGGCTGCAGCTAAGCCCCCGAGTGGGAGGTTTGCTCTCCACTCGGTCGGATTTTTATTACTTAGGCGAGCACTGGGCTGCAGCTAAGCCTCCGAGTGGGAGGTTTGCTCTCCACTCGGTAGGATTTTTATCACTTAGGCGAGCACTGGGCTGCAGCTAAGCCTCCGAGTGGGAGGTTCGCTCTCCACTCGGTAGGATTTTGATCACTTAGGTGAGCACTTGGCTGCAGCTAAGCCTCCGAGTGGGAGGTTCGCTCTCCACTCGGTAGGATTTTTATTACTTAGGCGAGCACTGGGCTGTAGCTAAGCCCCCGAGTGGGAGGTTTGCTCTCCACTCGGTAGGATTTTGATCACTTAAGCGAGCACTGGGCTGCAGCTAAGCCTCCGAGTGGGAGGTTCGCTCTCCACTCGGTAGGATTTTTATTACTTAGGCGAGCACTGGGCTGCAGCTAAGCCCCCGAGTGGGAGGTTTGCTCCCCACTCGGTAGGATTTTTATTACTTTGGATGTTTTAAGGGGAAACCTTGGGCTGTGTAAGCCCCCGAGTGGGAGGCTGGCTCACCACTCGGTAGGATTTTGAATACTTAGGCGAGTACTTGGACTGCAGCTAAGCCTCCGAGTGGGAGGCTGGCTCGCCACTCGGAAGGATTTTGAATACTTAGGCGAGTACTTGGACTGCAGCTAAGCCTCCGAGTGGGAGGCTGGCTCGCCAGTCGGTAGGATTTTGAATACTTAGGTGAGTACTTGGACTGCAGCTAAGCCTCCGAGTGGGAGGCTGGCTCGCCACTCGGTAGGATTTTGAATACTTAGGCGAGTACTTGGACTGCAGCTAAGCCTCCGAGTGGGAGGCTGGCTCGCCACTCGGTAGGATTTTGAATACTTAGGCGAGTACTTGGACTGCAGCTAAGCCTCCGAGTGGGAGGCTGGCTCGCCACTCGGTAGGATTTTGAATACTTAGGCGAAGCGGATTCATAGCTAAGCCCCCGAGTGAGAGACTGGCTCGCACTCGGAAAGGATTTTTTTTACAAACTTAGGCGAATCGGATTCGCGACTAAGCCACCCACTGGGGGAAATTTCAACAAAAAGCAATAACAATCGCTGGGAAAATTATAACATTCTTGTCTTAGATAAACTACAAAAGTACTTTTATTACATCTCAACCGAGTGAGTTTTAAGTGTAAAAGGGGCGGAGCAGCTCCGCGTTCCAAGCTCGAGGCTCGTTGATCTGGCGATCAACGTTGTAGAGATGATATGCTCCGTTGTGGAGGGCTCTTGTGACGATGAAGGGACCTTCCCAAGTTGGGGCGAGCTTGTGTGGTTTCTGTTGATCCACTCGGAGGACTAAGTCTCCCTCTTGAAAGGCTCGACTCTTCACATTTCTGGCATGGAACCAACGCAAGTCTTGCTGATAGATAGTCGAGCGGATCAGGGCCATTTCTCTCTCCTCTTCCAAGAGGTCGACTGCATCTTGCCGAGCTTGTTCCGCTTCTTCTTCAGAGTACAGCTCGACTCGAGGCGCATTGTGAAGCAGGTCACTCGGCAGAACTGCTTCAGCTCCATAGACTAGGAAGAATGGAGTTCTCCCAGTCGATCGATTAGGAGTGGTCCTCACTCCCCAGAGTACTGATGGAAGTTCATCGACCCAAGCTCCTGCTGCGTGCTTGAGATCGCACATCAGCCGTGGTTTCAGCCCTTTGAGAATGAGGCCATTTGCTCGTTCTGCTTGTCCATTCGACTGAGGATGAGCCACTGAAGCATACTCGACCCGCGTGCCTTGAGAGGCGCAGAAGGCTTTGAACTTGTCATTATCGAAGTTTGACCCATTGTCGGTGATGATGCTATGCGGAACCCCATATCTGAATATCAACTCTCCGATGAAACTGATAGCAGTGCATGCATCGAGGTTCTTGATGGGCTTGGCTTTGATCCACTTGGTGAACTTGTCGACTGCTACTAGCAAATGAGTGAATCACTAGTAGAAAAAGGGGCTATCGTTGAGGCCTGTTTTGCCCATTAGTCCCAGTTCAATCCAGAACCGGGACTAATGCGAGCATTTATCCCGGTTCGTGAGCCCAGGGGGCCGGCCGGGCCACGTGGGCCATTGGTCCCGGTTCGTCCGGACCTTTTGGTCCCGGTTGGTGGTACGAACGGGGGCAATTGGTCTTGGCTCCTGGCCCACCACTTTTTGTCCCGGTTGGTGGCATGAACCGGTACCAATGGCTTTCCTTTTGTCTCGGTTCATGCCACCAACCGGGGCTAATGGTGCTGCCTATATATAGCCCCTCGGCAAGAAGCGAGCACACCGCTCTGCTTTTTTCCGCCGAGGGGGAGGGGGCTTGGTGGTGCTCTAGCTCACCTCCTATGCACACAAGGTGTTCGATGGAATGCCCGAGCCACACTACTTAAGCTTTCTCCTCTCCAAGCTCGACCTCTAACCTCCATTTTCCTCAATATTTGTCTAGGTTTAGCAGTCCGTCACGACCCGTCCCCGTCTTCACCGCCGTCGATCACACGCGGCGATCTCAACGCCAGCACCACCGTGGCGAGCCTCTTGTTCTTATCTTCTTCTCGAAAGGAAAAATATTCTTACTTGTATTATTTTCTTACTTTTATTATTGCATCTTATATAGTGCGATGGTTTTGGTATCCGCCCGTCGGCCCTCGTCACATCTATGATTCGGATGTGGTATATATTATCTTTTCATAACTATTGGTTCAATTATTGTTTATGAAAATTAAGCCGATAACGTGACATAGATTTTATTTATCTAGGAGGTTGTTGAACCGAAATTCCAACCGACCCTATTGTCGAGAGGTTAAATTTAGTTGAAGAAGAAAACAATTTCTTGAAGGAAAAATAAAAAAACTTGAGGAGGAGAAGATGATATTGGAGTTGCATGTTGCGGATGTAAATCGATGATCACAAGATCAAGATGGATGCAATGCGCTTGAAGATGAGAAAGATTAGAAAATATGCCATTCATACCGAGGCTTGGTATCATTATGCCGTTGGATCGAGTTGTTACCTTGGTTGCGATTATGATCGTATTTGTTTTCACATTGAAATGTTTTACATAGTTTCAATGTATGGTTTAATTAATTTAGATGCTCTGCAGAGCTTTATGTTGTTAGATGAGAACTATGTATGTACTTTGGTTTTTATGTGATGATGAACTTCTATTAATTTGGTCATTTAATTATCTATTCATGATGTTACGTAATGATTTTTGACACACTTAATTATATATAATGCACGTAGATGAACCGGCAATGGATGTATGCGGTGGCAGACACACCTCCGAAAGTACATTAAGGGCGTGCATGCTTTTCTCGAAGTGGCTGAGGCAAACAAGCAGAATGGTTTTATGTGTTGTCCATGCCCTATATGTGGGAATACGAAGTCTTACTCTAACCGGAAAATCCTTCACACCCACTTGCTTTACAAGGGTTTCATGCCACACTATAATGTTTGGACGAGGCACGGAGAAATAGGGGTTATGATGGAAGACGGCGAGGAAGAAGAGTACGATGACAACTATGTGCCCCTGAATACGGTGATGCTCTTGAACATCAAGTTGCACTGCATTTACGTGCACGATGGTGCTGCAACGGGCGAAGCCGCTGAAGATCAAGATGAACCAGACGATGTGCCCCATGATGATGATCTCCGCGGGTCATTGTCGATGCAAGGACACAATGCGAAAGTCAAAAGGAGAAGCTGAAGTTCGATCGCATGTTAGAGGATCACAAAAAGGGTTGTACCCCAATTGCGAAGATGGCAACACAAAGCTCGGTACCGTACTGGAATTGCTGCAGTGGAAGGCAGAGAATGTTGTGCTGATAACGGATTTGAGAAGCTACTGAAAATAATGAAGAAGAAGCTTCCAAAGGATAACGAATTGCCCGACAAAGTACATACGCAGCAAAGAAGGTGGTATGCCCTCTAGGATTGGAGGTGGAGAAGATACATGCATGCCCTAATGACTGCATCCTCTACCGTGGTGCCTACAAGGATCTGAACGCATGCCGGTATGCGGTGCATTGCGGTATAAGATTAGACGAGATGACCACGGTGATGTTGATGGCGAGCCTCCGGGAAGAGGGTTCTGCGAAGGTGATGTGGTATGCTCCTATAATACCACGGTTGAAACGTCTGTTCAGAAGCGGAGAGCATGCCAAGTTGATGCGATGGCACAGTGAGGACCGTAAGAAAGGCGGGAAGTTGAGAGCACCGGCCCGACGAATTGTGATGGAGAAAAATCGAGAGAAAGTACTGGGATGAGTTTGTAAAGGACCCAAGGAACGTATGGGTTGCTTTAAGTGCGGATGGCATTAATCCTTTCGGGGAACAGAGCAGCAATCACAGCACCTGGCCCGTGACTCTATGTATGTATAACCTTCCTCCTTGGATGTGCATGAAGCGGAAGTTCATTATGATGCCAGTTCTCATCCAAGGCCCTAAGCAACCCGGCAGCGACATTGATGTGTACCTAAGGCCATTAGTTGAGGAACTTTTACAGCTGTGGAATGGAAGCGGTGTGCGTCGTGGGATGAGCACAAAAGGAGGAATTTGACTGAAGGCGTTGCTGTTCGTGACATCAACGATTGGCCCGCTCTCGATAACCTTTCGGGACAGACAAACAAGGGATACCACGCATGCACGCACTGTTTACTTGACACCGATAGTATATACAGGAAGCTGCAGGAAGAATGTGTACAGGCCATCATCGATTTCTTCCGACCAACCATCAATGTCGAAAGAAAGGCAGGCATTTCAAAGGCGAGGCAGATCACCGGAAGAAGCCCGCCATGCGCATCGGTGATCACGTACTTGCTATGGTCAATGATTTACACGTAATCTTTGGAAAGGGTCTGGCGGACTAGCTGTTCCGAATGACGCCGAGAATCACGCACCCATGTGGAAGAAGAAATCTATATTTTGGGACCTACCCTCCGGAAAGACCTAGAGGTCCGCTCTTCGATCGACGTGATGCACGTGACGAAGAACCTTTGCGTGAACCTGCTAGGCTTCTTGGGCGTGTATGGGAAGACAAAAGATACACACGAGGCACGAGAGGACCTGCAACGCTTGCGAAAAAAGAGGGCATGCCTCCGAAGCGGTATGAAGGTCCCGCCAGCTACGCTCTTCTGAAAGAAGAGAAAGAAATATTCTTTCAATGCCTGCTCAGTGTGAAGGTCCCGACTGGCTTCTCGTCGAATATAAAGGGAATAATAAATATGTCAGAGAAAAAGTTCCAGAACCTAAAGTCTCATGACTGCCACGTGATTATGACGCAACTGCTTCCGGTTGCATTGAGAGGGCTTCTACCGGAAGCGTCCGATTAGCCATTGTGAAGCTATGTGCATTCCTCAATGCAATATCTCGAGAAGGTGATCGATCCAGAAATCGTAGCAACGCTTAAGGAGTGATGTGGCGCAATGTCTTGTCGGTTTCGAGCTGGTGTTCCCACCATCCTTCTTCAATATCATGACGCACGCGTCCTAGTTCATCTAGTCGACGAGATTGTCATTACGGGGCCTGTATTTCTACACAATATGTACCCCTTTGAGAGGTTCATGGGAGTCCTAAAGGAATATGTTCGTAACCGCGCTAGGCCAGAAGGAAGCATCTCCATGGGCCACCAAACAGAGGATGTCATCGGGTTTTGTGTTGACTTCATTCCTGGCCTTAAGAAGATAGGTCTCCCTAAATCGCGGTATGAGGGGAGACTATTTGGAAAAGGCACGCTTGGAAGAGACTCAATAATATGCAGGGACGGATATTCTTGGTCTCAAGCACACCACGATTCTCTGAGAACTCTACCTTGGTGACCCCGTATGTCGATGAACACAAGAACAGTCTGCGCCCAAACACCCGGAGCGGTCGACGACCGGATTACATGTGAACACATCAGGACTTTCAGCAGTTGGTTGGAAACACGTCTCGTGAGGTGACAGCACTGTTTGTGATGAGTTGTACTTGTTGTCGAGGGGACCATCTTCGACTGTAATGATTTGGAAAGGATCTGAGATAAATGGGAATACATTTTACACGATTGACCAAGATGAAAAGAGCACCAACCAAAACAGCGGTGTCCGCTTTGATGCAGCAACCGACAAGGGAAATGACACATATTATGGTTACATAGTAGACATATGGGAACTTGACTACGGAGTAGATTTTAAGGTCCCTTTGTTTAAGTGCAAGTGGGTCAATCTGCCGAGGCGAAGTGCAGGTAGACCCACGATGCGGAATGACAACAAGTGGATCTGAAAAATCTTGGGTACACTGACGAACCGTTCGTCCTAGCCAATGATGTGGCACAGGTTATCTATGTGAAGGACATGTCTACCAGACCGAGGAAAAGAAAAGATAAGGAAGCGAATACATCATACAATGAGCCAAAGCGCCACATAGTTCTTTTCGGGAAAAAGGGACATCACAGGAGTGGAGGGCAAGACGGACATGTCGAAGAGTATGAAAAGTTTCATGAAATTCCCCCTTCAAAGTCAAGGCTGACCCAAGCATCCCGATAAATGATGAAGATTATCCATGGTTACGGTGCAATAAGCAAAGCGACACAAGCGAAGAAAAAGTGAAGACTTTCTCCATAACTATTATGATGATACCATGCCAACTTTGTAACACACGAGTATGATACCATTGTCCGTTTTGTTCATGAACATACTATGCCAACTTTGAGAACCTCGCCAACGAAGGGCGCTCACACCGGTTTATAAGCCCGTCCCTCTACGCCTTTGTTGAGCTCACAAACTTGTGATTCACACAAATTTCAAAGAATTCAAATTTTATAAAACTAATGGCACAAACAGAAAGTTTATAATTGTTCTAAAACAAATGGCACTAACAGAAAGTTTATAATTTTGCTGACCTAAAAGCAAAAAGAATTAAAAAATAAAGCAAAAACCAAAAGAAAATAAATAATGCAGGAAACAAAACAAAAAACTTGAAAAAATAATAATAATTGCAACAATAAGCATTTTGTTGTAAGTAGAAACAAAATAAAATAAATAAAGCAACAAAGAAAACAAAAAAGTGTTTTTGAATTTTAAAACTAATGGCACAAACAGAAAGTTTATATTTTTCTAAAACTAAAACCACTAACAGAAAGTTTATAATTTTGCTGACCTAAAAGCAAAAAGAATTAAAAATAAAGCAAAAACCAAAAGAAAATAAATAATGCAGAAAACAAAACAAAAAACTTGAAAAAATAAAAATAGCAACAATAAGTATTTTGTTGTAAGTAGTAACAAAATAAAATAAATAAAGCAACAAAGAAAACAAAAAAGTGTTTTCAAATTTTAAAACTAATGGCACTAATAGAAAGTTTATATTTTTCTAAAACTAAAAGCAAAAGAAATAAAATATAAAGCAAAAAAACTACCACCTACTAGGCCCCCACGGCCTGAATACGACTAGAAACCCTACATGGGCGAGGATTCAGGCCCGCAGAGGCTAATAGGCCTGACAGTAGCATGATTAGGCCCAAAGCCTGCATTTGAGAGGAGCTCGAAAGGGGACGCACACCAGCGCTTATAAACCAGTGCAGCGCCCTTCAACTAGCGAGGTGGGACTAAACATTTGGCGAGGCAAGACAGGCCTTTGGCCCCGGTTGGTGGGACCAACCGAGACTAAAGGTGGGTTTAGTCCCGGTTCGTGGCACGACCCAGGACTAATGCCCCCCTTTAGTCCCGGTTGGTGCCACCAACCGGGACAAAAGGCCGCCGCTTCCCGCCCTTTGGGCTGCTAAAATTTGGGCTTTGGTCCCGGTTGGTGGCACAAACCGGGACTAAAGGGGGGCATTAGTCCCGGGTCGTGCCACGAACCGGGACTAATGCCCTTGCTATATAAGAAAACACTTGGGATATTTCAGATTCATCGCCCATTTGCCCCCAACCTCCCCGACGCCGCCAGTTGCCCCGATGCCGCCGACGCCGCCTTGCCGCCCACGCCTGTCGTCACCATCGCCGTCGCCCGCGCCGTTGTCGCCGCCGTCGCCGCGCTTGCCGTCGCCGCCTGCCCTCGCCGTTGCCGCCACACCTATCTGCCCCAGCGCTGCCGTCGTCGCCGTCCCGCCCGTCGCTGCGCCCTCGCCGTCGCCACCCTGCCTCCGCGACCTCGCCCGACCTCGCCCGTCGCCGCCCTGCCTCCCGACCTCGCCGTCGCCTCCGCCTCCCGACCTCGCCCGTCGCCTCCGCCTCCCCGCCGCCTCCGTCGAGCGACCTCGCCGTCGCCTCCGCCCATAGTGAGCCTCAGCGCACCTGCCCTGCCCGTGCCGCCGCCGCCATGATTTTTTTTTTTCATAAATGTTCATGAATTTTTCATAAATTTATATATATTGATGTATGGATATATGTATGATGCTTTTTGCAGTGTTGATCTAATGTTTTTTCTGCATATATATGTGATTTTTGCAGTGTTGATCTAATGTTTTTTCTGCATATATATGTGATTTTTTCTGCATATATAGATATGATCATATATATGATGTATGCATGGATCGATGTGGATGGAATATGATGTTCTTTTGTTCATAGAATATGATGTTTTTTTATTCATAGATTTTATTTTGTTCATTAGAGAGAGGCGGGACGTCGAGGAAGTTGTACTGTTTAGAGTTAGGGTCGCCGAGGAAGAAGGAAAATAAGGAAAAGAATAAAAGAGGAAGAAGGAAGAAGGAGAAGAAGAGGAGAAAAAATAAGAAGAGGAAGTAGAAGAAAAAGGAGAAGAAGAAGGAATAGAGGAGAAGAAGAAAAAATTCTATTTTTTTCTTCTTCGCCTCGTTTCCTTCGTCTTCTCCTCTCTTTGTTTCTTCTATTTTTTCTTCTTGTGTCTTGTTCTTCTCTTTTTTCTTCTTCTCATTTCTTCTTCTTCTTCTTCTTCTTCTTATTCGTCTTCTTAATTTGTATCGGGAACGAGTGTGTCGAAGGTCGCCGAGGGGTCGACGGTCGGGAACTAGGCTAGAGGGTCGAGAGGGTCACAGAGGGGTCGAGGGTCGTCGAGGCCGGTCGAGGGTCAATGTTTTGAGGGTCGAGGGTCGTCGATGCCGGTCGAGGTTTCGAGGCACAAGGGTTTGAGGGTTTGAGGGTTCTAGGGTCGAGGGTTCGAGGGTTCTAGGGTTCGAGGGTTCTAGGGTCGAGGGTTCGAGGGTTCTAGGATCCGAAGGAAGAAGGAAGAAGAAGAAGAAGAAAAAGAATGAGAGGAAAAAGAAGAAAAAGAAGAGGAGAAGAAGAAAGGAATAGAGGAGAAGAAGAAATAGAATTTTTTCTATTTTCTTCTTCTCCTCTATTCTTTCTTCTTCTCCTCTTTTTTCTTCTTTTTTCTTCTTCTTCTTCCTTCTTCCTTCTTCCTCTTTTCTTCCTTTTCCGATAGGGGGTACCGATAGTGTCAAAGTATTGAAGAAATCCATGGCTTCATCATTGGCGGAAGTAACCATGGCATGATGGTGCGAAGTCCTCCAAAGTTGTTACGGAATGGAGTCGGATAGGATAATTTGCCTTTTGCTGAACTTTGTACCAAAAAGCGAATTATCCTATCTCGGGACTCTGCCCAAAACAACTTTGGAGAGCTTCACCATCATGCACCACATTAGCCTAATGATGAAGACATGGTTTTGTTGAATCCTTTGACACTAGGCAACCTCCCGACCCTCGGCGATCTTGACCCCTTGACCTCGACCGCTCGGCGATCCACGACCCTCTACCCTACTTGTGGGACATAGATGTACTGTTCAACGCCGACCCCTCCCGATAAGCTTCAACACGTGGGGGGTCGATGTGCATACCCCTCCTAGCTTGAAGCGTTCTCGAGGCCACCCCCGAACCCTTGAAGCGTTGTCGAGGCCACCCCAAACCCTAGAGAAGCAGCGTCGAGGCCACTAATATGATTCCTTATTGTGATTAGCTAGCTAGTTCTGCGTTGGCACTAATATATCCATATCTGTCATGTTTGAATAATAATTGCCATGTTGTAAATATTTGTAGAAACTATGGACACCCCCCGAGACGAAGAACAAGAAGCGTTGTTGAGGGACATAATCGCACGGAAGTGATGTCGTCTCCTCGATGATGTTTCTCAACGTCGATATCGCGGGTCTGGAAGGAGAGGGTGAAGAAGCAGCTGGCTAGGATTTACATGGCTCCGATGACCCAATGCCGGTGCAAGAAGTAGACCGTGCGGACGGCTCGGTGATCACCAAACCGAGTCCGGCCAGGTATATATATTAGTTAAGCCTGTCTTGACTAGCTCCGTCTTTGTTTTGGTATATATATATGTACACATATTAATTAACTCTCGTCTTTGTTCTTTTTTCTAGCCCTCCGGATCGAGCACAACTTCGGTAAAGAGACGAGGCCCGAAGAAAAAGTTGAGCTCGGATGAAAAGTTTGAGATAATAGAAATCGCACGCGACGGCCAACCGATTGAACCCTACCGGACAAAGAAGGCATTTGTTGCACAGTGCAGGGTTCTTGTTAGGGACAAGATCCCGATCAGCATCCACCGATGGTATAAGCCTAAGAACGAAGACACTGAGGTGTCTTATGTCAATGATATGCAGAAAAATGATCTTTGGACTGAGCTGAAGTCAAATTTTACCCTACCGCTAGAGGATGATCCGGAGAAGCCAGTAATAGAGCCATTAATCAAGTCTTTTGCTCTTAAGAAGATGGCAGAACTATTCAGGAATTGGAAGAAAGACCTCAATACGTATGTCGAAAAAAATGAGACACCAGAATTCACGGGCAAATATGAGAAGATCGGAGATGACTGGCCCGCATTTGTGGCCTACAAGACATCGGAAAAGAGTAAAACGATGTCAGCGACAAACAAGAGAAATGCTGCGAAGAAGAAGCTTCATCATCGCACGGGGTCAGGTGGCTACCTCATAGCCCGGCCTAAGTGGTCCAAGGCTGAGAATGATCTGCTTGATAAAGGGATCGAACCCGAGACAATGAACTGGCCAGACCGTTGCCGGACTTGGTTCTTCGGGGCCGACGGATCCTTGGACCCTATAACGGGGAAGTGCATTTGGACGGACGAACAATTGGACATACCAGTCAAGAGGCTTAAGCATTATATCGAAGCAGCGCAGCAAGGGAAGTTCGTTCCAGACAGGGAGAAGGACGAGCTCACAATGGCCCTCGGGAATCCTGAGCACCAAGGACGGACACGATGCACACCAGTCTCCGTATCGTGGAAGTCTGGATTTCCGGACGCAGGGTTACAAAACCCATGAGAGGAGGAAGAAAGCTGGAGCAGAGCCTAATGCAGGCGCTGCACGAAAGGGTAATGGGGCTAGAGGAACGAGAAGAGGAACGAGAAGCAGCCGATCACAACAAACGACCTGCCGAAGCTTCCCCCGAAGCTACCCCGCCATCTCAGCGAAGAAGCAGCGTGGCTTCCACCGAGCTGCTTCAGCCAGAGCAGCATGCCTTGACGGCTCCTGCCAGCTATCCCATGGATGCTATCACGGATGCTGAAAGTTGCCACCTTATGGCGCAATGGAGCAATTTAAAGGTCAAGGCGGCTGTTGGCTCTGTTTATCCCACTAAACCCGACTCAACTTTTCACTGCTGGCGATTCGGAAGGATATGCTAAGGTGATGGTCGATGAAATAACGGAGGGATTTGAGGAGCTCGGCTTGACCACCCTACCGGTGAAGGGGAGTATCGGCTGGGTTCTGCTCACGAAGACTCCATGCCTATGGCGGAAGGATCTCATCAACCTTCCGAACTGGGCGCCTCCGCCTCCTCCTCCTCCTCCGGCGAGTCAGGGCACTCCGCCTCCTCCACCGCCTCCTCCTCCTCCTCCGGTGAGTCAGGGCACTCCGCCTCCTCCACCACCTCCTCTTCCGGCGAGTGACGATCAGGGCACTCGGCCGGCTCCTTCTCCGGCGCGTGGCGGCACTCCGTCTCCTTCTCCGCCTGCACCGGCGCGTCCGGGCAGCCAGCCTCCTCCTTCTCCGCCTCGTCGGCAAGGCGGAAGAGACCCGCAACCGCTCCGGCTGCTCCGGGCGTCGTAGTCCTTCTCCTCCGCCTCGTAAGCAAGGAAAGAAGACATCCACTCCGTCTGCTCTGGGCGTCTAGCGATCTTGCCAAAGGCGGGAGGAGATCTGATTCGGTCCTTCTCTCAAGACTCGGAGAAGTTACCGTCTGAGGAAGGCGAGGAGGAAAGCGAAGATCGCGCAGACGAAGTGGATGACTGGTTTCAAGGGTTGAAAGCAAAGAGACATCCACCTCGGAGGAGAAGGTAGATCCGGTCAAAGCAAAGCGCACTCTGGCTGCCACGACAAAACCACCCAAGTCTCCTTTGAAAGGCAACTATGAGCGCATTATTGGAAAGGCATTTGCCGAGGCGAAGAGATCGGGAAATGCTTGTCGGTGATCAAAGGATGAAAGAACGACGAGCTGGGAAACAAATTGCCCAGCTCGGCGAACAAGCGAAGGAATCGTGCCCCCCGCTCAAGGTGCCTGCTAGTGACATCGTCGATCCGAGGATGGTGCCCGGTTATGGCAATCCTGAAGATTACTTGCCCGACGATGTACAATTTGATTTCTTGGAGGTGCAGATACAAAGATACGAGTACGGGAAGCCTCTCGTCAAAGATGAAAGCTCTCTAACAACGATGATCACGAAGATTGCATGATTGGTACATGAAAACCTGCAAAGAGTCGGCGGGAGGAATACTTTGTATTTGAGAGTTAAAAAGGAGCATGACCTCCTTGGAATTGAACTGTTGCCTATTCCATTTGAGGAGTTCTATCAGTTTGTCAATCAATTGGCCATCGATAAAGCAACGGTCACCTGCTACTGTCTGAAAGTAGTACTACTTCTGTCATTAAGTATCTCTATATAACTCAGCTCTTTCATTGCATGTATTTATAAATATCCTCACTATATTATGCAGATTGAAGATCGCAGAAATGAAGAAAAAACAAGTGGGTGATATTGGGTTCATTAACACATATCTCATCGATGCAAATGAGGTTAAATATCGTGCCAAGGAAACCGAGGCCAACTTACTACGATCGTTGGAAATAAATGAACACAAAAATACAATACTCTTTCCTTACAACTACACGTGAGTGTTCTTGTCTTGTGGCATATTCGGTTTCCCTTATTTAGTCCAGGTTATAGAAATGTAATATTGATGAGTTATGCATGCATGCAGGTTCCACTATATTCTCCTAGAGATTAAGCTTGAGCAGGGAGTAGTAACTGTCTTAGACTCGAGACGAAAAGATCCCAAGGAGTATCACGGAAATGACTGAAATGCTCGAGAAGTAAGTTAAATCGATCATTATCCACCATATCAGCAACTTTGTTCATTTCTGATGTCAAGTAATTGTTTTCTTTGTATGGCAGGGCTTGGGGAAAATTCACCAATAAAGCTCCGGGACTACCGAAGAAGCTGCAATTTAGACACCCGAAAGTAAGTACTATATAGTAGCATATTCCACGCGCATCTCCTAGTGATTCAAGCGCTAGTTTCATCAATACCATTTAGCATGTGCTTGCTATATATAATTATCAGTTTGATTGACCTCTGTTTCTTGTAAAGTGGTTGTGGCAGGAACAAGGGAATGATTTCTGTGGATACTACGTTTGCGAGTCCATCCGCCACACGACCTGTGAGAGGGGCTACTCCGACAAACAATTTGAAGTGCGTAAATAAAAATATTCAGAATTTTATTTTATTACCATCATTTGTGTTGAGTTTCATTCATTCATATATATATATATATATATATATATATATATATATATATATATGTATTGACCCCTTTCTTAAAATTAGATGTTTCGGCGTGGGATGAACTCCTAGCACCAGATCGCATGCGAGCAATTCAAGAGGACTTGGCGGCATTCTTTCTTGACTATGTGATCGCTGAAGACGGGGAATACCATGTGGACCACGCGTCCGTATTTTAAAAGATAATTATTGTATATATGTAGCCGGTAGCGTCGGATAGATATACGAGAACTTGTTGTTCGACCAATCTCTCGGAGAAGGAGAGGTGGTCGATATCACTTCTCTCTGTATGCATATATATGTTCATGACGATCTTACATTTGCTTAATTACTAGCTAGCTAGCATGTCTAGTTAGTCCTCTCTATAATGTATGTATAGTACGTAGCGTCGACCAAGCATGGACAAAAGAAAGGACACTTTTCTCTATTAATTAGCTAGCTATAGCATAATATATGAAACACCTAAATTAACCCCCAAAACCCCCCAAACCCCCTCTTTTGAAAAAGAAAACAAAATCCAGAGCCAAAGAAATCTTGTCGACGTGGATGCCTATTGGTCCCGGTTGGTGCCACCAACCGGGACCAAAGGCCCTCTGCTGGGCTCGTGGACAGGCCACGTGGAGGCCCATACATCCCGGTTACTGGATAGAACCGGGACTAAAGGGTGAGGGTATTAGTACCGACCCTTTAGTCCCGGTTCATGAACCGGGACTAAAGGCCCTTATGAACCGGGACTATAGGCCCTTTTTCTACTAGTGAATCCGCTTCTGCCAATTCTCAATGGCCCAATCATGTCCAATCCCCAAACAGCAAAGGGCCAGACGAGTGGAATGGTCTTCAAGGACGAGGCGGGCTTGTGCGACATGTTGGAATAGAACTGACATCCTTCACACTTGTCAACTATTTCTTTTGCCATTTCGTTTGCTTTTGGCCAGTAAAATCCCGCTCGGTATGCTTTAGCCACAAAGGTGCGAGAAGGGCGCATGATGACCACAGGTCCCCGAGTGGATATCCTCAAGAATCATCGACCTTCTTACGGCGTGATGCACTTACGGCGACTCGGTCACACTTTCTCGAACAACTGTCCCTTGATCACTTGTAAAGGCCATGGATCGTCGGACGATCTGTCGAGCCTCTTCTTCATTCTCTGGGAGCTCTTTCCTTAGGATATGTGCGATGTAAGGCACCGTCCAGTCGGGAGTGATGACCACCACTTCCATAATTAGGTCGACCACGGCTGGGATCTGAACTTCAGTCGGATCATTGGCACTCTTTTGCTGCGGGGCTTTTTCCGTGAAAGGATCCTCCTGCACTGAAGGTGCATGAATGTGCTCCAAAAATACATTACTGGGAATGGCTTCCCTTTTGGATCCTATCTTCGCCAAATCATCTGCAGCTTGATTTTTTAGTCGGGGTATATGATGAAGCTCTAACCCCTCGAATTTCTTCTCCATCTTTCTCACCACATTACAATAACCTGTCATAGCTGGGCTTCTAACATCCCACTCCTTCATCACTTGATTAACAACCAGATCCGAGTCGCAGTAGACCATAAGGCGACGGACCCCGAGTGAAATGGCCATGCGCAACCCATACAGGAGTGCTTCATATTCTGCTTCGTTGTTGGAAGAATCAAAGTGAATCTGGAGAACATACTTGAGCCTATCTCCTCGGGGGGAAACCAATACAACCCCTGCACCAGAACCGTTCAGCATCTTGGATCCATCGAAAAACATAGTCCAGTGTTTCGAGTGAACTTGAGTCGGAAGCTGCTGTTCAGTCCACTCGGCGAAGAAATCTGCTATTGCTTGGGACTTGATGGCTTTCTTTGCCTCGAATTTGATATCAAGGGAAGGAGTTCAATCGCCCATTTTGCCACTCGACGATTGCATCTCTGTTATGAAGAATTTCCGACAAAGGCGTCACGACTGTAATGGAATGATCGGAGAAATAATGAGCAACCTTCTTCGTGGTCATATAGATGCCATAAACAAGCTTACGATAGTGAGGGTATCTTTGCTTTGATGGGGTCGATGCTTGAAAGATAATAAACTGGGCGTTGAACTTTGAAGGCTTTTCCTTCTTCTTCCCGCCGACCGTAAGTAATAAAGATCGACGACTTGTCCGATGGCTGCAATGTAAAGCAGCAAATGCTCTTTGCTGATTGGAGCAGCAAGCACCGGCTGGGTGGAGAGCGAGCTTTGAGCCACGCAAACGCTGCATCAGCTTCTAGAGTCCACTCGAACTTGTCTGACTTCTTCATCAGTCGGTAAAGAGGCAATGCCTTTTCACCGAGGCGAGAGATGAATCGACTTAAAGCGGCCAAGCAACCAGTAAGCTTCTGTACATCGTGCACACGCACAGGGCGTTTCATTCGGAGTATACTGCCAACTTTTTTTGGGTTAGCATCAATTCCTCGTTCAGAAACGAGAAAACCGAGTAACTTCCTGCCGGGAAGTCCGAATGTGCACTTTGATGGATTAAGCTTGATATCATACCTCCTGAGATTGGCAAATGTTTCGGCAAGGTCAGTCAACAGGTCGGAACCTTTCCGTGGCTTGACCACAATGTCATCCATGTATGCTTCCACATTCCGACTGATTTGAGTGTGTAAACACTTTTGAATCATCCTCATGAACGTGGCTCCGGCATTCTTGAGGCCGAATGGCATGGTGACATAACAGAAGCACCCGAATGGAGTGATGAAAGCTGTTTTGATCTCGTCGGGTCCATACAGACGGATCTGATGGTACCCGGAATAGGCATCCAAAAAAGACAACCTCTCGCATCCCGCAGTTGAGTCGACTATTTGGTCGATGCGAGGAAGAGGGAAATGATCTTTCGGGCAGGCCCGATTGATATGCTTGAAATCGATGCACATGCGCAACGACTTGTCCTTCTTGGGGACCATGACAACGTTGGCGAGCCACTCAGAGTGGTAGATTTCTCGGATGAACTCTGCTGCTAAGAGCCGAGCCACCTCCTCGCCAATGGCCTTTCCTTACGACGGCGGACCGCCAAGATACTCTTTAACGGTTTGAATTTTGGGTCGACTTCGTGGCGATGCTCAGCCAGCCCCCTGGGAACACCCGGCATGTCAGCAAGCTTCCATGCAAAGATGTCCCAGTTCTCACGGAGGAACTGGATGAGCGCTTCTTCCTATTTTGAGTCGAGTGTTGTTGAGATGTTGGTCGGAGCAGCATCGGGATCGATCGGGTGAATGTGAACCTGTTTCGTCTCGCCCGGATCGGTGAAATGCTGACTCCGTGGCGGGCTTCTTAGCTCGCAACAAATCACTCGGATCTGCAGTTTTCTGATACTCTTGTAGCTCTACCACCGCCAACTGAGCATCGGCAATCTTAGAGCCTTTCTGGAAGCACTCTTCTGCCTTCTTCCGATTGCCCGTGACAATGATCACGCCCTTGGGACCAGGCATCTTCAGTTTAAGATACACGTAACATGGTCGGGCCATGAAAGCAGCGCATAAGCTGGTCTCCCAGAATAGCGTGATAAGCGCTCTGAAATCTACGACCTCAAAGGTCAACTTTTCTTTCCGGAAATGTTTTGAATCACCAAAACTACATCAAGAGCAATTTGGCCGAGTGACTCAGCCTTCTTTCCGTGAATGACTCCGTGGAAGCTCATGTTATCGGTAATGCGAGTCTGGACATCGGAATGCCCATCCCTTTCAACGTCTCCGCGTATAATATGTTCAACCCACTACCACCATCCATCAGGACTTTGGTCAGTCGAGTGCCTTCAACAACTGGGTCGACCACCAATGCTTGCCTCCCAAGGGTGGCAATGTACGTTGGGTGATCAGACTGGTCGAATGTGATGGCGATGCAGGACCATTTCAGATACTTGGGAGTCGCCGGAGCAACCAAGTTCACTTCCCGATTGATAACTTTCAATCGACTTTTGCTTTCGACGTCAGCAAAAATCATCAGGGTGGAATTGACCTGGGGATATCCACCATCACTGTCATCTCTGTCCTCAACTTTGTCTGTCTCCTTATCCTTATCCTTGAGTTGTTTCCCTTGGAACTGCTGAATCAAGAGCTGACACTGTCGAGTGGTATGTTTCGGGTAAATGAGTTTACCCTCTTCATCTTTCTTTGTATGAATATGACATGGCAAATCCAACACGTCGTTTCCATCCTGGTCTTTCACCTTCTTGGGGTTCCAAGGACCATTGGGTTTCCCCTTAAACTTTCCTGGGGACACTGCCAAGGCCTCTCCGAGAGCCGCTGGCTCGGCTTTGCGTTTCTGTTTCCGACTGGAATTTCCTCCGCTGGCCTCATTGGCGGCCGATTTATATTTACCACTCCGGAGCCGATCCTCTTCTTCACCATTTGCATACTTGGTGGCAATCTCCATCATCCGACTCAGGGTCATATCTCCGGTTCGACCAAATTTCAAACTCAATTCTCTGTTCTTGACACCTTCCTTGAAGGCACAGACTGCCTGGTGATCAGATACATTCTCGACTGTGTGGTGCAAAGTGACCCACCTCTGGATATAATCTCTCAAAGTTTCACTCGACTTTTGCACACACGACTGCAACTCCGTCAAACCTGCTGGTTGTTTGCAAGTTCCTTCAAATGTCCTGACAAACACACGGGCAAGATCTTCCCAAGTGTAAATACTGCTGGGCGCTAACTGATTCAACCACATACGGCTGAACCCTCCAACATAAGAGGCAAATGCTTCATGGCTACCTCATCGTTGCCACCGCCGATCTGAACCGCCACTCGGTAATCTTCAAGCCAAGTGTCGGGCTTGGATTCTCTAGTGAACTTGTCGACTCCGATCGCCAACTTTGAAGTTGGGAGGAATCACTGCGGCTCGATGGCTCGCTGAAACACTCTGGTCCCGAGACATGAACTCTGCTGCTTTGGAAGGAACATCTCTATCACGGCCGTCTCGGTGAGCTCTGTTCTGTCGACCAAACCTTGAACGATAATAGATCTCGCATCAAAGCATGGTTCCACAGAGTCGACCGGAACTCTTAAGACTGACCTTTGTTTTGGCGTCTGTCGTCCTGCTGCTGAGGAGCGTATGATCCACCCCTTGGGGAAGGAGTGGGCACTCGACGTCGATCGTTGCGATCGAATCGGTGCTCATACTGCTCGCGACCCTTATATTGATCATCACGCCGGCCGCCACGTTCCTCACGCCTCGGGGCCGATCTTGGACTATGGGCCGACTGGACTGAATTCGCAGCGACAGATCGGCTGTGAACCCTGTTCCGCGACTGGGATACAACTGAGTTTTGATCTCCTGCCGCCTGGAGCAAATCCCTGATTTGCTGCAAACATCTACCCGCCTCCGAATGGGAAGGCTGAATTGACTCTGCTATACGGGCGGCAGCTGCTAAATTCTGAATCGGAGTTCGATATATCTGAGTTGGCGGTTGAAAGAGCTGGCGTCGACTGGATTCTGGAACCCTTGGTCGCGTACGCTCGTCGAGTACTCGCTGAAGACTCTCCAGTCGATGCGCTCAGCCAGGTTGGCCAAGCGCGCATCGTCCAAGGCGCGAGCCTCGGGGGTTTCTCCAACGATAGGAGTGTGAAGTGCATCCATGTTCCAACGGCGAAGCTCCTCCCTCTGGAGCGAAGTGAGGGGCTCGGGCAAGTACTCTTCGTGGGCTTGCTCCGGATCGTCTCCACCGCCACCTCCGTTGGTGCGGGTGAATCCAGGGGACTGCGTGGTCCATCGACCATCAGAACCTCTGCCGCCGGGTCACTGCTATCGCATTCGGACGCAGTCTCTATGGAGCCAGTCGACAGGTCGAACAGGCCATAGAGAGATTCGTCGGGCTCGATCGCCGCGACTTGGGGGATGGCCGACTGGCGGGCCACCGCATGCCTCACCCACCGCTGAAGCCTCGACCGACCGGAACGCTTGCGCCGGTGGGAGACTGGGAGTGAAGATAGCGCAGGAGCCGGCCCATCTTGGGTCGACGGTTGCCGCAGGGAGGACGCCAGCGGACACTGCAGCAGCGAAAGTCGTCGCCCATGACGGGAGCGTCCACGTCGAGTGGACCCTCCTGAAGCCAAGCGGAGTCGTCGACGACGAACGTGAGTGCACCGAGACGGATCTCGTGGCTGTCGACCAGAACTCTGCCTGAAATCATGATGCCGGAGATCGAAAGAATCCCGACTTCTCCAACAAATCGCTAGAACACCTGCCCCACGGTGGGCGCCAACTGTCGTGGTTCTAAGTATGACAGTAGAATGGGGGGTAGGTATGGAGAGGCAAGATCCTATCTATGGAGTAGTTGTATACGCAAGAGATTCTGAGTTCAGGCCCTTCTCGGAGGAAGTAATAGCCCTCGTCTCGAGCCGGAGGCGGTCGACTGGATTATATGCGTATGTGTTACGAGTGCGAACCCTTCTAACTGTGGAGGGGGGTGGCTTATATAGAGTGCGCCAGGACCCCAGCCAACCCACGTAGGAGAGGGTTTAAGGTGCGTTAAGGCCAGGCGTTACTGGTAACGCCTTACATAAAGTATCATTATGACCATAAAGGCTATTCAACTACAGACCGTTTGGACACCGAGTGGCTCTTGGACTCCTGGTGGTCGAGTGGGTCTTCATAGTCAAGTGTCTTTCAATCTGTCGAGTGGAAACCTGCCAGGTCGACTGGAAGGCTGCTTCTCTTGTGAGTGTCCTTGTGGAGGGTACCTTTGGGCAGGTCTATGACCCTACCCCAGGTATATGACTTCATCACGCGCCGCCCTCGCCGGCCCCGCTGCCCTCGCCGCCCGTCGTCGCCGTCCCCGTCGTCGCCGTCTCGCGCCGCCGCCCGTACTACTTCGTCATCTTGATCGCGCCGTCGCCGGCCCACGGCCCGCCGCCCGTTGTCGCGCCGTCCCCATCGCATCGCCGTCTCGCGCCGCCGCCCGTACGCCGCCTCCCCCTGCTCGTACACACACACGCACACACATACAAACACACATACACACACACACACATAGAGAGAGAGACACACACACACAGAGACACACACACATATTTTTTTACTTATTTTCTGTTTTCTATTGTTTAGATTAATGTTAGATGAATTACGTAGATAAGAATGTTAGAATGTTAATGTTAGATGAATTAGATAGAAAAGTTGTTAAATATTAATGTCAAATGTTAGCTAGATGAATTAGCTAGATATTAATTAGGTATATATATGAGACTTGAACTAGTTGAATTAATATAACTAGTTTATTTTTAGTAAGAAAATTAATAGAACTAGTTTATTTTTAGTAAGAAAATTTAGGTATATGAGATTATTTGAACTAGTTCAATTGATATAACTAGTTTATTTTTAGTAAATGCTTAGTTGAACTAGTTGAATTAATAGAACTAGTTTATTTTTAGTAAGAAAATATTACTATATAGAACTAGCTACTTTATTTTAGTAAGTACTTGAATTAATAGAAGTAATTGAATTCGTTGAATTAATAGAACTAGTAAGTGTTTAATGTTTCACCTATATGAACATAGGAAATGTCGTCTGACGACAAAAAAAAATTCATTATGTGGGAATACTGTGAAGACCAGCGCGGCCTGTGCGACTGAAATTTCATGGTTGATGATAGGCGATTCAGCATCAAGCTGGATGAAACCTTCGAAGTGGATACATTAAGTGACAATGACAAGTCTTTTTTCAAAATTAAGGATGACTTATATATGCATCGTTTGCTTCAACTTATAATTTTTAATTTTCACTATTCTACTAGCGCATCCCCTGCCATGCAAGAATTTTTGTCTTGGATAAGATAGGTTTCAGTACTATGGAAACTATGGAGGTAAAGAGAGTTTACCTGAAAACGGAGCATGGTTATACTTTCAACGTCAAAGTATACAATGCAAACACGTACACTTATTTTGAATGCAAAACTTGGCAAGCACTATGCAAGGCTTACGCATTTGAGCCTGATATGGTTATCACCTTTGATATTCGTCCGTAAGATGATATTGAAGGTAATAGAGACCTCTGGGTCGATGGGCAGACGCCTCCAGTTCTACCATTATGTGAGTTTCTCAACCATATTTATGTCTTTGATATTGTTTATTCAAAAATAGTTGACAACTAATTTCTATTGACAGCTTATTTCCATTCAAGCAAACATGTCCGGCGCTTGGTAGACAGGACCTACTACTGTCCGGGAGCTGAACTAAACTGCGAGGATATAAATTATTATGTTTCATGGCTTGAGGATCTTCATACTGTCAAGACAAATTTTCTTCCTGCACTTAGAAATGTTAGTACTCAAAACATGCGACCAATAGTGATCGTATTGAACTACGGTCACATCTATTTAGGAATGATGGTAAGATTTTTACTATTTGTCCTCAGTGCATCTTTTGCATACATAATTTTTTTGCTAAACTTTCATTGCTAAGTATATTAATTACTATACGATGTTCTTCATCAGGGACTCCCGATGGCAGTTGTGCCTCAGTGGATCGAGACTAAAGGTCACATGTCAATGGTTAGCTTACGGCCAAGATATCCTACATTGCACATGAGTGCATTCAGGATTTCTAAAAGCGATGAATGCTTAATAGTGAAAGATTGGAGCAAAATTGCTAACGATCCCAGCAGCGAAGTACTAGGGGGCAGCAATGAGAAGCGCAACCCACGATTAGGACACAGGTTCATCTGCATGCTCCGGTATGATGAATCGGGAGAGCTATACATGTTCTATGCTATTTTACCTGAGAGAGAGCAGCAGGAGTGATTTAGCTAGTTCATGCTCTTAGTACTTGTCCTCTCATGTTCGTGTTCTTCGTCTTGAACTTAATCTCAAAGAGTGATCTGCTTTTGTGGTGTTATGAACGCTTATAATATCATGACCATGTTGAACTCGATGATATCTTTGCTTCTGGTACAAGTGAATGTTTCTTCTTTAAGCTAGTGTTGGTGGTGATTAGAAAGCGGTAATGACTATGATGATTAAATAGTGGTAATGACGACTATGATGATTTTTAGCTAGCTAGTATACTGTTGTTTATGATATGAGGCAAGAGTTTTTATATTAATATGATGATGATGATGATATGGTCCAATCCTTTTTGTAGCAAAGGATAAGCCTGGACAATTTCTTATAATGAGAAAGGATCACCCGAGGACACATGGGAATTATCGTCAAGCCAGTTTTCATCACGCTCATATGATTCACGTTCGGTACTTTGATAATTTGATATGTGGGCGGACCAGTGCTTGGGTACTGCCCTTACTTGGACAAGCATCCCACTTATGATTAACCCCTATTGCAAGCATCCTCAACTACAAAAGAAGTATTAAGGTAAACCTAACCACAACATTAAACATATGGATCCAAATCAGCCCCTAAAGAAGCACCACATAAACTAGCGTTTAAGCTTCTGTCACTCTAGCAACCCATCATCTACTTATTACTTCCCAATGCCTTCCTCTAGGCCCAAATAATGGTGAAGTGTCATGTAGTCGACGTTCACATAACACCACTAGAGGAAAGACAACATACATCTCATCAAAATATCGAACGAATACCAAATTCACATGACTACTTATAGCAAGACTTCACCCATGTCCTCAGGAACAAACGTAACTACTCACAAAGCATATTCACACTACTAGGGAAAAGCCTATACAAAGAAATTTAGCAACAACGCGGGTCAAAAAAGAGCGCTAGTGCTAGATAGCAGTAGCGGTTGAGAAAAAACCGCGCTACAGATACAATCTTAGCAGTAGCGCATGTAGTGGCAAAAGCGCTACTACTAATATTCCCGTTGGTAGAATGATAGGATATGCATAGCAGTAGCGGACTTGGAAGAAGCGCGCTACCGCTAGGGCATAAGTAGTAGCGTGTTTCCTACGAAGAGCGCTACTACTAATGGAAATACAATAAGATGAAAAACAAATAGAAAAGTAAATGAAAATGAAAGAAATAGAAAAAGGAGAAAGGAAAAAACTAAAATCTAAAGCAAAATAAATGAAAAAGAGAAAAAACGGAGGAAGGCATAGCAGTAGCGTGTGTTTGTAAGAGGCGCTATAGCTAACATAGCTGCATCGCGTGTCCTAGACCCCCGCTATAGAAACAGAAAAGAGAATTAAAAAATGGAAGAAAATTACATAGCTATAACAGCAGCGCATTTTGTAAAAACTGCTATAGCTATCTTAGCTATAGCGCGTTTTACGAAATGTGCTACCGCTAAGTTTGACTTAACCAAAAATCGTTTCCCCCGGCCACCACTTCTCCCCCAAATCCCTCGACCCACCCTGCCGCCGTCTCCCCGACTCTTCGTCGCCCCACTTCGCCGTCGTCTCCTGCCGACGTCGACGCCACCAGAGCCGTGCGCCGTCGACGCCACCGGAGCCGCCCCCAACGCCACGGAGCCGCGCGGCCTCATCAACGCCACCGAAGCAGCCATCGACGCCACCGGATCCTCCCTCGCCACAACTGCCTCCCTCGCCGTCACCGGAGACGCCCCTGCCTCCCTCGCCACCACTGCCTCCCTCGCCACCACCGGAGCCATCCTCTATAAGCCCCCACCCCTCCTCTCTCTCTCTCTCATGCATAGGTTAGCTAGTTTAATTAGCTTAATTATCTAGGTTAGGGCAAAAATTTAGTTAGGACTTTGACAGAGAAGTAGTTAGGTTAACTAGTTTAATTAGGTTAATTATCTAGGTTAGTGCAAAAATTAGTTAGGGCTTTGACAGAGAACTAGTCAGGTTAACTAGTTTAATTAGGTTAATTAGTGCAAAAATTTATTTAGGGCTTTGACAGAGAACTAGCTGCGTTAACTAGTTTAATTAGGTTAATTATCTAGGTAAACTAGATTAACTAACTAGGTTAAATAGGTAGGTTAATTAGGTTCGTTGGATTAACAAGCTAGGTTAAGTAGGTTGGCTAGGTTAGAGGAAAATTTTATTTTAGAGCATTATGTCAGAAGGGTTAGAGAAATGGAGTTCCTTTGCAATTTAATTGGGTTCTGTCCTAGGCAGAGAAAGGTTAGAGATAATAATGTGTGTTTGTGTGAGAGAGAGGAATAGCTAGATCAACATAATTTGGGTTTTGTCCTAGGCAGAGAAGTGTTTAGTGAGGTCATTTTGCAAAGGTTTTTGATTTTTGAAAAGACCACTATTTTTGAAGGAAATGAATTTAGGAAAATTTTATTTTAAAGATGATCCCTTCCTAGACTTTTATTGTTGATTATATATCTTTTCATTGAAGTGGTTTGATTGTGCCCAAGTGGCTTTTTTTGTTTCCAGGGAATGATGCTGAGTGGCCTATGTTTTGCCGGAATGTTGAATCATTTCTGTTCCGGCAAATTTCAGGTTCTCGATTTGTCCACTTTTTAGCAATGGTCATGCTGAAATTTTCCGTGAATTTCGGCATGACTTGTGCTACAAACTAGGACATATCGAGTGCCCGGGATTTGCCGCACCAGGAAGGAGCCAACATTCCTGCAAAATAATAGGCCTTTTTTATGTCATTATTAATTTTATTAGGTCTAGAATTAATTGACTAGATTTAATCGTAGGAAACATGGCTAGCAACGATGAAGGACAGGGTTCTGGTGATTGCGTCAACGTCTACCAGGCGGCAGCCGAATTTTCTAGCCTTACCGACGATCAACCGATGTTGTTGCTGGGCCCACCGGTGGCATCGGGGACAAAGACCGACACGCAGACCGGTGCTGAGACTGAGATCGGCGCTCAGGCTCAGACCGGCATCGGGACCGGCGCTGAGACTGAGACCGGTGCTGGCTCGGGGAGCGGAGCCGGTGTAGAACCAAAAGCAAAGAGGCAACGGCTTCCTAACAAACTCAGGACTACTATACTAGTGGTCACGGAGGTGGACGACGGCATTTTGGAGCCAAAGGCGCCCGAGGAAGCGCGTCGATGCTACGGCAATCAAATAGGCTGCATCGTACGGACAACCGCCACCATCAACGATGAGAAACTACAGAAGATAGAAAATATGAGGAGCTCCCTCCTAAAGAAATTTCACCAGATATTCTTGTTCCCGGGCCGGAATTAGAAGGATTATGAAGATCCAGACAAGGACCCGGCAATGAAGAAGATAAACAAACACGCCATGACCAAGTTTAGCGACGCGTTGGCCGCCTGGAAATCTCAAGTGAGAGCAAGGATCATCGACAAGAAGGAACCCTACTCCGAGATTGTAAAGGATAATCCGACAATCACGGCAGAGCAGTTTCAAATATTCAAGGAGGCTTGCGAGGCCGAAGCTGCCAAAAACAAGTCTAAGTACATGAAGGGGCTTCAAGAGAGGAACATTGGGAGCCACCACCTCGGAAGTCGTGGTTACGGCGGAAAGAGGTCCAAATGGGCCAAGGAGGACACGGAAGCCGCGAGTCTGGGCATCCCAGACCCCTTGGCGGATTTCACCGTCCCGCAGGAGCGTGACGTCCTGAGGGCCCGACACCGTTGGGACCCAGCGAAGAAGGTTTACGAGACAACACCGGTCATTACGGAGTTCATGAGACTGCTGGTAATTTTAGTTTCTGATCAATTCGACTGCACACGTTAGTCATATTTGTAAATGATCCTTGTGCCTTTTGCAGAGAGAGGAGCACCGGATTGCGGTCGAAAGCGACTTGCCGTCTGAGGCATTGGCGAGGCCCAAGTGGGACACTCCATTCAACCGGGCGTTGAACATATTGAAACGACAACCGGTGGATACTCGACCGTCGTATGGACGCGTGCACGGTGTCGGAGACGGCGCCACATGGAAGAAGTACTACCGTGAGACCATGGAGGAGAGAAAGGAAAGACAGAGGTTAACTGAAGAAAACATCGACAAGAAGGTTGAGATTGTGGTTGAGAAGAAATCATCTCAGATAGTCGCAACAGCGCTAACTGCCGCAAAACAGGTGGTTGCAGATTTGTCTACGTCCTTGGTGACGGGCGTTATCACTTGGACAAGGCAAAATCCAGAAAAAAAAAGCAGAGGACTTTCCCCTTGCTGACTTCTTGGGAGCACCTGCTCCTGCACCGACTCCCGCACCTGCTCCCGCACCGTCTCTCGCACTGGTTCCCGCAGAGGCTCCCGCATCGGACGTGCTCGGCGGTGCTTCGTCTTTGGCTGAGCTCGACGCCCTCACGGTATCTGTCACACCGGCCCCCTTCAATATAAATGTATAATCTCCCGTTTTCGTTGCCTTCCGGATGTCTCACGTCGCAGACTTTTCTTTGCAGGCCGACGAAACCCCGTGCACCATATTGTACACCATCGGCGACCAAAAGGTGGACGTAGGGAAGGCGACGATAATGAAGTCGAAGGAACCATTGTTCCACAGCCGGCCGATCCCCCCGAACGTCTTCAAGGTTTCCGTGGCCAGTGTCGAACCGGGCCACAAGAATTTTCCTCCTCCAACACTACTGGTGGATGACGAGGAGACACCGCGGCGGCTTGGTGGTTGTTGCAATGGGTGGGTCCTGTTGTGGCCAAAGAGTCTGCTTCATCTGGAGGCGGTCGGGAGCACACCCACGAGCACGCAGCCTCAGCAAGGTATGAACATCAACACCCCACCTACCCAATTAGCGTCGGGTGTCGGGTTGGGTGATAGCGGACGGGGTAAGGAGGAGGCTCCATTAGTTGCTGATGACGTCGCCATGGATGAGGATGAGGACGAGGTGGCACTGAACAGTATGTCTATACTGGCGCCTCCTCAGGGTTTGAGCGTCATGAGTCGATGCCTGAATTGCCGTCTCAACGTATTATGGACGACCTTCCGGTAGTAAAGAAGTCTAGGAAGAGAGCGAGGAAAGGCAAAAAAGCTGATTCTATGATCCAGCCGCCTCAGCAGCCTCGGCTTCAGGACCGTATAGATATCCCCGATGCGGATAAATGGCATATCCCCGGTCAACCAATCCTACCTGCAACAGCGCTACAGGCCAGATTCGGCGATCTAAGGAGACTTCATGACGATGTGCTGCGGGTAGAGAAAGGCCTCATCGCCTCGACAGATCCAGGATACCCACTCTACGTGGTTAACGTTCCGCGGCAAATGTCATACGTCAACAGGTTCCTCGCGGATAAGTTCTTCCTCCGATTCGATTACATATTCGACATGTTTCACGTGAAGAAGCTGGATTTTACGTTTGTCCTCCTTTATGCCTTGCAGATGAACTACATCATCGGGGTTGAGCAGATATCTCCTATCTGTGTCGCTGACCCGTACTACATGCAGGAGGGCTTCTTGGGAGTCTGCGCAGAGCACCCTGAATACGCGAGGGAATACATCGTCAATTTCATGCTCGCCAATAAGGACAAGGGGGCGATTCTCGTGCCTTATCATGCCGTGTAAGTCATCCGCACTGCTATCCTTCCTTCGATTTCAATCATTCATTTGCATGGTGGAGGCTAAGTAATTGAGGTGTACTTATTTTGCGCAGCGGCGGGCGTGCCGTCCTCATCATCCTATACCCCCAATTCTCCCACGCTCTTTACTTGGACTCGTCGAAGAACATTCACAAAAAGGATTACACCCACATCAAGGATGTTCTCGACAGTGCTATGTTTTACTACCAAGCAATGGGTGGAGAGGTAAGGGGACAAGAAGAGAAGGGGCGGCGGGTCGCCTTAGCCCATAAGACCGACTTCCGCTGCATCCGAGCAACCGAACAATTCTCTTAATGATGGATTCTATGTCCTACACCACATGCTGGAGTACAGACGGGATCACCAGAACCTTCGCATGTCACCTATATCTGGCGATGCCCATATTCTGCAATGGGCAAAGAACATAGGAGATATCGAGGATCATCGACTTCGAGCTGAGTTCTATCACATCCAGCGCGAACTTGCCCAAATCATCATGAAGGAGGTCGTCCAAAAAACAGGGATGTTCTACGAAGAAGGACAAATGTCGCGGGAAGACGTCCGAACATTGATAGCCTCTCAGCGTCTCTACATGAAGCCTTTCACTAAGCTCGGGGACTATCTCCCTGACCTCGATGGATGGCACTGCATGTTGGAGTGATTGTCGATATATGACAATGTGTCTGTTTAGTCCATACTTTCTGTATGACAAAACTTTGAGTTATCTTGTGATGAAACTTTATTTGTGATGTAATTAAACCATCCTCCTCCTCGACTAGCGAAGATCACTCTAGTTAGGGCATTTTGGGTACGATGAACTTTGTTATTTATGCTTATGATATGTTGTTTCTATTTTTGCCAAGTCTGTCTCTTTCTGTTGCTAAACTATATATGTTGCATATCATCGACTCATGTGATGATGCAGGTGCATAGATCATCGATGGCGAAGAAGTGCTACGCCAGGAGTATATATACGACAAGTGGCCGGAGTGTCAGGCCCAGGTGTTACCGGTTTCCGGTTTCCGAGCGACATGCAGTAGTTAGTTTAGGTTCACGCTAATGCGAGATAGGTATACGAACTCATGTACTCAAAGTGATAGCTCTTCTCGCGTATACCATTATTTAGATGGATGGCGATGTATTTGCAAGTAATCAAGGACTTGGATCGCTATTTTCGAGATGATGACGAGAGACCACTTTGTGTTGGATGATGATTATCATGATGACATGATTTGATGAGACTAATTGTATGTATATGCCATGATTACATTTGTATGTGTATGATATGCTAAAGATTATTATATAAAGCCTATTCAAATACAAAACAAATACAAAAACAAATATGCAAGAAAAAACTAATAAAACTAGTAGTAGCGAGGGGGGGTGGAATTTAGCAGTAGCGCCGCATTACCAGTAGCGCTTCCCCGTAAACATCGCTTCAGATAATATCAGCAGCGCCCTTTTCTAAACAGCGCTACAACTATTCATGTATAGCAGTAGCGTGGGACAACAGGCGCTACTGCTATACGTTAGCTGTAGTGCCTTATTAGTAGCGCCTGTCCCCGCGGTACTAAGAGGCCAAAAACCCGCGCTGCTGCTAGGCTTTTCCCTAGTAGTGTCATGTTCATAATCAGAGGAGTAATAATATGCATTAAGGATCTGAACATATAATCTTCCACCAAGTAAACCAATTAGCATCAACTACAAGCAGGAGTAATCAACAATACTAGCAACCCACATGTACCAATTTGTGGTTTGGATATACAAGATTGGATACAAGAGATGAACTAGGATTTTGAGAGGAGATGGTGCTGGTGAAGATATTGATGGAGATTGGCCCCTCCCGATGAGAGGATCGTTGGTGATGACGATGGTGATGATTTCCCCTCCCGGAGGGAAGTTTCCCCGGCAGAACAGCTCCGTTGGAGCCCTAGATTGGTTCAGCCAAGGTTCCGCCTCGTGGCGGCCGAGTTTCGTCCCGTAAGCTTGCCCCCGATTTTTTCCAGGGTAAAAGCCTTCATAAACCAGAAGATGGACACGGAGGGCCATCAGGGCCCTCAGAGACAGGGGCGCGCCAAGAGTGGGTGGCGCCCCACCCTCCTGGCCAGGGTGTGGGCCCTCTGAGGTGTCTCTTCCACTCAATAATTCTTATTAATTCCAAAAGTAAGTTTCGTGGAGTTTCAGGATTTGTGGAACAGTGCAGAATAGGTTTCTAATGTTTGCTCTTTTTCCAGCCAGAATTCCAGCTGTCGGCATTCCCCCTCTTCATGGTAAACCTTGTAAAATAAGAGAGAATAGCCATAAGTATTGAGATATAATTGTAATAACAGCCCATAATGCAATAAATATTGATATAAAAGCATTATGCAAAATGGACATATCAACTCCCCCAAGCTTAGACCTTGCTTGTCCTCAAGCGGAAGCCGATATCGAAAAATATGTCCACATGTTTAGAGATAGAGGTGTCGATAGAAATAAAATACGGACATGAGGGCATCATGATCATTCTTATAACAGCAACATAAATAGATTTCGTCATATAACTTCTTATGATCAAGTAACAATCAATTCACAATGTCAAGCATGGTTCAGAAACTTCATTGGAAGCTAACAAACTATAATCTCAGTCGCTGAGGCAACTGCAATTTATCATAACATTAGAAAGAGTCAAGAAAAGAGCTTTTCAGCAAGTCCACATACTCAACTATCATGTAGTCTTCTACAATTGCTAACACTCACGCAATACTTGTGGTTATGGAGTTTCAGCCGGACACTGAGAAAGATAGGGGCTTATTGTGTTGCCTCCTAACGTATTCACGTTTAGGTGATGTCAACAATAATAATCCATGCTAAGTTACACCCAATTGGATATATATATCATGATCTTTCGAACACGAGGAGCTTGCCAAAAGATAAAATGAAAAAGGGAAAGGTGAAGATCTCCTTGACTCAAGCATAAAGTAAAAACATAAAGTAAAAGATAGGCCCTTCGCAGAGGGAAGCAGAGGTTGTCATGTGCTTTTAGGGTTGGATGCATGAAATCTTAATGCAAAAGAACGTCACTTTATATTGCCACTTGAATGTGGACCTTTATTATGCAGTCCGTCGCTTTTATTGCTTCCACAACAAGATCGTATAAAGCTTATTTTCTCTACACTAATAAGTCATACATATTTAGATAGCAATTTTTATTGCATGCAACATGACAACTTACTTGAAGGATCTTACTCAATCCATAGGTAGGTATAGTGGACTCTCATGGCAAAACTGGGTTTAAGGACATTTGGAAGCACAAGTAGTATCTCTACTTAGTGCAAGGAATTTGGCTAGCATGAGGGGGAAAGGCAAGCTCAACATGTTTGGAAGGTCAATGACAATATACTTTAACTGAGCTATGAGAAAACATAAACCATTATGTTGTCTTCCTTGTCCAACATCAACTCTTTTAGCATGTCATCCTTAATGAGTGATTCACAATCATAAAAGATGTCCAATATAATATATTTGTATGTGAAACCTCTCTTTCCTTATTACTTCCTATTAATTGCAACGATGACCAAAACTACATTTATCAACTCTCAACAACTTTTATGCCTCATACTTTCTATGTGTGAAGTCATTACTAACCATAAGATCAATATGAACTCTTTTATTCTTTTTACTTTCTCAAGATCATAGCAAGATAGCAAAGCCCTTGACTCAACACTAATCTTTATTAAAGATAGCTCACGGACTCGATTACATAAAGAGATCACAAAGCAAAACTCAAAACTACTTGATACTAAAACTTCAATCTACTAGATCAAGATACTACTAAAAGGATCGAACTAAATAAAACGGTAAAGATAGGAGTGTGATGGTGATACGATACCGGGGCACCTCCCCCAAGCTTGGCAGTTGCCAAGGGGAGTGCCCATACACATGTAATTATGTCCTCGGAGGTGCTGGAGGTAGTGATGTTGTAGGCTTCTTCCTCAATTTACGCTTGAGTATAGTATTTTGCTCTTTTAGGTCCTCGATCTCCTGCTCAAGCCTTAATACTCTTTTGCACAATTCCTATTTATTTTCCTGCAAGAGACGAAAAGGGATAAACTCGATCTTTGGCTTCTTTGTTCTATCAGGGAGGCTTGACTTTTTAAACTCCACATGCATGTCCCCAGGCTGAGGTAATGGGGCTTCGTCATTGTCTGAACTCGTCTCCTCCTTCCCCTTAGGCTCATAGTCTTCCTCTTCTTCAGAGGTCCAGCCATCATGCTCCAAGTCCCCGTAGACCTTAGGGTCTGCACGGTAATCGGCCACATAGCTTTCCCCTTCCGAATCCTGAGACGACATATTGCTCTAAATCTGTAACAGAAACAGTTCGAAACGAAAATAGAGGATATTTGCGTGATACGGTGGTCAAAACCTTCGGGAGGTTATATAATGAATTTTTACCGACCAAAATACGTAACGTGCAAGAAAACGGAGTCCGGGGGGCACACGAGGTGGCCACGAGACAAGGGGCGCGCCTAGTAAGAGTGGGCGCGCCCTCCACCCTCGTGGAGGCCTCGTGTCCTTCCCATACTACTTCTTTCTTCCTAAAATTCTTAAATATTCTTACCGTACCACATACCTATGCCTTTTCGGAGTCTGGAACATTCTGGAAAGTGTCCCTTATGTATTCCTCCGGGGTTACGGTTTCAATAATATTAGTTTCAACATTGATAGGATTACCTGAGATATAATGTTTAATTCTTTGACCGTTCACCACCCTCGGACTTGTGCCTTCGAAGTTGTTGATTTTTATGGCACCAGAACGATAGACCTCCTCGATAACGTAAGGACCTTCCCATTTAGAGAGAAGTTTACCTACAAAAAATCTTAAACGAGAGTTGAATAATAACACATAATCACCTACGTTAAACTCGCGCTTTTATATCATTTTGTCATGCCAGCGTTTGACTTTTTCTTTGAATAGCTTGGCATTCTCATAGGCTTGGGTTCTCCATTCATCAAGTGAGCAAATATCAAACAACCTCTTCTCACCGGCAAGTTTTAAGTCATAGTTGAGCTCTTTAATAGCCCAATAAGCCTTATGTTCAAGTTCTAGAGGTAAATGACAAGCTTTTCCATAAACCATCTTATACGGGGACATACCCATAGGATTTTTGTATGCAGTTCTATACGCCCATAATGCATCATCAAGTTTCTTGGACCAATTCTTTCTAGATCTATTCATAGTCTTTTGCAAAATTAATTTGAGCTCTCTATTGCTCAACTCTACTTGACCACTAGACTGCGGATGATAAGGAGATGCGATTCTATGATTAACATCATACTTAGCAAGCATCTTCTGAAAGCACCATGAATAAAATGTGAACCACCATCAGTCATAAGATATCTCGGGACTCCAAACCTCGGAAAAATAACTTCTTTAAGCATTTTAATAGAAGTGTTATGATCAGCACTACTAGTTGGAATAGCTTCTACCCACTTACTAACATAATCAACATCAACTAAAATATGTGTATAACCATTAGAGGCAGGAAAAGGTACCATATAATCAAAGCCCCAAACATCAAACGGTTCAATAACAAGAGAATAATTCGTAGGCATTTCTTGACGTCTACTAATATTACCAATTCTTTGACATTCATCACAAGATAAGGCAAACTTACGAGCATCTTTGAAGAGAGTAGGCCAATAAAAACCAGATTCCAGTACCTTATGTGCAGTTCTATCTCCAGCATGGTTTCCTCCAAAGGATTCAGAGTGACACTTGCGTAGGATCTGTTCCTGTTCATGCTTAGGTACACAACGTCTAATAACACCATCTACTCCTTCTTTATAAAGGTGTGGGTCATCCCAGAAGTAATGTCTTAAATCATAAAAGAACTTTTTCTTTTGCTGGTATGTGAAACTAAGTGGTATAAATTTAGCAACAATGTAATTAGCATAATCATCATACCAAGGAGCAGTACGAGAAGCATTAATGACCGCTAATTGTTCATCGGGAAAGCTATCATCAATAGGCAGTGGGTCATCAAGAACATTTTCTAACCTAGACAAGTTGTCTGCAACGGGGTTCTCAGCTCCCTTTCTATCAATAATATGCAACTCAAATTCTTGGAGCAAGAGAACCCATCTAATGAGTATAGGCTTAGCATCTTTCTTTTCCATAAGATATTTAATAGTAGCATGATCAGTGTGAATAGTAACTTTGGAATCAACAATATAAGGTCCAAACTTATCACATGCAAACACAACTGCTAAGAACTCTTTTTCAGTAGTTACATAATGTCTCTGGGCAGTATCAAGAGTTTTACAAGCATACTGGATAGCATTCAATTTCTTATCAACTCTTTGCCCTAGAACAGCACCTATAGCATTGTTGGAAATATGCCCTAGAGGCAATAATAAAATGGTTATTATTGTATTTCCTTGTTCATGATAATTGTCTATTGTTCATGCTATAATTGTATTAACTGGAAACCGTAATACATGTGTGAATACATAGACCACAACATGTCCCTAGTGAGCCTCTAGTTGACTAGCTCGTTGATCAATAGATGGTTATGGTTTCCTGACCATGGACATTAGATGTCATTGATAACGGGATCACATCATTAGGAGAATGATGTAATGGACAAGACCCAATCCTAAGCATAGCACAAGATCGTGTAGTTCGTTTGCTAAGAGCTTTTCTAATGTCAAGTATCATTTCCTTAGACCATGAGATTGTGCAACTCCCGGATACCGTAGGAATGCTTTGGGTGTACCAAACGTCACAACGTAACTAGGTGGCTATAAAGGTGCACTACAGGTATCTCCGAAAGTGTCTTTTGGGTTGGCATAAATCGAGATTGGGATTTGTCACTCCGTATGACGGAGAGGTATCTCTGGGCCCACTCGGTAATGCATCATCATAATGAGCTCAATGTGACTAAGTAGGTTGTCACGGGATCATGCATTACGGAACGAGTAAAGTGACTTGCCGGTAATGAGATTGAACGAGGTATTGGGATACCGACGATTGAATCTCGGGGAAGTAATGTACCGATTAACAAAGGGAATTGTATACGGGATTGATTGAATCCCCGACATCGTGGTTCATCCGATGAGATCATCGTGGAGCATGTGGGAGCCAACATGGGTATCCAGATCACGCTATTGGTTACTGGCCAGAGAGTTGTCTCAGTCATGTCTGCATGATTCCCAAACCCGTAGGGTCACTAGTAGAAAAAGGGCCTATTGTCCCGGTTGGTAAGGGCCTTTAGTCCCGGTTGGTGAACCGGGACTAAAGGTCGGTACTAATGCCTCCCCCCTTTAGTCCCGGTTCAATCCAGAACCGAGACTAAAGGCCGCGACCACGTGGAGCTCCACCTTTAGTCCCGGTAACACCAACCGGGACTAATGGAAATTTTATGATTTTTTTTTGAAATTTCTTTTTGAAATTTTTTTTGAAATTTTATTTGAATAATTTTTTATTTTCAAATTTCTGAATTATTTTAACCCCTAATCTCTAATGAGCACCCCTCATCACTGCTCAATTTATCCTCTTCTCTAATCACCCTCATCATTCCAAATCGTCTGACCATGGTTAGACAATGGTTTGACCATAGTTTGACCATCGTCTGACCATAGTTTGACCATAGTTTGACCAGATTTGACCAAAATTCAAAATAACTGAACAAATTATTTAGTAACACTAATATTCTAGAATAATTAGTTTGACCATGGTTTGACCATTGTTTGACCACAGTTTGAATTTAGTTCGATTTTTTCCACTCTAGATATTAAAAGCTCCGTAACTTTTTTTCTGTTAGGTTTTTGAGGATTTTGAAAATGTTTAACGGGGTTCCCCCCGTTAAATTTGGATGTAACTTTTCGAGTAGATGATTTTTCATATATAAAACTTTTTCAGCCCAGTTAGTATGCAAAAGTTATGCCCATATTTACAAATTCCAGATAGATTTTGCAAATAAAGTCGAAATTCACATTTGCAAATTTTCCCAACAACTAGACCACATATCACATGGGAAACTTATTTTCTTTTATTTTTTTGACATTTCCATCAGTTTCTTTTATTTTTTTAAAATTGAAAAGGCGATCCAGGGGGGGTAGAGTTTGAAAATGGGACCTTTAGTACCGGTTCGTGGCACGAACCGGGACTAAAGGTCTCAACCCCATTAGTCCCGGTTCGTGCCTCAATGGGCATCGCACCCTTTAGTCTCGGTTTGAGGCATGAACCGGGACTAATGGGCATCGCACCCTTAATTCCCGGTTTGAGGCACAAACCGGGACTAAAGGGCACAGGTGAACCGGGACTAATGCCTTAGTCGCATGCACCGGGATAAATGCTCACATTAGTCCCGGTTCTGGATTGAACCGGGACTAATGGGCTAAACTGGCCTGGACGAAAGCCATGTTTTCTACTAGTGGGTCTACACACTTAAGGTTCGATGACGCTAGAGTTGTTATGGGAATTGTATGTGGTTACTGAAAGTTGTTCGGAGTCTCGGATGAGATCCCGGACGTCAAGAGGAGTTCCGGAATGGTCTGGAGGTAAAGATTTATATATGGGAAGTCCTATTTTGGCCACCTGAAAATGTTCGGGATTTTTCGGTATTGTACTGGGAAGTTTCTAGAAGGTTCCGGAGTGGGGCCCACCTGCAAGGGGCCCCACATGAACGTGGAGTAGTGGGGGCAAGGCCCCACACCTGGTCAAGGTGCACCAAGATCCCCCCTTAGAAGGAATAAGATCATATCCCGAAGGGATAAGATCAAGATCCTTAAAAAGGGGGGATAACAATCGGTGGGGAAAGGAAAGGATGGGATTTCTTTCCTCCCACCTTTGCCAACGCCTCAATGGACTTGGAGGGAAAGAAATCAGCCCCGTCCACACCTATATATAGTGGGGAGGCGCATGGGAGCTGCACCCTTGTCCATGGCGCAGCCTCTCCCTCCCCAACACCTCCTCCTCCCCCGTAGAGCTTGGCGAAGCCCTGCCGAAATACCACAAGCTCCACCACCATGTCGTCGTGCTGCCGGAGCTCTCCCTCAACTTCTCCTCTTCCCTTGCTGGATCAAGAAGGAGGAGAGGTCACCGGGCTGTACGTGTGTTGAACGCGGAGGCGACGTCCGTTTGGCGCTAGATCGGATCTTCCGCGATTTGAATCGCCGCGAGTATGACTCCATCATCCGCGTTCTAGTAATGCTTCTGCTTAGCGATCTTCAAGGGTATGAAGATGCACTCCCTCTCTCTCTCTTGTTGCTAGAGTCTCCATAGATTGATCTTGGTGATGCGTGGAAAATTTTGAATTTCTGCTACGTTCCCCAACAAGCATAATCACTAGCATCACACATAATTCCAAAGGGTAAATTCCAATCAGATGGCTGAACAATAGGTGCAGTGATCAAAGCTTTCTTAAGTATTTCAAATGCTCCTACACAATCATCATCAAAGACAAAAGGAATATCTTTTTGCAATAAATTAGTCAGAGGCCTAGAGATTTTTGAAAAGTCCTTAATGAACCTCTTATAAAAACCCGCATGACCAAGGAAACTTCTTATACCTTTTATGTCCTTGGGACATGGCATCTTTTCAATAGCATCAACTTTAGCCCTATCAACTTCAATACCTCTCTCAGAAATCTTATGCCCCAAGACAATGCCTTCATTAACCATAAAGTGGCACTTTTCCCAATTCAACACGAGGCTAGTGTCTTCACATCTCTGCAAAACTCGATCAAGGTTGCTCAAGCAATCATCAAAAGAGGATCCATAAACGAAGAAGTCATCCATGAATACCTCACAAATATTTTCACAAAAGTCAAAGAATATAGCCATCATACATCTTTGAAAGGTAGCAGGTGCATTACATAAACCAAAAGGCATATGTCTATAAGCAAAAGTACCGAAAGGGCAAGTAAAAGTAGTTTTCGATTGATCCTTAGCTGACACAGGTATTTGAGAGAAACCAGAATAACCATCTAGAAAGCAAAAAATGTATGTGTTTGGATAGTCTTTCTAGCATTTGACCAATAAAAGGCAAAGGGTAATGATCTTTCTTAGTAGCTTTATTTAACTTACGGAAATCAATTACCATCATATAACCTGTAATAATTCTTTGCGGAATCAATTCATCTTTATCATTAGGAACGATAGTAATACCTCCCTTTTTGGGAACACAATGGACAGGGCTTACCCAATCACTATCAGCAACGGGATAAATTATACCTGCCTCCAGGAGCTTTAGTATCTCCTTTCTTACCACTTCTTTCATCTTGGGATTCAGTCATCGTTGAGGATCTCTAACTGGTTTGGCACCGTCCTCCAAATTAATTTTTTGTTGGCATAACGTGGGACTAATGCCCTTGAGATCATCCAGAGTATATCCAATAGCAGCACGGTGCTTATTCAGAGTTTTCAATAATCTTTCTTCTTCTTGCTCTGAAAGGTTAGCACTAATAATAACAGGATATATTTTTTTTTCATCAAGATAAGCATACTTAAGATTATCAGGTAATGGTTTGAGTTCAAACACGGGATCACCCTTGGGTGGAGGGGGATCCCCAAGAATTTCAACGGGTAGGTTGTGTTTAAGAATAGGTTCCTGTTGAAGGAACACTTCGTCTTCATATATGTAATTATGATCACGGTGAACAAGATGCATAGGATAGAACTTCTGGTGAAATTCCAACTTCAATCGTTTATAATTCCAAGATCCCGTATCATCACATAGCCTATACCATGTCAATGCATCTCCCTTCAAAGATAAAGGGAAGACCTTCCTTTTGACCACATCATCGGGAATACCTGCAAGCTTAAGTAATCCACAAAGATAAGGTGTAAATCAGGATGCAATGGTCCATCTCCTGCAAATGGATTAGCTAGCAGTTTCTCTATCATACCCGAAGTAATCTCAAAGTAAATATTTTCGATAAGTTCAGTAGGTTGAGGAGAAACTCTTTGCTCTTCTGGTCGGGGTGAAGATACCCCGAACAGGCCCCTCAAAGGATTAGTTTCCATAGTGACAAGTAACAGAAAATTTCAGCACACTATATAAACGTTTCCTTACCAAGTTCCACTCACCAAAAGCGCTACACTCCCCGGCAACGGCGCCGGAAAAAGAGTCTTGATGACCCACAAGTGTAGGGGATCTGTCGTAGTCCTTTCGATAAGTAAGAGTGTCGAACCCAACGAGGAGCAGAAGGAAATGATAAGCGGTTTTCAGTAAGGTTTTCTCTGCAAGCACTGAAATTGTAAGTAACAGATAGTTTTGTGATAAGATAAATTGTAATGAGTAACAAGTAAATAAAGTAAATAAAGTGCAGCAAGATAGCCCAATCCTTTTTGTAGCAAAGGATAAGCCTGGACAATTTCTTATAATAAGAAAGGAGCTCCCGAGGACACATGGGAATTATCGTCAAGCCAGTTTTCATCACGCTCATATGATTTGCGTTCGGTACTTTGATAATTTGATATGTGGGTGGACCGGTGCTTGGGTACTGCCCTTACTTGGACAAGCATCCCACTTATGATTAACCCCTATTGCAAGCATCCTCAACTACAAAAGAAGTATTAAGGTAAACCTAACGACAACATTAAACATATGGATCCAAATCAGCCCCTAACGAAGCAACACATAAACTAGCGTTTAAGATTCTGTCACTCTAGCAATCCATCATCTACTTATTACTTCTCAATGCCTTCCTCTAGGCCCAAATATTGGTGAAGTGTCATGTAGTCGACGTTCACATAACACCACTAGAGGAAAGACAACATACATCTCATCAAAATATCGAACGAATACCAAATTCACATGACTACTAATAGCAAGACTTCACCCATGTCCTCAGGAACAAACGTAACAACTCACAAAGCATATTCATGTTCATAATCAGAGGAGTAATAATATGCATTAAGGATCTGAACATATAATATTCCACCAAGTAAACCAATTAGCATCAACTACAAGGAGTAATCAACACTACTAGCAACCCACAGGTACCAATTTGTGGTTCGGATATACAAGATTGGATACAAGAGATGAACTAGGATTTTGAGAGGAGATGGTGCTGGTGAAGATGTTGATGGAGATTGACCCCCTCCCGATGAGAGTATCGTTGGTGATGACGATGGTGATGATTTCCCCCTCCTGGAGGGAAGTTTCCCCGGCAGAACAGCTCCGCTGGAGCCCTAGATTGGTTCCGCCAAGGTTCCGCCTCGTGGCGGCGGAGTTTCGTCTCGTAAGCTTGCCCCCGATTTTTTCCAGGGTAAAAGCCTTCATAAAGCAGAAGATGGACACCTGAGGGCCACTAGGGGCCCAGGAGACAGGGGGCGCGCCCAGTAGGGGTGGGCGCGCCCCCCACCCTCCTGGCCAGGGTGTGGGCCCCCCTAGGTGTTTCTTCCGCTCAATAATTCTTATTAATTCCAAAATTAAGTTTCGTGGGGTTTCAGGATTTTTGGAGCAGTGCATAATAGGTTTCTAATGTTTGCTCCTTTTCCAGCCAGAATTTCAGCTGTCGGCATTCCCCCTCTTCATGGTAAACCTTGCAAAATAAGAGAGAATAGCCATAAGTATTGAGATATAATGTGTAATAACAGCCCATAATGCAATAAATATTGATATAAAAGCATGATGCAAAATTGACGTATCACCTACACGCACCCGGGCCTGGCTCGTGCCACGTGGTGGCACTTTAGTGCCGGTTCGTGATGAACCGGTACTAAAGGGGGGGATCTTTAGTCCCCACTCTTTAGTGTCGGTTGCGGAACCGGCACTAAAGGCCCTTACGAACCGGCGCTAAAGCCCGGTTCTGCACTGGTGTATTATCAGTTTCAACAATTTCATTCTCTCTAGCCCTAGCAAGTTGTTCATCAATAAATTCACCTAGTGGCACAGTAGTATCAAGCATAGAAGTAGTTTCATCATAAGTATCATGCATAGCAGAAGTGGCATCGTCAATAACATGCGACATATCAGAATTAATAGCAGAAGCAGGTTTAGGTGTCGCAAGCTTACTCAAAACAGAAGGTGAATCAAGTGCAGAGCTAGATGGCAGTTCCTTACCTCCCCTCGTAGTTGAGGGATAAATTTTGGTTTTCTTGTCTTTCAAGTTCCTCATAGTGTCCAGCAGATATAAATCCCAAGTGACTCAAAGAATAGAGCTATGCTCCCCGGCAACGGCACCAGAAAATAGTCTTGATAACCCACAAGTATAGGGGATTGCAACAGTTTTCGAGGTAGAGTATTCAACCCAAATTTATTGATTCGACACAAGGGGAGCCAAAGAATATTCTCAAGTATTATCAGTTGAGTTGTCAATTCAACCACACCTGGATAACTTAATATCTGCAGCAAAGTATTTAGTAGCAAAGTAGTATGGAAATAACGGTAACGGTGGCAAAAGTAACAGTAGCAGTTTTGTAGTAATTATAACATTGGCAACGGAAAAGTAATTAAGCAAAGAGCAATATGTGAAAATCTCATAGGCATTGGATCGGTGATGGATAATTATGTCGGATGCGATTATTCATGCAAAAGTTATAACATAGGGTGACACAGAACTAGCTCCAATTCATCATTGTAATGCAGGCATGTATTCCGAATATAGTCATACGTGCTTATGGAAAAGAACTTGCATGACATCTTTTGTCCTACCCTCCCGTGGCAGCGGGGTCCTAGTGGAAACTAAGGGATATTAAGGCCTCCTTTTAATAGAGTACCGGACCAAAGCATTAACGCATAGTGAATACACGAACTCCTCAAACTACGATCATCACCGGGAGTGGTCCCGATTATTGTCACTTCGGGGTTAGCGGATCATAACACATAGTACGTGACTATAGACTTGCAAGATAGGATCAAGAACTCACATATATTCATGAAAACATAATAGGTTCAGATCTGAAATCATGGCACTCGGGCCCTAGTGACAAGCATTAAGCATAGCAAAGTCATAGCAACATCAATCTCAGAACATAGTGGATACTAGGGATCAAACCCTAACAAAACTAACTCGATTACATGATAAATCTCATCCAACCCATCACCGTCCAGCAGGCCTACGATGGAATTACTCACGCGCGGCGGTGAGCATCAGGAAATTGGTGATGGAGGATGGTTGATGATGACGACGGCGACGGATTCCCCTCTCCGGAGCCCTGAACGGACTCCAGATCAGCCCTCCCGAGAGAGTTTAGGGCTTGGCGGCGGCTCCATATCGTAAAACGCGATGAATCCTTCTCTCTGATTTTTTCTCCCCGAACGTGAATATATAGAGTTGGAGTTGAGGTCGGTGGAGCACCAGGGGGCCCACGAGGCAGGGGGCGCGCCCAGGGGGTAGGCGCGCCCCCACCCTCGTGGACAGGGTGTGGGCCCCCTGGCCTTGATTCTTTCGCCAGTATTTTTTATTAATTCCAAAAATATTCTCCGTGAAGTTTCAGGTCATTCCAAGAACTTTTATTTCTGCACAAAAATAACACCATGAAAATTCTGCTAAAAACATCGTCAATACGGGTTAGTTCCATTCAAATCATACAAGTTAGAGTCCAAAACAAGGGCAAAAGTGTTTGGAAAAGTATGGAGATGTATGAACTCCCCCAAGCTTAAACATTTGCTTGTCCTTAAGCAATTCAGTTGACAAACTGAAAGTGATAAAGAAAAACTTTTACAAACTCTGTTTGCTCTTGTTGTTGTAAATATGTAAAGCCAACATTCAAGTTTTCAGGAAAGATTATGAACTAGCCATATTCACAATAACATTTAGGTCTCATGTTTACTCATATCAATAGCATAATCAAGTAGCGAGCAATAATAATAAATCTCGGATGACAAACTTTCTCAAAACAATCATAATATGATATAACAAGATGGTATCTCGCTAGCCCTTTCTGAGACCGCAAAACATAAATGCAGAGCACCTCTGAAGATTGAGGACTGACTAAACATTGTAATTCATGGTAAAAGAGATCCAGTCATAGTCATACCCAATATAAATTAATAGTAATGCATGCAAATGACAGCGGTGCTCTCCAACTGGTGCTTTTTAATAAGAGGATAATGACTCAACATAAAAGTAAATAGATAGGCCCTTCGCAGAGGGAAGCGGGGATTTATAGAGGTGCCAAAGCTCGATTTTAAAGCAGAGATAAATAATAATTTGAGCGCCATACTTTCATTTTCAACATAACAACCGAGAGATCTCGATATCTTCCATGCTACACACATTATAGGCGGTTCCCAAGCGGATGGTAAAGTTTATACTCCCCCACCACCAACAAGCATCAATCCATGGCTTGCTCGAAACAATGAGTGCCTCCAACTAGCAACAGCCCTGGGGGAGTTTTGTTTGCAATTATTTCGATTTGATTTGCTTAGAGCATAGGACTGGGCATCCCGGTGACCAGCCATTTTCTTGTGAGTGAGGAGCGGAGTCCACTCCTCTTGAGAGTAACCTACCTAGCATGGAAGATACAGATAGCCCTAGTTGATACATGAGCTATTCGAGCATACAAAAAAGAATTTCATTTGAAGGTTTAGAGTTTGACACATACAAATTTACTTGGAATGGCAGATAGATACCGCATATAGGAAGGTATAGTGGACTCATATGGAATAACTTTGGGGTTTATGGAAGTGGATGCACAAGCAGTATTCTCGCTTAGTACAAGTGAACGCTAGAAAAAGACTGGGAAGTGACCAACTAGAGAGCGACAACAGTCATGAACATGCATTAAAATTAATCAACATTGAGTGCAAGCATGAGTAGGATATAATTCACCATGAATATATATATCATAGAGGCTATGTTGATTTTGTTTCAGTTACACGCGTGAACATGTGCCAAGTCAAGAAACTCGAATCATTCAAAGGAGGATACCACCCTATCATACCACATCACAACCATTTTAATAGCATGTTGACATTCAAGGTAAACCATTATAAACTCCGAGCTAATTAAGTATGGAATAACCAACTATAATCTTTAATTAAGGACAGTAAAACTAAACCCTTTCCGAGCCCTCTCACGCACCCACAGATTTAGGCCGTCGGATCACGCATCTCGGCCGTCCCCGACCGTCCAAGGCACTTCTCCTCCCGCATGGGCTGATACTGGGCCGGTTCGGTTTGTCCTTGGGCAGCTATTCCCGTGGCCAAATCCAAAGCTCCTCGTTCGCTGACATTCTCCAACGTTGGATGCCGAACGAATGATCTTGATTCTGCTCCGCCCCCTGAAAAAAGAGATTATGCTTTGTGTCTTCGTAGCCCCCATCCACTTCCCCTCCCCTTCGCGCACACGCCTCGCACTTCCACACCCCCGAACCCTCAGGTACGCCGCCGCTGCCGTCGTCACCGGCTCACCGCGGAGAGAGAAAGAGAGTGCTGACGATGGCAACGGCGGGCCAAACGGATTGCCAAGCACATCATGTGAAGTGGAGCCGCTCGGATCTCTGCCCTTCTAGATCGAATCTCCAAACCTCGCACGAAAAGAAGGGATCATGGCGATGGCGGCGGCCGGAGTCACTTCCTCCATCATCGACAGGTCTGTGTACCTCTCCTCCTTCCGTGCATCCCCTGTTTTCTGCGAATCGCTTACTCGATCTGGTTTCAGAAGACGATGTATCTGAGCCTTCTGCCGCTGCCTCCACGAAGGAAGAGGCGCCCTGAGAGGTTGTCGAGGCGGAAAGCGACCAGAAGAGAAAGCTCGAGGAGGTCGATGCGGTCGTGGAGGTGAACGGCGCCGGGAAGGACGCCAACCGACCGACCGTGCGTGGAAGGCAATGTGCAGGTTAATCTTTCCAGCACCCCACCCCTCTATGTCCAAGACTTGGTAATGCTGATGACCGTTCTGAACATATGGGCAGGGACAACGTGAACCTGCAAAACCAAATAAGAAAATGAGCATGTACACTATTATGAAATTTGAAACCCAAACTTAGTAAAAAAAAATGGAGATCTCACCTCATCCACAAGGAGCAAACCCGCTCCCTGTTCTATTATCAGGGTCAATTTCGGCTGATGCTATATATACTCGGTTTGCAAACAGCCTGACTGGCTGCTGATGTGGTTGGAGCTACAAATTCGTTCATGTTACTGGCATAGAAGATGCGATTTCTGGAACCTTTGAAATCTTTAGAAGCCATATAATATGATGACAACTGCCGTTTTCGAAGCTATGGCACAACACTAGGACGATATTACATTTTTCTTATACGGTGGAAAGAAAATGGCTCCGATACAAACAAATGCTCTACAGATCCACAAGGCCCGCCACCTGGCAGGCACTAAATTCACATACTTTTACTATCAAGTACTTATTGTGAAGGCAGTATCACTTTGCCAGTAGAAGCTGTGAGGTTCCTCAGATCCCCGATATGGCTTATGTTCTAGGTATGATAATGCTTTCCTGAGGTATTCTCTCAATTTACTACCAAAATGGTTGCGACATTATGCGGCCTAGCTTCAACATTCAGTTGTCTTTTTGCGTTGAATTTTTGACTGGGTTAACATGAGCTAATGAAAGTCAGACATTGTTTCTGCTTGTGTACCCCCATATTTTGACCCAAAGGTTCATAACCGGTTTGCTTTTCGTTTTTGCCTCGGCAGGGGTTCAGTATTGGTTTGATCGCTCTCATGGCTACAAGCTTTGCTCAATCGACACATGCATGAGCAATTGAGCGGCATACTATGTCAGGAGTCTTCTCTGCTGTTGCTCAACTCAGGTGTAATGATGTGAAGTACAACCACCAATCTTTATTTATGTACTGAAAATTACTTGGTGCATGATGTCCGCCACGCTTTCGATCTACCTCTACATCGGTTGTGCCTTTCCCTAGGAAGTGGGACGAGGCGCGATCAGGATGGCAAAGAGGAGTTTTCCAAGATGACTCACACCGTGCCAAGATGTGTTTGTAAATAAGGAAATTTTCTCACTATTTAAGCTCAGTAGCAATGTCGTTTTCTCTTGGTGTGGCAAAGATTATGCCGGATTTTGAGAAGAGCACATTCTTCACGGTGGTAACATGAGATCTGGTTTAATACAGAAAGTCATGATTTGTGAGGAATAGCTATGCCTTCTTGTTGTTTCGAACTGTGTGCATAAATAGAAACTATTGAAGTATACTTTTTAACTGAGTCATATTGTCATTTTGCAGTTATGCTAGCAGAGAGTTGAAGCTATCGAAGTATACTGAACAGATGTGAATTTTACATCAAATGGTTCAAGAACTAGCATCTAAGATATATTAAGATACTAATTTATTGGAATTCGGCACTGCACATTACTTTCATGTTTTTCAAGTTCTCAAGAAATTGTTCAAGTCTGCTACCTCGATACTCTCAGCCGCCATTTTTGTCTCCTCACTCCAGGCAGCGGAGCTGCAGCCTACACTTCTTGTCATGCTCCCTGTGACCCGCCTACTCATCTTGATGCGAAAATCAAGGGTAATTGTAATGTAGTCCCTCTCCTCATGGTCGTTATACTTCACGTATCCTCTCAGCCGAGCCTATGCATGTGAGCTGAAGCATTGTGTAATGTTCCACATGTGTTGTGTTTGAATACCACGCAGAAGATTCATGAGGCACTTTCTGTTAATAAAATTTGGTAGGACACACGCATGGATGCTGAATTGCAGTGGAGCATGAAGTCATAGATGCACCACATTGGTGTTAAGAACTCTTGGCATAAGACTTGAAAAGCTAACCTATCCTTAATCTCTTCCTAAGATATATGTGAATTGACAAAGTATGTCTTTTTAAGATTTAGATCAATTCTCACGGAATACTACATGGATGTAAATTTTTTTGTCATCAAGAAGTTGTCCATCAAACAAATACTTAAACTTATTAGGATGCTTACATGAAGAACGCAGAATGCACACAAATTATATTTTGTATGACGTAGATACTACTACATCAACCTTATTGGGTCTATGAAGTGTTTTTCAGTAAGTTGTCCTTGCAAAATGATAGTTTGCATCCCCAGTTTGTGACCTTATTTACTATCACACATATTATGTATTGGGTTCATGGAAGATGAGACACTGGCATGCGTTTCCTTCTCCTCGCCCATTATCTTGCTAGGAGCATCATCGCAACCATTGCCTATGGATCAGCTCCACTCCCCGTTGGTCATGGCTCCACTGTAATCTTTGCCTGCTTTATGAGTCGACGACCAAGCATGACACCTTCCTCAGGCAACGACATCCTCCTGTATTGACGCAATCGAATCAATCCTTGACAACGACCTCACCTCCTCTACATCCCCATAGGTTAGATAAGCTTCCTCCTGCACTCAACAAGCACTTTCTTGTGTCTTACATTCGGTCTTATACTCTTCTAACAGTGAACTTTTCAAAAATGGAAAGCAACTGTCACCAATAGTTGTAGCTCTAAGGAACTTCTTGAACATCTCAATGAAACATCCAGTGATGGTACAACTTACTAGACATGGTGATAGCCGGCGGTGGTGAGGACGACGGTGGGGCTCATGCAGCCATGAGTTACATCTTTGGCGAGGTGTTATGGGCCACAAATGTTCTTCCATGTTTGATTATGTGGTTTGCTCTATGAGGATTTGATTTGTAGTTTTTGTGATTGCCATCAAAAGGGGGAGTTTTGAGTTTTGTCTCATTCTTATGAGAGATGGTAGAGATCTTGCCTCTTTTTGATTATATATATTGCTTTGCTTATTACATCAACAATCAGATTCCACTTTTATGCAAATGATAATTTCAAGGGCAAGAACGTGTATTTATCTTGAAAAGGTAAATTTACCTTCACTTGCAAATACCAAAGGTGTTTCCATTAGCAAATTTGGTTGTATTTTCATATGCTTTTCATTCCAAATATATTTCTAATGTGGTTGCATAGCAATGATTAGTTCAAGTATCAGATTATATCTTCTCTTTTTATGAATATACGTGTTGATTTCTACAACCTGATACTACAACATGAAGAACGAGGAACTTTCAGCGAACTTTAATCTGCTCACATCTTATAATATACTCCCTCAGTCTCAAAATAAGTGTCTCAACTTTATACCAACTTTAGTACCAAGTTGTACTAAGATCAAGACACTTATTTTGGGACAGAGAGAATATAATATATCCCTAGCATTAATCTATCGGTATCGGTAAGCGCAATAGCCACTTAGGAAGACAAAGTATTCCCTGCGCAACAAGACAAAGGAATCCTTTCATTTCCTAAAAAAGAAGTATTCCATGTACTGCTTCATTGCAAACTGATTAAATTTATTCTTTTGTTGACTTTGCAATAGATGGGCCAATTTATGCTAATTAAACATTTTCCTTTCGTATCGATCCATTGTAGAAATAAACAGACGCGGCAACGCGCGTCTTTCATGATCTAGTTGTCATTGCAAACATGTTTCATTCATAATAGGTTGAATCAGGAACGATGAACTAATCATATTTACAAAAACAAGAGAGGTCGAGTTCATACCGGGTTCTCTCATCTCAATCAGTCCATCATATATCGTCATTATTGCCTTTCACTCGCATGATCGAACAGTGTGGATAAAATAATAGTGCACGTGCGTTTGACTAAGCTGGAATCTGCAAGCATTTAATTCAAGGGAGAAGACAAGGTAAAACGTTGATTCTTTGATTGTGGGTTATCAAGATCAACAGCAGGTTCAATCTCTACATCACTGTCATTACTAGGTTGAGCATCAACATGAACATCATTATTAACATTATCTCTAGGTTCATGTTCATCACCACATTGTGTTTCAGCATTAGAAATAGAGATATCATTGAGATTCTCAGGTGTGTCAACAACAGGTTCACTAGAAGCATGCAAAGTCCTATCATTTTTCTTTTTCTTCCTCTTAGAAGGACTAGGTGCATCAACATTAGTTCTTTGAGAATCTTGCTCAATTCTCTTAGGATGGCCCTCAGGATACAAAGTTTCCTGATTCGTTTTACCCCCTCTAGTCATAACTCTAACAGCATTATCTTTCTTCTTATTATTTAATTCACTGAGCAAATCATTTTGAGCTTTAAGCACTTGTTCTACTTGAGTGGTAACCATAGAAGCATGTTTACTAATGAGTTTAACTTCACCTTTAACTCTAAACATATAATCACTCAAGTGTTCAATCATATAAGCATTACGTTTCAATTTTCTACCAACATAAGCATTGAAGTTTTCTTGTTTAACAATAAAATTATCAAACTCATCTAAGCATTGGCTAGCAGACTTATAACGAGGAATATCACCTTCATCAAATCTATAGAGAGAATTTACCTTTACTACCTGTGTCGGGTTATCAAGACCATGTATTTCTTCAACAGGCGGCAAATTAAGACCATGTATTTCTTCAATAGGAGGCAAATTATTAATATCTTCAGCTTTAATACCCTTTTCTTTCATAGATTTCTTTGCCTCTTGCATATCTTCAGGACTGAGAAATAGAATACCCCTTTTCTTCGGAGTTGGCTTAGGAGTTGGTTCAGGAAGTGTCCAATTATTTTGATTAGTCAACATATTATTCAATAGCAATTCAGCTTGGTCAACTGATCTTTCCCTGAAAACACAACCAGCGCAACTATCCAGGTGGTCTCTGGAAGCATCGGTTAGTCCATTATAAAAGATATCAAGTATTTCATTTTTCTTGAGAGGATGATCAGGCAAAGCATTAAGTAATTGGAGAAACCTCCCCCAAGCTTGTGGGAGACTCTCTTCTTCAATTTGCACAAAATTATATATTTTCCTTAAGGCAGCTTGTTTCTTATGAGCGGGGAAATATTTAGCAGATAAGTAATAAATCATATCCTGGGGACTACACACACAACCAGGATCAAGAGAATTAAACCATGCTTTAGCATCACCCTTTAATGAGAATGGAAATAATTTAAGGATATAGTAGTAGCGAGTTTTCTCATCATTAGTGGCTATATCATTTAATTTAGTAAGATGTGCCACAACCGTTTCAGATTCATAGCCATAAAAAGGATCAGATTCAACCAAAGTAATTATCTCAGGATCGACAGAGAAATCATAATCCTTATCAGTAACACAGATAGGTGAAGTAGCAAAAGCAGGGTCATATTTCATTCTAGCATTCAAAGACTTTTCTTTCAGCTTAGCTAATAATTTCTTAAGATCATTTCTATCATTGCAAGCAAGAAAGTCTCTAGCAGTTTCTTCATCCATAACATAACCCTCAGGCACAACAGGCAATTCATATCTAGGGGGAGAATCTTCATCATCACTTTCATCAATATTATCAGTTTCAACAATTTCATTCTCTCTAGCCCTAGCAACTTGTTCATCAAGAAATTCACCTAGTGGCACAGTAGTATCAAGCATAGAAGTAGTTTCGTCATAAGTATCATGCATAGCAGAAGTGCCATCATCAATAACATGCGACATATCAGAATTAATAGCAAAAGCAGGTTTAGGTGTTGCAAGCTTACTCAAAACAGAAGGCAAATCAAGTGCAGAGCTAGATCGCAGTTCCTTACCTCCCCTTGTAGTTGAGGGATAAATTTTGGTTTTCTCGTCTTTCAAGTTCCTCATAGTGTCTAGCAGATATAAGTCCCAAGTGACTCAAAGAATAGAGCTATGCTCTCCGGCAACGGCGCCAGAAAATAGTCTTGATAACCCACAAGTATAGGGGATCGCAACAGTTTTCGAGGGTAGAGTATTCAACCCATATTTATTGATTCGGCACAAGGGGAGCCAAAGAATATTCTCAAGTATTAGCAGTTGAGTTGTCAATTCAACCACACCTGGATAACTTAATATTTGCAGCAAAGTAGTATGGAAATAACGGTAACGGTGGCAAAAGTAACAGTAGCAGTTTTGTAGTAATTGTGACAGTGGCAACAGAAAAGTAACTAAGCAAAGATCAATATGTGAAAAGCTCGTATGCATTGGATCGGTGATGGATAATTATGTCGGATGCGATTATTCATGCAAAAGTTATAACATAGGATGACACATAACTAGCTCCAATTCATCAATGTAATGTAGGCATGTATTCCGAATATAGTCATACGTGCTTATGGAAAACAACTCGCATGACATATTTTGTCCTACCCTCCTGTGGCAGCGGGGTCCTAGTGGAAACTAAGGGATATTAAGGCCTCCTTTTAATAGAGTACCGGACCAAAGCATTAACACATAGTGAATACACGAACTCCTCAAACTATGATCATCACCGGGAGTGGTCCCGATTATTGTCACTTCGGGGTTACCGGATCATAACACATAGTAGGTGACTATAGACTTGCAAGATAGGATCAAAAACTCACATATATTCATGAAAACATAATAGGTTCGGATCTGAAATCATGGCACTCGGGCCCTAGTGACAAGCATTAAGCATAGCAACATCAATCTCAGAACATAGTGGATACTAGGGATCAAACCCTAACAAAACTAACTCGATTACATGATAAATCTCATCCAACCCATCACCGTCCAGCAGGCCTACGATGGAATTACTCACGCACGGCGGTGAGCATCATGAAATTGGTGATGGAGAAAGGTTGATGATGACGACGGCGACAGATTCCCCTCTCCGGAGCCCCGAACGGCTCTAGATCAGCCCTCCCGAGAGAGTTTAGGGCTTGGCGGCGGCTCTGTATCGTAAAACGCAATGAATCCTTCTCTCTGATTTTTTCTCCCCGGACGTGAATATATAGAGTTGGAGTTGAGGTCGGTGGAGCACCATGGGGCCCACGAGGCAGGAGGGCGCGCCCAGGGGGGTAAGCGCGCCCCCACCCTCGTGGACAGGGTGTGGGCCCCTGGCCTTGATTCTTTCGCCAGTATTTTTTATTAATTTCAAAAATATTCTCCGTGAAGTTTCAGGTCATTCCGAGAACTTTTATTTCTGCACAAAAATAACACCATGATAATTCTACTGAAAACAACGTCAGTCCGGGTTAGTTCCATTCAAATCATGCAAGTTAGAGTCCAAAACAAGGGCAAAAGTGTTTGAAAAAGTAGATACGATGGAGACGTATCATTGATCAAGAGGTGGCATGTGTTGCTCTAGAAGACCTCATTGAGGATGATCCACTAGAGTGGGATGAATGGCAATTGGGTTGTCTTTGGCAGAGTGCTAATTGTTGGACAAGAGCACAAATCCATTTGGAAGTTGTTGTTGGTGGCTAATGAGGAGTCAATGATGATGCGAATGAGCTCTTGCAAAAGAGAGGATCAACCTGCGATCGTTGTGGCGGAAGGACCGGAGAGGTTGTTAGGAAATTAGGGTCCTTCTTCCTCTTTTTGTTCGATGGAAGAACTTCGATGGATGTGGTCACCATTGTTGCAAGCCCAAGGTTATTTTGGATTTCAGGACGGAACTGATTGCAAATCAAATACCCTATTCCCGCCTGCCGAAATGCGAGAGCACTGCAAAATGACATAACATTACGAGAATCACTCAACAATGAAGAACCCAAAGAGAGATGAGTTAACACTTACCAGATCATACCAACAAATCCGGGACCGTTGTGCAATGGATTACATAGAGGTAACATGAGTAACAAATGAAAAGATGAAGAGCGAGATGAAGGAGGGAGGGGTGGAATATCTATCTAGTAACGTCGTGTTGAGTCGGGTGTGAACGATTGTCGGTGCTAGATCTAGGTCTAGTTCTGGCTTAGAAGATACAGAAGGGTGTTGACTAACTTTGAGGGAGAGATGTACTTGGGAGAGGATTTCGGGCGAGGGAACGGGTCCACGAAGCTCACTAGACACACCTTAGGTGTAGGGAGAAATTTGCCATTTGATTTTGCAACTGTAAGTTAAAAATAGCTTTGCATGTTTCTATAAAAGTGCAAGTGCTTGAAAAAGTGTGTATTGCACTTTTCGTGTCAAAGCCTGGCTTAATAGGAATGATAGACTACTCATATTAATAAGGAATTCCTTTTTTCAGAAGTCCATTTGAAAGGAACTCCAAAGTTAAGCGTGCTTGGCTTGGAGCGATTATAAGATGAGTGACCGATTGGGAAGTTGGTCCTAGGTGCGCACGAGTGAGGATAAAGTGCATAGGAAAGACTAGTGTTAGCCTGTGTGACAGTCTAGATACCGCCAGGCGTAACGGCCGAGAACCGGTTACTGTGGTCGGGGCATTACATTTCACTAGACTAAAAAGAATACCATATGCGATGAATGGCTATTGCGATGACATTGAGGAGAAAGTTTCCCCACATATATGTCCTACCTCTTCACTCCCTCTTCTGGTGGCATGAAGGATATAAGGTGAGCCACGGCAAACTCGAAGGACCTCATTGTATTTTATTTTACCTTTCATGATTTTTCTGCTCATAAGGACACCTTTTCAAGGTAACGAACCCTCAAATTCATGAAAAAAATACATTTGGCCCCTCAATAGCTTTGAGAGATTTTCGGTTCTTCAAGTCTCAAACTGGATAAGTTTCATCCTAATTCAAATTTTTATGGAAAAATGGCTACGTGCAAGTGATTTTCTCTCTTCCCACTTGCCATGTAGGACGGGTGGGTCAAACAGACGTTTGTTTTCTTCCTCCTCGCGCCCACCCATGGCAACTACGAACGTTTTCAATGACAAGTTTAGCGATTTTCGTGCTTTATTTTATTTTTTGACAGAAATTTATCATGTGTCATTGAAAATTGCCATCCTTGCGTGATTGAAATTGCCATCCGTATGTCACTTATCATTAGAGTTTACTAATTTCAAGCCGACTAATAAGGTTTCCTCAAGTCAAGAGTCGATTCAGAAAATGCAACTTTAGGTAAAAAAAAGTAAGTGGCCAAAATGAAATATCCATTCGTCCATTCGTCGGCTCGCTTCCTCCCTCTACATCGCTGGCTTGGCTGGGAGCCCCGTGCGCCGTCAATCCCCCACCCACGGCGAGCGTCACCGCCCGTAGGCCGTCGGCATGGACTAGGAGAGGACGGAGGCGTGGTGGGGCCGCCGTGCGTGGGCGCTGCTGTCGGCCGTCCGCGAGCGGGCGCCGCTAGTTCAGTGCATCACCAACCTTGTCTCCATGGACATCGCCGCCAACGCCCTCACCGCCGCCGGCGCCTCCCCCGCCATGCTCCATAGCCTCCGCGAGATCCCTGACTTCACCCCACGCTGCGACGCAGTCTACATCAACGTCGGAACGCTCTCCGAGGAATGGCTCCCCTCCATGCGCGCCGCCGCCTCCGCCGGCCGCCCCTGGGTGCTCGACCCCGTCGCCGCCGCCGCCTCCGGCTTCCGGATGGAGGCCTGCCTCAAGCTCCTCGCGCTCCGCCCCGCCGTCGTCAGGGGCAACGCGTCCGAGATCCTCGCCCTCGCCTCCCGCTCAGACAGCTCCTCCTTCAAGGTACCTGAACTAAGTCCAATCCTATTAACTGATTGTTAATTTCCAATCCAATCCAATCCTAGGGGTGATCGATTGTCAAACTGCAACGTTATAGACTGATTTGATCCACGTGCTCCTGGTACTGTTATTTTGAACGACGATTGATTCTTCAGCTCATTTGGGGTCATTCAAATTGGCTTGCTGGAAACATATGCTGTCCATGTAATCTTGTGGCTAATTTCAGATTTTAAAAAGAAAAACCATAGCTTAGCTTTAAGTGAAACCGTGAAAGCTAAAACAAGCAGTTCGACACACAACCTGTAAGGTTCAAACGTGCTGAAGTTACCCAGGGGAGGCACTAATACTTGTGGCGTGGACAGTTCACATGACTCAGGGGAGGCACTGCAAGCCGCAAAAGCATTGTCACGGTCCAGCAGGGCCGTCGTTGCAGTATCTGGAGCAGTTGATTTATCACGGATAGCAACCAGGTGCTCAGTGCGAGCAATGGTGTGGCCATGATGCAGAAGATCACAGCAACAGGGTGTGCCGTCACCGCTCTTATAACGGCATTTGTTGGGGCGGATCCTTCCGATGCTCTGGCCGCAGCAGTGTGTGCTCTTGCCATCTTTGGACTCGCTGGAGAGACTGGGATGGAGTCGGCTAAAGGGCCTGCCTCTCTCAGGATGCACCTCATCGATGCTCTCTACGGTCTCGACGAGCAGACCGTCACATCTGGAGTAAAAATTGCGCTGCTGCCGTAATGCATATCTGCCGTGGCTATCAGTGTTGTAGGAGATACAGAGTCTGGAGTAATCTGCAGGATCATTTTGCCTCCTTGGTGCCTGGAAAATCGTGAAGCAGATCAGGTCAGATTGGCTGTCAGATCACTCATCCATGTGTACCACCCCCCATCAATAATCCGGTGACCATCCCGGCTGTAGTAAGTACGTACATAGTTGTCAATTGTGATGTCACACAGAGAATGATGTTCATAAAATAAGCCAGTCGAAATAAGGTGTTTGTGCTTCAATGACTTTGTGATGGTCGAACGGCTAGTCTGCTCAAACGCTTTGATCCCCGCCGCCCCGGAAGGAAACTTTGGAAAGGAAGCTTACTGGTTCGTCTGGTTATCCATGTGATGTCATGCTGCAGTTTTGCTTCTGAATTTTGTTTCCCATATTCCATGGTACATTATACCAGTACTGCAACATATAAGCTGAATCACCCAAAGGATGATTGAGTTAGCTCTTTTTTTACTCCAAAGAATATGAGAGAGAATCTTATCAAGAAGCCAATCAAGGATATCGTTCTTTCGGAAGCTTGAAATGCTCTGTTTTGTTCCTCTGTGTGTCCTCTGTCTGAGATATGTGCTCTAGGCATCCAGTTCATGTCAAGTGTGCAGTTATTAGAGTCACAGTTCTCATGTGTTCAGTTGATGCTCAAACTTGTAATCTTCCATGTAAGCTATATATGTCGCGAATTTTCTTCCTACCATGAAGAGCTTTTTCCTCTGACTACTTCAAGGTACGAGGGTCAAGGAGTTATCAGGTTTGGATACAAGTTCTCCGTGGCTCCAAAAGGTGAACTACCAAGAGAAATATTGATACAATCTCCAGTTCTCCATGGCTCAGCTGAAGTATTTTGCTAAAAAAAATATACTCTGCCCTGCCATCGTCAGGGGCAATGCGTCTGAGATCCCCCGCCCTTGCCTCCAGCTCAGATAACTCCTCCTTCAAGGTACCTGCTCTTCCCCTACCTTCATTGCTAGTGCGGGAATCTCTTCTTTCTCAATTTGCAATCCTAGCGGTGACTAAATAAGACGATCGATTGTCAAATTGTGCAACTGTAGGATAAACAGGGCCTTCGGTTATTTTAGGGTCAAAAGAGATTCCGTTCAATAGAATTGATGAGATGGGACCAATAGTTAACTGGATGAAATGAAGTGAAGATAAATACGACATCTGAACATTCTCCTCACTACTTTCTACCTACCTTCTCTACTAGCCTTTACCTTCCTTTTCTTGTGGCTAATTTCAGTTTTGAAAGAAAACCTAGCTTTAATTGAAAGCTAAAATAAGCAGTGTGGTACAACCTGTAAGGTCCAAAGTCAAAACCTGTGCGTGTGTGTTTGTCAGACATCAGCTTCCCCTTGGGGAGTTTGATGGCTTCAACGGCCATTGTGGAGTTACATCTTGAGCCTTTGCTAAAAGGAAATCGCATCTAGGAGATTGATTTATGAAAGCCCTCTTAGCAATTGTAGGGATGTGATTGACTTTAGAGTTCCTCAAGGCTGTAGAAGCTAGAAAGAAGTCAGCAAGGACAGGCCTGATGCTCCAGTTACCAGGGTTAGAGAGAAGATCGTTTGGCTTCAGTAGCAATATCCAAGGCTTTGCAATCTGTGAGAAAATTTATTTCCCTCCATCCGAGAGCTCTAGCTGCCAAAGCTGCGAAAAGTAGCGCTGAAGCTTAGGTCCAAACGTGTTGAAGTTACCTTGTGCCATAAGTGCAGAACATGAGAACGGCAGAACAATGTGTCCACATAAAGGATAAAATCCACATAAACTCCTGGACCTATCCTAATCAGATTACTTCACCCCCTGACATACTAAACTGATTAATCCACTACCATATAGTTTGCCCCATAGATCGAGACTGGGAAAGCGATTTTGCCATGCTGGCATGCCATGCGACGAAAATGGAAAACAATTTATCAGGGCGAGGCACTCCAGTCATTATCCTATCTTTGAAGAAATTTTAGTCTGCTTGCGTTAGTAATGTTTCTTTGCATGGATTCCAGGACGATTGCCTGATTGCCCTATCTCCCTGTTATTTGAGGATGAGCAACGCGCATATATCAAGCCTATTACCGCTTACAGTGTATATTCCATCTTTCTGGTAATGGCACTAATACTTGTGGCCAACTGCAGGGCGTGGACAGTTCACATGACTCAGGGGAGGCCCTGCAAGCCGCAAAGGCACTGGCACGGTCCAGTAGGGCCGTCATTGCAGTATCTGGAGCCGTTGATTTCATCACGGATGGTGAGCAGGTCGTCAGCACGAGCAATGGTGTGGCCATGATGTAAAGATCACGGTGACAGGGTGTGCCATGACCGCTCTTAGCGGCTTTTGTTGGGGCGGATCCTTCCGATGCTCTGGCCGCAGCAGCGTGTGCTCTTGCTGTCTTCGGACTCGCTGGAGAGATCGGGATGGAGTCGTCTAAAGGGCCTTCCTCTCTCAGGATGCACCTCATCGATGCTCTCTACGGGCTCGACGAGCAGATCGTCACATCAGGAGTCAAAATTGCCCTAGTGCCGTAACCAGGACATGTCTACCGTGGCTACCAGTGTTTAGGAAATATACAGTCTGGGGTGATCTGCAGGGTCCTGGAAAACCATGAAGCATATCGGATCGGATTGGCAGTTGCCGTCCATGTGTACATGACCCCATCAATAAATCATCCGGTGACCATCCATCCGGGCTGTACTAACTACCAAGTGCATATTTGTGAATTGTGATGCCAAAATGATTTTGCATCACCTGTCATCTACAGTTCTACACACACAATGATGCTTCACAAAATAAGGTGGTCGAAAGAAGGACGACTGCACGAGTAGCTTTGATGCTGGTGTTTGTGTAGCAATGAATCTGTGATGACCGAGCAGCTAGTCTGTTCAAACGCTTTGATCCCCCATGCCTATGAATTCAATGATCATGCTGTTCATGCTGCAGTTTTGCTTGTGAATTTTGTTTCCCATAATCTCACAGTACACTTCTTCTGAACGCTCTGGGAGGAAACTCCGGAAAGAAAGTCAGGTATGTCATGCTGCAGTTTTGCTTCTGAATTTTGTCTCCCATTACCTCACAGTACACTTTTTTTAGGTCACGCATAGTACACTATCAATATACTATTAACATAGACGTAAGACCCAAGAGATGATCGAGTAAGCACCCCTGTGTGGAAGCCAATCACATTTGAAAGCACTGTTATGTTCTACTTTGTGTTCTCATGTCTGAGACGTATGCTCTAGGGCATCCAGTTCACAACCAATATACCTCTCTTATACTCCCTCCGTAAAGAAATATTCTCAATTCTCAATTCTCATGTGTTCAGCTCATGCACAAACTTGTAATCTTCCATGTAACTGATGGCTGTTGAGTGAGATGGTGCGTCTTTCTGCCTAGCTGTAATATCCTCTTGAGCTGCAATATCTATGGATTGGACCAAGTACGAGCCTACTAGACTCCTTAGTTTTGCATTGATGTATATGAGTTATTATTATCAAAAAGCTATGTCTGTAATGTGGTCGCATGAAATCTGTGCTTGTCTTGATAACCTTTCGGTCTGAAGTGACTAGTTTGCCGGTTGACGCAAAAATCAAATTTCATTTTCTCTGCTTTGGAAATATTTGCCAACTGATCCTCCTCATTTGTCTACTTCAATTGTTAGCTATCTATGTCCCTCATATCACTCTTTACTGAATTGATGAAGGATTGACTTCACCTTTCATCTAGTGGTCTTCTTACTAGGCCAAAAACATGTTACTTGTTGGCTTGCAAGCAGCATTTGATTTTAAAAGACCTTAGAGTGCTAGTAGTTATATTTATTGGTTGCATCATAGTCAATGAAGTATTCTGTCATAAATTCATTTTTCTCCGCGAATCTATTGCCTCTTTGTAGGTAGGTTTTATGGAAACTTTAAGCTCGCCATTATAGAGAACTGGGCATGGTTATATTTGTCTCGTTCCAGTAAACTCTAGTATTTTCTAGAATAGACTGATACAGCAACCTGAAAATTCTATGAATACCCTGTTGTGCTTCCATACTGACACCGTTTTTATGTTACATTGTTTGAAATGATCTCTTACTGTTTTACTTTTCCTGCTAAACATTTAAGCATTAGTTCTTCATGTTGATGTTCGATCTGAACATAAGTTTCAGAAACAGCACTGTTTTGTGACAGCATGGCTGTAGAAGCCAGGGTAAAGTCACTCTGATCATTTGTTCAGAGTTTTGAAGTAAATTGTAAAACTAAATTCATCATCCAGATCAGTTGATCCAGCAGGCATATCTGCTATATGAAACTGGAGAATGATCAAGAAGTCTCTTCAACATATACTGTATTCGGATTTTGGTGCTCTTTGGCTGCAGCAGAGCGAGCTGAACGGCTGTCGCCACGGGGCTGGGGCCTGGGGCGCATGTGCTTGTGCAGTGTGTATGCTCACATCCTCTGTTTTCTCATGACCTAGGGCCTCTCTATTCCTCAACTGAGATACATGTGTTGATTGGATTATGCTATGCAACAAAGCTGATCATGGAGATGTAATCAATCACATTGAACTCAAATGTGTTGGAATATTGACTAGTGAGTGAGAGAGTTGCAGGGGATTCATGGAATGCCAGGTGAGATATCTAGTACTTCTATTACTAGTTCTCACTGTACATCTGTTACTTCTTCACCTAGTTATATCTGTCTTTGAGATCATTGTATGTAGTATTACGTTGCTACCTGGCACTAGTGACATTTCAGTAGCTGAATTCAGTTATCAGTGCCCTACTCTACTTTGTACCTTGTTGGTGACGTACACAAACCAGCATGTCAAATTAAATACAAGCTCATAGTTCACAAATTGGTACAAACAAGGGTAGAAAATGCTGAATACCGTTGATGCTACAATCTTCCCTTCACTTGAAGGAACAGATCCTTCATGTGATGATGGCGCTAAATGGCCCCATTCGGCTTCACATCTTGTTCATGTATCTTTGTTAAGTCGCTCAGCATCTCCATCATCTGCATTATCAGCTCATGCTCTAGTTGAAATGTCAGGAAAACTTCCATTATGAATCTGGAAGTAATATTCTACCAAGGGATTAGCTATTTTGAAAACCAAACCTCTGTTCATTGTGACTCACTTTACATTGTTTTGAGTAATGTTGAGATATGAAATTCAAGATGACATTTTAGGGCTGAATTTTTTGGGAATTCACAATTAATATCTATTTGACACTGCAAAAACCAATGATATCTTAGGTTTTGGCACCGATGATATAGAACATAGTTATTTTAAATTATTGGGCCAACAATGTATATGGTGAATGACGAGGCAAAACCTTTGCAGATTTTATTCAGTCACCCATGTTCTTTATTACGATCATATATGTCTCACGGAGTATAAGCCACTCACTAGAACATTTTCAGTTACAAGCAGTAGAAAAAGAAAAAGATGGTGTGTTGGTGGCTAGGTTAGAAAGAGATATGTCGATCCTCTTCAAAAGTAACCTGTGATGATAGTTTGCATCTATTCCAGCGTTTCCATTCTGATTATTGTGGGATGAGCATGCTCTAACCATTCATGTTCTTATTCACTGCAGGTCTGATAGTATGCATGTTTCTGTCTGCAATGATATCTGAGAAGAAACCGTGCTGAAACTAACTGGTGCTTTGTAGCGTTAAACACTCCATTCTCATCTGCAACTCAGCACATCACCAAAATAGTACTCCCTCCGTCCCATAATATAAGACATTGTTACCTCATTTGATTTTCTCTGCTGCCATCACCTAGCAATCGTTTAGATGACATTATATATATATTACGTCGACTCTGAAGGATCAGAAATTTGAGTTTTCCAAGCCATAGAAGAATAGAACAGAATGCTGTCGACAGTCACATGAAGTAGTTGCCTCTGCTTGTCAGTTTCAAATTCAAATTTGGGGTCTTTGTTTGGTCACAAGATCCATATGTCATATTAGTATGTACAACCTCATGTTGCTAACTGACTACTTCGTGTGCATTCTGTGACCGTTCGTACTATAGTTCTATATGTTGCTCATGCTTTAGGTGTTCACAAACTTGGAGTTAGAACATCAGCTTAATTGAACACATTGATCTGAATTTATTTTCTGCCTACACAAAAACAGACAAGTGTAATTCATAATTCACATTACATTTCGGTTCATCAAATTGATAACTACGCACACTCATATTTATCCTGCATGGTTAATTTGCTAAGAAAATCCACCCGTACGTTGTGAAAGGTTGTAAATTCATTGGTTCTGACACATGTGCAAAGGTCATGTTCGTTTTATGTTGTTAGTAAAATATTTATTTCGTTTTCTTCCCAGGAGTTATGTGAGAGAATTCCCTATTAGAGCCTTTTCAAAAATGTGCTTCCTTATTTGTCCAAAATACGAATTTCTTCCCATTGTGAGACTACCTCCAAAATTGATGCCCAATTTGGCATCTCCGTCCAGTCCGTTGTCATGCTCTGTCGAAAGCCTGTAAGTCTTTGTTGCTTGGACGAAAACTATCCATAGCTATTATACGTGGCATCCAGTCCGTCAGTTTTTTTGCACTACCGTCCAGCTCAATTTGGCACTTTTGTCCAGCCCGTCAGTTCTTTTTGTCATCATGATGCTATGGTTCAGCAAGCTGGTCGGTCGTCTCCGGTATGGAGATTTACTGGTTTTTATGGAGCTCCAAGAGTGGAAAATCGACACCATAGTTGGAGGTTTCTTCGGACGTTGCATGCAATTTCTAACTCAGCCTGGATGTGTGTTGGCGATTTCAATGAGACTATATGGGTCAGAACATTTCAGCCAGGTGTTTAGACCGGAGTGGCAGATGCGTGCATTTCGAGAGGTGATTGATGAGTGCTCGCTTCAAGATGTGGGCTGGTCGGGAGTTCCTTTCACCTAGGACAACCGACAGCAAGGTGCAGCCGATGTTAAGGCCCGGCTTGATCGAGCTTTTGTGAATGAGGATTTTCTGCAAAAATTTGAGCATACAAGTGTTAAACATATTAGTGCAGTGGAATCTGACCATTGTTTCTTGTTGGTTAGTTTCCGGGAACATGTCCATGACAGAAGAAAGGGCCCAAAGCAGTTCAGATATGAAAATATTTGGCAATCGCATGCTGATTATGATCAGCTCGTTGCCGATGCGTGGAGAAGGCACTGTCAGGGTACATGGTTAGCAGGTATTGCGCACTCTCAATCAAATGCAAACAGAGTTGGGAGTGTGGGGTGCTAAGGAATTTGGGTGTTTGGCAAAAACAATTCGTAAGCTACAAGCCAAGTTGGAAAAAATACGGCGATTGTCAGTCGACCGAGGACCCACGGAGGAGGAAATGGCTACTATCAATAAACTCCGAGAAGCTCTCAAGCAGGAGGAAACGTGGATAAGGCAAAGGTCACGTGTTCCTTGGTTATGAGAAGGTGATCGAAACTCGGGATATTTTCATGCACAAGCAGCCATGCGGAAAAGATTGAACCACATCTCAAATCTTAAGAGAGCGGACGGATCGGTGTGTGAGAATCCCGAGGAGGACAAAAGTGAAGTGCAGGCATTCTATGAAGCTCTCTATTTGTCACAAGGTTACAATGACATGAATGGCTTGCTGCAGTATGTTCTGTTAAACATATCTTGCGTCACAAGTATATGAGATAGAGATAGGATTTTGTTATCTGTTTAAACTACTTTATCTCTTCTTCTCTATCTCCTCATGTATCTCCCTTCGGTTGGCAATCTCCACCGAACCCTGTAATCCTCTTGATCTACAACGATCGCTCAATCAATATATACATGCGGGCTCTCATATATGAGGGTTGAGACGCTTCTATCATTCTCCACATGGTATACAGAGCAGGCTCTTCCGATTGCATCTAGCTCGTGCCTCCTATCTCTCGACACCTACCCATCCTTCGCCCCCAACCTACGCTTCTCTCCTCGCCGCCACCCATCCCCTCCACCATGTCTTCCTCCAGTACTGTCGTCTCCTCCACCCTCAATTACAACACCTCTGAACCCCTGACCAGGACGAACTACGTTCTCTGGAAAGCTCAAGCCCGATCCCAGATACTGGGCGCTGGCCTCTATGGCTACATCGACGGCACCATCGTCGAGCCTCCCAAAACCCTCACCACCAAAGACAAAGACGGCAAAGATCAGGTCATCCCCAACCCTGCCCATAACCCCTGGCTCGTTCAGGATCAACAGATCGTCGCATATCTCTTGCGCAATCTGTCCAAAGAAGTTCTCATCCAAGTTGCTTCCCTTGAGTCCTCCCACGTCATCTGGACTGCCTTGGCCACCATGTTTTCCGATGTCTCGCTGTCTCGTGCCAACAATCTTCGCGCTGCAATCACCAATGCTCAGAAGGGCTCCATGTCCGCCTCTGCCTACTTTGGCCAGATGCGATCTCTCTCCGACGAGCTCACCGCGGCGGGCAAAACCCTTGGAGACGGGGAACTCATCTCTTTCATCGTCGCCGGACTTGACATGGACTATCAACCCATCATCTCCGCTCTCGACGTTCGCACCGAGCCCATCACCGTCGATGGTCTCTTCTCCCTTGTGTCAAACTTGGATCAGCATATGGAGATGTTTCACGGTGCTGGCAATGGCGGTTTCAAGTCCTCCGCCAACATCGCCTCATGAGCCGTTACAGTGGTGGAAACGGCGGCTACCGCAAAGGAGGGGGTGGTGGCTCTCGCGGCAGCGGCGGCGGCTACAATGCTGCTGCTGGTGGCTCCGGCGGCGGCGCTCCTGGCGGCTACTACATGGCGGGCGGTGGCAGCGGCCATCTGAACCCTAACTCTGGTGGCGGCTATGGCGCACACCAGAACGGCGGGGGTCATCAGGGGGGTTCTGGTGGAGGCGGCGGCTACTTTCACCAGAACCAGAACCCTTCTGGTGGTGGCGGCTACAATCTCCGCAACAACAACAGCAATCGGCGCCCTTTTCAAGGGTATGAAGGGTATGAAAACAAGTGTCAAATTTGCAAAAAAAGAAACCATATTGCAAAAGACTGTGATTGGCGCTATGCCAATGACAAAAATTCCCAAAAAAAGAAAGTTGCAGCTGCAGCCGACGTGTCCTATGGCGTTGATACCAACTGGTACATGGACACGGGTGCCACCAACCACATCACAGGCAAGTTGGACAGGCTGACTATGCATGAGAAATATCGTGGCCATGATCAAGTCTACACTGCGGCAAATGGTGCAGGTATGGAGATAAGTCATGTTGGTCAGTCCTTTATCAAAACTCCACACAAAAATCTCAACATCAATGACATCCTATATGTTCCTAATGCCTCCAAAACTTTGTTATCTGTTCATCGTATTGCTCTTGACAATAATGTGTTTCTAGAGTTTCACCCATTCTTCTTTTTGATCAAGGATCAGGTCACGAAGAAAATTCTCCATAGGGGTGTCTGTATCGAAGGCCTCTATGCTTTGCTTCCCAAGTATTGCCAGAACAATAAACAAGTGTATGGTGCCATCAAGCTTTCTGCTGAGAGGTGGCACAATCGCTTAGGTCATCCTTCTTTTTCTACTGTTCATCAGATCCTTAGTAGAAATAAACTCCCAGTTGTTGGTGAGAGGAACTTAGAAACCATTTGTGATTCATGTCAACGAGCAAAAAGTCATCAATTGCCATATCCTGTGTCTACTAGTGTTTTCACTAAGCCTTTGCAGCTTATTTTTTCTGATGTATGGGGTCCTGCCCCCACCTCTGTTGGTAGACACTCTTACTATGTAAGCTTTATTGATGATTACACCAAGTACACATGGATATATCTCCTTAAGAAACGTGCTGATGTGTTCCAAGTTTTCCACAACTTTCAAGCTCTCGTTGAACGCAAACTTGATAGCAAAATTATTTCTGTACAGTCGGACTGGGGGGGGGGGGGTGAGTATGAGAAACTGAGTTCTTTTTTTCAAAAGATAGGTATCTCACATCACGTCTCTTGCCCACATGCGCACCAACAGAATGGCTCTACTGAACGCAAGCATAGGCACATCGTTGAAGTAGGGCTTGCTCTTTTAGCCTCTGCTTCAATGCCACTAAAATTTTGGGACGAAGCCTTTCTCACTGCCGTACATCTCATCAACATGTGGCCTAGTCGCACTATTTCCAACAAAACTCCCACTGAACGCCTCTTTCATGTCACACCAGATTACACCACACTTCGAGTTTTTGGATGTGTCTGTTGGCCAAATCTCCGTCCCTACAACACCCGCAAGCTTAGTTTTCGGTCTAAGCAATGTGTTTTCCTTGGGTATAGCGCTCAGCATAAGGGGGTCAAGTGCTTAGATGTTTCCACCGGACGTGTGTATATCTCACGTGACGTTGTGTTTGATGAAACCCAATTCCCTTTTACAAAACTCCATCCAAACGCCGGCGCCCTTCTCCGAAAGGAAATTCTTCTCCTTCCTCCATATCTATCCGGCGTTCCGCGTGAGGGTGATGATATTTGTACTGACCCAACTTTGACTAATCCATCACCTGTTGCACCTGAGTTTTGTATTTCAGCAGAAAATGGTGAAAAAACATCGATTCAAAGAACAGAGGAGGAAACAGGCGAACCAAGAGAATCTACATCGGGATCGGTGCCCCTGACTGCGTCAGCCCCGACCGTAACCTCCTCGGGATCGCTGCTTTGGGCGATCCCTTTGGTTGCGTCACGCTCACCCACCGCACCAGCCTCCCCGTGTGCGCCGCACCAATCGGCTGCAGGGGGCAGCCCGACCAGGCGGCCTGCGCTGGACCCCCCAGGCGAGGCGCGCCAATCACCTGACGCGGCCAGCCCGACCAGGCGGTACCCGCCGGTCCCGCAGGTCTACTCCAGGCGGGCTCCTGCGGCGAGCTCTGGCGGGCGCTGGCGCCGTTCACGTGCCCGATCTGCCCGGATCTTCTGCGGCCGCCTCTGCTGCTCCTTCCACTACAGTTGCCACAGAAGATCCCGTGCTGTCGAGCGGATCTGCCTCGGGATCACCAGAACCGCGTCCGTCGCCGTCGCTCGGATCTTCTGCGGCTCCTCCGCCGCTGCCTCGTACGCGTCTACAGGCAGACACTATTCATCCTGTCAATTATAAAACTAAGTATGGTTTAGCTGCCTCTAGTGACTCCACAGGTGAACCTCGCACTGTCACCGATGCTCTTGCTGATCCCCGCTGGAAACAAACCATGGATGAAGAATTTTGTGCCCTGCAGAATAACAACACATGGCATCTTGTTCCCTATCATCCACGTTACAACATCATTGACTGTAAGTGGGTTTATCGCATCAAACGACGATCAGATGGCACCATCGATCGCTACAAAGCCAGACTCGTTGCTAAGGGGTTTAAACAAAGGTATGGACTTGATTATGAGGACACTTTTAGTCCTGTTGTTAAAGCTGCCACCATTCGCCTTGTCTTTATGCTGTTCTTTGTGTCTAGAGGTTGGAGCCTCCGTCAGCTTGATGTTCAGAACGCGTTTCTCCATGGTGTTCTGAAAGAGGAAGTTTACATGAAACAACCTCCTGGGTATGAAAATCAACACAAACCATCTCATGTTTGCAAACTTGATAAGTCCCTCTATGGTCTCAAGCAAGCTCCTAGAGCATGGTATTCATGTCTGAGTTCCAAATTGATAGCTCTTGGGTTTGTTCCCTCCAAGTCAGACACATCACTGTTCATTTACCAGAAGTCACAGACTGTTATTTTTGTGCTCATTTATGTTGATGATATTATTGTCACAAGTTCCTCTGATAAGGCCATAACAGCTTTGTTGCAAGATTTGCATTCAAATTTTGCACTAAAGGATCTGGGAGATCTTCACTTCTTCCTTGGTATTGAAGTAGAGCGGAACAGTGATGGTGGTCTTCATCTTTCTCAGGAAAAGTATGCGACTGATCTTTTGATCAAGGCTGGGATGAGAGATTGTAAACCATCTCCAACTCCACTTTCCAAAGGCAGAAAGATTATCTCTTACCGAGGGTGCACTCTTGGATCAAGCTGATGGCACCAAGTATAGAAGTTTGGTTGGAGCACTTCAGTACTTAACACTTACACGACCTGGCATTTCCTTTGCAGTTAATAAAGTGTGTCAGTTTCTGCATACACCTACCTCAGCTCACTGGACTGCTGCTAAGAGGATTCTACGATATGTGAAGAATACCTTGGGTGTTGGACTCACCTTCAGCAAGTCCTCATCCACTCTTGTTAGTGCTTTTTCGATTACGATTTGGGCAGGTTGCTTGGATAATGAGACGGTCCTTTGGGGGTTTGCAGTTTTCTTTGGACCTAATCTTATCTCTTGGTGTGCCAAGAAGCAAGCAACAGTGTCACGGTCAAATCTTGAGGCAGAGTACAAAGCACCGCCAATGCAACAGCTGAGATCATCCGGTTAAGGCCATGCTAAAGGAACTTGGAATATATGCTCAAACACCATGTCTTTGGTGTGATAACCTTGGTGCCACATATCTTTCTGCCAATCCCGTGTTTCATGCAAGGACAAAGCACATTGAAATTGATTATCATTTTGTAAGAGAAAGAGTTGCAAGCAAGGAGTTGGACATTAGATTCATTCCTTCAAAAGATCAAGTTGCAGATGGATTCACAAAAGCTTTGGCCACAAGACAGTTTGAAGAGTTCAAGCATAATCTGAACTTGAGAAGTTCAGATTAAGGGAGGGTGTTAAACATATCTTGCGTCACAAGTATATGAGATAGAGATAGGATTTTTGTTATCTGTTTAAACTACTTTATCTCTTCTTCTCTATTTCCTCGTGTATCTCCTTCGGTTGGCAATCTCCACGAACCCTGTAATCCTCTCGATCTACAACGATCGCTCAATCAATATATACATGCGGGCTCTCATGTATGAGGGTTGAGACGCTTCTATCATTCTCCACATGTTCCAGAGCATGTAACTCCAGAAATGAATACCTTGATTGATAAACCCTTTGTCAGAGAAGAAGTTTGAGCGGCACTGTTTCAAATGGCTCCCTCAAAAGCTACTGGCATGGACGGGTTTACAGTGGGTTTCTTTCAGCGACCTTTGGAACATTATTGAGGATGATCTGGTGCGGTGTGTTGGACTTTGTTAATGGTGGTGAATTGCCCGTGGAGTTTAACGACACTTCTATCACGCTTAATTCCTAAGGTTCGTAACCGACAGACTATTTCACAATATCGTCCCATATCCTTGTGTCCTGTTCCATATAAGATTGCAGCAAAAATGATTACAAATAGGCTCAAGGATTGGATGGATATTATTGTTGGTGAGGAGCAAAGTGCATTTGTTCCCGGGTGCCTTATAATATATAATGTTGTAATTGTGTTCAAAAGTGTTCATGCAATGAGAAGAAGGAAGAAAGGAAAATACTATTCGTGTGCGATGAAATTAGACATGATGAAGGCCTATGATCGAGTGGAATGGCATTATCTTTAGGCAATTATGTTGAAACTAGGCTTTAGCATCAACTTTGTCATGTTGGAAATATGCCCTAGAGGCAATAATAAATTGGTTATTATTATATTTCCTTGTTCATGATAATCGTTTATTATCCATGCTATAATTGTATTGATAGGAAACTCAGATACATGTGTGGATATATAGACAACACCATGTCCCTAGTAAGCCTCCAGTTGACTAGCTCGTTGATCAATAGATGGTTACGGTTTCTGACCATGGACATTGGATGTCATTGATAACGGGATCACATCATTAGGAGAATGATGTGATGGACAAGACCCAATCCTAAGCCTAGCACAAAGATCGTGTAGTTCATATGCTAAAGCTTTTCTAATGTCAAGTATCTTTTCCTTAGACCATGAGATTGTGCAACTCCCGGATACCGTAGGAATGCTTTGGGTGTACCAAACGTCACAACGTAACTGGGTGACTATAAAGGTGCACTACAGGTATCTCCGAAAGTGTCTGTTGGGTTAGCACGAATCGAGGCGGGATTTGTCACTCCGTGTAAGCGGAGAGGTATCTCTGGGCCCACTCGGTAGGACATCATCATAATGTGCACAATGTGACCAAGGGGTTGATCACGGGATGATGTGTTACGGAACGAGTAAAGAGACTTGCCGGTAACGAGATTGAACAAGGTATCGGTATACCGACGATCGAATCTCGGGCAAGTATAATACCGCTAGACAAAGGGAATTGTATCTGGGATCGATTGAGTCCTTGACATCGTGGTTCATCCGATGAGATCATCGTGGAACATGTGGGAGCCAACATGGGTATCCAGATCCCGCTGCTGGTTATTGACCGGAGAACGTCTCGGTCATGTCTACACACTTAAGGTTCGATGACGCTAGGGTTATAAAGGAAGTTTGTATGTGGTTACCGAATGTTGTTTGGAGTCCCGGATGAGATCCCGGACGTCACGAGGAGTTCCGGAATGGTCCGGAGGTAAAGATTTATATATGGAAAGTTGTTGTTCGGGTTCCGGAAAAAGTTCGGGTTTTTCCGGTATTGCAGAGGAAGCTTCCAGAAGGTTCCGGAGGATTCCGGAGGGGTCCGGAGGTCCGGAAACTGTTCCACCACGTCCAATACAGCAGCATGGGCTGTAGGGGGGCGCCCTAGCCTTAATGGTCCAGGGGCACCAGCCCCCCAAGGCCCATGCGCATGGGAGGGGGGAAACCCTAAGGGGGAGGGCCTCCACTTGACTTGGGAGGCACTCCTCCCCCCCTTGGCCGCACCCCTTCCTTGGAGGAAGGGGCAAGGCTGCGCCTCCCCTCTCGCTTGCCCCTATATAGTGGAGGGAGGGAGGGCAGCCGCACTGAAGCCTGGCGCCTCCTCCCTCCCGTGACACCTCCTCCTCTCCCGTAGGTGCTTGGCGAAGCCTGCAGGATTGCCACGCTCCTCCACCACCACCACGCCGTTGTGCTGCTGCTGGATGGAGTCTTCCTCAACCTCTCCTCTCTCCTTGCTGGATCAAGGCATGAGAGACGCCACCGGTTGTACGTGTGTTGAACGCGGAGGTGCCGTCTGCTCGGCACTAGGATCTCCGGTGATTTGGATCACGGCAGTACGACTCCTTCAACCCCGTTCTCTTGAACGCTTCCACTCAGCGATCTACAAGGGTATGTAGATGCACTCTCCTTCCCCTCGTTGCTGGTTTCTCCATAGATAGATCTTGGTGACACGTAGGAAAATTGTGAATTTCTGTTACGTTCCCCAACAGTGGCATCATGAGCTAGGTCTATTGCGTAGATTCTTTGCACGAGTAGAACACAAAATAGTTGTGGGCGTTGATTTTGTTCAATATGCTTACCGTTACTAGTCCAATCTTGTTTCGACGGTATTGTGGGATGAAGCGGCCCGGACCGACCTTACACGTACACTTACGTGAGACAGGTTCCACCGACTGACATGCACTTGGTGCATAAGGTGGCTAGCGGGTGCCAGTCTCTCCCACTTTAGTCGGAACCTTTTCGATGAAAAGGGTCCTTATGAAGGGTAAATAGCAATTGGCATATCACGTTGTGGTTTTGCGTAGGTAAGAAACGTTCTTGCTAGAAACCCATAGCAGCCACGTAAAACATGCAAACAACAATTAGAGGACGTCTAACTTGTTTTTGCAGGGTATGCTAGTGATGTGATATGGCCAAGAAGAATGTGATGAATGATATGTGATGTATGAGATTGATCATGTTCTTGTAATAGGAATCACAACTTGCATGTCGATGAGTATGACAACTGGCAGGAGCCATAGGAGTTGTCTTAATTTATTGTATGACCTGCGTGTCATTAAACAACGCCATGTAATTACTTTACTTTATTGCTAACCGGTAGCCATAGTAATAGAAGTAATAGTTGGTGAGACAACTTCATGAAGACACTATGATGGAGATCATGGTGTCATGCCTGTGACGATGATGATCATGATGCCCCGAAGATGTAGATCAAAAGGAGCAAAATGATATTGGACATATCATGTCACTATTTGATCGCATGTGATGTTTATCATGTTTATGCATCTTGTTTACTTAGAACGACGGTAGTAAATAAGATGATCCTTACAACAGTTTCAAGAAGTGTTCTCCCTAAGCGTGCACCGTTGCTAAAGTTAAATGCTTCTAAGCACCACGTGATGATCGGGTGTGATGGATTCTTACGTTCACATACAACGGGTGTAAGACAGATTTACACACGCGAAACACTTAGGGTTAACATGACGAGCCTAGCATGTACAGACATGGCCTCGGAACACGAGACCGAAGGTCGAGCATGAGTCGTATAGTAGATACGATCAACATGAAGATGTTCACCGATGATGACTAGTCCGTCTCACGTGATGATCGGACACGCCCTAGTTGACTCGGATCATGTAATCACTTAGATGACCAGAGGGATGTCTATATGAGTGGGAGTTCATAAGATGAACTTAATTATCCTGAACATAGTCAAAAGATTTTTGCAAATTATGTCGTAAGCTCGCGCTTTAGTTCTACTGTTTTAGATATGTTCCTAGAGAAAATATAGTTGAAAGTTGACAGTAGCGATTATGCGAACAGTAGAAAGCTTATGTCCTTAATGCACCGCTCAGTGTGCTGAACCCCAAACGTCGTTTGTGGATGTTGCGAACATCGGACATACACGTTTTGATAACTACGTGATAGTTCAGTTAAATGGTTTAAGTAGAGGCACCAAAGACGATTTCGAAAAGTCTCGGAACATATGAGATGTTTCGAGGGCTGAAATTGGGATTTCAGGCTCGTGCCCACGACAAGAGGTATGAGACCTCCGACGATTTTCTTAGCCTGCAAACTAAGGGAGAAAAGCTCAATCGTTGAGCTTGTGCTCAGATTGTCTGAGTGCAACAATCACTCCAATCGAGTGGGAGTTGATCTTCTAGATGAGATAGTGATGTTTCTCCAAAGTCATTGCCACCAAGCTGCTAGAGCTTCGTGATGAACTATAACATATCAGGGATAGATATGATGATCCTTGAGGTATTCGCGATGTTTGACACCGCGAAAGTAGAAATCAAGAAGGAGCATCAATTGTTGATGGTTGGTGAAACCACTAGTTTCAAGAAGGGCAAGGGCAAGAAGGGGTGCTTCATGAAACGGCAAATCAGCTGCTGCTCTAGTGAAGAAACCCAAGGTTAAACCCAAACCCGAGACTAAGTGCTTATGTAATAAGGGGAACAACCACTGGAGCAGAATTACCCTAGATACTTGGTAGATGAGAAGGCTGGCAAGGTCAATAGAAGTATATTGGATATACATTATGTTAATGTGTACTTTACTAGTACTCCTAGTAGCACGAGGGTATTAGATACCGGTTCGGTTGCTAAGTGTTAGTAACTCGAAATAAAAGCTACGAAATAAAAGGAGACTAGCTAAAGGTGAGCTGACGATATGTGTTGGAAGTGTTTCCAAGGTTAATGTGATCAAGCATCGCACGCTCCCTCTACCACCGAGATTGGTGTTTGCGTTAAAGCATAGACATGATTGGATTATGTCTATCGCAATACGGTTATTCATTTAAGGAGAATAATGGTTACTCTATTTATTTGAATAATACCTTCAATGGTCTTGCACCTAAAAATGGTTTATTGAATCTCGATCATAGTGATACACATTTTCATGCCAAAAGATATAAGATAGTAATGGTAGTACCACTTACTTGTGGCACTGCCATGTAAGTCATATTGGTATAAAATTCATGAAGAAGCTCCATGTTGATGGATCTTTGGACTCACTCGGTTTTTGAAAAGTTTGAGACATGCGAACCATGTCTATTGGTGTATACGCATGAAGAAACTCCATGCAGATGGATCGTTTGGACTCACTTGATTTTGAATCACTTGAGATATGCAAATCATACCACATGGGCAAGATGACTGAAAAGCCATGGTTTCAGTAAGATGGAACAAGATAGCAACTTGTTGGAAGTAACACATTTTGATGTGTGCAGTCCAATGAGTGCTGAGGCATGCAGTGAATATCGTTATGTTCTTACTTCACAGATGATTCGAGTAGATGTTGAGTATATTTACTTGATAAAACACAAGTCGGAATTATTGAATGGTTCAATTAATTTCAGAGTGAAGTAGAAGATCATTGTGACAAGAGGATAAAATGTCTATGATATGATCATAGAGATGAATATCTGAGTTCTGAGCTTTGTACGCATAATTAAGACATTGTGGAAATTGTTTCGCAATTAATACCGCCTGGAACACCATAGTGTGATGGTGTGTCCGAACATCATAGTTGCACCCTATTGGATATGGTGCGTACCATGATGTCTCTTATCGAATTACCACTATTGTTCATCGGTTAGGCATTAGAGACAACCACATTCACTTTAAATAGGGCACCACGTAATTCCGTTGAGATGACACCGTATGAACTATGGTTTAGAGAAACCTAAGTTGTCATTTCTTAAAAGTTTGGGGCTGTGACGCTTATGTGAAAAAGTTTCAGGTTGATAAGCTCGAACCCAAAGCGGATAAAATGCATCTTCATAGGACACCCAAAACAGTTGGGTATACCTCCTAATTCAGATCCGAAAGCAATAAGGATTGTTTCTTGAATCGGGTCCTTTCTCGAGGAAAGGTTTGTCCGAGAATTGAGTGGGAGGATGGTGGAGACTTGATGAGGTTATTGAACCGTCACTTCAACAAGTGTGTAGCAGGGCACAGGAAGTTGTTCCTGTGGCGTCTACGCAAATTGAAGTAGAAGCTTATGATAGTGATCATGAAGTTTTGGATCAAGTCACTATCGTACCTCGTAGGGTTACAAGGATGTGTACTACTTCAGAGTGGTACAGTAATCCTGTCTTGAAGGTCATGTTGCTAGACAACAATGAACCTACGAGCTATGGAGAAGCGATGGTGGGCCCAAATTCCGACAAATGGTTAGAAGCCATGAAATCCGAGATAGGATCCATGTATCAGGACAAAGCATGGACTTTGGTGGACTTGCCCGATGATCGGCAAGCCATTGAGATAAATGGATATTTAAGAAGAAGACGGACGTGACGGTAATGTCACCGTCTATGAAGCTCGACTTGTGGCGAAGAGTTTTCACAAGTTCAAGGAGTTGACTACGATGAGATTTTCTCATCCGTAGCGATGCTTAAGTCCGTCGGAATCATGTTAGCATTAGCTGCATTTATGAAATCTAGCAGATGGATGTCAAAACGAGTTTCCTTACCAGTTTTCGTAAGGAAAGGTTGTATGTGATACAATCAAAAAGGTTTTGTCGATCCTAAGGATGCTAAAAGGTATGCTAGCACCAGCGATGATCCTTCCATGGACTGAAGTAAGCATCTCGGAGTTGGAATATGCACTTTGATAAGTTGATCAAAGATTTTGGGTTTATACAAAGTTTATGAGAAACTTGTATTTCCAAAGAAGTGAGTGGGAGCACTATAGAATTTCTGATGAGTATATGTTGTTGACATATTGTTGATCAGAAATGATGTAGAATTTCTAGAAAGCATATAGGGTTGTTTAAAGGTGTTTTTCAATAGAAAAACCTGGTTTAAGCTACTTGAACCTTGAGCATCAAGATCTATGAGGATAGATAAAAAACGCTCAATAGTACTTTCAAATGAGCACATACCTTGACATAATCTTGAAGGTGTTCAAGATGGATCAGTCAAAGAAGGAGTTCTTGCCTGAGTAGTAAGGTACGAAGTTAAGAGTTAAAGCTCGACCACGGCAGAAAAGAGAGAAAGGACCAAGGTCGTGCCCTATGCTTTAGACGTAGGCTCTACAGTATGCTATGCTAAGTACCACACCTGATGTGTGCCTTGCCGCTTGTCTGGCAAGAGGGTACAAAGGTGATCAAGGAGTGGATCACTAGATAGCGGTCAAAGTTATCCTTAGAGGAATAAGGATATGTTTCTCGATTATGGAGGTGATAAAGAGTTCGACGTAAAGGGTTACGTCGATGCAAGCTTTAACACCTATCCGAATGACTCTGAGTAGCAAACCGGATACGTATAGTGGAGCAACCATTTGGAGTAGCTCCAAGTGGAGCGTGGAAGCAGCATTTACAATATGACCTAGAGATTTGCGAAGTACATACGGATCTGAATGTTACAGATCCGTTGACTAAAACCTCTCTCACAAGCAGAACATGATCAAACCCCAGAACTCATTGAGTCTTCACATGATGATGTGAACTAGTTTAGTGACACTAGTAAACTCTTTGGATGTTGGTCACATGGTGACGTGACCTGTGAGTGTTAATCACATGGCGATGTGAACTAGATTATTGACTCTAGTGCAAGTGGGAGACTGTTGGAAATATGCCCTAGAGGCAATAATAAATTGGTTATTATTATATTTCCTTGTTCATGATAATCGTTTATTATCCATGCTATAATTGTATTGATAGGAAACTCAGATACATGTGTGGATATATAGACAACACCATGTCCCTAGTAAGCCTCTAGTTGACTAGCTCATTGATCAATAGATGGTTACGGTTTCCTGAACATGGACATTGGATGTCATTGATAACGGGATCACATCATTAGGAGAATGATGTGATGGACAAGACCCAATCCTAAGCCTAGCACAAAGATCGTGTAGTTCATATGCTAAAGCTTTTCTAATGTCAAGTATCTTTTCCTTAGACCATGAGATTGTGCAAATCCGGATACCGTAGGGAATGCTTTGGGTGTACCAAGCGTCACAACGTAATCGGGTGACTATAAAGGTGCACTACGGTATCTCCGAAAGTGTACATTGGGTTGTACGAATCGAGACTGGATTTGTCACTCCGTGTAAGCGGAGAGGTATCTCTGGGCCCACTCGGTAGGACATCATCATAATGTGCACAATGTGACCAAGGGGTTGATCACGGGATGATGTGTTACGGAACGAGTAAAGAGACTTGCCGGTAACGAGATTGAACAAGGTATCGGTATACCGACGATCGAATCTCGGGCAAGTACAATACCGCTAGACAAAGGGAATTGTATACGGGATCGATTGAGTCCTTGACATCGTGGTTCATCCGATGAGATCATCGTGGAACATGTGGGAGCCAACATGGGTATCCAGATCCCGCTGCTGGTTATTGACGGAGAACGTCTCGGTCATGTCTACATGTCTCCGAACCCGTAGGGTCTACACATAAGGTTCGATGGCGCTAGGGTTATAAAGGAAGTTTGTATGTGGTTACCGAATGTTGTTGAGTCCGGATGAGATCCTGGGCGTCACGAGGAGTTCTGGAATGGTCCGGAGGTAAAGATTTATATATGGAAAGTTGTTGTTCGGGTTAGGAAAAAGTTCGGGTTTTTCGGTATTGTACTGAGGAAGCTTCCGGAAGGTTCGGAGGAGAATTCGGAGGGTCCGGAGGTCCGGAAACTGTTCCACCACGTCCAATACAGCAGCATGGGCTGTGGGGCGCCCTAGCCTTAATGGGCCAGGGCACCAGCCCCCAAGGCCCATGCGCATGGGAGGGAAACCCTAAGGGGGAGGGCCTCCACTTGACTTGGGAGGCACTCCTCCCCCCTTGGCCGCACCCCTTCCTTGGAGGAAGGGGCAAGGCTGCACCTCCCCCCTCTCCCTTGCCCCTATATATAGTGGAGGGGAGGGAGGGCAGCCGCACTGAAGCCTGGCGCCTCCCTCCCTCCCGTGACACCTCCTCCTCTCCCGTAGGTGCTTGGCGAAGCCTGCAGGATTGCCACACTCCTCCACCACCACCACGCCCGTTGTGATGCTGCTGGATGGAGTCTTCCTCAACCTCTCCCTCTCTCCTTGCTGGATCAAGGCATGGGAGGCGTCACCGGGCTGTCACGTGTGTTGAACAGCGGAGGTGTCGTCCGTTCGACACTAGGATCTCCGGTGATTTGGATCACGGCAGTCACGACTCCTTCAACCCTGTTCTCTTGAACGCTTCCGCTCAGCGATCTACAAGGGTATGTAGATGCACTCTCCTTCCCCTCGTTGCTGGTTTCTCCATAGGTAGATCTTGGTGACACGTAGGAAAATTTTGAATTTCTGCTCGTTCCCCAACATGTCGAGACTGATCATGAAGTGTGTGTCTTCGGTCAAATTCTCAGTTCGTGTGAATGGCGAGCTACTTCCGTATTTTACTCCGTCTCGGGGGCTGCGGCAAGGGGATCCCGTGTCACCGTTTTGTTCCTATTGTGTGCTGAGGACTGGCCTCACTACTGAATTATTACGGTGCTGCTTATATTGACAGAGGTATTCAGGTTTCTCCTAGCTCACCATGGGTTAGTCACCTTTTGTTTGCCGATGATAGTCTTATTTTCATCAGTGCAAAGGTTGAAAGTGCAGACGGGCTCAATGAAATCTTGCAAATCTATGCTGCTTGTTGGGACAGAGAGTTAATAAGGAGAAAAGTGCAGTTTTCTTCAGTCCTAATACGCCAAGAAATAACATACAGATCATGAAGCAAAGGTTGGGTATACTTGTTGAAGCTTTCAGTGATAGATATCTTGAGCTTCCAACTGCTGTTGGGAGGATCACAAGTGGGACCTTTGATCACATCGGCGAGAGGGCTCGTAGCAAAAATCAGGGTTGGTCAGAGAAGAAACTAGCATGTGCTGGGCGGAGACATTGCTGAAATCAGTAGTTCAGACCATCCCGACTTTTAGTATGAGCTGCTTTTGGTTAATAAAGAAAGTATGCAAAAGTATTACCTCGTGTATGGGGAGATGTTGGTGGGGAAGTTCTCTTGATCGAAGGTCCCTCCATTGGATCTCATGGAAGAAACTTTCCTCGCCAAAGATCGATGGTGGAATTGGCTTTGAACTTGGAACTTTTCAACCTAGCTATGCTAGGAAACAAGGTTGGCGACTCATGACAAAGCCAGAGTCGCTGTGCTCTAGAGTTTTGAAGGGCAAATACTTCCAATTCAGACTTCATGAATGCAACGATCTCAAAGTCAGGCTCGCCAGTTTGGCCAGCCATTATTGCAGGCCGTGGTGCTATGAAAACTAGGCTCATTGAGCGAGTTGGTAATGGCTCATCAATCTCGATTTGGAATGACAAATGGATACCGGATTCTCTCTCAATGTCACCCATGTTAAAACCAGAAAATACTACAGTTGAGTTTGTCAGTGAGCTAATTGATGAAAGGACCTGGACGTGGAAGCATGAGCTGATCCGGAATATATTCCTACCACGGATGCTGAAGCGATCATGAATATACCATTAAGGAATGGTGGTGGTGAGGATTTTCAGGCCTGGGCCTTTGAGACTTCAGGAGTCTACACTGTAAAGTCGGCGTACCGTGCTCTGGTGAATCAAAAAGCGTCTTGCTCAAGAGGAAGGGTCGGTTCTTGGGAACCTCACATAATGATAAACAGCTGTGGACTGCTCTATGGAAGCTCAAAGTTATACCAAGGGTTCATGTGTTATTCTGGCGTGTGCTGAGGGGAATCCTTCCAGATGAGAAAATGTTGAAACATCGTCATATTCAAGACATTAGCAGGTGTAAAATCTGCCTTGCGATGGAGGAGGAGCTCATGCATGCATTAGTACACTGCTCGCATGCTAAATGCTTTTGGGACAAGGCGCAAGTCTGGTTCGATTTTCGCCTACCAAGGCTGCATCCAGCGACCTGGGGCCAGATATACTGTTGGACCAACAGTTCTGGGAGGAAGACAGGGCCAAGACCGTGACCGTCATGTGGGCGATACGGAACTCAAGAAACAGGTGGACGCATGAAAAGGGACCTTATGATCCACATCATTCCATTCGGCGTCTTAAAGAAGACCTTGCTCTTCTTGACATCCCTCGGTAGGATGCCTACACCCTCCCAGGATTCGGGTGGCAATCACCAGAAGATCATTGGATAAAAATTAATACCGATGAAGCTATAAATTCCGAGGTTGGAAAAGGAGGTGCAGGTGGCGTCACTCGCTTGACTTCAGGTTTACTCGGAACTTGGAGTAAACCGCATGATGGGGTTACAAACCCATTGATCATCGAGACTCTATCACTCAGGGACGGGCTCATTTTTGCAAAACTACGCGGGTTCTCACATGTGATAGGTAGTTAACCTCTGAAAAAATCGCTGCAATGATTTGTCAGTTGTAGCACCGATTCTTGACAAGAGTGGAGGGCTAGCTTCATCTTTTACTTCTTTTGTAATTCAACATGTATCTCGGACAGCAAACTTACCATCCTATTTTGTGCTAAGCTTGGGTATGCGCTGATGGTTACCGAAAGCTGGCTAGAATATGTACCTTCATTTCTGATCAGCAGCCTCGTCATGGACAGCCCCAGGAATGCTTTCGTTGAATAAAGCTCTTGAATGTTGCCACAAAAGAGCATCAGCAGAGCGACAAGGGCGGCTTGCTGGACTGTGGCATGCGTAGCGATATGGTCGTGAGCGATGACCTATATCGTGCATGGAGGGGCGGCAGGCGAGCTGCTGGTCCAGGTGTGTGTGCCCATGTGCATTGGTGACCGGCATGTGCTCACAACATGCGTCCATCATTTATGGATCGACCGCCTAGTAGGCGCCTCGAGAGTTACCTGACGGTGTCCATGAAGTACCGGTTCTCCGGCAACAAAGCGTGTGCACCTTGCTGGGGCTGCCAGGGCAGGTCTTTATGGATAGGGTCCCATTGGACGCATGACATGCGCCTCTTCACTTTGACATCCACAACAGCTTTGCGTTGCTAGTCTTCGAGCAACGCAAGGAGGCATGCCTCGACGTCGTCAAGCTCATCATGTCCAAAGAGTGAGGGAAGTTCTAAGAGAGATAAGAGACAGTGTCCCGTCTAAGGGGCCACTTACCACGTCAACTCCTGATGATGGGTCCGGTTGAGGACTCCTTGTCGGTTTCGTCCTAGCCGCATCAGACAGCCCATGGCGTATACAAGGAAGATTCAGAAGACATGCGTACATGATAAGACACTGGATTCATGGAGGGATCTACCTCCTCATGTGTAGCCAACTAGGATCTTGTACCCTAGAACCCCAGTATCCTATATTAATCGAGGGGCCATGTTGGTAGACACAAGTTATGATATCTTGGTAGTTTACCTGCACTCCGTCCATAGTCCAACGGGAATAAACACATGCAGGACTTAGGGTATTATCCCTTTAGAAAGCTTGAACTTGGGTAAACCATGTCTTTGTTACCGTCATTCCTAGACGTCTAGTTTAGGATCCCCTACCAGGAGGTCTACCAGATCTAGCTCCATCAATAAGTGTTTCCTTTTAGTTACTGTCATTCCTAGACGCCTAGTTTAAGATCCCCTATCAGGAGGTCTGCCAGATCTAGCTCTGTTAATAAGTGTTTCCTTTTAGGGATAATTGTATATTTTCAAGTAGCACTCAACAACAAAATGGATGGAAACGTCAAATAGGGCATTAAATTTTGAGATTGTGTTAAATAGCAAAGAAATTTTTTGTTTAGGGGCCCAATAAGGAAATATATTTTTCAGAAGGGCTAAATAAGGAATTCTCTCATCTCCTGCAGAGTTAGACCTTGAAAAGGAGCCATCTTAGTCAGTTTCTCCCCTTTCTATCGTCTCCTTCGCTCCCCTTCGCCGCCGCCGCCGCCAACACAAATCTACAATTTATCTTATTTCTGGAAGGGAGCAACAACCAAGATGCTGACGACCATGGCCAAGGCCGCAAGGGCAGGAGCGGCGCCTCTTCGCCACAACGGCAGCCTTTCGGAGGAGATCATCGTGCAGGAGATCCTAGTTCGCCTAGACCCCAAATCCCTCCTCCGTTGTCGCCGTCCGTCGGACGTGGCGCCATGCCACCTCCACCCGTGCCTTCTTGCTTGCCCACCATGCCCACCAGCCAGCCCTCCCCATCGCGTCGGGACGAAGAATACATCCTCACCGTCGACCGCCTTGCCGCCAAGACAGCTCCACACTGTTGCCCATCTTGACAAGGACTTCAATCCAGAGGCTTCCTGCGATGGCCTTCTCGTCCTCTCCAGGTACAACAACATGACTGACACCATTGATTTCTCAGTTCGTAACCTGGCCACTCGTCAATTTGCTCCCCTTCAACAACTACATGAACTGGGCTTGCGGTTATTGGGGATGTACTCGCATCAATCTACTGGCGAGTATCGATTGTTACTTGAACGCGATAGCTACAATGAAACGCCTGAAGACCAACTTGGCTACTATGTCTTTGCATTGGGCTCTCACCGGTCACCGAGGTACATCAGGTGGCAGGAGTCAACATCACAATGCTTCAGTTTGCCTATCTTGGTATGCGATAGCCTGCATTGGTACCCAGTCTATTATGTGAGTGAAAGCACCTACGTACGGCTTCAGAGTGAAAGATAAGCGATAATAGTATTCAACACCATAGCTGAGTCGTTCCAGCCAATGCGTGCTCCAATTGTTTCCACCAACTCATATGCCTTTGAAATGGATGGTACACTCGACATATATAGCCGTAACTATGCCAAAACAACTATTGATATATGGGTATTGCAGAACTACGAAAGCGAGGTTTGGGACTTCAAGTATCGAATCAAATTGCCAGTTGCAGAAATACCAGGGAAGTTTGAGGCCTTTGATGACCATTGGAATGTGGAGGTTGTTTCAGCAGGCGGTGGCGTGCTCTTGCTAGTCAGTTCTAGTCGGTATCTGTGTTACGTTGACAATGATATGGTAAGCTGATTGACAGTTTTGATCATGGTCACAAATACTTCTTTTTGTTTAAATATCGGCTCAAGCAAAGTCTTGTCCAGCATACCTTCTTTCAGGCTTAGAAAGTTCTGTTGTGAACACTTCACCATTCATATGATGTCTATTGAGTGAGGTGGTGCTTCTTAGCAGCTTAACTGTTGTATCCTTATGAGCTGCAACATCTATGAATTGGATCAAGTATGAGTCTGCTGGCCTCTTCTTCATTTTGCATTGATGTATATAAATCATGATCAGAAGCTAACTTCTGTGTGTTTATCTATGCTTTTCTTGGCACCCTGGGGGGCTGAAATGACTATTTTGTATATCTATGCTGTAATTTCTTAGTAATTTTTCTCTGCTTTGTACATCATTGCCAACTGATCCGCTTCATGTGTCTATTTTCTGGCTGATGGTTTGACTCTGCTTTATTTTAATTATCTTGTGATTTTCTTAGTATTCAATTGCTAGAAATTTTATGGCTCATGTCCCTCTTCCTTGAGTCAAGGAGTTGACTTTACCTTCTTATCTCGTGATTTTCTTGATAGTCTATATTGAGTGTGTTTCGGTTTGGACCCTCTGTTGTCGCTCATGATGAAAAGAGAAAGAATTTTATGTTTCTTGATGTGCAAATTGCATCTAATTTTTAGAGCAGCTTGAGCACTACACATTAAAATAAACGGTTGCATAAGAGTAGTTGACACCATTTATCTATGGCGAACTAGCAAACCAAACCTCTGTTCATTATGACTCGCTTTTCCATTCCTTTCACTGATTTTTGTGAAAGTCATAGTTAATATCTACTCGACAGTGCAAAGATTCTGTAATATCTTAGGTTTTGGCACCGAAAATATAGAACATAACTATTTTAAATTATTGGGCCAACAATGTATACGGTAAATACCGAGGCAAAGCCCTTGCAGGTTTTATCCAGTCGCCACATTCTTTATTAAGTTGGTAAATGTCACACACAATATAACCTACTCACTAGAACAATTCCAGTTGCAAGCAGCACGAAAAGGAAAAGGGTTAGTGTGCTGGCGGCTAGGTTAGAAAGACCTGCGTCTTGCAACATTAACTTGTGATGATAGTTTGCATCTGTTCCAGCGTTTCCACTTCCGGCCATTGCTGGATGTCCGTGCTTTAACCGTTCATGTTATTATTCATTGCAGGTCTGATAGTTTGCATGTTTCTGTCCATGATACCAAATGTTATTTGACAAAAGAACACTGAAACTGGTGCTTTGTAGCGTTAAACCTTTTCATTTGCAAACCAGCACATCACCAAAGTACGCTCACCTGGTTTCCTCTATTGCAATCACCTAGCAATCTTCTAGATGGCATTATATAGGTAATATGTATTATGTCGACTCTCAAGCATTGGAAGTTTGAGTTTCCAAGCCATAGAATGGGAGCGCTGTCAATGGTCACATGAAGCAGTTGCCTCTGCTTGTCAGTCTCAGTTTCAAATTTTGATGTTCGTTTGGTCACAAGATACATACCTTATATTAGGGCAACTCCAACGTGGTTCGTCAAATCGCCCACAAATGTCTGAACTGGATAGTTTGGACACTTTAAGCCATGCAATGCAAGTTGTGAAATTTGTTCGGACCAATTTGGATATTCAGAATCCCCAAACTGGTACCAAATGGGGAGGGGATATAAGAGCGTCAAACGTCTGCCTGACCCACTATTAGTTGGACCACATCTCCTCCTAGCACAGGTGTCTCACTCATTTTTTTCCCTCTCGGTCCGTCCACTGTCAGTCATACCCACTGTCCGGATTTGATGAGTACGGCTGGATGGTCAACGCACTGCCCGCTGTATACAGACACGTCTAGTCGTGTCGGTGGACATTTTGTGTCATCCGTTTGGTGATCCTTCTTGGAGTTGCCCTTAGGGCATCTCTAGCAGATCCCCTATATTAAAAGTGCAAAAAGGGCTCCCCTTACCACTTTACTATTTTTAATAAAGTCACTGCTTCGCAGCAGGCGGATCTCCTATGTATTTGAATCCACCAGTCGCCGCCTGCACGGCCAAGGGGAGGAGGAACACTAGCGAATGCTGCTAGCCGCTCCACCTGAGGCCCCTGCCTCGGCATTGAGCCCTTGGCGTGTAGAGCGAAGCAGCAAGGCCTTGCCGCCACCTTCCTTGGTGTAGCAGCAGCGGCTTTCGTTGGTGACCCCTCCGGTGGCTGCAAGGAGGGAAGGGAGGGAGGGAGGGGTGGCCGCTAGGGTTGTGTCGCAATCTGCGTAGCCCCGAACAGAGTGAAGTGGGAGCAGCTTTGTTGCCTAGCACAGTGTACCATTTGTGCTCCTGGGGTTGTTGCTTCTTGTGCGCATATACAATTATACGCATAACACACACGCCCACACTGTCTCCCTCCCTCTCTCTCCTATGACTACATTGATACGTACTAATGTTTTGTGTCTTCTCAAAGAAGAATATCCTGCAAAAAAACATACGGTGTACTCCCTCCGTCCCAGAAAAGTTGTCTCCGCCGATGTTTTACAAAAAACCCCTCCCCTTTCTTCCGACAAGCCACGCAGCCCATCGCGCCTGCTCTGTCGGCTCACCACGCACCGGCGGCCTGCTCCGCCGCCTGCTCCGCCGCCTTGCCGCCTGCTCTGCCGGCTCTCCACCTGCTCCGTCTCCTGCGCCACGCTGGCCGCCTCCTCCCCTCGTCCTCGCCGCTTTTCTTCCTTCGCAGGGAGATACAGAGGGAAGGATCCCCTTTTTCTGCAAAGCCCGCGGCTTCCCGGCTCCGGCGGCGGCGCTCATGTCCTGGAGGGAGTTGGGGCTCGATCTGGAGGCATGGAAGATACTCGAGCTCCTCGTCCTCGAGCTCCTCATCCACCAGTTCCTCCTCCAGACGACGAGCGGCTGCTGCAGAAGTCAACGGCGTGGGGAAGACGACCACGGCATGGGGAAGACGAAGACTTGCTCCAGCCACATGCCACTGCCCCGTGCTTATCTTGCCACTGCCATTTCCCTCCTCGAGCTGGCGGACTGATGATGGAGGACCCGCCCTCTTCATTCCACCGGCGCCTGCCGCTGCCGCTTTTGCTTCGCTTACATTGCCCGCCGCCCACGGTAGCGCAGGTCCATCTTCTAGCTGCTGATTTCTATCTGGTGAAGCAAGCAGCTGAGCTGGTTTTGTTCTTGTCCTCTTGGATTGTGCAGCGATTGGAGGAGGACTTGGTGCAGAGGAATGAAATGCAGTATGGATGCTGCTTCCGTTGATCTCAGGTGAGCTTGCTAGATGAGTACAAATGTGCCCTTGATGATTTTAAAACTATTGTTAGCCATGGAATTCAGTAAGATACGATATGCTTGAGATGAACATGCCACTGTCCAGTAAGATAAGATAAAACCATGACAATTTTGACTAGGAAGCATGACAATCTCAAACTAATTGAGTAAAAATTCAGTAAACTTGTGCATCTAGGAATCAAAACCTGAACATCAACTTGACAGATCAAAAGTTCAACTAATTGAGTAAAAATTCAGTAAACTTGACAGATCAAAACCTGACAGAAATTGATAGGTTTTGTAAGAAAATGACAGGTTACGAACATCAACTTGACTGAACAAAGATCTTGACTGAATAATACAATTAATTCTGAAACTTCAAAAGTTAACTGAAATTTTTGTCCTCTTGGATTCAGCTACTGAACATGATCACTATTGAACATGATCATATTCTGATTGTACTTGTGTTCAAAAGTTCACTGAAATTTTGTGAAGTTTTAAACAAAATGATTACTATTGCATCTAGGAATCATTGTTCTGCTCCTATATGTAGTGCTGCTGCTATAAACTTTATACTCTCACTTTGAAGACTGTGTTGCTAAATCAACATCAAGTTTAGGAACAAGTGTGTTCCTAAATAATCTTCAGTTTCCATATATTCTTGTCAAGTCTGAAATTTTGATCTTTCTCTGTCAAGTCTGATTTGTCTCTGAACATTGGTTACAGATAAATTAGTGGTTAATTGGACATAAGGATTAGATCTTAGCTGGTGCTCTTTTCAGATGTCTTGTTCTCAAATTTTGGTACTCCATTTAGAGTAACTTAATTCTGATATACGTAATGTGGGAGGAGGATCATGTTTTCAGTGCCTTAGTACACAAAAGTAGGCAAACTTTCTGTAAGAATATACTTAAATCAAGTTTATTCAGTTAACTAAATCAAGTTTATTCAGTTAAGGACAGAATTATTTTGATCAAGTAATTACTGTGACAACATTGCAACATTTCTTCAGAGTAAATGATCAGGTTTTGCCCTTTTCAAAGAAAGGGGTGCAGCAACTTTCTGGGATTTCTGAAACTGTAGTGTGTGTCTAGATGCCCTTGATACTCCATCTAGATTCTCTTGATGTATTTGAATTTTTTTGTATTTAGATGCCCTTGATACTCCATCTCATTTGTTGTTAGTTTCTGGAGTACACCTACCAAAATCACTGCTATCAAGAGTGCAAAATGGATCTGAATTCTGAAACTACACCATGTTCCTGTTAATCATAAGAATAAGAATAAGAATAAGAATAAGAATAAGAATAAGAAAGAGAATAAGAAGGAGAAGGAGAAGGAGAAGGAGAAGAATAGGAAGAAGAAGAAGAAGAAGAAGAAGAAGAAGAAGAAGAAGAAGAAGAAGAAGAAGAAGAAGGAGAAGGAGAAGGTGAAGGAGAAGAAGAAGGAGAAGAAGAAGGAGGAGAAGAAGGAGAAGAAGAAGGAGAAGAAGAATGAGAAGAAGAAGAGGAAGAAGAAGAAGAAGAAGAAGAAGAAGAAGAAGAAGAAGAAGAAGAAGAACAAGAAGAAGAACAACAAGAAGAAGAAGAACAAGAAGAAGAAGAAGAGCTCCTAGCATAGAAGAAGGATCTCTTCTTCTTCTTACAAGTAAATTAAATAAAATCAAGTAAATTAAAAAAATCAAATAATTCACATGACACACTCCAATCTTTTCTCATTGAACACATGACACAAAGACATACACATGACACAATATATGACACATGACATACACAAGACATACACATGACACAAGACATACACATGACATACTCCTATCATTTCTTTTCCTTTCCCTATATACTCCTTTCCCTTTCCTTTTCTGAGCTCTATTCCCTTGTTCTATAATGGCCATCGTATCGGTAATTAGCTTTGCCTTTGCAATATACACGGTTATTTCTTCTCCACCATTTTGTAGACGATCCTTGTGTAGATGCGGCAGCTTGTAGGTATTTCCTCCTTGATCTTTCATGACTTCAACCATTACTTTGCTTGCGGTGTGATGAAGCTTTTGAACAACTTATGTGCATCATAATTCTCAAACTCCTCCTCTACATCATGTACCAACTCCTGGATATTCATAGGTGCTCTGTTGTCGGTTAGGGATTGGAGGGAGCGGTGAAAACAAAGGTCTAAAACATTAAGCTCAGGGCTGTTAGGCGGTTGTTGTAACGATCGAATGTCTAGATCCGTTTGTTGCCTGACTTCGGAAAACCTGCATCATTAGGTAGGACATGTGGTCTCGCATTATCTTGTTGGATGAAAATTGTTGTGCCCACGTCTTCATCGGGCCACTTGTCTTGTATTGCAGGGATAACTTTATTGATTAGGTAATCTCTACAGATGGGCCTGATTACTTTCACTGATTTCATCTCTATCGTTCCTCGATCTCTGTTTTGGCTGGTTCTTTGCGCCTCAGTCTCTACCACAAACGCCCATGTGCCAATTTTTCCATCGAATGTTAGTTCCCCATCGTCGGTGTAGCGAGGCTTGGCAACAGTGATTAAGAACATTACCTTGCCAATGCTTTGTGTGTATTGGGCACGATGCGCTCGAGTTCTGGTTCTTGAGCGATTACATAGTAGCTGTTCGTGACTCTGGTCATATCGTACCATTTTTCATCTATGTGGACCATATTGTTCATTGACTTGAAAGCTGGGCCAAGGGGTTGATATCCATTTTTCATCCATCATGGATATGCAGAACTTGAGTCTCGCTATCTTGTTGTGTGGCTTTAGCGAGGGCTTGACTTTGTTCGTGATGCGTTTCAGCTCTTGCAATTGAAACCTGTTGTGTAGGGTCGCGGGAACCCCTAAACACCTTGCAGTGACGAATAGTTCTTCTTACATTTAGTGGGATTGTCGCTGTTCTCGCCGGATCTAGCTCTTTTCTCTTTCTACCTTTGTTGTGCTTTTTAGTTGAAACATCAACTTCTTGGCCTCTGCAAGTTGTTCTTTCGCTCGATTCCATATTCTTGTAACTGTTAAGCTCGTGAACATTCAGCATAGTTGCAATGAGCACCCTGTCATACAGGTGAACCTGTCCATCTCTAAGCTCGATTACTCGCATGAGCAAAGTAAACACCATATCTCTCCTTGTATGCCGGTCCTTCCCTCAGGGATTGCCTTGTCGTCGGCTTCTTGAGCTTCTCCCACTTACGCATCTTCTTGTGCCTCTTGAGCTTCTTCCACTAATGCATCTTCTTGTGCCTCTTGAGCTTCTTCCACTAATGCATCTTCTTGTGCCTCTTGAGCTTCTTCCTCTTTTGGAAACCAATTCAATTCAATGTCTTCATCATCCTCTTTCGGGATCAAGTTCAAATCCATAGCGTCTTCTTGTTGAACTTCATCTTCCTCTTTCGGTATCAAGTTTAAATCAATAGCATCACCCTGCTGAGATTGTTCTTCTTGTTGAGCTTCATCTTCCTCTTCCGGGATCAAGTTTAAATCAATAGCATCACCTTGCTGAGCTTGTTCTTCTTGTTGAGCTTCATCTTCCTCTTCCGGGATCAAGTTCAAATCCATAGAGTCACCTTCTTTGAGCTTGTTCTTCTTGTTGAGCTTCATCCTTCTCTTCCGGGATTAAGTTCAAATCCATACTTGTGTGGTCCTGTCTGATCTCATAACCAGAGTATACAAAAGATGAATGGTTAGCATATAATCATAAGAGTACAAAAGATGAATTGTTAGCATATAATCATATCAAGAGTACAACAGGATGTGCTAGGAATGATATCCTCTTATTAATTTAGGTTTTATTTTTGGAATTCTTAACTTGAATTTAGTTGAATAATTATGTTACGTGGGGAAAAAAGATGTGCCCATCAAATAGGAATGCCTTTCTTCGGTAGTACTGGATCTATAAATAAGGCCTTGTAGATAAAAAGCCCAAGTACAGTCTTGCTTGCAAGCATTCTTTTATTTTTTTTCTACACAACTAGGATGCTTGCTAGTTTAAGTTTTCAACTATAACATATCAGGGATAGATATGATGATCCTTGAGGTATTCGCGATGTTTGACACCGCGAAAGTAGAAATCAAGAAGGAGCATCAATTGTTGATGGTTGGTGAAACCACTAGTTTCAAGAAGGGCAAGGGCAAGAAGGGGTGCTTCATGAAACGGCAAATCAGCTGCTGCTCTAGTGAAGAAACCCAAGGTTGAACCCAAACCCGAGACTAAGTGCTTATGTAATAAGGGGAACAACCACTGGAGCAGAATTACCCTAGATACTTGGTAGATGAGAAGGCTGGCAAGGTCAATAGAAGTATATTGGATATACATTATGTTAATGTGTACTTTACTAGTACTCCTAGTAGCACGAGGGTATTAGATACCGGTTCGGTTGCTAAGTGTTAGTAACTCGAAATAAAAGCTACGAAATAAAAGGAGACTAGCTAAAGGTGAGCTGACGATATGTGTTGGAAGTGTTTCCAAGGTTAATGTGATCAAGCATCGCACGCTCCCTCTACCACCGAGATTGGTGTTTGCGTTAAAGCATAGACATGATTGGATTATGTCTATACATGTCTGATTATTCATTTAAGGAGAATAATGGTTACTCTATTTATTTGAATAATACCTTCAATGGTCTTGCACCTAAAAATGGTTTATTGAATCTCGATCATAGTGATACACATTTTCATGCCAAAAGATATAAGATAGTAATGGTAGTACCACTTACTTGTGGCACTGCCATGTAAGTCATATTGGTATAAAATTCATGAAGAAGCTCCATGTTGATGGATCTTTGGACTCACTCGTTTTTGAAAAGTTTGAGACATGCGAACCATGTCTATTGGTGTATACGCATGAAGAAACTCCATGCAGATGGATCGTTTGGACTCACTTGATTTTGAATCACTTGAGATATGCAAATCATACCACATGGGCAAGATGACTGAAAAGCCATGGTTTCGAAGATGGAACAAGATAGCAACTTGTTGGAAGTAACACATTTTGATGTGTGCAGTCCAATGAGTCTTTGAGGCATCTGATGAATATCGTTATGTTCTTACTTCACAGATGATTCGAGTAGATGTTGAGTATATTTACTTGATAAAACACAAGTCGGAATTATTGAATGGTTCAATTAATTTCAGAGGGAAGTAGAAGATCATTGTGACAAGAGGATAAAATGTCTATGATATGATCATAGAGATGAATATCTGAGTTACGAGCTTTGTACATAATTAAGACATTGTGGAAATTGTTTACATAATTAATACCGCCTGGAACACCATAGTGTGATGGTGTGTCCGAACATCATAGTTGCACCCTATTGGATATGGTGCGTACCATGATGTCTCTTATCGAATTACCACTATTGTTCATCGGTTAGGCATTAGAGACAACCACATTCACTTTAAATAGGGCACCACGTAATTCCGTTGAGATGACACCGTATGAACTATGGTTTAGAGAAACCTAAGTTGTCATTTCTTAAAAGTTTGGGGCTGTGGCGCTTATGTGAAAAAGTTTCAGGTTGATAAGCTCGAACCCAAAGCGGATAAAATGCATCTTCATAGGACACCCAAAACAGTTGGGTATACCTCCTAATTCAGATCCGAAAGCAATAAGGATTGTTTCTTGAATCGGGTCCTTTCTCGAGGAAAGGTTTGTCCCGAGAATTGAGTGGGAGGATGGTGGAGACTTGATGAGGTTATTGAACCGTCACTTCAACAAGTGTGTAGCAGGGCACAGGAAGTTGTTCCTGTGGCGTCTACGCAAATTGAAGTAGAAGCTTATGATAGTGATCATGAAGTTTTGGATCAAGTCACTATCGTACCTCGTAGGGTTACAAGGATGTGTACTACTTCAGAGTGGTACGGTAATCCTGTCTTGAAGGTCATGTTGCTAGACAACAATGAACCCACGAGCTATGGAGAAGCGATGGTGGGCCCAAATTCCGACAAATGGTTAGAAGCCATGAAATCCGAGATAGGATCCATGTATCAGGACAAAGCATGGACTTTGGTGGACTTGCCCGATGATCGGCAAGCCATTGAGATAAATGGATATTTAAGAAGAAGACGGACGTGGACGGTAATGTCACCGTCTATGAAGCTCGACTTGTGGCGAAGAGTTTTCACACGTTCAAGGAGTTGACTACGATGAGATTTTCTCATCCGTAGCGATGCTTAAGTCCGTTGGAATCATGTTAGCATTAGCTGCATTTATGAAATCTGGCAGATGGATGTCAAATCGAGTTTCCTTACCAGTTTTAAGGAAAGGTTGTATGTGATACAATCAGAAAGGTTTTGTCGATCCTAAGGATGCTAAAAGGTATGCTAGCTCCAGCGATCCTTCCATGGACTGAAGTAAGCATCTCGGAGTTGGAATATGCACTTTGATAAGTTGATCAAAGATTTTGGGTTTATACAAAGTTTATGAGAAACTTGTATTTCCAAAGAAGTGAGTGGGAGCACTATAGAATTTCGATGAGTATATGTTGTTGACATATTGTTGATCAGAAATGATGTAGAATTTCTAGAAAGCATATAGGGTTGTTTAAAGGTGTTTTCAATAGAAAAACCTGGTTTAAGCTACTTGAACCTTGAGCATCAAGATCTATGAGGATAGATAAAAACGGCTCAATAGTACTTTCAAATGAGCACATACCTTGACATAATCTTGAAGGTGTTCAAGATGGATCAGTCAAAGAAGGAGTTCTTGCCTGAGTAGTAAGGTACGAAGTTAAGAGTTAAAGCTCGACCACGGCAGAAAAGAGAGAAAGGACCAAGGTCGTGCCCTATGCTTTAGACGTAGGCTCTACAGTATGCTATGCTAAGTACCACACCTGATGTGTGCCTTGCCGCTTGTCTGGCAAGAGGGTACAAAGGTGATCAAGGAGTGGATCACTAGATAGCGGTCAAAGTTATCCTTAGAGGAATAAGGATATGTTTCTCGATTATGGAGGTGATAAAGAGTTCGGCGTAAAGGGTTACGTCGATGCAAGCTTTAACACCTATCCGAATGACTACGAGTAGCAAACCGGATCGTATAGTGGAGCAACCATTTGGAGTAGCTCCAAGTGGAGCGTGGAAGCAGCATTTACAATATGACCTAGAGATTTGCGAAGTACATACGGATCTGAATGTTACAGATCCGTTGACTAAAACCTCTCTCACAAGCAGAACATGATCAAACCCCAGAACTCATTGAGTCTTCACATGATGATGTGAACTAGTTTAGTGACACTAGTAAACTCTTTGGATGTTGGTCACATGGTGACGTGACCTGTGAGTGTTAATCACATGGCGATGTGAACTAGATTATTGACTCTAGTGCAAGTGGGAGACTGTTGGAAATATGCCCTAGAGGCAATAATAAATTGGTTATTATTATATTTCCTTGTTCATGATAATCGTTTATTATCCATGCTATAATTGTATTGATAGGAAACTCAGATACATGTGTGGATATATAGACAACACCATGTCCCTAGTAAGCCTCTAGTTGACTAGCTCATTGATCAATAGATGGTTACGGTTTCCTGAACATGGACATTGGATGTCATTGATAACGGGATCACATCATTAGGAGAATGATGTGATGGACAAGACCCAATCCTAAGCTTAGCACAAAGATCGTGTAGTTCATATGCTAAAGCTTTTCTAATGTCAAGTATCTTTCCTTAGACCATGAGATTGTGCAAATCCGGATACCGTAGGAATGCTTTGGGTGTACCAAGCGTCACAACGTAACTGGGTGACTATAAAGGTGCACTACGGTATCTCCGAAAGTGTCTGCATTGGGTTGTACGAATCGAGACTGGGATTTGTCACTCCGTGTAAGCGGAGAGGTATCTCTGGGCCCACTCGGTAGGACATCATCATAATGTGCACAATGTGACCAAGGGGTTGATCACGGGATGATGTGTTACGGAACGAGTAAAGAGACTTGCCGTAACGAGATTGAACAAGGTATCGGTATACCGGCGATCGAATCTCGGGCAAGTACAATACCGCTAGACAAAGGGAATTGTATACGGGATCGATTGAGTCCTTGACATCGTGGTTCATCCGATGAGATCATCGTGGAACATGTGGGAGCCAACATGGGTATCCAGATCCCGCTGCTGGTTATTGACCGGAGAACGTCTCGGTCATGTCTACATGTCTCCCGAACCCGTAGGGTCTACACTTAAGGTTCGATGACGCTAGGGTTATAAAGGAAGTTTGTATGTGGTTACCGAATGTTGTTCGGAGTCCCGGATGAGATCCTGGACGTCACGAGGAGTTCCGGAATGGTCCGGAGGTAAAGATTTATATATGGAAAGTTGTTGTTCGGGTTCCGGAAAAAGTTCGGGTTTTTTCGGTATTGTCTGAGGAAGCTTCCAGAAGGTTCCGGAGAATTCCGGAGGGGTCCGGAGGTCCGGAAACTGTTCCACCACGTCCAATACAGCAGCATGGGCTGTAGGGGGGCGCCCTAGCCTTAATGGGCCAGGGGCACCAGCCCCCCAAGGCCCATGCGCATGGGAGGGGGGAAACCCTAAGGGGGAGGGCCTCCACTTGACTTGGGAGGCACCTCCCCCCTTGGCCGCACCCCTTCCTTGGAGGAAGGGGCAAGGCTGCACCTCCCCCCTCTCCCTTGCCCCTATATATAGTGGAGGGGAGGGAGGGCAGCCGCACCTGAAGCCCTGGCGCCTCCCTCCCTCCCGTGACACCTCCTCCTCTCCCGTAGGTGCTTGGCGAAGCCCTGCAGGATTGCCACACTCCTCCACCACCACCACGCCGTTGTGATGCTGCTGGATGGAGTCTTCCTCAACCTCTCCCTCTCTCCTTGCTGGATCAAGGCATGGGAGACGTCACCGGGCTGTACGTGTGTTGAACGCGGAGGTGTCGTCCGTTCGACACTAGGATCTCCGGTGATTTGGATCACGACGAGTACGACTCCTTCAACCCTGTTCTCTTGAACGCTTCCGCTCAGCGATCTACAAGGGTATGTAGATGCACTCTCCTTCCCCTCGTTGCTGGTTTCTCCATAGGTAGATCTTGGTGACACGTAGGAAAATTTTGAATTTCTGCTACGTTCCCCAACATGTCAGACTGATCATGAAGTGTGTGTCTTCGGTCAAATTCTCAGTTCGTGTGAATGGCGAGCTACTTCCGTATTTTACTCCGTCTCAGGGGCTGCGGCAAGGGGATCCCGTGTCACCGTTTTTGTTCCTATTGTGTGCTGAGGGACTGGCCTCACTACTGAATTATTACGGTGCTGCTTATATTGACAGAGGTATTCAGGTTTCTCCTAGCTCACCATGGGTTAGTCACCTTTTGTTTGCCGATGATAGTCTTATTTTCATCAGTGCAAAGGTTGAAAGTGCGGACGGGCTCAATGAAATCTTGCAAATCTATGCTGCTTGTTCGGGACAGAGAGTTAATAAGGAGAAAAGTGCAGTTTTCTTCAGTCCTAATACGCCAAGAAATAACATACAGATCATGAAGCAAAGGTTGGGTATACTTGTTGAAGCTTTCAGTGATAGATATCTTGAGCTTCCAACTGCTGTTGGGAGGATCACAAGTGGGACCTTTGATCACATCGGCGAGAGGGCTCAGAGCAAAAATCAGGGTTGGTCAGAGAAGAAACTAGCATGTGCTGGGCGGGAGACATTGCTGAAATCAGTAGTTCAGACCATCCCGACTTTTAGTATGAGCTGCTTTTGGTTAATAAAGAAAGTATGCAAAAGTATTACCTCGTGTATGGGGAGATGTTGGTGGGGAAGTTCTCTTGATCGAAGGTCCCTCCATTGGATCTCATGGAAGAAACTTTCCTCGCCAAAGATCGATGGTGGAATTGGCTTTCGGAACTTGGAACTTTTCAACCTAGCTATGCTAGGGAAACAAGGTTGGCGACTCATGACAAAGCCAGAGTCGCTGTGCTCTAGAGTTTTGAAGGGCAAATACTTCCCGAATTCAGACTTCATGAATGCAACGATCTCAAAGTCAGGCTCGCCAGTTTGGCCAGCCATTATTGCAGGCCGTGGTGCTATGAAAACTAGGCTCATTGAACGAGTTGGTAATGGCTCATCAATCTCGATTTGGAATGACAAATGGATACCGGATTCTCTCTCAATGTCACCCATGTTAAAACCAGAAAATACTACAGTTGAGTTTGTCAGTGAGCTAATTGATGAAAGGACCTGGACGTGGAAGCATGAGCTGATCCGGAATATATTCCTACCACCGGATGCTGAAGCGATCATGAATATACCATTAAGGAATGGTGGTGGTGAGGATTTTCAGGCCTGGGCCTTTGAGACTTCAGGAGTCTACACTGTAAAGTCGGCGTACCGTGCTCTGGTGAATCAAAAAGAGCGTCTTGCTCAAGAGGAAGGGTCGGTTGCGGGAACTTCACAGAATGATAAACAGCTGTGGACTGCTCTATGGAAGCTCAAAGTTATACCAAGGGTTCATGTGTTATTCTGGCGTGTGCTGAGGGGAATCCTTCCAGATGAGAAAATGTTGAAACATCGTCATATTCAAGACATTAGCAGGTGTAAAATCTGCCTTGCGATGGAGGAGGAGCTCATGCATGCATTAGTACACTGCTCGCATGCTAAATGCTTTTGGGACAAGGCGCAAGTCTGGTTCGATTTTCGCCTACCAAGGCTGCATCCAGCGACCTGGGGGCCAGATATACTGTTGGACCAACAGTTCTGGGAGGAAGACAGGGCCAAGACCGTGACCGTCATGTGGGCGATACGGAACTCAAGAAACAGGTGGACGCATGAAAAGGGACCTTATGATCCACATCATTCCATTCGGCGTCTTAAAGAAGACCTTGCTCTTCTTGACATCCCTCGGTAGGATGCCTACACCCTCCCAGGATTCGGGTGGCAATCACCAGAAGATCATTGGATAAAAATTAATACCGATGAAGCTATAAATTCCGAGGTTGGAAAAGGAGGTGCAGGTGGCGTCACTCGCTTGACTTCAGGTTTACTCGGAACTTGGAGTAAACCGCATGATGGGGTTACAAACCCATTGATCATCGAGACTCTATCACTCAGGGACGGGCTCATTTTTGCAAAACTACGCGGGTTCTCACATGTGATAGGTAGTTAACCTCTGAAAAATCGCTGCAATGATTTGTCAGTTGTAGCACCGATTCTTGACAAGAGTGGAGGGCTAGCTTCATCTTTTACTTCTTTTGTAATTCAACATGTATCTCGGACAGCAAACTTACCATCCTATTTTGTGCTAAGCTTGGGTGTACGCTGATGGTTACCGAAAGCTGGCTAGAATATGTACCTTCATTTCTGATCAGCAGCCTCGTCGCGGACAGCCCCAGGAATGCTTTCGTTGAATAAAGCTCTTCGAATGTTGCCACAAAAAAGAGCATCAGCAGAGCGACAAGGGCGGCTTGCTGGACTGTGGCATGCGTAGCGATATGGTCGTGAGCGATGACCTATATCGTGCATGGAGGGGCGGCAGGCGAGCTGCTGGTCCAGGTGTGTGTGCCCATGTGCATTGGTGACCGGCATGTGCTCACAACATGCGTCCATCATTTATGGATCGACCGCCTAGTAGGCGCCTCGAGAGTTACCTGACGGTGTCCATGAAGTACCGGTTCTCCGGCAACAAAGCGTGTGCACCTTGCTGGGGCTGCCAGGGCAGGTCTTTATGGATAGGGTCCCATTGGACGCATGACATGCGCCTCTTCACTTTGACATCCACAACAGCTTTGCGTTGCTAGTCTTCGAGCAACGCAAGGAGGCATGCCTCGACGTCGTCAAGCTCATCATGTCCAAAGAGTGAGGGAAGTTCTAAGAGAGATAAGAGACAGTGTCCCGTCTAAGGGGCCACTTACCACGTCAACTCCTGATGATGGGTCGGTTGAGGACTCCTTGTCGGTTTCGTCCTAGCCGCATCAGACAGCCCATGGCGTATACAAGGAAGATTCAGAAGACATGCGTACATGATAAGACACTGGATTCATGGAGGGATCTACCTCCTCATGTGTAGCCAACTAGGATCTTGTACCCTAGAACCCCCAGTATCCTATATTAATCGAGGGGCCATGTTGGTAGACACAAGTTATGATATCTTGGTAGTTTACCTGCACTCCGTCCATAGTCCAACGGGAATAAACACATGCAGGACTTAGGGTATTATCCCTTTAGAAAGCTTGAACTTGGGTAAACCATGTCTTTGTTACCGTCATTCCTAGACGTCTAGTTTAGGATCCCCTACCAGGAGGTCTACCAGATCTAGCTCCATCAATAAGTGTTTCCTTTTAGTTACTGTCATTCCTAGACGCCTAGTTTAAGATCCCCTATCAGGAGGTCTGCCAGATCTAGCTCTGTTAATAAGTGTTTCCTTTTAGGGATAATTGTATATTTTCAAGTAGCACTCAACAACAAAATGGATGGAAACGTCAAATAGGGCATTAAATTTTGAGATTGTGTTAAATAGCAAAGAAATTTTTTGTTTAGGGGCCCAATAAGGAAATATATTTTTCAGAAGGGCTAAATAAGGAATTCTCTCATCTCCTGCAGAGTTAGACCTTGAAAAGGAGCCATCTTAGTCAGTTTCTCCCCTTTCTATCGTCTCCTTCGGCCCCTTCATACGCCGCCGCCAACACAAATCTACAATTTATCTTATTTCTGGAAGGGAGCAACAACCAAGATGCTGACGACCATGGCCAAGGCCGCAAGGGCAGGAGCGGCGCCTCTTCGCCACAACGGCAGCCTTTCGGAGGAGATCATCGTCTGGGAGATCCTAGTTCGCCTAGACCCCAAATCCCTCCTCCGTTGTCGCGCCGTCCGTCGGACGTGGCGCCATGCCACCTCCACCCGTGCCTTCTTGCTTGCCCACCATGCCCACCAGCCAGCCCTCCCCATCGCGTCAGACGAAGAATACATCCTCACCGTCGACCGCCTTGCCGCCGCACAGCTCCACACTGTTGCCAATCTTGACAAGGACTTCAATCCAGAGGCTTCCTGCGATGGCCTTCTCGTCCTCTCCAGGTACAACAACATGACTGACACCATTGATTTCTCAGTTCGTAACCTGGCCACTCGTCAATTTGCTCCCCTTCAACAACTACATGAACTGGGCTTGCGGTTATTGGGGATGTACTCGCATCAATCTACTGGCGAGTATCGATTGTTACTTGAACGCGATAGCTACAATGAAACGCCTGAAGACCAACTTGGCTACTATGTCTTTGCATTGGGCTCTCACCGGTCACCGAGGTACATCAGGTGGCAGGAGTCAACATCACAATGCTTCAGTTTGCCTATCTTGGTATGCGATAGCCTGCATTGGTACCCAGTCTATTATGTGAGTGAAAGCACCTACGTACGGCTTCAGAGTGAAAGATAAGCGATAATAGTATTCAACACCATAGCTGAGTCGTTCCGGCCAATGCGTGCTCCAATTGTTTCCACCAACTCATATGCCTTTGAAATGGATGGTACACTCGACATATATAGCCGTAACTATGCCAAAACAACTATTGATATATGGGTATTGCAGAACTACGAAAGCGAGGTTTGGGACTTCAAGTATCGAATCAAATTGCCAGTTGCAGAAATACCAGGGAAGTTTGAGGCCTTTGATGACCATTGGAATGTGGAGGTTGTTTCAGCAGACGGTGACGTGCTCTTGCTAGTCAGTTCTAGTCGGTATCTGTGTTACGTTGACAATGATATGGTAAGCTGATTGACAGTTTTGATCATGGTCACAAATACTTCTTTTTGTTTAAATATCGGCTCAAGCAAAGTCTTGTCCAGCATACCTTCTTTCAGGCTTAGAAAGTTCTGTTGTGAACACTTCACCATTCATATGATGTCTATTGAGTGAGGTGGTGCTTCTTAGCAGCTTAACTGTTGTATCCTTATGAGCTGCAACATCTATGAATTGGATCAAGTATGAGTCTGCTGGCCTCTTCTTCATTTTGCATTGATGTATATAAATCATGATCAGAAGCTAACTTCTGTGTGTTTATCTATGCTTTTCTTGGCACCCTGGGGGGCTGAAATGACTATTTTGTATATCTATGCTGTAATTTCTTAGTAATTTTTCTCTGCTTTGTACATCATTGCCAACTGATCCGCTTCATGTGTCTATTTTCTGGCTGATGGTTTGACTCTGCTTTATTTTAATTATCTTGTGATTTTCTTAGTATTCAATTGCTAGAAATTTTATGGCTCATGTCCCTCTTCCTTGAGTCAAGGAGTTGACTTTACCTTCTTATCTCGTGATTTTCTTGATAGTCTATATTGAGTGTGTTTCCGGTTTGTACCCTCTGTTGTCGCTCATGATGAAAAGAGAAAGAATTTTATGTTTCTTGATGTGCAAATTGCATCTAATTTTTAGAGCAGCTTGAGCACTACACATTAAAATAAACGGTTGCATAAGAGTAGTTGACACCATTTATCTATGGCGAACTAGCAAACCAAACCTCTGTTCATTATGACTCGTTTTCCATTCCTTTCACTGATTTTTGTGAAAGTCATAGTTAATATCTACTCGACAGTGCAAAGATTCTGTAATATCTTAGGTTTTGGCACCGAAAATATAGAACATAACTATTTTAAATTATTGGGCCAACAATGTATACGGTAAATACCGAGGCAAAGCCCTTGCAGGTTTTATCCAGTCGCCACATTCTTTATTAAGTTGGTAAATGTCACACACAATATAACCTACTCACTAGAACAATTCCAGTTGCAAGCAGCACGAAAAGGAAAAGGGTTAGTGTGCTAGCGGCTAGGTTAGAAAGACCTGCGTCTTGCAACATTAACTTGTGATGATAGTTTGCATCTGTTCCAGCGTTTCCACTTCCGGCCATTGCTGGATGTCCGTGCTTTAACCGTTCATGTTATTATTCATTGCAGGTCTGATAGTTTGCATGTTTCTGTCCATGATACCAAATGTTATTTGACAAAAGAACACTGAAACTGGTGCTTTGTAGCGTTAAACCTTTTCATTTGCAAACCAGCACATCACCAAAGTACGCTCACCTGGTTTCCTCTATTGCAATCACCTAGCAATCTTCTAGATGGCATTATATAGGTAATATGTATTATGTCGACTCTCAAGCATTGGAAGTTTGAGTTTCCAAGCCATAGAATGGGAGCGCTGTCAATGGTCACATGAAGCAGTTGCCTCTGCTTGTCAGTCTCAGTTTCAAATTTTGATGTTCGTTTGGTCACAAGATACATACCTTATATTAGGGCAACTCCAACGTGGTTCGTCAAATCGCCCACAAATGTCTGAACTGGATAGTTTGGACACTTTAAGCCATGCAATGCAAGTTGTGAAATTTGTTCGGACCAATTTGGATATTCAGAATCCCCAAACTGGTACCAAATGGGGGAGGGGATATAAGAGCGTCCAAACGTCTGCCTGACCCACTATTAGTTGGACCACATCTCCTCCTAGCACAGGTGTCTCACTCATTTTTTTCCCTCTCGGTCCGTCCACTGTCAGTCATACCCACTGTCCGGATTTGATGAGTACGGCTGGATGGTCAACGACTGCCGCTGTATACAGACACGTCTAGTCGTGTCGGTGGACATTTTGTGTCATCCGTTTGGTGATCCTTCTTGGAGTTGCCCTTAGGGCATCTCTAGCAGATCCCCTATATTAAAAGTGCAAAAAGGGCTCCCCTTACCACTTTACTATTTTTTAATAAAGTCACTGCTTCGCAGCAGGCGGATCTCCTATGTATTTGAATCCACCAGTCGTCGCCCGCACGGCCAAGGGGGAGGAGGAACACTAGCGAATGCTGCTAGCCGCTCCACCTGAGGCCCCTGCCTCGGCATTCGGAGCCCGCCGCGTGTAGACGAAGCAGCAAGGCCTTGCCGCCACCTTCCTTGGTGTAGCCGCGCGGCTTTCGTTGGTGACCCCTCCGGTGGCTGCAAGGAGGGGAAGGGGGAGGGGAGGGGAGGGGGGTGGCCGCTAGGGTTGTGTCGCAATCTGCGTAGCCCCGAACAGAGTGAAGTGGGAGCAGCTTTGTTGCCTAGCACAGTGTACCATTTGTGCTCCTGGGGTTGTTGCTTCTTGTGCGCATATACAATTATACGCATAACACACACGCCCACACTGTCTCCCTCCCTCTCTCTCCTATGACTACATTGATACGTACTAATGTTTTTGTGTCTTCTCAAAGAAGAATATCCTGCAAAAAAACATACGGTGTACTCCCTCCGTCCCAGAAAAGTTGTCTCCGCCGATGTTTTACAAAAAACCCCTCCCCTTTCTTCCGACAAGCCACGCAGCCCATCGCGCCTGCTCTGTCGGCTCACCACGCACCGGCGGCCTGCTCCGCCGCCTGCTCCGCCGCCTTGCCGCCTGCTCTGCCGGCTCTCCACCTGCTCCGTCTCCTCGCCACGCGCTGGCCGCCTCCTCCCCCTCGTCTCGCCGCTTTTCTTCCTTCGCACCAGGAGATCCAGAGGGAAGGATCCCCTTTTTCTGCAAAGCCCGCGGCTTCCCGGCTCCGGCGGCGGCGCTCATGTCCTGGAGGGAGTTGGGGCTCGATCTGGAGGCATGGAAGATACTCGAGCTCCTCGTCCTCGAGCTCCTCATCCACCAGTTCCTCCTCCAGACGACGGCGGCTGCTGCAGAAGTCAACGGCGTGGGGAAAGGCGACCACGGCATGGGGAAGACGAAGACTTGCTCCAGCCACATGCCACTGCCCCGTGCTTATCTTGCCACTGCCATTTCCCTCCTCGAGCTGGCGGACTGATGATGGAGGACCCGCCCTCTTCACTCCACCGGCGCCGTCGCTGCCGCTTTCGCTTCGCTTACATTGCCCGCCGCCCAGTAGCGCAGGTCCATCTTCTAGCTGCTGATTTCTATCTGGTGAAGCAAGCAGCTGAGCTGGTTTTGTTCTTGTCCTCTTGGATTGTGCAGCGATTGGAGGAGGACTTGGTGCAGAGGAATGAAGTACGAGTATGGATGCTGCTTCCGTTGATCTCAGGTGAGCTTGCTAGATGAGTACAAATGTGCCCTTGATGATTTTAAAACTATTGTTAGCCATGGAATTCAGTAAGATACGATATGCTTGAGATGAACATGCCACTGTCCAAAGAAGATAAGATAAAACCATGACAATTTTGACTAGGAAGCATGACAATCTCAAACTAATTGAGTAAAAATTCAGTAAACTTGTGCATCTAGGAATCAAAACCTGAACATCAACTTGACAGATCAAAAGTTCAACTAATTGAGAAAAAATTCAGTAAACTTGACAGATCAAAACCTGACAGAAATTGATAGGTTTTGGAAGAAAATGACAGGTTACGAACATCAACTTGGTGAACAAAGATCTTGACTGAATAATACAGTTAATTCTGAAACTTCAAAAGTTAACTGAAATTTTTGTCCTCTTGGATTCAGCTACTGAACATGATCACTATTGAACATGATCATATTCTGATTGTACTTGTGTTCAAAAGTTCACTGAAATTTTTGTGAAGTTTTAAACAAAATGATTACTATTGCATCTAGGAATCATTGTTCTGCTCCTATATGTAGTGCTGCTGCTATAAATTTTATACTCTCACTGAAGACTGTGTTGCTAAATCAACATCAAGTTTAGGAACAAGTGTGTTCCTAAATAATCTTCAGTTTCCATATATTCTTGTCAAGTCTGAAATTTTGATCTTTCTTGTCAAGTCTGATTTGTCTCTGAACATTGGTTACAGTAAATTAGTGGTTAATTGGACATAAGGATTAGATCTTAGCTGGTGCTCTTTTCAGATGTCTTGTTCTCAAATTTTGGTACTCCATTTAGAGTAACTTAATTCTGATATACGTAATGTGGGAGGAGGATCATGTTTTCAGTGCCTTAGTACACAAAAGTAGGCAAACTTTACGTAAGAATATACTTAAATCAAGTTTATTCAGTTAACTAAATCAAGTTTATTCAGTTAAGGACAGAATTATTTTGATCAAGTAATTACTGTGACAACATTGCAACATTTCTTGAGTACATGATCAGGTTTTTGCCCCTTTTCAGTAAAGGGGTGCAGCAACTTTCTGGGATTTCTGAAACTGTAGTGTGTGTCTAGATGCCCTTGATACTCCATCTAGATTCTCTTGATGTATTTGAATTTTTTCTGTATTTATATGCCCTTGATACTCCATCTCATTTGTTGTTAGTTTCTGGAGTACACCTACCAAAATCACTGCTATCAAGAGTGCAAAATGGATCTGAATTCTGAAACTACACCATGTTCCTGTTAATCATAAGAATAAGAATAAGAATAAGAATAAGAATAAGAATAAGAAAGAGAATAAGAAGGAGAAGGAGAAGGAGAAGGAGAAGAATATGAAGAAGAAGAAGAAGAAGAAGAAGAAGAAGAAGAAGAAGAAGAAGAAGAAGAAGAAGGAGAAGGAGAAGGTGAAGGAGAAGAAGAAGGAGAAGAAGAAGGAGGAGAAGAAGGAGAAGAAGAAGGAGAAGAAGAATGAGAAGAAGAAGAGGAAGAAGAAGAAGAAGAAGAAGAAGAAGAAGAAGAAGAAGAAGAAGAAGAACAAGAAGAAGAACAACAAGAAGAAGAAGAACAAGAAGAAGAAGAAGAGCTCCTAGCATAGAAGAAGGATCTCTTCTTCTTCTTACAAGTAAATTAAATAAAATCAAGTAAATTAAAAAATCAAATAATTCACATGACACACTCCAATCTTTTCTCATTGAACACATGACACAAAGACATACACATGACACAATATATGACACATGACATACACAAGACATACACATGACACAAGACATACACATGACATACTCCTATCATTTCTTTTTCCTTTCCCTATATACTCCTTTCCCTTTCCTTTTCCTGAGCTCTATTCCCCTTGTTCTATAATGGCCATCGTATCAGTAATTAGCTTTGCACTGCAATATACACCGGTTATTTCTTCTCCACCATTTTGTAGACGATCCTTGTGTAGATGCGGCAGCTTGTAGGTATTTCCTCCTTGATCTTTCATGACTTCAACCATTACTGCTTGCAGTGTGATGAAGCTTTTGAACAACTTATGTGCATCATAATTCTCAAACTCCTCCTCTACATCATGTACCAACTCCTGGATATTCATAGGTGCTCTGTTGTCGGTTAGGGATTGGAGGGAGCGGTGAAAACAAAGGTCTAAAACATTAAGCTCAGGGCTGTTAGGCGGTTGTTGTAACAGTCGAATGTCTAGATCCGTTTGTTGCACAGCTTCCAGAAAACCTGCATCATTAGGTAGGACATGTGGTCTCGCATTATCTTGTTGGATGAAAATTGTTGTGCCCACGTCTTCATCGGGCCACTTGTCTTGTATTGCAGGGATAACTTTATTGATTAGGTAATCTCTGAGATGGGCCTGATTACTTTCACTGATTTCATCTCTATCGTTCCTCGATCTCTGTTTTGGCTGGTTCTTTGCGCCTCAGTCTCTACCACAAACGCCCATGTGCCAATTTTTCCATCGAATGTTAGTTCCCCATCGTCGGTGTAGCGAGGCTTGGCAACAGCGGTTAAGAACATTACCTTGCCAATGCTGTGTGTATTGGGCACCAGACGCTCAGTTACAGTTCTGGTTCTTGAGCGATTACATAGTAGCTGTTCGTGACTCTGGTCATATCGTACCATTTTTCATCTATGTGGACCATATTGTTCATTGACTTGAAACTGGGCCAAGGGGTTGATATCCATTTTTCATCCATCATGGATATGCAGAACTTGAGTCTCGCTATCTTGTTGTGTGGCTTTAGCGAGGGCTTGACTTTGTTCGTGATGCGTTTCAGCTCTTGCAATTGAAACCTGTTGTGTAGGGTCGCCGGGGAACCCCTAAACACCTTGCGAGTGACCGAATAGTTCTTCTTACATTTTAGTGGGATTGTCGCTGTTCTCGCCAGATCTAGCTCTTTTCTCTTTCTACCTTTGTTGTGCTTTTTAGTTGAAACATCAACTTCTTGGCTGTTGCAAGTTGTTCTTTCGCTCGATTCCATATTCTTGTAACTGTTCGCTCGTGAACATTCAGCATAGTTGCAATGAGCACCCTGTCATACAGGTGAACCTGTCCATCTCTAAGCTCGATTACTCGCAGAGCAAAGTAAACACCATATCTCTCCTTGTCTGTCAGGTCCTTCCCTCTGGGATTGCCTTGTGCGTCAGCTTCTTGAGCTTCTCCCACTTCTGCATCTTCTTGTGCCTCTTGAGCTTCTTCCACTAATGCATCTTCTTGTGCCTCTTGAGCTTCTTCCACTAATGCATCTTCTTGTGCCTCTTGAGCTTCTTCCTCTTTTGGAAACCAATTCAATTCAATGTCTTCATCATCCTCTTCGGGATCAAGTTCAAATCCATAGCGTCTTCTTGTTGAACTTCATCTTCCTCTTTCGGTATCAAGTTTAAATCAATAGCATCACCCTGCTGAGATTGTTCTTCTTGTTGAGCTTCATCTTCCTCTTCCGGGATCAAGTTTAAATCAATAGCATCACCTTGCTGAGCTTGTTCTTCTTGTTGAGCTTCATCTTCCTCTTAGGGATCAAGTTCAAATCCATAGAGTCACCTTGCTGAGCTTGTTCTTCTTGTTGAGCTTCATCCTTCTCTTCCGGGATTAAGTTCAAATCCATAATTGTGTGCTCCTGTCTGATCTCATAACAAGAGTATACAAAAGATGAATGGTTAGCATATAATCATAAGAGTACAAAAGATGAATGGTTAGCATATAATCATATCAAGAGTACAAAAGGATGTGCTAGGAATGATATCCTCTGATTAATTTAGGTTTTATTTTTGGAATTCTTAACTTGAATTTAGTTGAATAATTATGTTCTGTGGGAAAAAAAGATGTGCCCATCAAATAGGAATGCCTTTCTTCGGTAATCGGATCTATAAATAAGGCCTTGTAGATAAAAAGCCCAAGTACAGTCTTGCTTGCAAGCATTCTTTTATTTTTTTTCTACACAACTAGGATGCTTGCTAGTTTAAGTTTTCAACTGTATTTATTGCATGTGCATTTATGTGGAATTCCAAAACTCAAAATTTGATTTTACTAAGCGTTGATCTGTGTTAGCATTTTACATTCTTTTGAATTTATTGGTGTATATAATTCTGGTCAGCGCCGCTCTTTGGAGCAGTAGAGCGTTTTGCACAATAAGGTGCATAAGTCATCAAAGCACAGACAGAGGGACTCCATGAGGGCTGCTCTGCCCAGAGGTGGGCCGGACAGGTCTCAACGAAGTTCATCCAGCTGCTGGACCAAGTACAGTCTTATCATAAACCAAAGTAAGTTTCACAACACAAATTCTCAGGCTCCTTATCATAAATCAGAGGATATCATTCCTAGAGTTAAGCCATAGTTTAAGGACTTACAGTAGCTAAGTTGATTTCAGTTTGTAAAACAGAGAAAATTAGATGTTTGAAGTGGGATTGTCTGATTGTACAGGCATTTTGTAACACCTACTCCATCTAGCATCTAGCAACTCTGCAGTCTGATTGTACAGGCATTTTGTAACACCTACTCCATCTAGCATCTAGCAACTCTGCAGTCTGATTGTACAGGCATTTTGTTTGGAACTGAATTAAGTATGCAGTCTTGAAGTGGTGATTATTTGAAGCAATTAAGTGTGCTATGTTTCATCTATCCGGTATTACCAAATTTTGCAATCTTGTCATTGGCTTGAATGAGCATTATCGAAATCAAACACTTTGCATCATTCTTGACATCTGAGTTTAGTGTCAGTCTTGCATCATCACAGTTTGCATCATTATACACTATTCCTGATCCACTGCACAATTTCACATGAGGAGTAATTGAACAAACTATTCCTGTTCCACTGCTCAATTTCACATCAATAATACACTTTGAGAGTAATTTCACATCAATTTTGCAGAGGTAGCAGAGGAGGCGGGAGGAAAACATGGAGTGGTACCAGCAGAGGTAGGAGAGGCGGGAAGCAGAGGCAGCAGCGGAGGTGGGAGGCGGCACTTGTCCTAGGAGCTACGCAGGTGGGAGGCGGCACTGGGCCCAACAGATGGATGCGCTGGTCACCTCCGCGGCCGGCGGTGGAGCAGCGGCGGCCCGAAACTTGCCCAACTCCCGCACCGGAGTTGGTGGCCGCTGCGGGCGCGAGCAAGGGGCCGGGGACGCGAGCAGCACAACAAGGAGGAGCCGCTCTTCAGCCGTGGAGCCGCCGCCCGTCAGCCGTGTCGCCGCCGCCCGTCGAGGGGTCGCCGCCCGTCAGCCGTGGAAGCGAGTGGCGGTAGGCGGCGCAAATTGGCGATCGTGGTGCGGTGGGCGGCGGCGCGGTGGGCCTTCGTCGCCGGCTAAGCCACGGCGGCTGGGCGCGCGCCGTGCCAGCGGCGACGGTGGCTGAGGCGTCGTTGCAGCTGCACGGAGGTGGAAGAAGCGGTAGGGTTGATTAGCAGCAGTTTTAAAAGGATAGGGGGCTTTTTGCAAAATTACATTTGAACTAAGCTGATGACAACTTTTCTGGGACGGAGGGAGTAATTGGTAAAAATTCACAATACGTTTCAGTTCTCAGAAGATAATCATGCCCACTCACATTTGTCTTGCATAAATTCAAAGTACGGTTTTTTTTAGGCTTTCAAAGTACGGTTGAGTTCTCAAAAGCACTCAGTAGTGGCCGTGCAAAACAAACCTGGGCTGAGCCCAGCCCAGCTCAAGTCCACTTACATTTCGCTTCTGCTCCACTCCCACCTCACCTCCGCCGCCGCCACCAGTCCACCACCCACCACCAACCAGCCGCAGCCAGCGACCATGGCGGAGGAGGCCGCGGCAGAAGGAGCGACTCCTCTCCTCGAGGGCCTCCTAGACGAGATCGTCCTCTGGGAGATCCTGATCCGCCTCGACCCCAAATCCCTCCTCCGCTGCCGCGCCGTCCGCCGCGCCTGGCGCTGCGCCACCTCCACCCGCCGCTTCCTCCTCGCCCACCACGCCCGCCAGCCCGCCTTACCCGTTTTCTCCAGCGGCGGATGCCGTAACTTCCTCGCCTTGGACCACCGTGCCGCCCAGCTCCACACCGTCGCCCGGCACGACGAGCCCTTCTTTCTTGAGGCTTCCTGCGATGGCATCCTCCTCTCCAGGGCTTATTCTGGCCGCCGCCTCGTACAACCCGGCCACGCGTTTGCATGCCTCCATCAGGTGTCCACCGTGGGGCTTCAACATCGTGGGGATGTACCCACACCGACCTACAGGCGAGTCCCGGCTGCTGCTGACCAATTTCATGGCTCCTCAAAGCCAAACTGGATGCTATGTCCTTCCGCTTGGTTCCGACCAGCCACCGAGGTATATTGGTGGCTGGAGATGGTAAAAGTGCTGTGCGTAGAGGTATCAGCCCTCATCCGTGATAGCCTGCATTGGTTCCTACTTGAGGATAGAAAACATGTATTGGTATTTGACACCACCACCGAGTCGTTCCGGCACATGCGTGCTCCAGTTGTTCCTGGCGGCAGTGACCCTGGCCTGTTTGAGATGGATAGCACGCTCGGCATCGATTGCCATAATGATGCCATGGAAATCGTCACTATATGGGTGTTGCAGGATTACGAAAGTGAGGTTTGGGACATAAAGTACCGAATCAAATTGCGGTTGGTGAAATCAGGGACAAGTTTGGAGATGATGGTGAAAGCTGGGGTTTCGGTGTTGGTGTTGTTTCAGGGGGTGGTGATGTGCTCTTGCTGCTCAATTTTCGTGGGTGGCTGCTTCAAGTTGACAGTGACGGCAAATTGATTGAAAGTTTTGATTGTGGTCATAGAGACCTGCGGATATATGAATATCGGCTCAAACAATGTCTTGTCCAGCATACCTTCTTCCCGGTTCTAAAAAGTTATGCTGGTAGTGCCTCGCCTTTGATCCGATGGCTGTTGAGTGAGATGGTGCTTCTTTCTGCCTAGTTGTCATATCCTCATGATCTGCAATATCTATGGATTCGACCAAAGTATGAGCCTACTGGACTCCTCTTTGCTTTGCTTTGCTTTGCATTGATGTATATAAGTTACTAACAAAAGCTCTGGCTGTAATGTGGTTGCATGAAATTTATTCTTGTCTTCATAACCTTTTGGGCTGAAGTGACTACTGTGTGCGTTGATGCTGAAATAAAAATGTCATTTTGCTCTGCTTTGGAAATATTTGCCTTTGAGCTGACGGATTTGGCTTTTGCTTTATGTTAATTATCTAGTGGTCTTAGTGCTGAATTGTTGGCTTTCTATATTCCTCATGTGACTGTTTCTTGAATTGAGGAATTTATTTTACCTTTTCACCTAGTGGGTCTTCTTAATAGTCAACATTTAGGGTATTTCCTGTTTCTATCATTTGTTGAAGCTGACGATGAAACACAGGCAAAAATATATCACTTGTTGACCTGCAAACATCATCTGATTTTAGAAGAGCTTGAAATACTAGCAGTCATAATTCATTTTTCTCTGTGAATCAATTGCATCTTGGTAGGTGTAGGTCTTATGGAGACTTTAAGCTCGTCATTATAGAGAACTGAACATGGTTATATTTGTCTCTTTCCAGTGAGCTGTAATATTTTCTAGAATAGACTGATACTGCAACCATAAAATCTATGAATACCTTTTTGTGCCTCCTGCTGACACCGTTTTTACATTGCATTGTTTGGGATAATCTCTTACTGTTTTACTTTTCCTGCTAAACATTTTGAGTATAATAAGTGCTTAATGTTTATGTTTAATCTGAATATAAGTTGAAGAAACAAAATTTGTAGTAATAAGCACAAGAAAGGTTTGCTATTGTCAGGCCCAGGTCCCACATTGTGATCATTCTCAAGGAGGACAGAACCAGGCCTGTTGTGTGACAACACAATTGGAGAAGTAAAGGTGAAGTTACTGACCATTTGCTACAGAATTTTTGAAATAAGGTGCAAAAGTAAGTTCATGATCCAGATTAGTTGATCCAGTATGTGTGTTTGTGATATGAAACTGGAGATGATAGATAAGTCTTTTCACCGTAAACTGTATTTGGTGCTCTTTGCCTCTTTGGTTGCACTAGAGCAAACTGAACGATTGTTGCCACGGGGCTGCGGGCATGTCTTGTAGGCAGTGTGTATGCTGATGCTCACATGCTCTGTTTTCCCATGATATAGGACCTCTCTATTCCTTAAACTGGCATACATTTGTTTATTGGGTCATGCTATGGAATAAAGCTTTTCAGAATGAACATGATCACGGAGATATAACCAATCACCTTAAACTCAAATGTGTTCTTGTAAGCTGAGGCTGTCAAACAAGGCGTATATGTGCAGGACTGTATTCACGTGGAGATCAACGTAGATACGTATAGAGGCTGTTAGAGCCGGGCTTGTTATCTCTTTTCTGTTGTAACTAGCTAGCCTTATCTCCTCTATTCTTCCTCTCCAAGTTGTACTCCCGATTCTCTCCAAACCGCATGTATGCGCTATCAGGGATCCTGCGCCCCGGCCTATAACATGCAACACGTCACCTCACATCGAGGTAAGACGTTTTCTGCTCTCGCACATGGTATACAGAGCCTCCTCTTCCAATCTCATCTAGCCTAGCTCATCTCCATTAGTGCCCTAGCCATGTCTTCCTTCGGCTCCTCCCACCCAAACCTCAACCAGCAAGTCACGGAGAAACTTACCCGCACGAACTACGTTCTGTGGCGCGCCCAGATCGTGCCACAGCTGCGGGGCGCCGGTGTCTTCGGCTATGCCGACGGCACCACACCGGAGCCGGCCCGGCTCCTCGTCACCAAGGACAAAGACGGGAAGGAGTCATCGACGCCCAACCCTCTCCACCCAATCTGGGTACGGGAGGACCAGCAGGTCCTTGGTTACCTGCTCAACAACCTGTCCAAGGAGGTCCTCGTGCAGGTGACCGCGATCACCACGTCGCCCGCGCTTTGGGCTGCTCTGGCGGGTATGTTCTCGTCTCAGTCTAAAAAGTGCAAAGTTGCGTGTAAGTTTTTTTAAATTTTCTTTCGTAAAAGGTAATAACAATGTCACTAATTCATTTTGTCTTAGAAAAGTTTATATTTTATTTAGTTTTAGTTTTGTTTCATTTTCTTTCTTCTTTCATGGTAATACCACTGCCACTAATTCATTCCTTCTTAGTAGCGCAATTTTCTGTATAAATTATGTGCAAATTTTCTTTCATTTCCTTTCTTTCTAAAGGCTAATACCAATATCACTAATTCCTTCTACCATGGTAAATTTATTTATTTTGATTTTGTTTTAGTATTTGTGTCATTTTCTTTCTTTTTAAGGGCAATACCAATATCACTAATTCATTCTTTGTAGCAACTTTTGTTTTGTGAAATTCCACGGTTATATGCGTATTCTCGCATATTATCAAAAACACATTTACTAACGAAATTATGTGCAAATTTTGCCTTTATTTGATTTTTTTTATGGTAGTAGACCTCAGCGCGGCCGGCGTCATGCGCGAAGGACGTGACCCGGCTGGGGTCGCGGATGGAGAGGACGACATCGAGCGTCACGTTGAGGAAGAGCCCAGGGGAGAGAGACACGGAGGTGAGTCGGATCTTTGAGATGGTGGTGTCGGCCGGATGCAGGCGGATCGCCGTGATGGCCAGCACGGCGACGACCACAGCAAGGAGGAGTATGGCGAGGGAGACAATGAAGCAGACGCGGAGTCGGCGGCGTGACGCGGCTGCCGCGGCGCTGTGGTGGTCACAGGCGGCAGTGCGCATGCTTGCTTGCTGGTTGCTCTCTTAGAAAGAGGTGGTGCTAGCTACCAGTCTCATGTTGGAGTACCAGACTTAGGGCATCTCCAGCCGCGCCCCCAACAGGCCCCCTCAGGCCACTTTTTCGGCGCCGGCGCCGAAAAAACGGCCCAGTCGCGCCCCCAGGACGCCGAAAATCGCCGGTTCGGACCTTTTTTCCGCCCGGCGGTCACAGGCCGAACCCGGCGCGCTGGGGAGCCGTTGGGGGCTCCGGCGCTAGGGAAAAGCACGCATGGCCCACACCGACAGGGGAAAAGTCAAGGTTTTCTTCCCCCGACTCGCCTCGCAACCCCCGCGCCCTCGGCCACCACTAGCTATATCCCGGCGCCGGCCGCCGGCCTACTCCGCTAGATAGCCATTCCCCGCCGGAAAATAGCAGCGCTTCGCCGCGGCAGCCCCTCCCGCAGCAGCTGGGCGTTTCCGGCCGGCTTTTCCGGCCACGGAGGCGTGGTTTAACGGCGGGTACACGCCCACCGAGCGCAAGGTGTTCGGCGTTTTGACTGTCTCGGCGATGGACTCGGATGAGGAGGAAGAGCTCGCCACGCTGCTGGAGGAGGAAGCCGCGGCCGACGTCCAGGAAGAAGAGCATCTGATGGTGCTCGCCGCCCTCGCCCAGCTGCTGGCGAGCAATGAAAAGCCGCGTCGAGGTGGCTCGGCGCCGGGGCGGGTGAAAGCAAAGAACCGGCATCGTCTGCAAGGCTACTGCATGCTCTACTCCGACTACTTTGCCGATGCTCCACTTCATGGCGAGAGAACATTTCGGCGCCGTTATCAGATGAGCCGAAAGCTCTTCCTCAGGATTTTGAATTCCATCCGGGAGTTCGACAACTACTTCAAGTGCAAGATGGATTGCACTGGCGCTCTTGGATTCACCTTCATCCAGAAGTGCATGACAGCGATGAGGATGCTTGCATATGGAGCTCCCAGTGATTCACTCGACGACCATGGGCGCATGGCCGAGTCCACCAGCATAGAGTGTTTCTACAAGTTCTGTCGGGCAGTGGTGGCAGTGTTTGGGCCACAATACTTGAGAACACCCAATGCGAAAGACACTGCTCGGATCCTAGCCCAGAATGCAGCAAGAGGATTTCCTGGGATGCTTGGAAGCATCGACTGCATGCATTGGAAATGGAAGAACTGTCCATTTGGTTGGCAGGGGATGTACAAAGGCGCTAAAGGCGGTTGCAGTGTGGTGCTTGAGGCGGTAGCCACACAGGACCTCTGGATTTGGCACTTTTTCTTTGGTATGCCAGGAACTCACAATGACATCAACGTGCTGCAGTGCTCTCCTGTTTTTGCCAAGCTCGTTGAGGGCCATTCTCCTCTGGTGAACTTCGAGATCAATGGGCACCAATACAACAAGGGGTACTATCTAGCTGACGGCATCTATCCGAGATGGTCGACATTTGTGAAGACGATCTCAAACCCTGTGGCAGGAGGCAAGAACGCCTGGTTTGCGAAGCTTCAGGAGGCTTGCAGGAAGGATGTCGAGCGGGCATTTGGTGTGCTCCAATCTCGATTCGCTGTTGTTCGGTACCCCGCTCAGACCTGGTCGAAAGATCAAATGTGGGAGATCATGACTTGCTGTGTCATCTTGCACAACATGATCATCGAGAGCGAGCAAGAAGACCCAGTGTTTGACACTGAACCATACTACATGCAGGGTCCTCTAGCCGAAGTTGATCACCAGCTACCGGCAACCTGGACCGCCTACCTCAGTATGCGTCAGGAGATCCGAGACCCACAGGTGCATCATGAGCTGCAGAATGATCTGATTGAGCACCTATGGAGGCTCAAGGGGACGCCAGCGTGATGAAATCTGAGTTTTATTTGTTGAACTATATAATTTGTATTGAACTATTTGTTGTTGTAGTATTTTGTTGAAGTATTTGATTTTTCTGTGATGAAATATGTGATAAGGAATAATTGTGTTGATAATTGAACACCGAGACACGGCGAAACCGCGCCGAATATGGGCCTATTCTCGTCCATATGGGCCGTTTATTCGCCGAAATTGGGCTGCAAAGTGGGCCAATTTCGGCGCCTGGGGGCGAGCTGGGGGCGAAGACTGGGCGCAAAACCGCCCCCAGCGCCGAGTGTATCGCCGGCTCGCCCCCAGGGGGCGATTTGTATGCGTCCTGGGGGGCCAACGACTGGAGATGCCCTTAATCAGCTTGACCAGTTTTTGTACCTTTTATTTTTCCCAATAGATATGTTTAGGTCTTAGTCGGCTCAGACTTAACCAAGTGATACAGCATGTAAGAAGATAAAAGAAAAACGAAAAACAATTTTTTACATGAATCTTAATGCAAAATCAAAGGAATATAGTATCGATTGAGACATATGAAGTCTCAGTCGACTTAGACTTAACAAAACTGTTTCCCAATTTAGCTACATGTAAGTGCCCTAAAAATTAAATGAGGGTCACTGGGTTATTTTGGCCGTTGATTTTTGCTTCGAGATTTCTGCTCCTTTAGAATAGTGTTAATTATCCTTTTGCCTTCAGTGGTGTCCATGTGCTCAGTTTTGCCCTCAGTTACGTATCGTGCTTAGTTTCTTTCTGATGGTTGTTGAGTGAGATGGTGCTTCTTTCTGCCTAGCTGTCATATCCTCGTGACCTGCAACATCTATGGATTGGATCAAGTGTGTGCCTGCTGCCCTCCTCTTTCTTTTGCATTGATGTATGCAACTTATGATCAAAAGCTCTTGCTGTGATGTTGCTGCATGAAATCTATGCTTTTCTTGGCAACCTTTAGGGCCGAAGTGACTACTGTGTGCGATGATGCTAAAACTATTTAAGACTTATCTATCACCTTCATATCTCAGACAAGGGCTCCTCTGTTTATGATAATGTCAATACCTTTAGTCCAATTCAATGTGGCAAAAAGTGCCGATTTTTCACTCTTTTGCCATCGATATGTTAAAAACCTATATGTAGGGAAGCTTGCTGTATCAGTAGACGGGGTGACAGTATATCTATGATCTATCTAAGGTTTCAGAAACATACACTTTATAACATTACAAGAGAAAACTTCACCCTCTATGTTATGATTTCAAGGGAATATTCTGATGTTAATGAGGATATTCCTCTAGGCCACTCTTTTAGTTATGCAGCCAATATGAAAGTAATTATAGCACTGTCCTCGAGATTGCTACTACACAATCTGGAATGAGAATGAGTGTATAGAATGATTCCATTATACCATTTACATTCAGATCTCAGTAATTATTATACAAAATGATTCCTAATGCTGCCGACAATAGCATGATTTGGTATCCGTAATAGCAGCTCATATATATCACCACTTGATTGAAAAATGTATTGTTTAGAGATTTTTTTGGCTAAGCTGTTCTGTTACGAATTAGTTATAATATATGTCCCTTATGTCACTATTTCTTGAATTGAGGAATTGACTTGGAGTACTAGCAGTCTTCTTAATAGTCAATATTTAGTGTGTTTCCTGTTTCTATCATTTGTTGAAGCTGATGATGAAACCGAGGCAAACAAATATTACTTGTTCACCTGCAAACAACATCTGATTTTAGAAGACCTTGGAGTACTAGTAGTTATATTAAGTGGTTGCATCATAGACAAAGAGATATTCTTTCATGAATTCATTTTTCTCCACGAATCAATTCCATCTTCATAGGTAGGTCTTATGGAAACTTTAAGCTCGTCATTATAGAGAACTTGACATGGTTATATTTGTCTCATTCTAATGAGCTATAGTATTTTCTAGAATAGACTGATAGTGCCACCTGAAAAATCTGTGAATGCCTTTTTGTGCTTACATGCTGACACCATTTTTTACGTTGCATTGTTTGTAATGATCTCTTACTGTTTTACTTTTCCTGCTAAACATTTTATGCATTAGTGCTTCATGTTGATGTTTGATCTGACCACAGGTTAGAGAAACAAAATTTGTAGTAATAAGCACAAGAAAGGTTTTGCTATTGTCAGGCCCAGGTCCCACGTTGTGTTCATGTCTCAAGGAGGACAGCACCAGGCTTGTTGTGTGACAGCACAACTGGAGAAGTAAGGGTAAAGTCACTCTGATCATTTGCTTCAGAATTTTGAAGGTGTAAAAGTAAGTTCATTATTCAGATTAGTCAAACCAGTACGTGTGTCTGCAATTTGAAACTGGAGATTGACCGAGAAGTCTCTTCACCATAAACTGTATTTAGTGCTCTTTGGTTGCACTAGAACGAACTGATGGTCATCGCCACGGGGTTGGGGACATGTGCTTGTGCAGTGTGTATGCTCAGTTGCTCATGTTCTCTGTTTTCCCACTATCTAGAACCTCTCTGTTCCTTGAACTGCGATAGATGTGTTTATTGGATCATGCTATGGAAAAAAAACTGTTCAGAATGAACATGATCATGGAGATGTAACCAATCACCTTGAAATCAAACGAGTCCTCATAAGCTGAGGATTCAGACTAGTAGTTGCAACATTGACCAGTGTGTGAGAGTAGTTGCAGGTGATTCATGGAATGTCAGCTGAGTGCATATCTACTAGTTCTAACTGTACATCTATAACTATCAGTTGTTCACCTAGTTATATCTCTCTTTGAGATCATTGTCTGCAGTTACCTTGTTTTATGGCACTAGTGTATTTCAGTAGTTGAATGCAATTATAAGGGCCCTACTCTACTACCTGTATCTTGTTGAGTTATACAAGCTAGCATGTGGAATCGGATACAAACTCATAGGTCACAAATTGATACTAACCAGAGTAAAACAATGCCTAATACTGCAGAATGTTGATGCTACAGTCTTGCCCTCACTTGCAGGAACAGATACTTCATCTGATAAAGTTGTTAAATGGTTGACCTTTTTCAAGTCGCCTAGCATCTCCATCATCTGCATTATGAGCTCAGGTTGTAGGTGAAATGATAGGAACTCTTCCATTATGGATGCAGAAGAAATATTCTGACAAGGGATGAGTTATATTTGAGAAACACTGATGAATAGTTGACACTGTTTAGCTATGCAGAACTGATGAACCAAACATGTTCAGTGTCACTCATTTTCCATTCTTTTGAGTAATGTTGAGGTGTGAAATTCGAGCAGTGATATTTTAGATGCTCTCTAAATTTTCACAATCAGTATATCTATTCAGCACTGCATACATTCCACGAAATCTTAGCATTTGGCACCAAAAATATACTCCCTCTGTCCCATAATGTAAGACATTTTTACAAGCTATGTTTGTTTGCAAAAACGTCTTACATTATGGGACGGGGTAGTAGATATTAGGCCAACAATATATATGGTCAATGCCTTTGCAGACTTTATTGAGTCACCCACTTCCTTTATTATGATGGTAAAGGTCACAGTGTATAACCCACTAAATATAACATTTTCAGTTGCAAGCCGCACAAAAATAAAAAGATGGTGTGTAACATTCACTTACGCTAGTTTGCATCTGTTCCACTGTTTCCATTCCAGCATTGCTGGATGTCCATGCTTTAAGCATTCATGTTCTTATTACTGCAGGTCTGGTAGTCTGCATGTTTCTGTCCAAGATACCAATTTTATCCGATTAGAAACAGCACTGAAACTGATACTTCGAAGCGTTAAACCATCTACATTTTCATCTGCAACTCAGCACATCACGCAAATAGTCTCATTTGGTTTTCTCGGCTCCATCAGCCGGCAATCTTCTACTAGATCTTAAGAATCGGAAGTTTGAGTTTTCAAATCCATAGAACAAAACGCTGTCAATGTGATGGTCACACGAAGTAGTCGCCTTGCCTCTGCTTGTCAGTTTCAAATTCGAATTTTCATCTTTGTTTGGTCACAAGATACGTATGTCATATCAGCATCTACAACCTCATGTTGCTAACGGATTACTTCATGAGTGTTCTGTGATCCGTTTGTACTATAATAGTTGAATGTTGCTCATGCTTTTAGTGTAACTTGAGAGTTCGAACTGAACATCATATCATCTTAATTGAACAAGTTGATCTGAATTTATTTACAGCCTAATTTTTGAGCAATATGGCAAGACAATCCTCACTTCCAATTCGTGTAACATGAACTTATTTCCTTTCTTTTTCCTTAGCAATGAAAAAAAAAGTTTATTTGTTGAAGAAGAGACAGACAGCACCCAAAAACTACAGAATTTATTTAGATAACAGATGACAAACTGATTTCTGTTGTCTACAGAACCAACAATTGAAAACGATAAAAGCTTGGGAAGAATCTTGAAAGAACTTTCATCAACCTTACAGTTTATATTGTTTCTAGTAAATGATCACCAACTAATCCAAGAAATAGCTAGCTAGGACTCTGACCATGCGTGGTAAGCTAGCTAGAACTTGGTCCGGTACTGGCACGACGAGCTCTGTGCGCCGGGGCGCCGGATGCCGACAACGACGTCGCACACCGTGAGCACGACGGCGTGGTGCCTGAGCAGGCCGAGAAGCGTGCGAAAATATATATTAGAGCACATGCACCCAGGCCATCTCTATCTAGCCATCCATTTTCTGCTTTAAGATTCGTGCAAGTACATTTCTCTTTTTTGTTTCTCCCACATAGAATATATCTTGGAGTTCAAACCTATGTAGCGTGGCAAAGCTTTCTGAGTAGAATCTAGGATAAATCGTTCAGATTTTTTTGTCAAACATAAATATACAAAATACGTTTTGTTTGATTAAAAAATTCGTGGCAAAGCCCGTCCCGCCTCTTCGGACATGCCACCACACCACCCCGCATGTATGAGGGCCCGATGCGATGCTCCGGTGGCATTGCTACCACCTAGTGCCCCCGTCCCGCCTAACCCTGTAGCGTTTGACCACGCGATCTAGCCCTTTGACTTTGGACGGACGGGCTTTGACCAGTGGACCTCCCCACCCGGTTGTGTTAGGTCAGCCCATAGGAACACTCCAGAGCAACATCCGGGCCAGACCCATAGCAAAATCCCCTCCGTGTAGACCCCACGCGTCCGTTTCCCCCCTCCAGGTGCCGGGCGTGGCGCGTCCGTGAGGCACACCGACACGCGTGCCGCCTCTTCGGACATGCCACCACACCACCCGCATGTATGAGGACCCGGTCTGACGCTCCGGTGGCATTACTACCCCAGTGCCCCCTCGCCCTAACCTCAGCGTTTGACCACGCGATCTAGCCCTTTGACTTTGCACGGACGGGCTTTGACCAGTGGACCTCCCCACCCGGTTGTGTTAGGTCAGCCCATAGGAACACTCTAGAGCAACATCCGGGCCAGACCCACAGCAAAATCCCCTCCGTGTAGACCCCACGCGTCCGTTTCCCCCCTCCAGGTGCCGGCGGCGGCGCCGTCCGTGAGGGGGGGCACACCCCGGACACGCGTGCCGCCTCTTCGGACATGCCACCACACCACCCCGCATGTATGAGGGCCGGTCACGGCCTCCGGTGGCATTACTACCCCCAATGCCCCGTCCCGCCTAACCTGTAGCGTTTGACCACGCGATCTAGCCCTTTGACTTTGCAGACGGGCTTTGACGATGGACCTCCCACCCGGTTGTGTTAGGGTCAGCCCATAGGAACACTCTGGAACAACATCCGGGCGGACCCACAAAGATCCCTCCGTGTAGACCCGGCGCGTCCGTTTCCCCCTCCAGTGCCGTGGCGGCGCCGTCGTGAGGGGCACACCGGACACGCGTGCCGCCTCTTCGGACATGCCACCACACCACCCCGCATGTATGAGGGCCCGGTGCGACGCTCCGGTGGCATTGCTACCCCCTAGTGCCCCCCTCCCGCCTAACCCTGTAGCGTTTGACCACGCGATCGATCTAGCCCTTTGACTTTGCACGGACGGGCTTTGACCAGTGGACCTCCCCACCCGGTTGTGTTAGGTCAGCCCATAGGAACACTCTAGAGCAACATCCGGGCCAGACCCACAGCAAAATCCCCTCCGTGTAGACCCGACGCATCCGTTTCACCCTCCAGTGCGGCGTGGCCGTCCGTGAGGGGGCACACCGGACACGCGTGCCACCTCTTCGGACATGCCACCACACCACCCGCATGTATGAGGGGCGGTGCGGCGCTCGGTGGCATTGCTACCCCAGTGCCCCGTCCGCCCTAACCACATGGCGTTTGACCACGCGATCTAGCCCTTTGACTTTGCAGACGGGCTTTGACGGTGGACCTCCCCACCCGGTTGTGTTAGGTCAGCCCATAGGAACACTCTAGAGCAACATCCGGGCGGACCCACGGCAAAATCCCCTCCGTGTAGACCCCGCGTCCGTTTCCCCCCTCCGGTGCGGCGGCGCCGTCCGTGAGGGGGGGCACACCCCGGACACGCGTGCCGCCTCTTCGGACATGCCACCACACCACCCCGCATGTATGAGGTCCCGGTGCGACGCTCCGGTGGCATTGCTACCCCCAGTGCCCTCCTTCCGTCTAACCCTGTAGCGTTTGACCACGCGATCTAGCCCTTTGACTTTGCACGGACGGGCTTTGACCAGTGGACCTCCCCACCCTGTTGTGTTAGGTCAGGCCATAGGAACACTCTGGAGCAACATCCGGGCCAGACCCACAGCAAAATCCCCTCCGTGTGGACCCCACGCGTCCATTTCTCCCCTCCAGGTGCCGGCGGGGGCGCCGTCCGTGAGGGGGGCACACCCCGGACACGCGTGCCGTCTCTTCGGACATGCCACCACACCACCCCGCATGTATGAGGGCCCGGTGCGACGCTCCGGTGGCATTGTTACCCCGGTGCCCCGTCCGCCCTAACCACATAGCGTTTGACCACGCGATCTCGCCCGTTGACTTTGCACGGACGGGCATTGACCTGCGGACCTCCCCTCCCTGTTGTGATAGGTCAGGCCATAGGAACACTCTGGAGCAACATCCGGGCGGACCTGACAAAATCCCTCCGTGTAGACCCGGCGCATCCGTTTCCCCCTCCAGTGTCGGCGGCGGTGCCCGTCCGTGAGGACACACCGGAGCCCCAAGGCGGCGTCTACGCATGCATGAACACTTTCACATATGCGCCGGGACCCGTGTGATGTTTAGGTGACATAGCTACACCGAATCCCCCACCAACGAATTCCTTCCGTGTCGACCGTTTCCCCCCTCCGTGACACGGCGATAGCGACGTTAGAATGTGAGGGGCAATCGATATACCATCGGGTATGTTTTTTAGATAAGGCATAATTATCTTATACAAAACAAAAACTAAAATAAAGTAAAATAACAAAACAGAGTAAAAATAAAAAATTAATTAAAATAAGCGTATGCCGGCGGCAAGGCCGTCGTATCTGTCACACACGGAGGTTGTCCCACGGATCGATGGCGTGGCGTGGCACATGGATCGGCCGGCGTGGCGAGAGGGGCCTATGCCGACGGCTTTGCCCTAGGCATACCTACGCCCGCAGATATGCCGACGTAGCCGTTACCGCCCGTCGGCGTGGGATCAACGCCGTAAAATGGTCGGTGACCGGGCAGGTGAGCCTGGCTATGCCGACGGCCTGTCCTATGCCGGCGGGCCCGTAGGGCGTACCTCGGGCGGTCCCGACGGCCTTGTCTATGCCGACGGCCCCGTCGGCATAGATGAATGTATGCCGACGGCTTTTCTACGCCTACGGCCTTTCCTTGGCCATCGGCATAGGTCCATAGATGCCGACGGGTGCCGTCGGCATAGATGTGGCCGTCGGCAACCCCAATTTTTCTGGTAGTGTTGCCTCACCGGTGCACATGACGCTAGTTGATGTCTCGGCTGATGTCTTCCATGCTATGGAGATTTTCACGGTAGTGTTCATCACCTTTGAGAGTTGCAGATCACTTGCACACCGAGTAACCGATGCACCGGGTCCCTTCAAGTGCTTGTTGTCTTATTCCCCATCTTGAGGATCTGAAGCCACCAAACTCCCGACAAATCCCCATTCTTGTCCTTGATGAACACCTTCCAAATCACACCATATATCCCACAAATTACGGGTTGACATCTCTGTCGTGCTAGATTCTTTGCTCATTTTTGCAGAGCTGAGTGTAGATGATGTAAAACTCTGGCAACATGAACCGTGTGTAAATGATGTGAAACTCTGGCAACATGATCCGGGTGTTGAGTCTTTTTTGCTTGTTGTTGCTGAATACTAGTACTAGAAATACTTGAGGAAATTCCTAGCTTGCAGGCTGCAGCACATGGAAGGCCCCTTCCCATTGCTTGTGCATGATCTGGGGAGCCGTACCGATGACTGTCAGACGCTGTTCAGCATCTCCAACCAGGCCGTGAACACTGCAGCCATCCATGAACTCAGGGACTACAGGTGCTTCGAGTCTCCACAGGGCTGGGTGCTCGAGAGCTCGACCCTGCTTCCCTGCACACGTTCCTGTGACATCCTCAGGACGGCCAAAGGATCAGCCTTCCACCCCTCAACCATGAATTTCCTAGGAGGTGCAAGTGCCTGCTCTCTGACAAGCCTAGCTCGACATCGTCTTGCACTGTTCTAGTCCTCGATCTTGACCAGCCTAATTTGTTGGCATGCCGAATCAGAGGAAGCCAATGTGACCCTTACAACTACGAGCTCACCATGTTCCTCGCAGACGACAAGCCCCGGGAGATACATATGGCCAAACTTGAAAGGCATTGCTGCTGCGGGGGCATGGTCTACTACACATTCACGGGACACGCCCTCGGAGTAGTGGAGTTCAGCCTTGAGCTCAGCCTCACCAAGTTTGAAGTTGATATGGTTGACCTGCCCGACACCATGCCATTTTCTTCCACTTACTTGGTTGAATCATGTGGTGACCTTTTTATGGAGGTCGTTGTCTTTCTTGGACACAACAACATGCACAAGATTGACAAGGTCGACGTGTATAAGATGGATTTCTCAAGGCCGGAATGGTGCAAGGTGGGCAGGATTGGTGATTGAGCAGAGACAGAATCGGAGCTTCCGACTTTGGAGCATCATTTTCGGCCAGTGAACATGATTTGTCTAGCAGCTGTATCTACTTTCTGAACAACATCGCTGCCGAGGAGAATTACCTGCACGTTTTCAACCTGGAGAAAGGGGCTGAAGAAGTGCAACGTCCTTTTAGACACAAAAATGGTTGCGCACTGCCACCGCCACGTCCACCAATATGGCTGTTACCCACAGATGAATGACTTCGTATAGAGAAAAATCAGCACTGTACTTTGTTTGTTTGTTTGGATACCTGCAATAAAGTGGTGCCTAGCACCTCAGTTCAAGGTTTTAGTGTACTCTCAGTTAGGGTGTTTAATATGTGTCATATTTGTTCTTATTTTCTTTAATCATTTATTGATGATGGAAACTATTATTACTACCTAGATTTTGTATGTCATCTCTGTCAAACTCGACTGAGATAAAAAGTTTTATGAACTGGCAGTAACCATACATCTCTTATTTTTACACAAGTAGTAGCCATACAACTTCATTTGAGATAATCCACCATAAATACAGATCATGAGGTTCTTTGTTTAGTATCCCACCATCTAGACCACTTGGGCAAACCAGTAAACTTAATTTCTTTGTTTAGCATCCCACTATCTTGTCAAACACATTATAACGTAGCCTATGTAAGGTAGTCTACATATAGGAATATTGGTTCGGTTAGGTTGTTGGAGATAGATCTCTCTCTTCTGTAAACCGTAGCTTTATCTCTACCTTTCCTTGATCTCCAAGTTGTAATCTGAACAACCATGTATGCGCTATCCAGGGAGGTGCGCCCCTGTTATATAAACACTCAGCGCGTCCCTTCAACGAGGTAAGACACTTAAGCCAATCTTCACATGGTATACAGAGCCTCCCTCTTCCAATTCATCTAGCCTCCATCGCTTTCCATCCATCCATGAGCTCGCCATGTCTTCCTCCACCAGATCTCCTCTGGCCGGCCTCAATGGTCAGGTTATAGAGAAGCTCACCCAGACGAACTACATCCTCTGGCGCGCGCAAGTCACGCCATAGCTGATCGGGGCTGGTGTCTTCGGCTATGCCGAAGGAGCAATCGAAGAACAAGAGAAGTTCATCGTCACCAAGGGCAAAGACGGCAAGGAAGAAGCCTTGCCGAACCCTCTTCATCAAGTCTGGGTGCGGGAAGATCAACATGTATTGGCATATTTGCTGGTTAATCTTTCCAGAGAAGTTCTTGTCCAGGTGACCAACATCCACAAGGTGCACGAACTCTGGACTGCGGTGGCGAACATGTTTTCCTCCCATTCCAGATCGCGCGTGAACAACATCTGTGTCGCCCTCTCCAACGTAGAGAAGGGCACGCAGTCTGTGGGCGCCTACTTCGCCTACATGCGCGGCCTCGCCGATGAGCTAGCGGCTGTCGGTTTCAAAACCGGCGGATCTCGGGTAGGGGGTCCCGATCTGTGCGTCTTTGGTTGATGGTAACAGGAAGCAAGGGACACAATGTTTACCCAGGTTCGGGCCCTCTCGATGGAGTTAAAACCCTACTTCCTGCTTGATTAATATTGAAGATATGTGGAATACAAGAGTAGATCTACCAAGAGATCGTAGAGGCTAAACCCTAAGAGCTAGCCTATGAAGGTATGATTGTAAATGTGATCGACCTTCTAAGGACCATCCTCTCCGGTTTATATAGACACCGGAGAGCTAGTGTTTACATGGAGTCGGTTACAAGGAAGGAAACATAATATCCGGATCGCCAAGCTTGTCTTCCACGCAAAGGAGAGTCCTATCCCGACACGAGCCGAAGTCTTGAGTCTTGTATCTTGACGCTTCTATAGTCCGGACGATGAATATACTCCGGCTGTCCGGCTACCCCCTTATCCAGGACTCCCTCAGTAGCCCCTAAACCAGGATTCAATGATGATGAGTCCGACGCACAGTCTTGTCTTTGGCATTGCAAGGCAGGTTCCTCCTCCGAATACTCCAAGGTTATTATCAAACACGCAGGCCGTGTCCGGATCTGCAAAATGATCCTCACATACCACCGTAGAGAGAATGATACTTCAGCTGACAATTTCCAGACGACGTGACATGTCACTACAGCTAGGTCATTATTCGAACCGTTTTTCACAACCAGCCACAATGCGTATTGTGAGGCGATTTCCTTGACACGTCTTGTCAAAGCAGAGATCATGTCCCCTTATCACGGGATTCTTATCAATATGGGTATGGGTAATCCCCCCGGGCCATCAACCGTGGCGCTTGGGAAGCAAGCAATTCTCAACAGGCTAGTGGGGAGGCCCACCGCTTTCGTCGCCTCTATAAAGGGATAAGAGTTCCCCATTCTTACCCACGCCTTCTTCCTCCCTCGCATACTCTTGCCCCCTCGAGCTCCAGCGCCCTAGCCCAGGTTTCCTCCGCACTGTTAGTCATGTCCGGAGCAGGAGGCAAGTGGGTGGCTTCCACTGTGACGGAGAAGAAGATCACGAATCTCTGGGCGACCGGATACTTGGCCGCAGATATAGCGTACCGGCTACCAGACGAGGGGCAGGTCATTCCAACTGCAGGACCCCACGAGAGGGTCGTGTTCCTGGCCCACTTCGTCCGTGGACTGGGGTTTCCACTCCACCCCTTCGTCCGCGGGCTCATGTTCTACTATGGGCTAGACTTTCATGATCTAGCTCCAAATTTCGTCCTCAACATATCGACGTTCATCGTCGTATGCGAGGCTTTCCTCCGCATCAAGCCTCATTTCGGCTTGTGGCTGCAAATCTTCTGCGTGAAGCCGAAGATCATGAGTGGCCAACAAGTGGAGTGCGGAGGAGCCATGGTGGGCAAAATGCCTAATGTCACCTGGCCTGAAGGCTCCTTTGCGGAAACCGTGAAGGGGTGGCAATCGGGGTGGTTCTACATCACCGAGCAGCATAGCATCAATGGCGGCGGGCCCGAGTTCGATCTGGAACCCCTATGCGGCTCACCTCACAGGAGCAGAAGGGCCTGCTATGGGGCGAATCTCTGAGCTGACCGGACTCATCAAGCTGCATCAAGGGCATGAAGGACAAGAACATCAAGCTTGTCAGCGTGATCCAAGTTATGCTCATTAGCGGATTCTGCCGTGCCAAAGGCGGGCATTCAATCTGTGGGAGTTCGTCCCGGCCGAACACCAGACGCTTCAGAGGCTCTACGGCATGAAGCACAAGGACGCGTGGAAGGCGCTATTCAAGGCCACCGAAGTACCTCCTCTTATAACCAAGGACCGCGGGCTCCATGCCGCACGGCACCCTACCCAGGTGAGTTCTTAGGCCGCCACCGGGTCCGGTTCTTCCCAATGTATTTATGGAAAATTCCTAAGTGATTGTGTATATTTGTTTTAGGAGTATGTGGAGACATCGGAGCGGATCGACAGTCCGGCTCCATTGCTAGAAAGCCCAGCCCATGATCTTCTGACGAAGATGCTGGTCCCGGCACCCTATAAGGGGCTGGAGAAGAAGGCCGATAAGAAGGCCCCGAGGACCCAAAAGGGTCTCTGAAATAAGGTTGCACAAGCCTCGTCCTAAGACGACGAGGCGCATTCCTCCCCGGCCCGAAGGGGAAGAAGAAGAAGAAGAAGAGGAGGCCGCCCAGTCCAGAAAGGATGGGGGGCCAGAGACGGCGAACCAGGGGGCCAGGAGGGGCTCCCGGCGTAAGGCCGTCATACCCTTGTCGTTTGATGACGACAAGGCAGATTCCTCCTGCGGAGGCGAGGAGGAACAAGGAGAAACACCACCTCCCCGTGTCAGGGGAGGGAAGAAGAGGAAGGCCGCCCGGTGGGAGATTGGGGCGTCCAAGAAGGAAAGGCATCCTTTCCAGACTACTCCGCCACCGCCGCCGATAGCGAGGAAGGGTGGCTACCCAGGAAGAAGCACCTCGTGCGATCGTAAGTGTCCGCACTCAATCGTAATTTCTGCTTCATAATTTTGTTTATAATGCCGAACTTGTATGTAGTCTGGCCAGGGTCCATCCCAAAGTGTCGTCTTCGGACGGGTCCTCGAGTGAGTCAGCAATGAACTCACTCCCGACGGCCACGTCTCCTCGACCTGCGAACGACACGAAGGTGTTGTCCCGAAGGCTCCCGATGATGGCGGAGGTGGCCATGGAGGCGCCTCAAGGCGGCGTCCCAGACGTCGGACTCGCGGGGTTCAAGGTCCCCGCGGATCGTGTTGATGAGAGCCACGGTAAGCTGGCCTCTCAGCCGAACACTCTTCCGGAGCCTTCAGTGGTTCCGGACTTAGGCGGGCAGCCCCTCATTGTGGAGGGAGGGTCGTCTGTATCAAGGACTTCCGTTGCGCCCCAGGCACCGGATTGTCTGGTGGAAGCGCTTCACAGCACTTCCTTAGATGGAGATCTCCGTACTCTCATGAGTGCGGTGATTCAGAAGGTTTCGTCCGCCAAGAGCGGACTAACCGAAGCCTGCACCAGCCTCCTAACGGGCTTTGAGGTAAGCAGTAAAAGTATGTGAAGTTACCACCCGATAGGTAGTAGCCCCTGATACTCTGTTTGGTGTTCGGAAAGAAAAACCAAACGAAGGGTCAATTATAATCCGCAGGAGTCTGACAATAATTTTGAATGTAAATAAACAGGCTGTCCTGCTGGCCGCTGCTGCTCGCACGACCGAAATCGCCGGCCTAACGCAGGATTTAGAGCGGGCACAGGGAGAGCTTAGCCTCGCGAGGAGGCAACTCGAGGAGAGCAAAGGTAAATGATTCCCCTCTCTCCTATAATGAATAGTAAATAAGATTTGATTATGCTAACGACGAGACGTCGTGATATGGTAACAGAGGCCACCACGGAAGTGGCGTCTCTCAAGAAGTCGCTGTCCGAGGCCGAACAAAAGCGGCCTTGGAACTCAAGGAGTGCGAAAAGCAAGAGGCCCGAGTGGGTGAGGTACAAGAAGAGCTCCGGGATCTCGGCAAGAAGCTCGAGTCTGCGGAGCGGGAGCTTAAAGCAAAAGAGGCCGAGCTTGCGAAGGCCCTTACAAATACGAGAGACGCCAAGGCCGAAGCCGAGAGGGCTCAGCAAGATATCCAGGAGGACACACTACAAAAAAAAGACACATCCGTGACATTTTGGGCCGAACGAATTTTTTCATCATACATATGACACTTCTATAGCGATAATTGTGACAAAACCGGTATCATCATATATGTGGTGGGCTCCTACTTCTATGACAAAAATCATGGCGGAAAATGGGCTTTTCGTCTGGGCGGCCGGAGGCGCAGCTGGATGACATTCTTGAACCGTCCATGACGGAAAAACCGTGGTAGAAGCGAGGGAGGAAAATTTGAGGAGTTGCGATTCACGGTGGGAGGTCGAGGCGGAGCGATGCGCGTTTCTCTCGTCGTACGTCTGTGGCGTGTGTGCGGCGTTAGCTCTAGCGAAGCCGGCGAGGCGTTAGGCTCGCGAACCCGAGCAATTACCTTTGCGGATCTGGCGTTCTTGAACCCGAGAGATCGATCGATGGCTGATTAACCCGAACCCGATGGGCGATTCGCCGCTCTGCTGCTAAGCGAAGCCGATCGATTGGATGAACAATGAGCATTGCGGGGGTGGGGGGTTGGATGAGCAGTGGCGGTGGCCTTGCCTCTTGATGAACATGAACCCGTGGTGTGGAGGGCTGGATGAGCAGTGAAGCGGTGGAGGGTGGCTATGGAGGGTGGTTGAATAGGACCCGTGGTGTGGAGGGCTGGATGAGCGATGAAGCGGTGGAGGGGTGCCCGTGGAGGGGTGGTTGAGCGATGGCGGTGGAGTAAGCGGCAGCGGTGGAGGCTGGATGAGCAGGAGCCCGTGGAGGCTGGAGGAGGTCGGCGGTAGCCCGTGGAGGTTGGAGGAGGTCGACGGTGGAGATGAGCGGTATCCGTGGAGTCCGTTTTGCGATGCGCCACACCCTTCCCGATGAAACGGGACCCCGTTTATTGTAGGAGGTCCGTTTAAATCCGTTTTGCGATGCGCCACACCCTCCCGATGAAACGGGACCCCCGTTTGACCGTGGCGCTCCAACCAAAGTCCGTTTAAATCCGTTTTGCGGTCGCCACACCCCTCGATGAACAGGACCCCGTTTCAACCGTAGGAGGTCCGTTTAAATCCGTTTTGCGATGCGCCACACCCCTCCCGATCAACAGGACCCCGTTTGACCGTAGGAGGTCCGTTTTCTCCGTTAATGCTGTCGCCGAGGCCTCGTTTCCATCGCCCGTTCCGTCCAAGCGGTTGGCTCCCGCAGCGTCCGTTGCCTCCCGATGAACACGACGCATTCCATTGCATCCCCATGAACACGACGCATTCCGTTGCCTCCCGATGAACACGACGCATTCCGTTGCCTCCCCATGAACACGGCGCATTCCGTTGCCTCCCCATGAACACGAGCCCTCGCCATATGTATGCGCGGCTAAGCGTTCGAGACCCCGCCCGTATGTACACATACGTGGCCGTATTTTCTTTCTTGCACCCTGGCCACTGTACGTACGTGTACATGCTACGTGCGCGCCTCTACTACGACACATGCGCGCCTCTACAACGACCAATATGTACGTACATGTTCGCGACCAGAATGACAACGCTACGTACGCTTCGACCAGGTGGGTCCCGACTGTCAGGCACTTCCTTGCGTGCGAAAATGTAGCTGGTGGGTCCCAGCAGTCAGAGGGACGAATCGTTTTTTTTGCCCGGATGCACTTCCTTGCGTGCGAAGGTGTAGCTGGTGGGTCCCGGCGGTCGAGAAGCGTTTTTTCGCGAAATACGGTGGCCCATCCGGTGGGTCCCCGCTGTCAGGTGGAGGAATAATTATTTTCCGCGTAATAGGGAGGCACTTCCTTGCTGCGGCCGTGGACCCAGCTGTCAGCCTCTCCACATACAGTCCACTTCCGATGGAAATCGTTCCTTGACCATGTTGACCACGCCACGCCGAGAGCACCAGGGCGGTGGACGACGGCGAGTCCTAGGAAGGGGATGACGGGGAGCCGGGGAAGATGGGGCAGTGGAAGCCTGCGCCGAGAGAGAATCTGAGGTTCACTGGTTGGCTGCGGTCTTGAGGCTGCCATCGCCAGGGCACGGCAGCCAGTGGGAATAGTATGGGGTGGTGAGGCCTCCGCGCAGCATCCGACCCGCAGGAGGCGAGGAGCATGCGGCACGACCGGCGCTGCTTTGGTAATTTGGAGCAAGAAGACCAGAGGTTGAAGAAGCACTACGGCCGTTGGATGGACATCGTCACGGTCCTTTGGAGCTAGAATCGTTTATATTGACTTAGTTGACAAAGCCCTCCGTCCCAGTCAACTTAGTAGGCCCTCAAGTCAGCCTCCCACCAAGGTGGGTCCCAACTAGCTGGAGGGGTACTCATTTTTTTGTGCGTAATAAGGAGGCACTTCCGGTGGGTCGAGTGACGGCAGGGGAACGTTTTTTAGCGAAATCACGGTGGCCCGTCGGGTGGGTCCCAGCAAACAGGGGCAAATGTTTTTTTCGCGAATACTGGTGGCCCGTCCGGTGGGTCCCTGCTGTCAGGTGGAGGAATAATTATTTTCTGCATAGTAAGGAGGCACTTCCTTGCGGCTGCCGTGGACCCAGCTATCAGCCTCTACACGTACAGTATTCTTCCGATGGAATTCGGTCGTTGACCACATTGACCACGCCGTGCCGAGAGCACCACGGCGGTGGACGACGGCGAGGCCTAGGAAGGGGATGTGTGAGCCGGGAAAACAGCGGCGGTGGATGCCACAGCGGAGAGGAGTATGAGGGTTCCTTTGCTTTGGCTGTTGCCGTCGTCGAGAATAACGAGGGGTGTGGGTGAGTGGAGTGGAGGGATGGCACGGCCAGCGATGGGAGTTGTATGGGGGCGGTGAGGCCTCCAGCGGCATCACAACCCGGCCACGGGAGGCAGGAGGCGGTGACACGACCGGGCGCTGCTTTGGCGGTGGAAGAAGACCGGAGGTCGAAGAAGCACTCTGACGTTGGATGGACATCGTCTGCGGTCGGTCGAGCTAGAATCATGCATATTGACTAAGTTGACAAAGCCCTTCGTCCCGTCAACTTAGTTGGCCCACTATCTTGGGTCCCGGCTAGCAGGGGAGTATTCCTTTTTTTGGGCGTAATAAGGAGGCACTTCCTTGCGTGCGAAGATATAGCTGGTGGAGTCTGAGCTTTGTCGGTGATAGCGTTTTTTAAGTGAAATCTGAGAGGCCCTTTTGGTGGGTCCCGGATGTCGGTGGAGGAATCATTATTTTGCGGCGTAATAAGGAGGCATTTCCTTGCGATGCGGCCGTGGACCCAGCTGTGAGCCTCTCCACGTCTGATCCACTTCGATGGATGTCGTTCATTGACCACGTTGACCGAGCGCGCCGAAAGCACCGAGGCGATGGGCGATGGCGAGGCCTAGGAAGGGAGCGACACGTAGCGAGGAATACTCGGCAGTTATTTCCCAGCGGAGAAGTCACGAGGTTTCTTGGTTCGTCTGCCGTCGCCGGAGAATAACAACATGTGTGGGACTGAGGATGAGTAGAGGAATAGCTAGGCCAGCGATAGAATGCGATGGGGCGGTGAGGCCTGCAGCACAACCTGGCCCGGCAGGGAGGAGAGGCAGGCAGTCCAGCTGGCGCTTGTTTGAGCTCTTTGGGCAGGAAGAGCGAGGCCGAAGAAGAAACCTGACGGCCGTTGGATGGACATCCAATAGTATCTGAGCTATCTGTGGAAAGCCTCAAATCTGTGGAAAACAACATACAGCCCATCTGCCATTATTTCAAATAGTTTACAGCCCATTTGCTAATTCTTATGGGTTTTTTTGGAGCCCATATTCTTTTTCTTAGCATTACAGCCCATATTGTGGCCACGGTTAAAAAATTATACGAAATTTTGCATATGTCGGTCTTGAGTCTGAACTATTTTAATCCCGAAATTTCAAGTCACATTCAGACTGATTTTAAAATAAATGTATATCAATATAAAATCCAATAAATTGTCCATGCATAAAAATCAATGCAATTTAAAATCTAAAATGAAAAAAGATATTTGAAACTAATTGCCAGTTTGATGTGTTTTAAAATGTACAACCCATTTCTCATTCTTGATAGGCCATTTTCTCGGCCAGCGAATGAAGCTCTCCTCGTCTAGCTCAACGAGGCACGATAAAGTGACTTACTTGACAAATCACAAAAAACTGGGCTAGCCATTTTCAAAAGAAAAAAAACTATTGGGCTGGTGCATGGTAAACATAAAAGAAAAGGCTGTCTAGACAGGCCAGAGTGTCCCGCACAGCCCAGTTGACACCCTGCTTCCATCTCAAAAACATATTAGATAAATGCCACTCCAATTATGGCGATTCATAAAAATGCCACTGCAATTTCCAAACTTTGAAAAATGCCACTGCAATTTTTGCAAACTTTGAAAAACGCCACTGCAGTTTGCAAACTTTGAAAACACCACTCCAGACTTCAAAAAATGCCACTAGAAATGGCATGAAATGGCATTTTCAAAGTTTGGAAGTTGCGGTGGCATTTCTCGGAGGCATTTATCAAATTAACCCAAAACAAAAATAAGCTGGGGAGCTGCTTTGGGTCCTGGTGTCGACCGCTCGTTGTGCAATTCTCTCGTTTATTGACTACGTTGACAATGGCATGGGACCCGGATGTGAGAGAAATCCACTAGGAGGAGCCATTTCTTTTATTGGCTTGAAATAAGGAGGCACTTGCTTGCGTCTTGCCATGACCTTGGCGGCGTCTGCTGTCATCCTCTCCTCGTACAATCATCTCCTGATTGTATGCAGCGTCAACTTGCTAGGCCCACAAGTCAGCCTCTAAACCCGTGGAGGACAAATACAACCCATTTAAAAAATAACAGCCCATTCCATACGTTCAAGCGGAAAGTTCAGCATTGAGCAAAATGCAGTGCGATCCACATATAGAATACTGAACTTCCATGTTGACAACCATCATAGCCAAGTTAACTATCTACTCCCACTAGACAAGTACTAACTTACTCTTAGCTAACTAGGCGATGCGGCGGTACATGCTAACGCGGCACGGCGTCCCTCGCCTCGCCTCGGACTTGCGGAGGAGGTGCGATAGAAGTAGCGTTGCTCATGTAGCGTTGGCCCTTTCCATGCGGCGTGGTCCACGAAGCTTGGCTTTCAGCGGGAAACCCACTTGGCGAGCTGGTAGTAAAAATCGATTATCATGAAGCAGCGTGCGTGCCGAGCCTCGGGGCTATTCTTTGGCGCCGACCTCCACGTGGTCGGCCCGATTGCGAGCGCTTCTGCTTTCGCGACTTCAGGCGTCGGTGCACTGCTGCTCCATGTCCCGCTGGCGGGCAAATCGGCGTTACGCTGCTCCTCCGCCAGGCGGTCGCGCTCCAGCAACTCCTGCTCCTCCGCCATGCGATCGCGCTCCAACAACTCCTCGATCTGCGCATTGCCATCTAAAGACAGATAGAATGCCTCCTCCCTCCGTCTGCCTTCCGGTGAAAAACCGAACACTAGTTCCGGCGGTGACCGCCTCCGGCGTCGCCTACCGCAGACGGGCGGGGGCATGGCGGACGTGGCGAGCGACGTCGGGCCGGTGGGGGCTTATGAGGATATGGCGAGTTGGTCACGATGGCACTGGAAGTGCTTTGAAAGCGATACTTATAGGGGAAGGTAGCCTTGACGGTCGCCGAATTCAATGCATAATGGCTTAAGCGCCCGACTTGCCGTGGAAAACTAGGAAACTGAAATTATGACTGTGCCGTCCCGTCCCGTGCAGGTGCCGCGCCCGGCAGAAGCGGTCAAACGAGTGCACTCAAATCATCTCCCTCCTTGTCGATAATGATTTCACGGATTTAAAAAGCCCGCAACAATTAAAGCGTATCTTTTTTCGCATCAGTTAGCTGCCTTAATTACGGCCAGCTGCATGCAGGCACTCAGAATCGCTTCGCGAGCGATGCAGCGAAGCAGCATGTAACGAGTCGCGGCCGAGGGCACGCATGCAACAACTTAAATCGCTGGAATTAATTGAAGCTTAAACTTCGCATGCCGTTAATTATTGCCATGCCTTGGTCTTGCTGCTTTGCTCACGGGACTAATAAACCTGGAGGGAGGAGTACCTTGGTTGGTGAGAGGTTTGAATTAAGCCCTGCAAACCGGAAAGGAGGTACTAATGCGTGCGTGATCCGCTATTTATTCGTGTAGGATCGAGTAGGTCGTTTCTTGAATTGAGCCACCGCAAACCGGAAAGGAGGTAATGCGTGCGTGATACGCTATTTATCCGTATAGGATCGATAGTGTAGCTTGTCAGTTTCTTGAGGTAGGCATTTTATTCAAAAAACTGCCGCCGCATCTTCGTCATAAATAAAACTGCCTGGTGCGCATTTGTAGGCTAGCTAGTGATCGATCAGTAACTTGTAAACACTGAGTGAACAGAAATAAGTAATTGTTAATGCATCTCAATGATTCACAGATCATATACAAATATGTAGCTCCAAAATCAAAGATCAACCACTTCGGATCTTGCGTCGCAACTAAAACTAACTAAATACGATTCCCATACATAAGATCAACATGTTAATGCATCTCAATGATTCACGGATCATATACAAATATGTAGCTCCAAAAGCAAAGATCTAGAAAAACATCTGTTCTTCCTACTAACATGGATGCTTCTCTTGGCCAACATTCGATGCAATTGAAAGACAAATTTGTTTGTGAAGTCTACAATTCCTCTTACCAAGCGTAAGTGGTTTCACCAACAACTGGAACCATGAGAATGAACCACACATGATGGAGGAACATCCACTGCAATATGATTTGATCTTCTCTCGATCACACCGCTAGACTATTTTCAGAATACAAACTTTAACTTAGGGAAAATGATACCCATTGTATAATCAGACCAAAGCAATGAAGCACCAACTGTTGGCCAGTAAATAGTACAGTACTACTTTTCTGCAGTCCATGAAGTGACTATCCAATCTTTGTGTCTATTTTCGAATGGCATTGCATGCAGTGACTATACTATTCTCTTGTGCAGTTCAACCAAAATTGCGGACACTTTGTTTGTTTGCCAAATAGCAGCAGGCAGACATCTCATGTGCACAAATATCAAGCAGCTAGTAAACATATACCACACCATGTTAGCGGTGATGGAAGAGGTGAAATCGATACAACCGAAATTGAGGATCCAATAATTGAATCCTGTCCTGCACCTCCAATGTAGGTCCAACATTCCAATAAATTCACATTCAAACCTCTAGTATTACTATCTAATGACAGTACAAAAAGAGTAGCAAGATAGTAGCAAACCATGTACCTTCGTAATGAACAGCTCATAGTGCCACCAATTGGATATAAAGGTTTGGAAAAAAACATGCTCCTAATGTTGAACCAGTTGGACTTTTGTGCAGCTCCACTAAAATCGAGCATCCTGTTTGCATAGATATTGAAAGTGTGATTACTATAAAAGTGGCACTAGTTGAAGCATAGACTCACAGATATAAGCATTCCAATTTCTTAATGGGAAAAGGTAGCAAGACTGTTTCTAACCACCTGTTTGAAGGAATAATAAAGCAACAACGTTGATGTCGGGAAGGCATACATAGTTTTTTACGAAAAACTGAGTCATTCTGACCTTTCCTCTTCTTTTAAGCAAATTTTGTGCAGTTCTACTAAAATAAAATGCCATCACCACCTTGACAATTTAGTTACCTTTGTACAAAAGGAAATGACTTAACATTACATCATGATGTCGGGTATGTAGTAGGCAGGCATTAGAGACAAACATCTGAGACCTCCTCCGGTAACATAATGAACATTAATTTTAACAAAGGTGTGACTAGCTTTACCAGGATAATTTGAGTGAACTCTACACCCTCTTTTCCTTAATATAAGACGTTTTCGCGGTTCAATTTAAAGTACCCAAACTTCTAGTATTTAGAAAAACAGGTAGTAGTTTTCTTGAGTACATATCTGGGAAAGCTTGCCACACTTTATTTATGTCCATATGCTAATACAACACCATTCGAATACTACAAATATACACTAATCCAGTGGCTAGTGCAACAGTAGAGTTGTTAGTTTATTACGAGTGCAGTACAATGGTTTTCTTGAACAGATTTCAATAAACTCTAGAACTGGAAGGTTTCTATAAGAATTAACAATACAAAATGTAAGGTAACAAGTTTCAGCATTAGTATACTAGCTGTGCATGAGCATTAAACCAAATACAAAAGTCTGAAGGTAACTAGCGTTATTAACTAATGACAGTATAAAAAAATTGCAAACCATGTACCTCCAAGGTAAATATCATTTCGAACTCGGGGGGACCTTAAAAATTGCTATCCCAATCTTGATAATCGATCAAACATAAAGACTTGATCTTTCCTCTTGATAATCAAGAGAACAGACGGAGGAGGATGTGCCCACTCTTGACCTTTCCTCTTGTCTTCATAATTATGCATGCGGTTTAACCAAAATAAAATGACATCATCGCCTTGGCATTTTGGTGACGCTGTACAAAAAAATTAACTTATCTCATGAAAGTGAGGTATGTAATCTATAAGCATTAACAGTGCAAAAATCTGAAGGTTATAAAATTGCTTGACTTGACTGCTGGCGTTATACTAACAACAAAAAAAGTGGCAATAAGAGCATGGGAGGCCCATTCGGACTGTGGGCGTACCAGTACGATGTACCTCCACGGACGCAGAGTGGTGAGGGAGGTATGGTTGCCCAGAGCAACAAATATCCAGGCAGCATAATAGCATATGTGGATTACGTCCCATTTTTGTTCTCTTTAGCCACCTTTTTCCTATGTGAGGACAACAAACCGATCGACCTGGTCATTCTCTATTGCGTTGTCATGCCTTTCTACCCTTCTTCAACCAAGAGACACGAGACTCGTTCCTTAGCTACTGATTTTCCCCTTTTCAACCTAGATGCGGGTTCGATGCCTACTCTCTTGGGCGATACAGTCTCCCTTCCTTTCCTTATTCAACCCAGGACATGCATTAGTCTGCATGAAGTAGGGTTTCCTTTAATAGTGCAAATTATGGTTTTAAATGCTGCGTGGCGGCGAGAGAGGATAGCAAATTGGGACGATGGTGGAGTGGAAAAAGATCCACATGCAACGACATGCCAGATGGGGCAATAGAACAAGGGTATGGTTCGCAAAGAGGTAGCATACCTGAGGGTCGGTGGGAAGTGGCTTCGCTCGTGGTCGTCGTCCTCCGCACACACACTCTGGCGAGTGATCCAGTGAGCGCTAGGTGCGAAGGGCGGCCTTGTTGTCGGTCGTGACCTCGCTACTTGACGGCAGAGTCGTCAACGTTACCGTCCTTTTCTTCCCGGTGGATCTGTGACCACCGGTGAGGAGGAGAGAGGGGCCGTCTTTTTAGATGCGGAGAGAGGGTGGTAGTGTGAGAAGCAATTGGGCAACCCTTGGCAAGAAAGCTGAAGCTCCAGCCTATATATCTTCTTTATACTACTAATCTTGGAGGTGGAGTAGTGGTAGAGTAGTTTATATTTTCTCTCGTATGCAGTACCGATTAGTCGTGCTTCAAAACTGAGCAGCGTGCCATTAAAAAATAAAGGCCGATAAATGTCGGCACCTCGGGCCAGCGGCGGCGGATCGCATTTTGCACGAGGAATTACACACCATGTCTCGTTGACATGTGGTCCCGTTCCACATATCAGTGAGACGATGGCGAGTAGTAGGAGTATTTCCGAACCAACGTGTAGGCCGGGGCGCCCCTTCGTGAACCTCAGCAAACTGGCAACCGTCTACCGACTCTTCACCTTTCCCTCTTGATTTGGAACTGCTGTCGCACGCTCTTCCTCTCCCTCCTCCATTTTCCTTAAGCCCTTCACCCTTTCTTCTCCCATTGTTTGATCGTCTTCTCCATGGAGGGAACAGGAGGAAACGACCCCGTTATTCTTGCCCCAATCTGAAAGATGACGTAGTGGAGGAACTCATTGATCGGTGCGACGTCATCACCTCGGCTAGCATGGCAGGTTCGTTCAAGCCCATTCTCGACTCAACTAATAACATCATTACAAGGAACCCAAGAGTCAAGGAGCGGTTTGATCTCCCCTATATTCTTCGCCGTGACCCTGATGACTGGCACCTTCACGACGGAGGCCTCGCCCTGTGCAAGTTGATGCCGCTTGATAATGATACGTATGATGTTAAGATGCCATCGCTTGAGGGCAAGGCTTGGGCAGGCGGAAATGGAGATTGGGTTGTTTACATTGGGTCCAAGCTGCGGTGGGAACTTGTGAATGTGTACACTCGTGACCGGGTTCCACTTCCAAAATCTCAGCGAGACTGCCCGGAGGTTGAGCACACGGTATTATGCATGCGTTCAAATACAATCATGGTCACTGTCTTCTACGGAAGATAGCAATTTCTCAAGTCCCCAACCGCTCTTGGAATTACAACAACTTTGAAGTTGTTGCTATCTTCGACAAGCTTGTTGCCGTCGTCAGTGGTTTGACTGGATGGATATTGCTCAAACATCAATTTATGTACACGGATGAGTATTGTGATGCAATTCAATATGAGGTCCTTGTGTTTGCTGCCACCACTCGTGGCACTGTTTTTGCATGGCATCCTCGTTGTTTCGGTACGTTTGTCTTCCACCGTAATTATAATTGTTTCTTCCACATGCATGCGGGTTAGCAAGGCTGGTCATAGTGGGAGTAACTTAGACTAGTAACATGCATATGTTACTAGTTTATGTTACTACCTCTATAGTGCATAGTATCTTAGATTAGTATCATAGGTGGTCTCATTTATTGCCATGCATGACACATAGTAGCATCACATTTATTATTTTACGGTATCTACCTATGTTACTATAACCATCTCTCTCTTCCTTAATTGCCTGCCACATAAGCATGTTTCTAAGTCCCAAGTGCATGATACTACTTATGTTACCCCCACTATGGCCAGCCTTACTAATTAACCTTCTTCTTGTGTTTCCAAGGTCCTGTGAACATTCCACCACCTATACTTGAAGATTTTTATAACCAAGGGGGAGATGATGATGGTGATGATCACGAGCAAGCGCCCATATACTATTTGGCTTTGGCAACTAATTCCGATGGATCACCTCTTCTCGTGTGTATACAGCCCACTAATGATGTTACTGCTAAGGAAGAAGGTGTAGTCTCCCATGGTCGCACTCTCCGGACCTATTCCAACACCCGTTGCATGGTATTCGGGATGGATACTAGTGTGCTAGCACCAACTCCTTCTCCCTGGTACAGAATTGATAGTCTTGGAGAAAACTTGCTCTTCCTTGGACAAAACTATCCAATGATGGTGAAAGGCGATCCAACTGCTGTTGACACAACATTACTACCATTTTTGAGAAGCAACTGTGTCTATACCTTGGACATTTGGGTGGTTCCCTACCACAATCTTGATATAGTAGGCCACTTCAGCACTGGATGATCGATCCTGCGTTGGTCTCTAGATCGACAATGGATGGCCCGTCCCAGAGAATCACTTGTGGTTCAAAGCAAGCGTTTCCAATGCCGAGGAATGGTTGAGTTGAAGTTCATTTCATTGCTTGTTATTTGTTGTGTGGTGAAAACTTTGGTATTTATAATGTATCCTTGTTGTCGATGTGGGTTGATGACCTATTGTATGTAATAAAATGATATGCCTGTGATAAACTTACTAAATTTATGAATGGCTTTGAGTTATACGTGAGTGAGTGGTGCGACGAGGCAAAAAAAATATTTTCGAATACATAATTATGCGTGCATTACAACGAGGTTATCGGATGGGGCCAATCAACAATAGTAGTACACTATTTGTACTAGCTTCACATGCTTCTTGGCGTCGATGCGAGTGTTTTCTTTGTAGCCATCTTGTACTACATGCTTGAGCACCTCGAATCCTCGATACTAGTAGTACTATATAGTACTAACTAGTAGGAGTAGTAAGGTGGCATGGGCGGAACAAGCATTCACGTCCGGGAGTACGGCTGCGCCACCGGCCACGACTTCCATCATATTTCTTGGAGTCCGTGCTAGAGCAATCTCTTCAACCTCATTGTTTATCTAACTCAGCCATCGCAGCGGCCAGGCGAGGTGGGGGTTTACCGATAGTCGGTTTCCTTAAGCTGCGGTCCCACTTGTAAGGCCAAGCCTGCAACGCATGACCCCAAACGGACCTCCGTTTTGCACGAACTCCAACAATAATTTTGACTAGAAAAGCAAGACCAAAGAAAACAAGAACCACAAGAATACATTTTACTACTCATGTAAGTTGGATTAGTGCCTTCTTGATGCATTCATTGTTGATATGTGGAGGCTCGATCTTGCGTGCTTCTTTCTTCTTCGAGTGTAAAGAAGTAGATGTTGCTTCCTCGCATCTAGTCTCATGTCTAGCCTCTATTCTAGTACTACCTCCGGTCCGTTTTTCTGTGCGTCTAAGCAGCAACACGCATACCAAGTAGGAGTATCAACAAGTGCACTAATCTCATCTATAGCCTCCGTGCTAGCTAAAAGTGATAGAACATCTACTAAATTGCGCTCTATCAATATATGGATGTACTCTTCTTCCCAATACAAAAACTTGCATCCATTCTGCTCCCTCCGTTGCACAATACATGCCTTCTATTTGTCAAAATATATATGTATCTAGACATGTTTTAGTATATAGGCACATCCATTTTTGGACAAATGAAAGTCAAGTATTTTGGAGCGGAGAGTACACAATAAAATTTTAAGTTAGCACAACTAGTCTAATCCGAGAGCACATCCGGATATTTGGTTGGGTTCTTCCTCCTTTTGCCGACACGTGGGACATCCAGCATCCAGGTCGTGTCATGAAAGAAAATAGAGTGGTAGTTGATAAGTTGAAGCCACAAGATGTGCATCTTGGGTTAAACTGTAAATAGAATCTTACTACTCTTGAGTAACTCCAAAAGCAGCCACCGAAGATATTTCTTGGATTTGTTTTTCATCACCCGACGTCGAGGTGAAAGATGTGCAGGTTACGTAGGTCGCTTGCGTTTTCAGCGACATGTGGGACCGCATGTGATCAAGCAGAACGATGGGCTCCGTAGCGTCATTTGGCTGGTGAGAAGAGAGATAGAGGAGTCTTGAGCACGGACTGCAGGAAATTTGTTCTCGTCTTGTACCTCGATATAGGCTCGATATGGTGGGGTGGCATGGGCCATAACTAGCATTCACGTCTAGCACTACGGCACATGCCACCCACCACGAATCCCATCAACACCAATTTTCTTGGAGTCCGTGCTACAGCCATCTCTTCTCCCTCCTGTTTTCTCGACCATCGTAGCGGTGGTGAGTTGGGGGTTTGCCGATGGTCAGTTTGCTCAACTACGGTCCCACTTGTAAGTGAGAATGCAACACCACACGCATTCCCGCTTGAGCGGCGTGCTGGACCAACCGTGTGGGGGTGCGACGCGAGCATGGCAGGTTTTTCCTTTTGAACTCGTAACTTGTAAAATTTGGTTCTGCTCCATGGTGCGATCGATAGATAGAAAATAACGATTTTGCCTAGAGTAATGAGAAGTTTGGTTCTGGCGCCGTTCATGCATAGATGCGTATGAAAATTATGAAGTTGATGCAAGGTAAGATAATTACTGTAGTATCATATACTACTACATGGATTTGTGGAAAGATAAAAATACATACGGATCCATCAACGACATCCTCACGCCCTAGTGCGCGGGTCACCAACCGGCGTGTGAGGAGCAGCGGCATTGGCGGCGAGCTCAGCGTGCTTAATACGAGCAGTCGTCCAAGGTTGCCTGCGGTCCAAGAATGCCAGCATCCTATCGTCCTCCTCTTGCATGCGGCGTGGATGTGGGTGATTATGTCCATGGTGTCTTGCTGCGCCCGGTAGCTACTTGGCGTAGCGACCTCAAGGTGGACATTCTCCGGCGACGGCGAAGCGGTCGCATAAGGCCACCGATCGTCGAAGAGGTTGTCACCATAGTGGCCGTTGAGGGTGGCAGGCATCGCGGAGCCTGGGCGCGTCGGCTGAAGGGTTACGTCAAATTCGTCTGTGAGCTTCTTGACGATGGTGAACTTGTCGAGGAAACCTACGAGGACCTCGTCGAACAAGGAGATGAAGCTGTCGTCCAAGCGGCCCCTCGCCCTGCCGGCCTCAAGCAATACTTCCTGGAGACGTTCCTCGTTGCCGGGCCGCAGGCCGACGTCGTGGACCATCTGGCACAGCCGGCTGATGCTCGCGCTCATCGCCTCCATGGGTCTAGCTTAGCTTCTACTAGTCAACTGATCTTGCGATTCGAGTGATCACTCTTGCCCTTGGTTAGCGTGCGTAGGTGCGTAGGATTTCGTACTACTCCTCGGCCCTCTACTGCACCTGCCTTTGGCTGTATGATAGGTGGGCCAGCCACCCCTTGGGCCCACGTGTCATTCACCCAAAGGTAGTTGCCGTAAGTAAATAAAGCCGCGCCCCCTCCGTGCCGGTGCAGTATAGTCATCTCACCGGACCTCTAGTTGGGGCCAAACGAGAGAAGTTTGATGTTTACTGGTTTATTGGTCCCCTTTGCATTTTGCGCCAAGTTTTGACCTTTGATTTAACTAATAAAATGTTAATGCATGTAAACAGAAATGTTGTGTAAGTCACATTACGAAAACCAAATAATCCCAAAACACTTACGCACGGTCATTAACTCCCTCCTTGTTTCTTATTTCGTGACATATCAACCAATGAGAGATGTGGGCCGTGCATGCTTTCAATGACTTGAGACTACCAAACATGATATGCAGTGTTTAGTTCATTCCATGTAATCCTATTAAGACTCTAGTTAGCAAGAAAACATTAAGTTCTCTTGCCGATAGGAATAAAACACCATGTATTTATTTACGGAGGGGGTAGTACATTTTTTGTGACATGCATTACTAGATATTGCTAGTCAAATACTAAAATCCAGATGGGCGTGGTAGTACTCCTAAATCCAGGGCAATTGGTGCTACTAGTACTAGTAGTAGTACTACCAATGTAGTACTCCTAGGAGTACTAACCTTTATACTACCCGTTGGTCAAATTATTACGTGCTTGCTCCTCACGGTGAAGTGAGAAGACCTACTGTAGGAGATGACACCTGAGTATAGGCGCCTTGTTCGGCATACCATAGTCAGCCTCACCGTCTGTAGTCACTATCATCATGGCTGTACAGCTAGCCTGCTTACAACTAGCCCTGTTCAACATAATTTCCCATGCGTAGATGCCAGTGCATTGCACGGAACACCAAGATTGGGGGTGGACTGCTCGGCGTGACCATCGCGCTTGATTTTTCCACGGCCTTCTAGATGTGGTGGGGAGGATATAAGGCTGATTGTGAGAGACAAGGAGTTGTTTGTAAATAGGGAACAAGTGCGGGCATCTTTTTGCAAAAATGGAGAAGCTTGGTTTGTATCGTCGGATCTAGATCCGGCTGACTCTTGGTGAAAGATGGGAGGCACAACATCATCACCAACTCGGGACCTGTTTGATTCGCAGGATTTTGAAAAGCGAGGAATAGGACACGGCAATATTACAAGTTTCAAACTGATATTACAAATGTTAGGAGTAATGCTGCACCTAGGAAGAGGAATTACTAGGAAGTTCACGTAAGAACTTTCGTTACTTTAGGTGGATGCAGCGTTATCGTACAAACTAAAATCCACATACGACAAGTCACTAATGGGCAAATAAGTTTTCGAGTCTCGGCCACTTGATGTTTCAAAAACAAATTCAACTTCTGCGGAGACTTTGTCATTTAGGCTTAGGCAGCTCATTTGTGATCAACCGCCATTCATTGTTGCGCCGGAAGGCGTAAACCTCATTACCTTGAGCACACTTGCCTCGGAACAAAGAACCTGGCCAATTTAATCTCAGATGTGCTGCCTCGGTAGTCGATCAAATCAATTTTTGTAAGATGGAGATCAAGGCATTCGATGAGATTGTTATAGTGCAGACATTTTTCACTTTCGGGTCTTTTTTATCTGCAAAGAAGAGAACATATTAGAGCAGCTGGCTGCATAAGATTGCCGTGTCATCAAGAGGTACCAATATCATTCGCTCATACGATAGGGTTGGCTGGCTAGTGATATTTTTTCACTCTCTCTCTCTCTCCCTCTCTCTCTCTCTGTTTCTGTTTCCTCTCATTTAACTAGGAGCACGTGAAGAGCTTGGGCATTTGTTACCGTCCACTATGTGGCCGATGCCATATTTCGCAAAAGTATGCCACATAATACGCATCGATGTCAAATGAAAAGATTTTGGCACCGCTCTCGCGATGTGAGAGAGTTGGCACCATTGTGCACACACACCCACATGTATAAACAAATCAACCAAACCAACTACACCAGCCTCTCACTCTCCCAAACAAGTGTTTTTTATTGCCTTAGTCATCTCTCTCTCCCACGCAGTGTTTTTTCATTGCATGAGTTAATTTGGCACCGGAGCAAAGTAGGTGCTCCATATTGGGGAACCAGGTGAACAATGGAGGGGCATCGATGCCAAATGCATCACAAGTGAATTTGGCACATGTTTTGGCCTACATAGCCCAGTTTAGTACTCCCTCCGTCCCAAAATTCTTGTCTTAAATTTGTCTAAATACGGATGTATCTAGTTACATTTTAGTGTTAGATACATCCATATCTATACAAATGTAAGACAAGAATTTTAAGACGGAAAAATCTCTCGTATTTAGTATAAAATTTTGACCATAGATTTACCTAAGAAAATGCCAATGCATGTCACTAAAAATTACACCATTTGAAATTATGTTCAAATACGAATCCAACGATATAGTTCTTAGTGACATGCATTAACATTTTGTCGATTAAATCTATGGTCAAATTTTGATACTACAAAATTGGAAGAGTAAACCGGAGACGGAGGTAGTACTTGCCCTTAGGGTAACCATAGAGTTACTAGAGTAGTCTAAGTTACTTTCCACTATGACTAGCCTAGGCTACTATAGTAGTACATCATAAAAATGATGCACGGTGATCACTGAGAAAAATACTAAAAACATTTCTTTCGGTGCGGTGCGTAGATGTAGTTTTGAACACTACACTTGTCATCGTAATTTGGGAAAATTACGAAAAAATTGAAACTACGTTGTGATTACTGTTTACTAATAGGAAAGAAGTTTCACCTCGATGAGTAGCTTCTCCGTGCATGGGAAGCATGTAAGGAATCCAACAAGTTGATCCAGATTGGGGCCGATAGATTTTAGTGCTAAGATCTTCACTGTGCGCATGGATTGGGTCAAGCTTGTGGGAATCATTTTCTGTAAGACGGTCGTAAATACATCAAGAAGAAATTTAGAAATGTGAATTTCAAGAAGACGGAGAAGAAGATGAGTGCTGTGCACGAGCGATTACGGATCAATAAAGAGTTCGAGAGAATTTGGCGAGCAGTACATCAACAGCTGTCAATTTTGGCGCGTCAATGACCCTGATTTTTGTTGGACCTTCTAGATCTGATACAAGCAATCTCTCAAGGAAAGGTGCATTCTCAATGACCATAACGTGGAGCAGTTGGAGTGATCTCTTCCCAATTGATGTCTTGTTGCGGGGCCAGCAAGACACATAAATCCATCGGAGATTAAATCGAGGCGATGTGGAGGCTAATGAACCCGTGGATCTGCTCAAGGCAGAAGGTACTCGGCCTTGATACAGCTGCGCGGAGCAGAGTGCTCCATAGCCTTCTTGAGATGAAAGCGTCGAAGAGGTCGAGCTGCTTGAGTTGAGGAGAGAAGAAGGCGGGCGCGGCATTAATCTGGGGAACATAGCGGGAGCTCAAGGCTGGCGCGGTGCAGCGTTAAGCGTGAGGCGGGCGCAGACGGCGGCGAAGGCGACATCGTCCAGCTTCAAAGCTGAGCTCCTCGAGCTGATCTAGGGCGGGGATAAGAACCACTCGTCGAACTTGGGTTGGACCTTGCGGTTAATCTTGAACATCACGGATGTCAAAGGCGTCTGGCTGGCCCGAGTGCGAGGATCTTGGAAGCTATGACCATGCGTTTGCAATCCTGTCGCGAGAGGCTGCTGTCGACGGTGAGAGTTGAGGGGCCTTGGCGCGGGGCGCCACCGCCCGGAGAGTAGGCGGTCCGCCGGCAGATTTGTTGGGGAGGAGGCCGATGATGGCGAGCAGCATGTCGTCGGGAAGGCTGCTTGATGAAGTCGGGCTTCGCGGATCACGGTTTTAACTCGGCGGCCTCCGCTTGTTGGCTGCCTCGCCGTCCATCTCAACCGTGGCGGCACGCTGGTGTACCGATGTGCTGGTGTGTGTTGTGTCTTTGGGTGTGCTTGAGTGCGTCATACATGCATGCCGCTGCGCGATGGTGGTGTCTTGTGAGTCGTCCTTCACAGCGCATAAGAAGTTCATCCTCAATCGCCCTCAATTTACTAAGCGTGCGGGTGCTACCCAGTGGTCTCAACTTTGTTTCCTTCACCGCGTGTCGAGATGGGCCTCTAGTTTACTTATTTTCACCCACTTCCACATGGGCGGCACCAAGATCTGAGAACACGGTGACAACACAGCATGTGGATTGGTTGACAGTCAACTAAACAATATCTGAGCTATCTGTTGTGAGTGGCGTGTAATCTGTCGGTATAGAGGGTTCGAGTGAGAGGGGAGGCCCGTGAGAGATAGCAGAGAGAGAGAAAGAGCTACTCCCTCCGTTCGATAATGTAGTTACAACATTTTTTAAAGTCAAACTTTTGAAACTTTGACCAAGTTTATAAAGAAATTACTTATATCGGCAATACCAAAGATAAATGATAGTATGAAGTAAGTACATGTTGTGATGAATCTAATGATCGTTCCAGGATGTAAATGTGTTTCTCCACATATACCTAGTCAAACTTTTACGAGGTTTGACTTTTCAAAACATCCATATGATTATGGCCGTGAGAGTCCCTGTCGAGAGAGAGAGAGAGAGAGAGAGAGAGAGCGCGAGAGCCAGCGAGAGAGAGACACAGAGCGAAAAAAGTGTGTGTGTGTGTGTGTGAAAGAGACATGGATAACACACGATAAAAGTGGAGAAAAAGCGTGCGTGTCTTATGCAAACATATCACACATGCATCTTCGACAACAGAGGCAAGGTGAGGAGATAGTGTGTCGTTGTTTGGAACCGAGAGAGGAAGACCCCTAACAAGTGGCCAAGAGGGGTCTGACAAACAAGGAGAGAGGTCGAGAGAAGGCGTCACGGAGAAAATGCAGACATGGGGAGGAGAGAGTGTATGTTTGTCATAGAGATCCTTTGGAGATCGTGATGGGACTACATGGTTGGGAGATCGAGTGACAAGGTGTGTGCTGGCGATAGAAGATGCCGAGAGATATCAAGATAGGCGTCTGGATGGAAGGAGACAATACGTGTGTTCACGATGGCTAGTAAGAGATAATCATACTTAGGAGGGGGGAGTGCTTGCGCCTATGGCCCTGTTTGGATACTCTAACTCAGTTAGAGGTTAGAGTTAGATTCTAACCTGAACTAACTCTAAGTAAAGAGGTGTTTGGATGGCAGGGTTAGATGGAGGCGTAGATGCAGTGAGGCACCTTCACGAGGCGATGCGAGATGGAGGGAGGGAGAGGGCGAGAAGCTTCGAGTAAGTGGGGAGGGATTTGCGGCGGGGAGAGCGAGAGAAAATAGTGTTTATTAGTGGTCCCGAGAAGAACTATCCCAAATAAGCTCCTCTTGGATGGGTTAGATGCATCTAACCTAAACTAACCCTCCTATTTAGATCTTTTTGGGTTAGTTGACTCCAAACTAACCCAAACTAACTCTAACCCATGGATCCAAGCAGGCCTATGATGGAGTGAAGGATTATGGTACTTAAGGGGTGCGTGTCACATGGAGAGAGAGAACAAGAGGCGGAGAGTGTTGGATGGGTCTATATGTATAAGCCTTGAGTGAGACATGTGTATGTGTGAACAGGGGAGATATAAGGCCCGTTTGGCTTGCATCGTGAGCATCTTTTGCGTGGCACAGGGGTTGTGGCTGGATTTGATGCACGCTTGTTTGGTTGCTACCCTATGAAAAAAGAAAGCCGCTGGGCTGGGTTCCCTGCACTTTAATTAGCTTTGGCTGAACTCTGACACTGCAAGTAGCCTGGCCCAAGCGACCGATTTTGAGCGCTTTGGCCGTGCACAGTACGTGCGCCCACGAGGCTAACAGCAACATGGATGGATATTAGCATTAAATAATTGATGCATGGATTGATTGATGGGGCGTTGATGCTTTGCCTGGCCCAGGCATGAACCAAACGCTTCAGCACCACACAAGCCTGGCGAGCAGAAATATTTTACATCTCACGTCGAGACCGGGCATTACCGACCATCAAGGGATGAGGTCAGGTCACGAACCAAACTGACCAATAAAGTTTGAGAGAGATTAGCGAGCCCGATAAGGCTGAGTGGTGCGTCGAGATAGCTGAGAGGGAAAGAGATATTCCATCCGCTTGATAATGCGATTGCATGTGAATTTTCTAGAAGTCAAACTTTGGAAACTTTGATCAGGTTTACGCCAAATGTTATTTATATCTACAATACCAAAGATACATCATACAAAACTACATATCATGGTGAATCTAATGGTATATGTTTGCCGTACTAGATGTAATTCTTTTTCTCCACGTACATGGTCAAACTTTGTGATGTTTGACTTTTCAATAAATCTATGTGCTATGGGCCGGAGGTGAGTGCCTCGGTCGAGACAGATCAAGTGCGTGTGAAGGAGAATGAGTAAGTGTGCAAAAGAGTATGTATGCGAAAGAAAGTGACAACAAGCGATAAATTAGAGAGAGAGTGTGTTTTCGTTTCTTATGCGAACATATCACGCATGCATCTCCGAGATGGAAGCGAGGTGAGGAGATACGAAGATAGCTAGTGTGTGATTGTTTGCAGCGGAGAGACACACCTGTAGCACATGTCCAATAGAGGTCTAGCCAACAAGGAAAAAAGGTCGAGAGGGACACATGGATGGCATGGGCGCATGGGGAGGGAGAGAGGGTGTGTTTGTGATAGAGATCCCCTCGAGATCGTGAGGGACTATATGGGTGGGAGATCGAGAAGTGCGTCTTGTGATAGAAATATACTTGAGAGAAATCGAGATAGACCATGCACATGTTTGTGATGGAGACTAATATTAGCTAGTCATATACATATCACGGGGGACTACGTGTGCCTACAATTGAGTGAGAGACCATCATACTTGGCTAGGCTGGGCATGAGATTGTGTGTGTGTGTGCGTGTGAGATGGAGAGAAATAGAGTTTTAGATGGGCCCTGCTCAGTGCAGAGTGAGATATGCATGTGTATGTGTGACCCAGGTGGATGGAGAGTTTGAGAGAGGGGGGAAGAGCTCCGAGACGACATAGTGGTGCGTGAGAGAGTTACATGCAAAGAGCCAAGGAATTTGTGTGCGTACGATGAGTGCACCCAAGATATCTAGCTTGGAGTAGCGAGAGTATCATACATAGTGTGCGAGAGAGACCTATAGATGGTGTATATATGAATGCGGACTAGAAAGACCCCCCCCCACACACACACACACAGAGAGAGAGAGAGAGAGAGAGAGAGAGAGAGAGAGAGAGAAAGGGAGAGGGACCAACAAGGTTTTTGTAGCCGGATCGTGCATGACGAAATTGAAAGATTGTCCATGAGAGAGTGAGAGAGAGAGAGAACAGGAGTCCGGGAGAGGGGAGGTCGAGTTTTATGCATCAAAGACTGATATAAACTTGCATTCAAATATTTAAATTGGAGACCATGTTATGCGCAATCCACACATGAGCGGATATATGCATATATCAAACAAGTTCATTAATTTGACTTTCAACATGTTCATGGAGTACTATAATCTTGTACAACATGCTACTCGATTGAGGTGTTCAATTTTGGATTTAGTTCACTATTTTGACCCTCTTGAGCAGAGCTAGTTCATTGAATCGAGATATTTCATTTTGGGTTTGATTCGCGTTTTTGAGTGGGTCAACTATTTTTCATATAGTAATTCGCTAACTTAGCGAGCATGTAAAAACACATTACTCCCGAGCATCATCTCTCCATCTAAAAAAGAAGTGGCAAGCTAATATTTCAAAATTTGATTGAATCGACTTGGTAAGGTGAAGCGTGGATGCTCGTTCTCCCAAAATTTGAGCGAACCGTTAAACATCCTCTACGCTTTCGGTGGAATTAGCCCGAGCAAATAAATGGGAGGCGAAATTACCTTCCTATGTGGGACACACATCAATTGGCCCGTTGTACATCGAGGGTAGGTTCGTAACTTCATCCAAGCGCGCCTTCTCCTCACCGAAATGACATGTGCTGAATAATTCATAAACCATGGTCGGAAAAACACGCTCTCCTCGCCAGAAATAGCTCGCGCCCACTATTTCAAAACACGCTCTCCTCGCCTAAATTCGCTCGCGCCCACAATAGTTCAAAACACGCCCTCCTCGCCTGAAATCGCTCCCGCTCACTATTTGGGGAGAAGCAAAGTTACTCTACTATCCCCGACCCTCAGTACACAGACCCAAGCCGAGAAGCCTATAGGCAAGGGTAGAACTGTAACTCCCCCTCACATTTCAGACAAATGCGTCCGTAAGACATGGTTCCACTCCCCTCCCAATCCCCCCCCCCGCCCACCCCCATTCCTACTTGGTGGGCGCCAAATCCTACTCCAAGAGCTCCCTTCTCGAGCATGAAACCTCAGCCCCACCTCCATGGCGCCCCACCGCACCAATTTCACAACCGCCCTCCTCCCTAATGCGAAGGCTGTCCAATTACCGTCATGCCTTTGGACCGTGTGCCTCTTACTCTGTCTTCTTTGGTGCTGCCTCGGCAGCAGCCACGTGAACGTGCGAGCCGATTCACCCCATTTGTTGTTCACGGGCGCCGTGGCGGCTCCAAATTCGGATCCGTCGAGTCTGGCGCTGCTTCCAGCGTAGCCGTCGACCATCGTGACATCGCTCTTTCCACTGCCGCGGTCACCACCGCCAGCGCATGAGCCTCACCGACTTCGGCAATTTGGACCTGCCTACTTCACCATGCCGCCCGGATAGGTCGCACCCTCATCTGAAATCACTTTATTTAAGCGTCGGTTATGCGAATATTTATTACAGGCCAATCGATTCCCAATGGAAAGCAGCACCCCTCGGCGGTGGAGCTCCTAGGCTGCCGGTTGGCTGGTGTCTAACGTAAGGGTCTTGCGGGGCATAAGTTCACCATGAGCAGCGCCTAGATGGCTATCTTTTAGAGTTGCGTGGGTTGAAAGTCTTGCCGCGCGGATCTGGATAATGAGGAGTCTTTGTGGATTGGCAGGGGCAAGCGCCAACCTGGCGGTCTTGATGGGGGCGAGGCGGGGGTTTTGGGCAGAGACCCGCGGATGGCGGAGGTAGGCTGCTCTGCCATTGGTCGCTGGCTCTTCGGGGAAGATTCCAAACAGTGTCAGCCGGGAGGCACAAGACGGCCATAAAGCCATCCAGCGTAGATCGGACAGTACCAAAATAAAATAAAATCGTGTGACCCCAATTTAGTCTTCAGTCAACAGAAGTGTGACCACTCTTGTACCTTGCTATTGATCTCTTAGTGTATTTCTTCGGATCAAAGAGATATGTCGTTCTTAACTTTATGCGTTATCTGCATCTTCAGACACACCGTGTTCCGACTCACATGAGATGCTCCAACAAGGGAAGCATACACGGAAGGAGCTTCTGATCCCCACTCAGCAGTTCCTGCATCGAATGCACGGCGTGCCCGACATGGACAGCCACAACAAGCTGCGGGGCCATCGACAAGTCAGCACATGATGCTCACTCCTATGGATGGCAGCGGATAGTTGTACCCTCATCTTACTTGTGTGCAACATTTATGGCTTTGTTATTCATCTAAGCACGGAAAATAGATCATCACATTTCACTTTGTATATTCATGCTGATCTCTTACGGGTCTTGTTAGGGAGTTCACGTTGTTCCATAGTTCAGCTAAGATACTTGTTCTTTAGGTAACAGCTGTTCCATAGTTATCATCCATCAGCCAATGCTATCCCACAGGCTGGTGATTATAGTATTATACCACTTCTAGTATTACCTATGTTGTTCTTTAATACTTTTGTGTGCCATCTAGTTAATCTCGGTACAAAGCGATACATAATACGTAGCTTTCATACATGTTCTCCCTTTAGTTTATGAGACACTGTTGCTGCTAGTTAACCCCAGTCCTACTATTTATATGCGTCTCTCTGAGGCACTCATTTACATAAATCTAACTACTAGTTGTCTTCCATGCATATCGGATATAATTGCACAGCTGATATATCCACAAGAACCTCACGGAGCAATGTAAAGGCCAATAAACTTGATGTCAATGATACCCAATATGATGGAACATGTAAAGGCAGTTCTTGAAGACTTGCGAAAGATGATGAATCCTCTTCACCCCACAAGGTCCTTGCTCTAACTTGGCACTGTGATATGGGTACAACATGCATATAATGTCTGAGTGTATCTACTCTGTTGCAATGCCATGTGCTTAGCATGCTGATCATGCATGTAAATATACCATGCCTTCTGTTTCAGTACCTATTCCATTCATGATAATATGTTTTCAAATTCAGGTACTGTCATTCTACTCTATCGCAATGCCATCTTCTTAATTTGGACATCATGCTTCTGAATATCTTATGCATTGTTATTCATCAGTATGTACTTCTTACATACGCCATACCATGTTTTTTACATTGAAGTCTGTTCTAGTGCTCTGTTGCAATGCCATCTTATTTTCCCAATCATACACGTGTATGTTGCCTTGGTTATTTACATGCGTATTCCGCTATCATATAGTTTTACATTCAACTAGTTTTTTTCTTTGTGTTGTCTGTCGTATCCCTAGCTCTTACACCATACTCCCTCCGTCCGGATTACATGTTGCGAAATGGATAAAAAGGATGTATCTAGAACTGAAATACGCCTAGACCCATCCATTTTTTCCGGATGGAGGGAATACATGTCAATATGTCATGCCTTTCTATTCTTCAATACCTATTCCATCTCTGGCATGCATGTTTTATAATTAAAGCACCATTCTTCTATACAAGGAATGCAAGGGGGAGGCGACAATGTTAGAATCTGAAGGGTTACAAACAAGGCCTTTGCAAAAGATCCAAGCGCCGGAGATAATAAACCAACTCCGGTTTTTATAGATCTTGCTCCGGCCGGAGAAACCCAACTCCTCACGATAATAAGCAGATTCCAGTGGCCAAAGAACTAGTCCGCTCCAGTCGAGCAAAAATATGTCAACTCAATTCTAAGAAGCGTGTGCATATCCTTGCGTCATGAAATTTTATAGCATGCTGATCATATTTTCTACATGTTTCTTACCCATCTCTCTTTTAGAAGATAAGCTTAATGAGATAGAAGAATTTACGCAATGGTATCGTTTGTGAGGAAAGATTCTTGCAGGAATTCTTTGTGCTCCAATGTAGATGTAAGTACCTGTTGTATATCACTATATTTTTACATCAGCATGTATTTTGTTAATCGGTGTGAATCCAACCTTTATGTGATATAAATTTAGTTGTAGCAAAATGTATGATTAAAGGCCACAATGTTGATTTTTGTAAGGAAAACTGCACGGTAGTTTTGCATCTGAGATGCATGAGTGTACTATCTCATATCGGTGGGTTTTGAATACTTTGGTTACATGTAGTGGGTTTTTCGGTGTTTTTTTCTTGTGTTGTCCTATCGTGTCCTAAGCGCTTACATCATACTCCCTCCGTCCGGATTAAATGTCGCGAAATGGATAAAGCTGGATGTATCTAGAACTGAAATCGCCTAGACCCGTCCATTTATTTCCGGATGGAGGAATACATGTCAATATGTCATGCCTTTCTATTCTTGATACCTATTCCATCTCTCTTTGTAGCATGTTTTATAACTGAATCACCATTCTTCTATATAATGCATGCAAGGGAAAACTGACTCTGTTAGAATCTGAATGGTTACAAACCAGGTCTTTGCAAAAGATCCAAGCATGAGGAGATAATAAACCAACTCCATTTTTCATAGATCTTGCTCCGATACGAGAGAAACCCAACTCCCAGCGATAATAAGCGATTCCGGTGGCCAAAGAACTAGTCCGCTCTAGTCCGGCAAAAGAATGTCAACTCCATTCTAAGAATCGTGTGCGTATCCTTGCTTCATGAGATTTTATATCATTCTGATCATATTTTCTACATTTTTCTTACCCATCCCTCTTTTAGAAAATAAGGTTAAACGATAGAATACTTCCTCCATTGGGATCGTATTCGAGGAAAATATCTTGCAGGAATTCTCTATGCTCCAATCTGATGTAAGTACTGTTGTATATCACTATATATTTACATCAACATGTATTTTGTTAATAGGCGTGAATCTAACCTTTATCTGATATTAAATTAGTTGTAGCAAAATGTTAAAAGGCGGCAATGTTGATTTTTGTAAGGAAAACTGCACAGTAGTTTTGCATCTTGAGCTGCATGAATGTACTATCTCATATCACGCACATTACTTGAATTGTAGTGCTTCTCTGGTTGCCCATTCATTCATTGTGTCAATGTTGCTTCGTACTACCTTACGGATGATGATAGCTGTGCCATATTGTATTAATTTGGTGTAGGCTACTTGCCCAAAGCGTTCGTTGTGTCAATGTTGCTTTCCTATTATCGACTTGGCCAATGATAGCAATGCTAGTGTGTTAATTTTGTGCGAGCTCTTTGAAGATAAGAAGACAAACTACGAAAACAGCAAGGCAACCCCATTGTTTCTTTCCGGTAAATCTAGGCCAAGTAATATGGCAATAACTCATGATTAATCTGTTTGGTTCCGTCCTAATTTATGTTATGATGCGGTGGTGAGACACTCTCCACTATCAATAATACAAGCCTGCCAAAATCGCCATCGAATACATTGAAATTATCCTCTATCTCAAATGCAACGGAATAAATGTATGTTTGTGAACCAATGAATGGCTGAAGCAATGATGGAAATGGTGGATGAATCAGAGGTGCGAGTCGATGCGACACAACAAGCTGATCAATGTTTTCGAGAGCGGTGTAGCAAAGCAGCAAGAACTTGCCCACATGCTTATGGGCGTCATCATCTTTGAGGTTGCAGATTGTGACATAGTAGATGGTTAGGTTCCGCTCATTTATTTTACCTTTGGCATCAATCTTTGATTGCCCAATGGATGTAATTTCTGTAATATATCTTTGGATGTGCAGCGTTATTCCTGTATGCCGTACCTTTGCGTGATCGGTTTTGGTCACATGCATAATTGCTGCGTCGTAATGGGCTCAAATTATCTAATTTGGCCTAAAGACATGTCTGAACTTTAGTGGGCCCATTAAGTTAATGGGCGTTACTAAACCGAAAGTTAATGGTCGGCCCTCTTACCTCCGGGTTGTTAACGAGGCCAACATCGAAGCCAGGCGGCAGGTGGCCTCGGTTTATTTCACGGGCCGTTCACGAGCCGTTACTAAGTTTGGGCTACATATGGCCCCAACTATCTTTATGAGCCTTTAGCGGGCCGAAAGTAATGACGGGCTTGTAATGGACCATGAAGACCATGGGCCGCTAAGAGGCGAAAGTTAGATCGTATTGTAAATGGCCCAAGCGTGTTTGTGGGCCTTTAGCGAGGCGAAAAGAAACCGGGCTGGTATTGGACCATGAAGGGCATGGGCCGTTAAAGGGCCAAAACTAAGGTCCGCCTACAAATGGCCCAACTCATTTATGGTCCGTTAACGGGCGAAAGTCACTCGGGGCGAAATTGGCCCAACACTTAAATGGGTCACTAAAGGCCAAAACTCAGGTTCGACTAAAAATGGCCCAAGCGATTTATGGGCCGTCGATAAGTGAAAGTGACACCGGGCGGAAAAATTGGCCCAACACTTAAATGGGCGCTAAAGGCGAAACTTCGGTCGGACAACAAATGGCCCATCAGATTTATGGGCCGTCAGCGAAATTTGAAAGACAAACCGGTGAAACTAGCCCAACATTTAAATGGGTCGCTAAAAGGCGAAAGATGTACATCTTGAAAATTGGCCCATCCATTAAGCGGGCCGTTAAGAGGCGAAAATCTCATCGGGCGATATTGAGCCCAGATATATAGCGGGCTGTTAGCGGGCTCGAGGCGGCGATGGGCTGCAATGGTGCCAAATCTTTAGCGGGCGTTGGCGGGCGAATTGGCTCATCTCGTATGGGCCGTGGGCTTAAATGGACTGACACAATTAGGCCTTTTATGGGCTGGCACCGCTAATTTTTCTTGGGCGGCCTTTTCACGAGAATGGGCCTCTGTTGGGCCGTGCCACTGTCGGCGATACCATAGGCGTCTTCCGTCCAATGAGTGGATGACATCTGTCCCAGCGGTGAGCCGACCGTGTTTCCTCCAGCCAATGATGATTTTACCGTGGAAAATCCCCATTGGTCGGGGCTGTTAACGGGTTATCGGATCCAAAACCCGACCCGATAAGCTAACGGCGTTCCGTTCTGATGGATGCCGTGTCGGTCACCCTTGATGAAAGCACTTACGTGGCCAGCGCGATTTATCGTCATGGAAGTGGACACTTCCGTGATGATAATTTTGGTAATGTCATGGAACACTTCTCTGACGACCACGGTATGACTATCTTGATTACGTCATAAATTTGTCATGGATGTACATGCATGACAAAAGCGCGACCTCTTGTGACAAACCGTATCATCACGGAAGTGTATTTTTTGTAGTGCCAAGAAAATGGCGGCGGGTAAGAAATTTTTTATGCAAAGCAAACATGTGGAGGCGTTTCTTTTACTTACCGAATCCGGAGCTCTCTAGGGGCATTCGGAGACCTGCCATGCAGCGTGTCGAGATGCTTAGTGGAGTTCTACCGTGCCGGGAGGAGCTCAGCGGAGAAGTTTTCTGGTCCCGGTATCTTTGGGGCCGAACATTCAACGCCTACGGTGACCGGTGAAGCGGTTGGTCGAACTCCACAAAGGCAGCCGAAGTGGCTATGAAAGATCTCATAGTCCGGCTATGGCTGGCGAGCTTCGCCCACCGACTACTTCGGCACGATCAAGCGGATGGTGGATTCCCACTAGTAGAAAAGGGGCATCGGTCCGGTTCGTAAGGAGCCTTTAGTCGGTTCTTGAGCAGGGACTAAAAAATGGATTACTAATGCCTCCCCCCTTTATTCCCGGTTCAAACTAGAACCGGGACTAAAGGTCGCGGCCACGTGGAGCTCCACCTTTAGTCCCGGTTGGTCCCGGTTGGTAACACCAACCGGGACTAAAGAAATTATGATTTTTTGAAATTTTTTATTTTGAAATTTCTGAATTATTTTAACCTCTAATCTCTAATCACCACCCCTCATCCTTTGCTCAATTTATCCTCTAATCTCTAATCACCCCTCATCATTCCTAATCATCTAACTTCCTGAGCAGTCACCCATCCTCCCACTCCCCGGCTGAGCACGCTTAACTTCAGGGTTCTATTCTCCCTCGTTTCCAAATGCGCACTTGTTGTTTTCTGACAATAGTAAGATGTCAATCCTATTAACCCTCGGGAATTTTGCGTGAGCATGAAGTGACACATTCCTTTGTTTGAGTTTGAAACTATTGTTTTAAAAACAATAATTATTTAGTTACACTAATATTCTTGAATAATTAGTTTGACCATTGTTTGACCATTGTTTGACCACAGTTTGACCAGATTTGACCAAAATTCAAAATAATTGAAATAATTATTTAGTAACACTAATATTCTAGAATAATTAGTTTGACCATTGTTTGACCACAGTTTGAATTTTTTTATTTTCCACTCTAGATCTTAAAGCCCGTAACTATTTTTTCTACATTGGGTTTTTGAGGATTTTTGAAAATGTTTATGAGGTTCCCAGTTAAATTTGGATGTAACTTTTCGAGTAGATGATTTTCATATAAAAAACTTTTTCATCCGAGGCAGTATGCAAAAGTTATGCCCATTTTACTAAATTCTAGAGAGATTTTGCAAATAAAGTCGAAATTCACATTTGCAAATTTTCCCAACAACTAGACCACATATCACATGAGAAACTTATTTTTTTCATTTTTTGACATTTTCATCATTTCTTTTATTTTTTTAAAAGCTGAAAAGCGATCCACAAGGGGGGGGTGAAAATGTGACCTTTAATGCAGTTCGTGCCATGAACCGGTACTAATCTCTCAAACCCCATTAGTACCCGGTTGGTGGCTCAAACCCGGGACTAAAGTCTAACCTTTAGTCCCGGTTGGTGCCTGGCTTAAATACTAAAACATCGCACCCTTTAGTCCGGTTCGTGGCACCAACGGGACTAAAAATCGAACGAACGGTACAAATGGCCCACGTGGCCTGAGGCGCCTGGCGGGACTAATGCCCCCATTAGTCCCGGTTCTAAACTGAACCAGGACTAATGGGCTAACCGGGGTGGACCAAAGCCCTCTTTTCTACTAGTGTCTGTCCATATTTGAAGTCATCAGCGATCTGTTTGTATTGAGGGTGCCGCGAATACCTTGCCAGCCAAAGGTGCATTTGGGGCAAAGGCTTGGATGCGGAGAAAATTTGGTGAAGGGCCGGGCATGGGAGGAGCAAGCCGCATGCGTCCCGAGAAGTATTATGATGGCGTTATGAAGGGTGCTTGCCTCGTGGCCGCTAAATGTACCAAAGACATAATTTTGAATGAATTCACTTACATCATGTTTGTTATTTAAAGGCGAAGTTACTTGCGCTATGTAGCGCTTTTGTGATTTAAAATATTACCTTACATGCGGCTGTTTATAAAATTCTGAAAGTAGGCGGTTATAAACTTCCGCCCCGTGTAACTAGTACTTTGGGGTGTTAAATGGAAAACCGGACACTCTTTGTCCAAATATTTGGTCCCTTAAGGGCGTGTCCAGTATTGACGAACCAAGCAATCACTATCTGGCTTTATAACCTTCACTTAGCCATAGAAGTATATGATTTTAAATTTCGTGAAGCCCCTAGTATCCGGAAGGCGAATTGAGGCGCTATACTGCGCCTTTATCGGACAAAGCCGAATAATCGCCTAAGGCGGAAAAATATTTAAGGATTTTAAGACCTCTCGAACAGCGACCAGTCTCTCGCCACATCATGTCGGACAGTTTTGTGCTTTCTCTACTGAGGTGCTCGTCCGGAAAAACCAGGGAACAATCGCGATGAATTATCCCTGCGCTACCTTAGCGAATTATCGGAACGTAAGGTACCAAAACAAGGGCAGGCTATCCAGCTGTAACCCCAAGACATGATTCAGACTGATGCATATAATGCTATAAGTTAGGGTGCCGCCTTGTTGAAAGTGTTCGGAGTTGTCTTGCCATATTATGGGCGCTATGAGAAGCCTGTAAGCTCAACATACCAAAGTGTGCGGATGCAAAATCAAATAAACATTTATAAAAAATGCAAAAAATAATAAAAAATAATAAGAAAGGCGACACTGTATATTGCCTCTCATTGATAAATAATACATTTAAGCGTATGTTTACAATGAATGCATTACTGCGGAGATAAGTAGGATTATTTGACATATCCTATCCAGGAAGCGGGGCTACGTCACGGATAGATAAAGCGGGAAGAACAATCGTGAATAGATTCCACCTAGGTGTTTCTGGTGTGCACAAGCTGTTACCTCCTGGGTTTCCTCTCCTTTGTAAGTCCGACAATCCGGCTCTTACGGAGAAGCTGCACTAAAGCGATGTCCTTAAGGGTAAAGGAAAGGTTACGAAGCCATCTTTATCTTGTTGACTAAGCCTTTGCTATGCCCTCCGCTTTGTGCCCATGGTATTTTGAGTGCGTAATTGTATGCAGCGTGGCATGAATGCTGCTTGGGTGGGACTTGGGCGGAGGCGGACTACTAGTCATGCTCTTGGCGTGTCTGCTGATCCTGCTTTGCGGGGTGTTCCGCCCTCGCAGCGGAGCTTGAGGTTGTCGTCGCCCGGATTGGTGGTTTGCACGAGAGCCCGCATTGTACTTGACGCAAGGGCATGATGTATTCCTCTGTGCGGTGAGGCGGTCCATATTCCGTTGGCTATTATGACCCCAGCGGGCCTGGCATCTTGAGCTTGAGGTATGCATAGTGTGGTACCGCATTGAATCTATAAGCGTGGATTCGCCCGAAGCGGTGCATGGTAACCAACTGCGGAATGGGGCGATATCGAAGATTAACTCTTAACCCGGAAGTTATCAGGAGATCGAAGACCACTTCAATGTTATAGAGCCCGTCTGGCGGGCCTCTACTCGAGGAATGACACCCTTAAAGGTGGTTTTGGTGGAAGCTTAATCCTTGAAGGATTGATGCCCATTTTAGCATGCCTTGTCACGATAAAGCAAGTTTAGGCTGCTATCTCCGTCCATAAGGACTCTGTGAGGTGAAATCCATCTATAATTGGGTCTAAAACCAATGCGGTGAGCCCACCGTGGCGGATGCTTTGGTAGGATGATCCCTACGATCAAGGTGATCGGACAAGCTGACCATGGGTTGAATTTGGGGATGGTGGCTCCATTCACTACAAGAAACACTGTTAATTCATGGCCAGTTCGGATGACAATTTGAGAAGCTGTCATGGATGGGCTGGTCTGACTCCATAAGCCCATTGAAGCCCTCTCAAGCCCGCTAAAGCCCGGCTAACTGCTCCCCATATAAAAACCTAACCCTAACACATTCTCCATCGGCCCTCTCCCTCCTCGCAGCCCCTCCCATTCACCATCGTCTCCCACACATAGCCGCCACCTCGTCGCCTCCGTCCTCCAACAGCTTGCCCGACCCTCTCCCTCCTCTCACCTCGCGACCTTGGCCAGGCTGCTAGATCCGCCACAACCCCACCCACCCATCCCTCTCACGACCCATCTCTCTCCCCTCTGAACCCCTCGCGCGCCACCAACGCGCCTCCAGTTCGGCAGCGTCCACCACCGCTATGCACGCTCACTGGCTCGTCTTGACCTATTTGTCCTCCAGCCGCGGCTGGATCCGCCTCCCGGCCTCCGTAGCTTATCCGCAACCGTAGCCGCCCAAAGGCTAGGGTTTCGGCCGGCTCTTGGCGTCACTTCCTACCAAGCGGGTCTCCAGTGACTTCGTCTTCGTGCGTTACCAGCGCCCCTCCCACCCTCTACTCCTCCTGGATGGCGTCCCCTAGCTCGGCGCGCTCGCGTGCGTTGGGCTGGACGGCGATAACCCCAACCCCCTCGGCCAGCGTCGCCCGGCAACCGTGCTTCACAATGGCGACATGGATTGAACTTCATATTTGTTATTTGACCCATCGTAGTTACGCTTCATTGCGATCTGAATTGCGAAGTTGGAGGAATTTTTTGAGGAGTTGGGTGTGGTGATTTTTTCGGTAGTGAAAGTTGAGAAAAAAAGTATTTGAGGCTGTTTACATTACAAGAGTAGCAAATTAGGCTCTATATAGTCAGGAAGCTGTCGATGCCTTCTTGGTTTGACTAAAATTACAATGAGAATCAGGTGTAGAAGTTTTAGTTGACTGTTGTTGGTATTGATGCTCAAGTGGCAACTATTGAGTTATTTTGAGAACCTATAACATGATCTTGGACCCCTAATGGATGATCGATGCATAATCCCTTTATGCTGCATGTTATGTGTGTTTCTTTTTCTTGTATTATTAATTGATTCTCATAACCACGAACAATTATCTCCATCTATTATGTTCAACGATGTCGTTGCGAAAAGTTAATCTTCAAACTTGAAAAGTATCATACTTATCTTAGCATGTCTCATGTTACGCAACATCTCCGACCTTTATTATTCATTACGTACCTTTGGAAAAGTTAACCTTCAAACTGGAAAAATTAATCTTCATGCCTTGTTGCTTAACGCTGTCATTTCTCACTCAGGTTTTAGTCTTCTTGACCGATGGATGGGAAAATGTTTGGCGAAGGTCTAACACTTCTGGGTGATAGGTTGTTATATTAACCTGAATCTTTTGAAGTCTTTGCATAACAATTGCTATTTAGAATATAATATCGTATTTTCCTATGTGTTTTGATTCGACCATCTCACGGTGTCCATGTATTTTGATTAAGCTTGTACCTTAATGACTATTAAGTAATTACTTAAGCCATGCAATAAATTAAATTTGTAGTTCTCTGCATCACGTATAATGTTTGTTAGTGATGCCATTTTTTTTTGGCGTATATACTTTGTTATTCTCGTTTGTAGGCTCTGTAAATTTCAGAACTAAGGAAAAAAAAATGTATGTGCATTGCATTTTTGTGTCTTTCCACAGCCAAAATTGAAAAGTAGGCATCTTAGCTTCTTCTTGCCTAATAAAAGGAATGTTGTACTGGTTCTATCACTTCGAGCGTTGCATGATATATTGGGAAAAGGAGTTATCCACCTTATGTATTCTTGGATGTAAGCAATGTTCTAGCATTTTGTCTTTACTGTATTGTTGAAACAATGTTCCTTATGCATTATATTTCTCTACTTATGTGCATTATATATACTAATGCAGTATTACTATGTTTGTTACGATTTCTTAAGTCTTTGTCTCAAAGTTCTCGATGTTTTCTATTTCCGATTACTCATGTTGTATTTGAGGATTATTTCTGGCTCAGGTTTCCACTGATCGGTGAGGACGATTGATGATGACAATTGAGCGGTTGAACCCATCCAGCAGAATTAAAGAGACCCGAAGAATTGTCTTTGGAGACAAAAAGTACTTGGTGTGTCAATTCTTCGAGACACTCATCAACAATGGCGAGTCACTCTTGCATGCTCACACTACGATGCGTGGTCGATCGTAACTATTTTATAATAGTTTAGATATAGTTCCTGAAATATTCTGCGAACCATCGTTGGCTGTATAGCTCTTACATTCATCATTACTTCCGGCCTGGTTGTTATTTCTTGCAGTTCGATAGAGATCAGATTTCCATAGACCCTCATATAAGTTCTAGGTTTGATTTATTTCATGCGATTATACATTATGAAAATCCGGTGGTAGTGGTTATAGTTTATTAAATTATGTTAAGTGAAGTGTGGAAGTATCTCCACCTTCAAAATTTCATTTATTCCTGTTTACTGTACCATTTGCAAATTAATTGAATTTGACCAAGTTTATAGGAAGCCATCAACATCTTGATACGGAATTAATTTCATTAGATTTATCATAAAATATATTTTAAGTAATATGGAGTCCACTTGTTGTTCTTGATACTTTTACTATACCTTTGGGAAGGTTATTCTGATTCTCCTTTGTGGTGAGAGCATATTGCACCGAAGCATATTGTTTTTCTGAGTTTCCTTCGGTTGTGAGAGGCGCATAAGAAGGTTGAGCTGCCGAGGTGAACTTGATGATTAAGAGAAATTACGTACAATGTTGATGTAATCTAGTGTAATTGTTATTGAGGGCATGTGAAGTAATGTTGTATGTGTTTTGGCACATTTTAGAGGCCTTTACTTGCTGAAATTATTGAATAGAAATTTGTGAAATGGCAAAACAATGGATCCGTTGAATGAAAATTAATTGTCTTTGTGAAAGCTTTTTTATTATGTGTAATGTCTTGTGCCATAGCTGGTTGGATGAATATTATGGGCTGGATTGAAAAATTTGGCTAAGCGCCACTAAAAAATAGGAAATCAGCTTGGCTATGCGAGGATGCCACGTCGAGATCCCTTGTTGGTGCCACATAGACTCCATGTCGGGGCCCATGTTAGTACAATGTTAGGTCAATCCATGGCGGATTAGTCTGTCATGGAGGAGACCCGAACCTAAGCGAGCCTAGGGCGTCGGTGTGGACATGATCCGTCATGGTGCTTCACTGATTGGCAAATTATGACGCGATATACATGGCGGATTCTAAATCCGTCATGGACCTCCTAGTTAGCGGTTTTGCAGTTTCATGGCCAGTTGAATCCGTCATGTATTAACAAAGATTCTTGTAGTGATTGCATATCGTCCCATAGTGCTCGCTTCCATTCCGCTTGGGGATATGGGTGGCGTAGATCATGCTGACCGTTTTCACCTTGGGGGGGGGGGGGATTTCTTTTGCCGCCCCGTGTTCGGACGCTGGGGCGCATCGTCATCTTAACTTTGCAGCCCCTTAACCTGGTTTTCGGCGTTTATTGTGCCGGCCGATTTGAATACCCAGCGGTCTCTGTTGGTGTGGCTGGCTGGCTTGTCCGAGTGCCATGAATTTGGCATAAGCGCTCTAGTATCTGATCCGGACTAAACGGTCGCCTTGATTATTCACAGCTTGAATGGCTTCTTCCGCTGGCCGGATTTGGATCCGCTAAATCCGGCATTGACCGTCGTATCCTCGGTGTTGTCGCTGTTGTTCCATCGCTTGTATATGCATTGCGCCGTGGCTTTGCCATTATTGTCCCGGATGTCGAAGTTCCAGAGTGTGGCGTAGTACTCTGCTGAGCCAACCCGGCTGTCCTCGCCAGCATAGCGGGTCAATAGTGTCGTAAGAGCTGCCATGGACTTGGGTTTCTCTGGCGAGGTGTCACAGCGAGCCACTCGTCATGGATATTATGCTTGAAAGCCGCGAGAACTTGGCGTCGAGCAGTCGACTAAGTGGTTCTTTTTAGTTAAGGCAAGTCGAATTTTTGGTTGATTCTCCGGGCTGTTGAGTAATGTGGCTCGGGTCATCGGCATCCGGTCGCGCTATATGTGCAGGAAGTTGTCAAGAAATACGTCTTCCAGATTTTCCCAAGCTGCCAATGGAATTTGCGGGCAGGCTGTTTTAGCGATGTCGGGCAGGTCGCTTTGAGCTTAAGGGAAGATGTTTGATGGCATGTGGATCATCTCCGGCGGGCCATGTGAATGTGGAGAAAATCCTCGATCCATACCCGGCGGGGAGTGCGTGGTGCCATCGTATGATTCGATGTTTACAGGTTTAAACCCATACGAATTCATGATCCATTACTTCATCGGTGAAAGCGAGAGGGGTGTGTGGCGCCTGCAGCCGGGCTATGTCACGCGGCGCCCGTGCGGCTCGTCCGTCATTGGTTGTATTCGGCCCGGCGGTTGCTATTAGTATATCGATGTAGCGGTCATCGTCATGTGCTTGGCCAGCGCCCTGCGTGATCCGTGAATCGATCTTGGTTGTCTGGCGTTGTCCGGTTTATCGCGCGAGTCCTGAAGTATTGCCCGGGCCGTAGTAAACGCCGTGGCGAAGTGCGAGCTGGTATTTGGCTGATATATGCGTTTATCACGACCTCGAGGTGGTCGATCAGCAAGTAGGGTGCTCGAAGTCCATATTCCTCGGCTGCGGGACTTACATCCATGCATGTCTGCGGCAGATCTTGATCATCTTGGAGCTACTTGCGCTTCTTTTGAGGCTTCTTGCGGTGGCAATAAGCGGCGCAAGCGCTCCTGCTCTGCGGGAGGTCTTGAGCACGCCCCGAACTTTCGTCGTCGTGAGAGCTAATCTCGTCTTCGGAGAGGGGCATGTAGTTTTCCTCCTCTGGATAACCGTTAGTCTCCTGTTCATCACAGGGCTGTCATGCCCGTCTTCTATTCGGCCTGCTTTCGGCGGGCTGTTCGGGGTTGTATTCGTCATTGGCACCGTCCGGATTATTATCGTCTCCGGTGTCGTTATTGCCTCGGCGGTTGCTTGGAAGCGGCTGGCGGCGCCATGCTTTGCTTTCTTCTTGGAGGGTTATCCTCCGTTGCCCTCATCGCCATTGGTTTCTTTGGGTGTCCACCATATATATATCATTAGAAGAGGTGGCTCTCCTTTGCCACCGTGAAAGCGGTGGCTCTAATATGTCTCCTGCATACCGTCGTCCATACCGTCGATGTCTTACGTAGTCGAAGTCAAACACGTCCGGTTAAGTCATCGATCGTGGCGACAAAGTGGGTGGTGGGTGGGCAGCGAATTCGCCGTCGCATGCTTCCCACTCGGGCGGACATAGTCGGCCCGAGCCTCTGACAAAGAGAGAGACTTCAATGAGCTCGGCATGTCGCCAAAGAAGCGAGTCTTTGAAAAGATGTCCGCAGCGGTAAACTCCATTACCGGAGCTGACACGGCTTCTGTGGCTCGAAAGTGGCGGATCGGGGACCAGCGGCCGGATATGAGTCCGGTGGCCCGAGTTCTGAGCCTCCACGGAGGTGAGAGCCGTGTTAAGCTCTACCACCGACTAAGTGTGTAATGCCTATGGGGCGGATCAGCCCTCCGGTCCATAACAGCGCCAACCTGTCCTGAATTTAGATCGAGGAGCTGCTTTGGGGATGATGTCCGGGCAGCATCCGACAGCGAGTCTAGGCAGCTTCGTCGTGTTGTCTGGCGCTCTGGCGCGAGCCGAACCGTCGAAGATCAAGTCTCCAGCGGATATCTGCCGTGTAATTCAAGTTTCCGAACCTGATCACGGTGGCGAGCGAAGGCTGTCGATCTGCTCTAAGCAGCCCAGCGAATTGGCCCGCGGTCTGAAGATCTCATTAGGGAGAAAAGTCTCACCACTGGACCGTGTTATTGATGATTAAGCGCCATCAAGCCTTGAAAGCGATGACGAGAGGAGAACTCTGAATGAAAGCACAAATGTGGGTGTCAAAACCCGGCGGATCTCGGGTAGGGGGTCCCGATGCATGCGTCTTAGGTTGATGGTAGCGAGAAAGCAAAGGGACACAATGTTTACCCAGTTCGGGCCCTCTCGATGGAGGTAAAACCTTACTTCACCTTGAGTTAATATTGAAGATATGTGGAATACAAGAGTAGATCTACCACGAGATCGTAGAGGCTAAACCCTAAGAGCTATGCTATGATGGTATGATTGTAAATGTGATCGACCTTCTAAGGACCATCCTCTCCGGTTTATATAGACCTTGGGAGAGCTAGGGTTTACATGGAGTCGGTTACAAGGAAGGAAACATAATATCCAGGATCGCCAAGCTTGTCTTCCACGCAAAGGAGAGTCCTATCCGGACATGAGTCGAAGTCTTGAGTCTTGTACCTTGGCCTTCTATAGTCCGGACGATGAATATAGTCCGGCTGTCGGATACCCCTTATCCGGGACTCCCTCGGTGACCGATGTGGCTTTGTAGATGAGAATGAGGAGATATCCCTACATCATCGCCGGGCTGGGTATGGAGTACCAGCCGCGGTGTCGGCTCTCGGCGCCCAAACCCAAACCGATCACGCTCGATGATCTGTTGCTACCGGATGATCAACTTTGATCGGCCGCGTGGCGATGTTCCAAGGCAGCAACAACACCGGGTTCAAGTCACTTTGCCAATGCAGCTGTTTGTGGTGGCGTGGTAACTTCCGTCATCATGGTCCGCCCTATACGGCAAGAACAAAAAGGGCAAAAAGCATGGCGGAAACTTCAACAACAACAACGGTGGTGGTGCTGTCGCATACAGTGCGGCGGAGACTGACCCTCCTCAACAACAACATGGGCGTCGCTCCTCCTCCAAAAACCGTCCCGAAGCGCCATCCATTGTCCGGATCTGCGGGAAGCCAGACTACTCGACCAAAAGATTGTTGGTACGAGGTTCGAGGGAAGATGATGGCGACTCCTCGCGAGGACAAGAAAGGTTGTTGGTGCTTCTTTGAAGCCTCATATGGAGTAGATACAAACTGAAATAAATGGGCAAGACGGTGGGGTACAAACCACATTACCGGTGAGTTGGAGAAAGTAACTATCACGGGAGAAGTGTCATAGCCAAGATCGATTCATACCGCTTGATGGAGCAGGTATGAGGATTAAACATGTTGGTTCAGTTGTTAAAACCCCTTTCCGTCCAGTTCACCTTAGAAAAATTCTGCATGTCCCTAATGCCTCTAAAAATCTTCTTTTTGTTCATCGCATTACTATTGATAATCATGTATTCCTCGAGTTTCACCTTTTTCTTTTTGATCAAGGATCAGGGCAACAAAAGAAGGTTACGTATCGAGGTAGATCGTTCGAGGGCTTTACCCATTGATTCGAGTTTAGAAGATCCAATAAGCAAGCATATGGTGTCACCAAACTCTCATCGATGAGGTGTACGATAGACTAGAACATACATCTTTTCTTTAGTTGAATGATTAGCTTAGGAAGAAGCTCCCATATCTTGGAGAGCATGATCTTGAAACTATTTGTCATTGTTGTCAAAGGGCTAAAAGTCATCAACTACCTTATCCAATTTCCACTAGTATTTCTACCAAACCCTTACAACTCATATTTTACGATGTGTGGGGTCCTGCTCCAAGTTACATTGGTAGACATACATACTATGTTAGTTTTATTGATGACTACGGCAAATACTCTTGGATCTATCTTAAGAAGCGATCCGATGTCTTTCAAGTATTTTAAAACTTCCAAGCACTAGTTGGACAAAAGTTTGATAGCAAAATTATTGATGTCCAATCTGATTGGGGAGGAATCTGAAAAATTAAATTCCTTTTTCCAAACCCTTGGTGTTTCTCATCAAGTGTCATGTCCACATGCCCATCAACGAATAGATGCACTCTCAACACAAGCACAGACATTGTTGAGGTTGGCCTTGCTCTTTTTAGCTAAGCGCCTCCATGCCCTTCAAGTTTTGGGATGAAGCTTTTTATTTGTTGTCCACATCATCAACATGTTACCTAGTCGAGTTATCAACAATGAAACACCGGTCGAAAGACTCCTTCATATAAAACCAGACTATACATCACTTTGCATCTTCGGTTGTGCATGTTGGCAGAACCTTCGGTTGTACAACCCTCGTAAACTCATGTTTCGATCAAAGCAATGTCTCTTCCTAGGTTATAGCCCTCGATGTCGGAAGCTGATCGGACCCACGAACACCCTATGGGACCGGCGGACCGAGTCCCTTTATTTGATTCGGTGGGGGCGGAGATACATACGAAAAGCGAATCGGCGAAACTTACCGCGAGCGATTTACCCGGCAGACTCTCGGAGATAATACTCCTCTGCTTTGGTTATGCGATTGTATTCTATTTTTTGCTAGGAGGCGTTTAGAGCTACAAAACCCTAGTGTGTGTGTGTTCTCTGGTTTGAATGGGCTTGAACCTCAGAACCTCCTCTCGTTGCACATAGGGCCTCCTTTTATATGCTCAAGGGTCACCCGGCGGTAGCAACATAGAGCAACTGGGTAAAAATGGAAAAGAACTTTTTGGTTTGGTATAGCTACATCACGGTGTATCATACCCTAACCCTAACGGCAGGGGACAAAGGCATTAAATGTCCGTCTCGTCGCCCCAAACGATTGCATAAAGTGACCATCACAGGCGCCACCGCTTGCCACGATGGCTATCTTATCGTACCGCTTATCACCGCACCCCAGCTGCACAACCTCTCGCCGCGTGCGCTGGAAGGGTCGAGGCGACACGTTGTTGGATGGGGCTGGAAGCCTTGGTGCGAAGTGGATGCTGCCACGCGGCAATAGCGCCTTGCAGCGTTAAATGGTCTTGTCGCGGTCCAGGAAGCTTTATGTCGCATTTCGCATGCGGGAGCCTTGCGTAATCGTCATGACCAGCAAGTTCCTTAGAGGGTGCCTTCCAGGTTGGCCTTCCGGCAAGCTCCTCTTTTACCGGGGCTTGAATCACTCTTTGCTCTTGAATGGCTCCAAAGGCCATGGAAGAACTTTCATGATGCGGTCACCGGCAAGCCTTGCCTTGAGTCTTGCTGCAGCACTGCCCGTGCAGTTCGGGATACAAGGTACCCTACTCTTGTACCCGGCAAAGGAACCAAGACCTGGGCCATACCACGGTCTTAGAAAGCGGGCTGATGGTTGGGCCAGGAACCCAAAACAGAACCTGAGAGCACCTGCCCAGGCAGAGTTAGGATACGCCGCACCTCACTCGCAACCACCGGCGCCCTCCACTGAGCGACGCAGCGTCGATTGCGGCGTCGTGGGAGTGATCGTGGGTGGCTTCTTTATTGGCGGAAAAAGCGGGCGTCCGCCCCCTCACTCTTTATAAGCGAGAAGCGAGGGCCGTTCGCCCATCTACGCCGATTATTGCTCCCATCTTGAAAACCTCCGCGCTCCCCCCTTCTTCCCGAAGTCGGAAGAAGTGGCGCTCCGCCCCTACGTCATGCCACCGTCACCACCAACTTGCGCGCCGACCTCCCTCGCGGCTCCGCCATAGCTCAAAGCCCGAAGGTCGTCAAGTCGGCCGGCCTGGCGAACGACCTGCGGCCCTGCGCGAAGGCGGTCCACTTTTCCCCTCAGCTACATGCCCGGCGAGGCTGAGAAAACTTCTACACTTTTCCACGGTCGGCGGGAGACACGAGGCGCATCCGGCGCACCAAAGGTACTCCAGCGCGACTGGCTGAAGGCCGGCCCCAAGTGGGTATCCTTTCTTACGCTCTGTTCTTCTATTGCGGGCTACTCTGCCCGCCCTTCTCCGAGATTTTTCTGCGATATCATTGAACACGTCGCAACCTCGCCTCGCCTTGACTTCCACCCCTAACGCCCGTTCTCACCATGGCAGTTTAGCACACCTCTGCGAAAACTTTGTCGGAGTCAATGCCAACGTTTCCCTCTTCGCCACTTCTTCACATGCCCGAGTCGAGAAGGGAAGAGCCCTTATCCGGATTGGGATCGCTTTGGATCTCGAGACCGGAAAGAAAGAGGCGGTATCTGGAAGGAGAGCTCCGCGACAAATGGGGACGAGTGGAGAGCCCGATTGGTGTTGGATACCGTCGAGGAGGCATAGCACGCGGCATGGCCAGATTCACCGCCCTCGCCCAGAAAGCCCCGGTGAAAGTGCAGCGGCAATGATTGAGCAAGCGTGGCCCGGAGGATGACAGGGGCTAAAGAATCGCCATCACCGGGATCCTGGCGCCTCGGAACTTGCTTAGGGCTCACCGTGGGGGCTGTCGAAGCCGGATTTTTCTTCGCCGCCCGCGCCATGCCTGCGGAGAGGAAGGAGACCTGCACAGGAGTTCTAAGAAGCCTTGAAGCCGGACATCATGAAAGGCTGCAGCCCGAGCCTCAACTTCAATTTCACGTCTTTGGGAGTTGACAGCGATGCTTGAGGGAGCTGTTCAAGTGGGATCCTCGAAGCATGTCCAGGAAGCGTTCCGACTGCCCGAAGGGGAGTTATTCCATTGTGCAACAATTCTTACGCTTGACAATAGCATCCGCGCAATGAAATCTTGTTGTCTCGGCTATGTCTTGAATACGCATGGGATTGTGCCAACTTTGGCAGAAACTGCCAGAGATGGCGTCGTGCGGGTGTTCTTGACAACTTGGAAGGAAGTGCCGATCGGCAGCTTGACGAAGCCGGAAGAGGCTCACCAGCGACCTGCGAGTGGCGAGATGCAGCGCGCCAGCCACACGGAATTGGAAGAAGCGGCCGGCAAGCTTTGGCCCCCCAGCTGACAAGTGGAGTTCACCCGTGGAGAAGCGGCGGTGGCGGCAAGCGGAAGTGGCAAGAAAAGCCTTGCGGCGTGGATGAAGCTTGAAAGCGACGAGGAAGAGCCTGCGGTGAGGAAGAAACACGCCGATCTTCAAAAGCGAAGGCGGCTTGAGCCCACCGGCCTTGACATGAGCGAAAGCAATGGCGAGACCCGACCCCTCCACTCTCGCACCTTCCGGCAGTTAAATCGCCAGCATGGCAGGCCTCAGCTCCGCCAAGAAAACGTCTCACGTGGGGCAGGGAGCCTTGACGGAGGCGGACGAGCGAAGGCGAGCGGCAATGCCCGCACGCATGGCGAGCTCCACCGCGGCAAGCACACCGCGGTTCTGTGCAGCGGGAGCACCTCACACTGCTTTGCAGCAACAGCGGGCCAGGGCCCTCCCGGACCACCGCTTCTCCTCCGCCAATGGCGATCCAAAGGGATCCCTACTCCCTCCATACCGATGATACGTCGCGCATCGAAGCGGGCAGACTCGACTTCTCCAGCTGGCGCTCAGCTCAGCGGCGAGGAGAAGAGGGTAAGAATCTTAGCTAAGTTTAAATTCCTTCAATTCTTCTTTCTTTGTGTCTTGTATCGACTTGCTTCATTCTGAACCCTTTCCTTTTTCGGGGCCTTCTGGCCCCAAGAAAGCGTCGAAAAAGAGGCCAAAACTCCGGTGGTTGTCGCCGAGGATGATCGCCTTGGTGACGCATGAAGGAGTGCACCAGAGACCACCTTGCGGACCCGGCAGCAACCTTTCCCTCGGAAGCAGCCCCAGGCGCAGCCCCAGTACGTAATGAGAGTGTTGGGTTTACTTTCTGCTTTGATATAAGCGTGCTTGGGTACTTCTTCTTTCTTTGATGTCTCCATGCATTGACTTGTGTAGGAAGCCCAGGCAGCCTCACCAAGAGGGCACAGAGCCGCTCCCAGAGCAAAGCCTTCCTTCAACCTACTCCGCCAAGGGTGGATTCCCCGAACAAGGGAGACATCCCGACAAGGACAGCTCTCAGAGCAAGGGTATTTGTCGATCCAGCCTGCAGCGCAATTACTCTTCTTGTACTGAAAATTTCCCTTAGCTATACGATCTTCTTTTTTTGAATACTTGC